>OW051471.1:12400000-13000000 GCA_932521025.1 Oscheius onirici | reverse complement strand
ACCTGGACCAGGTAACTAAGAATAACAGTCAATCAATAGGAGAGAGACTGGTACGAAGCCAAGGGAAAAGGGAGGGAACAAATGGAACTGGACTGCCCTGTGGCCAGTATTAATCTCTCCGGCCGGCTTCACTTCTTGACTCTTTAAATCGGAAAAGTCACTGGAATGTTTTGAGATTTGGATTAGTACTGGTTTACAAATTGTGCTAGCAGTGGCTGCAGGATTTTGCCGAAACTTGGATAAAAGAAAGGAAAAAGGTTGGAAGTTTCTCAAAGAAAAAGTAAATTTCCAAATTTCTTTTTCGAGTACGGAAGACTGACTGCCAGACGGGTGGCATTTTCCGAGGGGGGAAACAATTGCCAGGTAATTATCGGCTTGTCCATGCGCATGCGAGGGTCACTTTCCCTATAGTCTTTGTGTACTGTGGGAGATTGTGACGGGATTTGCAACATAAAACAAGTGAGATTCTTCAATTTGCTTGAATCTTCCATCAACGAAAATGTGAAGGTTCGTTTAGCTCCGTGTTGAAGTAAAAAGTCAAGGACGGCGTTGATGTTTATCTTGAGAGAGGGGCATGTCTAAAATAGCGCATTTTTCCTCAGAGATGCTGATTCGCACTACTAAGAACACAAATTTTGTGAATCTCGTAAATGTACAGAAAACTATCAGCCGAATCTTGCAACAAACGTTTTTGAAAAAGCCAGACTACACCTCGGGATTCAAGTAAACGCAGGGAAGCTAGCAAAGGAAAGAAAGAAGCAGAGAATTTTTTGTTATGGCTTTTGTCTCTAAAAAAAGTTTTCCAAAATTTTCCATCCTGTTTTAACAGTGTCGGACTTTCTGATACTTCAAAATTAGAATTTATAAAAAAAAAAAAAAAAAAAAAATTTCCTGGGTGGTCATAAACCAAATGCGACGATACGATACGGGTGTGACATGGTTCCAATTGCCTAGTGGTTAACATCGTTGTCTGGGACTCAATCGTCACCAGGGGGTTGTTGGTTCGATCCCCGTCGACAAAAAAGTTTTTGCATTTTAGTTCCTTCCTGGGGTTTTTGAGTGTCCTGAACACGATGGTGAAGTCCATTTTTGTTTTTGTTGCTTTAAAATACTTGTTTTTGCTATTTTGTTTTCTTACTGATAGAAAGTGTTGTAAAGTGGGAAGATGGCTTAAAAACACCAAAAATATCAACGTCAACTTTTTTAACCCTCTAATACCCATTTAATCTCCAACATTATGCCAGCCTTCCTTTTCTTGCAAGCTTATTATGCGCATTAGCGCGGTCGCCGGGAGAAAACTCGAAAAAGTTGCCGGCGATGATGTAAACTTGCTAGCTAATCTTGTCCCCCGTTCACATCCCATAAATCAAGTCAAAAACTCACCACAGGCTCGTTTGGATCATAGTAATGAACTGTGTACATCAAGTGTTATTTTTGCGAAATTCCTGTGGCCATGGCGACCGAAAGTGGAGGTAGACAATAGTTCACCGGGCTAGTTTGAGCCGGGGCAGCGAAATAGCTCTCTCCCGCTTCCGCTGTCCAATTGTCATAGTCATGCAAAGCTGGACGACGGCACGGATTTATGGATTTTGCGTCATTGAGAGTGACAGTCACGTGAATACTATTTTCATCGCGGCTTTCATTTCAGGCTTTGTGAATTGACTGGCCCGACAAATAGAGAAGGTGAGAACGAGGTCGCACAGCAGGAGGTCAGACGCAGCGGAAAGCATGGTCTAGCTGGGATACAAAGGAATGTTCCCGAAAATCCCTTTTTTCTTGACTCTGATGGAAAGCGACTATGACTATGACTCTGTCTCAAAGTGAGCCATATTTATATTTTCGACCTGATGAATATTGTTGAGTTTACGTTAAATATTTATATTCTCAGAGTCAACGGTGAAAAGGAAAAAATAGCTCAGATAAACGACTAGCTTGTAACCACGTATGTTTTCAGGCTGCATATGTAGTCTATTTCCAACGAATAGGGATACCTGAAGAAATTTGTATTTCGGTGCGCGCGAACACAAAATTTCATGCTTTTGGTATTTTTTTACTATTTTTGCTGCCATTTTTTTTATGTTTCTGTTGTTCTTATCGAATTCTGCGCATATTAAACCCTAATTGTTCTGAAAAACACGTAAAAACATCACGTTTTTGCCAATTTGGCCTAGAAATGTTATTTTCTCGCTTTTCTCGCAGAAGGTCGAAGACATCAAAAAATGTCGATAAACCATGAAAAAAGACAGCTTTTGATTAAATACAACGAGATTCGCCTGATGACGGCCCGCGATCGTGGGAATTCTCAATTTTGTTTTCGAAAATCCTTTAAAGAATTGAGTTGGTGTCCCTATTTGTTGGAAACAGACTATACAGTATCTTTTAAGTCGAATATGCTCCACATGTTGCCAAGCTTTGATTGTATTAAACGGTGCCATCCGCGTTTTCCTGCAACATGTCTAGAGTATTTGCGATTAGAAACTGTATAGGACCCAGAGTCACTCTATTACCCAGTCCTCAATCTAGTCTCCCAGAGGTCAGCTCTGATAGCATCGCATCACGGTTACGCCTGTCAAGGCTGGCTCTTTTCTACTAGCCGTCAGTCCTCCGAAGAAAAAAGTGTTCAAATAGTTTGACCAAAAGTGTTTATTGAGAAAAGAAAGCTGTATACAGACAGGATGAGCAGGAGAGCGTCATCGGAAGAGTCGCTGAAGTAACAGCTTACTTTCCACATCCGCCTCCACATGGAGGGGGAGGAGGGGCACATCCGCCACCACAAGGTGGAGGAGGAGGAGCACATCCACCACCGCATCCGCCACCTGAAGCGTTTTGATTATTGGGATCTGAGTTTGACACTTTACCTGAGCTGGGGAAGAGGAAGGCGTTGGAGAAGGCAACGGCGATCATCATGAAGACGAAGAGGATTCTCATTCTGAAAAGTTTTTGCTTGCGAAGCTTTGAAGAGTAAGAGAGAAGACTGTAGAGAAGCTCAAGTGAGAAGCTGATGCCTCCCACCCCAAGCTGGCCGAGTTATATACTACCCAGACGTTATAGGGGCGGACGAGTTCTGCACCTCTCATAGATGGCAAAAAGACAGGTTAGGCTGTCACAATCTCCCGCTCGAACAGTCCGTATCTCGATTTTGGCGCCGTAAGGCTTCGTAAACCGTAGGGGAGAAAACAAGACGGGGGGTGTTTGGTCTCCAATAATACGGATCTACGACCGGCAGTCTAGGCGATGCCAAGGTCTGGGTAAAGAACGATCCGATTTTTGTTTTCGGCGTCGTCAAAGATCCAACGTGTGATCTTGGCTGCAAAAAAGGTGCGAAAGAGAACAAGAACAAACAAAATTTAGGCAATAAAAAGGACTTCATGCCGCGGTATCAAATCTATGGTCTGTTCAAAAAGAAGAGGGATTACCGTAAGATTTGTGCTCTTCCCTTCGAGACCCACTTAGCACATAAACATTGGATACTCAGCCAGCAAATTTCAAAGGTGCGTATCTTTTCAAATTTGTTGGCTGAGTATCCAGCTTTTGCATGCTAAGTGGGTCTCGAAGGGAAGAGCTAAAATCTTACCGTAATCCCTCTTCTTTTTGAACAGACCATATCTACAAATATGAAAAGGGAGCCAATCTCATCAGCAAACATTCTATGGACAGCGTAGATTCCAACTACTTTCGACTTTTGATTACTGACTACATGTACATCCTGGTTGTTGTGTCGTCGTCGTTTCATCAACAGGGGTATTAGAAGATACTTGGCAAGTGAAGGCATTGTCAATCGCGGAAACACTTGAATCAGAAGCTCCCCAGCCATATTGCTCGCAAGGCAAAATGGTTGAAACAACAGACTGCGTATTTAAATCTTCCATGGCAAAATTTACCTAAACTATTTGGTACTCATTAAATATTTGCAACCTACGATTGCTTGAGGATCATATTGTGTGCTGATGAGAATTAAAACAGTTCCGTATCCGGTACATGTCACATTCAGTTGGCTGCATCCATCGGGTCCGACAGGATAGGAAAAAGTTTCAAGTCCCAGATCGAATGGTTCACCGAAATCAATTGTGATGTTTCCGACAGTTGCTGGTGAGCATGTGTTGCATGTACTTCTCTGAGAGTTTTCTTTTAAAACTTGCTAGAAAAATTACCTTTCTTCTAGCTCGAGAACTGTCATAATTGTAGGTATTTTCATCCCAGAGTTTCAAGCGTCTTCCGACACGGGATGAAATTTCAGCTAGCTTTTCTTCCTTGTTGTCAGCTGAGGCGACAGCCAAAGTTAGGAGAACGATGGAAAGAAAGAAGCTCATGTCGGAATGGAAAAAATGTTTTGAGAACATTTTATACAAACCGTTCAACAGCAATGATCATTCAATCCGTTCGAAGTAGGGGTTTGAATGCAAAATCAGGGACAAAAGGTCAGTTTATATGTTTTTTAATGTTTGCTGCAAAATTGCAAAGATATTAGCGTACACGGAGGAAGACAGAAGTTTGATAATTCAATGTTTTTTAAAGATTCCCTCCTAGATCATACAAAACTAACTTTTGATCATTACTCATTTTGAATCGTTCAGCCCTTCGGTGAAAAAAGGCTAACTTCATTTTGTGCCCCGGTTATTCATTCATCCAATTATTCTGCGACAGTTTAGATATCCAGTCTAATCACTGACATCACTTGATTTCTAAAACAAATACCTCGTAACCCACAATTTTGTTCATCTGTCCTCTTCTGAAGACTTCTTAGACCAGATTTCAAATGAATCTTGCTGCCTATCTTCTCACTCTGCATTTCATAACAATAGTCAATCTTCCCATTGGAATTTTGAGCTTGTATGTCGTCTATCGACACAGTCCGAGCTCTATGCATAAATTGTACAGAAGACTGCTTCTTGTTCACATTACCATGTGAGTCATCGGGATCCAATCTTCTGACCAAAAGCTTCAGGATCATGTTTTGTGACCTCTGCATGACAATTTTTACGACACCAGTAATGTTGGCTCCAACTATTGGCTTCTACATGAGAGGAGTACTGGACTGGTTCAATGTTCCAACTTTTGCACAATTTTCAATTCTCATCTTCTTCATCATGGGTACGGTATTGTGGATAATTGTGATTTTGGATAGGTTTGATAAGTCTGACTCGCCTGTGGTCCCGCCACGATTTTAAAATCAAAATGATATGTTCAACATTTGAAAAACATTTGAAAAAGTCTTCAATCCGCCTTGAAACATGCTTACAGGGAACCGCCACGGCACCCGGAAATTTAGTTAATTTTATTTGTGGATTGCTGAAAAAAGGCATATTTCAGGAACTTGCACAACAGTCGACCTGCTTTTCCATTTCCGTTTTGACATCCTCCTCCGTCACAATCATCCGTTCAGGCTGAAAAACAAGGCCAAGTACACTTTCTACACCGTGGCAGTGGTCATCTGCGGAATAGGCCCCTCCCCCGTACTGTACTTCATGTTTCCCTGCCAGGAGGACATGAAAATCACGAAAATTAACCTCTCTCTGCAGTATGCGGAACTACGAGAGGAGCTCATTCTCGAGCAAACTATAGCCACCTCTCTAACTCAATCAACCTACGCCTATCTGATTTACATCATGACCGTAATTGCCATGATCGTAATTCTGTCGACCGTCGGCTTTTTCATCTATTACTCTTTCCGCATGGTTAATAGCATGTCAAATCACATGTCAACGGTCACGAGGAAACAATCTCGACACTTTTTGAGGGCTCTGATAGCTCAGGTGACCTGGTCGTTGAAAATTATATGACATTTTTCAGTCAATGGTGCATCTCTCTGTCCTCGTGACGCCGTTAGTCTGTGTTTGTGTGATTCAGATGGGCTTTGATTACTTTAATCGAGGTTGGTCAAAAGAAAGGGAAACTGTCTTTTGCAGATCTAACCAACGGAATGGTCTGTTTATTTTCCATTCACGGAACACTTGGTCTTCTTACGATGCTCTTGGTTACGAATCCTTATAGAAGAGCAGTTTTCATGATTTTGAACAGGAGTGAGTTTTTATTCTTTTCCGAGAAAAACTTTTACATTGCACTCGGTCAAGTTCAGACACTAGTTCAGACCTCACAAAAGTTAAAAACTTTCAGTTTTCGGATGCCCAAACGTGAACGTGATGGAGATAGAATCCACATCGGTAACGCAGATCTCATCAGCGGGAAAATCTTCTCTCGTTGGTCCAAAATTATAAAGATCGACAAGTAGAAAGGTTCATTTTCAAACAAATATTCGAACTGATATGTCATAGCAAAAGTAACAGGTTGTCATTTTTTGCGACTGTACTCTTAAAAAACATGTTTTATGCCTAACCCAGCTGAATAGAAAAACCCATAGTTTCTCCATATCTCATGGATCCGTCGCTGCATAGATAGCGAGTCGTGCCGCGAAAAATTCCTGCCCAGATGCCTGAAAAACATTCTCTCCTTCGTAATCCAAAACTTACAGCCTCCTCCTCCATATCCACTGTTGTAACCGCTCCCGTAACTGTTCCCATAATTTGACTGGTAGTTGTAATAAGAATTTTGAGCCTGATATTGTCCCGGATAGTAATACGAATTCTGCCGAGGGTACTGATAATAGTTGTAATATGAACCTGAAAAACTATCCTGAACTTCTCTGGGTCTTATGACCTGCAGCAACAAATCCGATTAGGGTAAAAGTGAAGAAAATAAGAAGTGAAACCGGTCGTCGCGTGATCATTTTATCGACTTGGTGGGAAAAGATCAATTTGGGTTCGGGTTCCAAACAAAACAAGACGACTGGCAGAAATATGTCAAATTCTTGATAGTGACCACAAAATTCATTCGGGGATAGAAAATTTATTTTCCGTAGTGGGCTGTTATAACTGGACACTTCGACTTTGTATCAGGATAAGCGAAATCCATTCTTTGGTTCCATGCTTTCAGTGCCCGATTGAACCTACAAAAAACGTCTACAACTTTCAAAAACTCTTACTTTTCTCCATTTTTGTGCTGAACATTTGATGCAAATGTTCTTTTGATGCCTTTGTGGTACATAAAATGGTCGGAGAGAATGTCAAACTGGTAGCCAGCTCGACACAGCTCCCATCTCTAAAAATTGCTTAATTAACTGGGAAGAATCTTACCAAGACGGTATTATCTCTCGTCAAAAATGGAAAGTTGACATCGTGCATGGGTATATCTGATCTGGAAATGAACTGCGGCTCCCAGCTGTATTTCTTGTATCTGAAAACGGGGAGTTTTCAAACACATAGAAAAAATTGCAAAGCAAGCAGTTTTTCGTGTCTTTTCAAATTATAACTGTCTTCAAAGAAAAAACTAGCCCAATATCTTTCCAGAAGATTCCATCTTTGTTATCTTTTTCAGTGAACCATTCATCCAAACGAGGAATAGCATGAGCTTGTGAGAATGCTCCATGAAAAATGACTGCCTTCTTTTCTTCCATCAACGTCTGTAGATCTGCTTTTGTCTCGGGTTCTTTCGCTTCTTCTTCGATTTCAAAAATCCTGTAGACCAGAAGCTGTTTCGAGCCTTCTTTCAGCACTTTTTTGGCTAGCTGAAGAACAGACTGCTCAAAGTTTTTGCTGAACAGATGTTCGTAGTCTGCTATCAAAATGTACTTAGTCGGAGAAAACTAAACTCAGTTTTTTTTTTGTGAAACTTGGAATAATACCATTCTGGCCACATTCCTAGCCGTGTTTGCTGGATAATCGGCCAGTTCTTGCACAGTAGGCTTGGAAATGTTACAAGATGAACTGAGCTCAAAATTCGGCTGACAACTGGCTGTCCAGGATGAGGGGAACATCAAGTGGACACGGAGGTACTTTTGAAGGAGAGAATTGCCGGAAGTGTAATGTTTTAGCTAAAATAAGTCGTCAAGGACCCGTGTAACTTCAGAAGCTGTTAGTTTTTAGATTGCCTCTCAAACAAAAAGAGAGTTGGAAATTGTTTGTTATCAAGGATAAGGAAACGTTTGGTTATTTGAAAAAGCCTCAAAATACTGGGCCCGAAAGAATTCTTTCTCTATATTTTTCACCTTTTTAATGATACAGTAGTAATCAGTCTTGTGGATAAGCACAATCGTCAGAGACACTGGAGCATTCCAATTTTTCACCTGAACCACAGTTTTGTAACCTTAAAGGTCCTCACCTGATCCAATAGCCTGTCATCTAAAATATTTGAACTCATATGCAAAATCTGAGCTATCCTCTCTTCTTCAATCTTTCCACCATCTAATGCGTTTGGTGTTATGCAGTACTGATTATATAAAACTTGGTTTTGATCAAATCTGGAACTATTTGTAAGAAGAAACGGAAAGGTGTACCTATCATCATTTGTATGAGAATAAGTAAAGTAAGTTATCGTAAAAGCAGCAGAAAAACATAAAAATATGTAGCGAAGTCGGGACTGAAAACATTTTTTCATCTGATTAAACTGCGTCCTTACCATATTTTTAAGCCAACTGATTTACATGTAATTGAGAAAAGGTGCCAGTTGTTAGAACAGAAGTGTCTGCGTTAATGTTTGTCCAGCTTAGTCCCGGCAAAACCACGTTGATTTGCGCCAGAGCAAGAAGGAGTCTGTGAATAGAATAGCGTAAAAAGCCTTTTAAAAGGGGTAAAAAATTAAAAAATATCGAAAAATGTTGCCAATTTTTGCTGCTTTTCTAAAAGTGGGACAGGTGTTCCGGAACTACTGATAAGGACTAGTGACCTCGTACAGTCGTCAAGCAGGAATAGTCCGTGTCGTAAGCAAACTGTCTATGACTAAATGACAGAACATTGAATGAAAGTAACTGTTCATTTTCCTTCCTTGACTCCTTTCACAGCTCGAAACGTGGTGATCCCGCTGGAAGACCTGACCAAATATGTGCGCTGACTGCGTGTAGCTCAATCGAATTTCTCTTTCTTCCGGCTTTTGATTAAACCAGATGAACATGGTGAAACTTAACAATTTTTTCTTAAACCACGTTCAGACCAGAGTAAAAGTTGCAATAATTTGTATTTTCGGCGTTATCGTTGCAGCTTACATTCACGCCTCTTATTTGAGCGAACGGTTCTTGTCTGATACGAGGTGAATGTTTATTGATTTTTACACAGAATCCCTCTCCAGTTCAGCTGAAAAACATATTATTTACAACAAGTATTGTGTGCTGCCGAATGTTGTGAGACCTACTTCAAACGAAGAGGAAAGAATATCTCAAATTTTACATATGAGTTCAAATTATTTGGATGATCGACTGATTGAGCAGGTTGGTGAGACTCAGTTAATACCAAAGAAAAAAGACCCGAACAGTTAATTTCAGGTGAACAATTGGAATGGCCCAGTCTCCCTATCAGTGGTCTTGCTCAGCAAAACTGACTACCATTGTATCATTCAAATAGTGAGCCATATTTTTCATTTTTTTTCATTTGGTTCAGCTCACAACCTTTATGGGAAAACATCCAATCCTCTATAAGTACCTTCGTGTCCATTTGATGTTTCCCTCGACGTGGTCGGAAACATGTCGAGCAGAGTTTCCTAAAGCTGGCTGCAACATTTCTCGACCAACAGCCCAACAAATTGTCAATTATCCGGCCAATACTGCCAGAAATGTGGCTAGAATGGTATAGATTTTGGTAATTTAATAAAAAAAGTTTAGTTTTCAACAACAAAGTACATTCTGATAGCGGATTTCGAGCATCTGTTCAACAAAGGATTTGAAAGTGCTGTATTGAAAATTGCACAAAAAGTTCTGGCGACAGGGACGAAGAGAGTCTTGGTCTACCGAATCTTTGAAGTTGATGAGGAGGCCAAAGAGCCAGAAACCAGGGAAGAGTTGAAGAAGATGATGAAAGAAGGGAAAGCTGTGGTGTTTCATGGACTGTTCTTGAAAGCTCATGGAATTCCTGGATTGGAGGATTGGTTCGCGGAAAGCGAAACAAAAAACGGACTTTCTTATGAGAACATAACGTTAGTTTTTTCATTTTTATGCCTGCTTGAAAAAAACAAGGAATTTCGCGGGACAAAAGGAGATACAGAAGGACAGGTGTTCTTTCAAGGAAAACAGGAGACACTTTTGACTTTACAGTTTTTAAAATTTAGCTACAATCGTCACAACTGGGAGCCGCAGTTTGTCTCACGATCGGACATTCCAATGCACGACGTAAACTTCCCTTTTCTGGCTAGAGACAACACTGTTTTGGTAATTTGTTTCAAAAAATTAAAAAAAACACTTTAAAATGTTCAGAGATGGGAACTCTGTCGAGCTGACTACCAGTTTGGTGTTTTGAGCAACCACTTCATGTACCACAAAGGCATCAAAAGAAAACCTACTAAGGGGCTCAAAGGGAATGTTTGGAAGTCAGTTTAAGAAATTGTACTATAGAAAGATGTGTCTTCAGATTCAAGCAAGCCCTGAAGGGTTTCAATACTAGAATGGACAATCAATATCCAACAACGGCAGAAAAGTGTCCGAAAGGAAGGTGGTGATAGACAAAACGGAAAAAATTTTGCACTGTGATTTATCTACAATGAAGGAAGAGAAGGATTAAGAAAACACAGCTATCAACTTGATTCGTAGTTCAAATCAAAAGAGTCAAGTACATATTCGCACTATGAGTTTGGATCAAAATTCTCAAATCTGTTTTATCTTATGTTTCCATTTCCAAAAGGGATCGATGCAAAGGCGATTTTTGAAACTCACATAAATGACGTCATAAAAGATTCTAAAACTAACAGATGCTCGGATACAAACATCCGATTTCTACCAAATCAGCCAGTATCTGAGAGCATGAGGCTGCGTCTCATTTTCCTTTCTTCTCTTCTTTCAATCAATGGCAAAGAATCATTCGCTGTTTTCAAAGGATTCAGGAGAACATTCCTTTCCGAGTCACCTGCGCTCTTAGCAAATAAGTAACTATGTTTTTATTTCAAAAAATTCAGAAAATTACTATCACCCTGGACATTATGAAATGCCGCCATTTTCTGACTAAAATCGCCACGATTTTCCGGAAATAGGGAAGAAAGGCTTCTTCAAACTGACTTTTGCCCCCCTGCCCAAGTTGTTCAAAAAAGCCCCTTTTAACCATCTAAAAGAAGACATTTGACGAAAGTTACTGTCTCACTGCCCATTATGGACTTGCCGCCATTTTCTGACTAAAATCGCCACGATTTTCTGGAAATCGCGAAGAAAGGCTTCTTCAAACTGACTTCTGCCCTGCCCAAGTTGTTCAAAAAAGCCCCTTTTCAACATCAAAATTCTCAATTCTGTTTATCTATTATTTCCATTTCCAAAAGGGATCGACGCAAAGGCGATTTTTGAGACTCACATAAATGACGTCCTGAATGTTTATAAAACTGACAGATGCTTGGATATAACCATCCGATCTTTACCAAATAGGCCAGTGTCTGAACAGAATGAGCCTGCTTCTCCTTTTCTTTTCTTCTCTTCTCTCAATAAATGGGATCATTTGCTGTTTTCAAAGGAGATGATATGTGGATCCAGGAGAACATTCCTTTCCGAGTCACCTGCGCTGTTAGCAAGTAAGTAACTTTGTTTTTACTTCAAAAAAAAATTTCAGTATTGAAAAGAGTGTAACCGTCGAAATTGCTATATATCGTGGCACAGAGATTGCGTACAGATTCTCTTATGGGTACACTTATGCCAGCACTAGCCTTCTGATCTTGAATGAGTTCACTTTTCCCAAAGAGGATTATATTCTCCCTATCGATGTAACAGAAGAAGGAAGTGTGTTTTATGTGGCTCTGACTATCAAAACAGAAGAAACTCTGGCTGGTGTTGTCTTTATCCATGTTTATCGTAATTTTTAGATGAGTGATTTGGCTGACTGGGAACAGACGACAAGTACTAGTGTAGATCTGACTTCTGTCAACAAACTTGTCGTTACTTGGTCTGGAGACACTGTCGACTGCTTTCCAACATTACAATGTTTGTATTCATAATTTGAAAAGGTCTATGTTTGGGTGAATGATGAATGACGTTCTTAGTAAAATAAAATTCGAGAATAAAATTTTCCTCGTCGTCTGGCCGATATGTTTTGCACGGGGCGACTACATGAATCAACAAACAAGGCAAAATATATAAATTAATTGAACTATATGTCGTTGCTGGAATTCCGTCGCTGAGTCAGTAGTTTCCTCTTGGACATTTGTTCTTCGTGTCCAGATAATTGATATCCATTCTGGCGTTCCACGCTTTCAGAGCTTTAGAAAATCTAAACAACGATCTCTCAGTGAAAAAATGTGTCTTACTTCCAGTGGTTTAAAGCCTGTGCCTTACGTGCCATAGCTTTCTTGATACCTTTATGGTACATGAAATGATTGGACAAGACGTTCAGCTGATAGCCCGCCCGACAGAGCTCCCATCTCTGGATAACAAAAAAAAAACTCTGTAAAAATGAAAAAGTTACCAAAACGGTGTTGTCCCTAATCAAGAAAGGAAAGTTCACGTCGTGCATCGGAATATCGGAGCTGGAGACGAACTGTGGCTCCCAACCGTGCCTAGTGTACCTTCAAAACCAAAAGTGCAATAGAACGATGGTTTTAATTCTCGCTACTCACGGTATTTTCTCCCAGAAGATTCCTGAAACAGTCTTATTTTCCGCAAACCATTCTTCGAGCCGCGGAATGGCATGAGATTTGGAAAATGTCCCGTGGAAGATGATAGCTTTTCTCTGCTTCATCATTTCCTCTAACTCAATTTTGTTTTCCGGCTCCTTTGCATCCTCAGCAACTTCAAAAATCCGATAAACCAGTAGGTGTTTTGAGCCTTTTTGTAGCATTGTCTTGGAAATTTCAAGGACATCCCTTTCAAAGTTCCTGCTGAACAGATGCTCAAAGTCGGCTATCAGAATGTACTTTGCAGGTGAAAACTGAATTTCTTTGTAACTTTTTTTTTAGAAAGCAACCATTCTGGCAGCATTTCTAGCAGTATTGACGGGATAATTGGCCAGTTCCTGGTCTGTTAGCTTCGAAATGTTGCATCTGTTTTCCTTGAATTCCGGATGACATGTCTCTGACCAAGATACGGGAAACATTAGATGAACACGAAGATATCTTTGGAGAAGAAAGTTAGCGCTTAGAAAATCTTTCAGCTGTAGAAGGAATAAAATTATTCAATTATTCAAGCGAAGCTTTTCACCTTCTGTAAGACACAATGACAGTGATCCTGGTGCATTAGAACGATGGTCATCGAAACGGGACCATTCCAATTGTTTACCTTAATTTTTTCATAATTGTTAAAGCCTAAAAACTTGCCTGATCAACAACCCTGTCATCCAATATGTTCGAGCTAATGTGTAAAATTTGACTGATCCTCTCTTCGTCACTCTCACTTCCCGAGATTACATTGGGTAAGATGCAATAATTGTTGTATTTTGTATGCTCTTGGCCCAGTCTGAAATTTATCGAGAAATGGGGAGAAGAAAGCTAAAAGACTTACTTTATGCCATCGTCTATCTGACTGTGAAGAATATAAGTAACGCCAACGAGGCCTAACAGGTAGAATGGTATCAGTAGTTTGTTGCGAAACTAAAAAATGTTTGTATTTTATGATAACCTTACCATTTAAAAAAGAAAAAATATGTGTTCAAAAGCCAAAGGCACCGCGGTGTCGATAATCCGTGTTCATTTGGCTGTGAGAAACGTATTTGATCAGGCCACTTTGCCAGCCAATTCCACAAGATTTTTCTTTAGAGAAAAGGACAAGAATTGGGGAAAAAGTGTTGTCTTACTATATAAAATTCTAGACAGGCGAAAAAGAAATTTCAAAGTTGAGGAAATCCACAACTCAAGAGCGCTGGGGGTCAGAAAAAAGCAGGGTTTCAACCAAACTATGAAGGTTTAATTTTGCATTTTTCTCCCTCTATTCCATAATGATGATTTTACTGTTTGAGGAGCAATGACCTAACTGGCAATCCGATTAGAAGCAGATGTGTCAACATAAAGAGACTTGCGTAGGCCTGACTCACACGAGAACAAAATATTGTTCCAAGAGACGTGGATGTCCAGTTCGTGAAATTCCGACGATCATAGATTCGCAAAAAATGGTTTTACTTGGCTAGTTGAATATTAACAAAAAATATCCACAAGTAAGAAAGGAAGATGTGAAAAATGAACAACTATGACGGAGGGCAAATTGTTGACGATATTTTCAGACAATTTTGCATTTCAGGTTGGCTGTTTTCCACTATCGACCAGAATTTTGATGTCCCTCGAGTGGCTGATAATCAAAATTGTACGAGACGAGAGGCGCCATTTTGACTTTGGGTGTGCACCAACTCGCATAACCTGTGCATCGAAACCTACCGTCATCGAACAGCGATACTGTTTCATGGGTTCGTGTGCTGGCAAAGTCAAAATGGCACATTCAGCTCTTACCCTTCGCTTACAACTCTTGTGAGGATATTCCAGTTTCTGAATCAAATGCTCTGAACTGTCAAGAAGTGCATGTTTTTTTGACCTCTGTGCCGGATGTTTGGGTTTACACGATTTGAACGGATGACCTGTGACTGTTTGTTTACACAACGAGTTTCATTCATAGGGCTGAATATTTATGCCAACGTGGCTGTTCGTCAAAGGCAACAATAGTGGGCAAAGGTTGCAGCATATGATCAACATCCAGTCAATCTTTAATATTAAAGTACAATGGTGTCTGTAGCTGACTCTGTGACTTTGTTTGTCTGTTTGTTTGTCCGTGGCCACGAGATTTTGGTGTATTGTTAAGAGTGTCGCCATCTCCACCCAGACGACCCGGGTTCGCTTCCTCTCCTCGCCAAACATTTCTGCAAAATTGTTTTGAGTAGGAAATAGAGTCAGGGTAATCGCTAGGGGATCAGAAGGGACCGGTTGACTGGGAAAGGGATCAACAAAGATCGGTTGACTGGGGAAGGGATCAAAAGTTAAGAAGAAAACACAAGTAGAAAGCCGGCTGGTATAAGCCGCTTAAAACGGTAGGAATGACTTTCTGGATAGCCATTTCTCAACCTTATTACGTGAGATAAGGACGATTGATCTGTCACACCGTTAATTACCAAAAATATTGGAGACCCAATAAATTTTTACAAATGACTCAATCTTTGCGAAGTAAAAGATCTTTGCAATAATATTTTCCCGTTTTTGCCTGCCTACTGCGACAGAGAATCAACGTGGGCCGACCATCCAACTGAACAAACCAATAGAGGAACACATTAGTTCAAAAACTAACATCTATTCAGTTAAATCAGATCTACCGTTCCTCTGAACTTAGCCTAAATTAAATGGAAGCCCAAACTCCTATCCCCTCTTCATTTATGAAGGTCCTCTCGAGACGTGAAGATCTTCAAGCTGTTCGTGGAATAGCCACTGTTCTCCTTCTTCTTTTTCATCTCCAGCCAACGATGTTCACTCTGGGATTTGTTGGAGTCGACATGTAAGTATACTACTTTGGCAACAAAATCCAATACAACAAATTCAGGTTCTTTGTGCTGACTGGATACTTCATGGCAGCTGTTCTTGCAGATGAAGAGTTCAATCTCAACAGCATACAGAAGTTTTACATGAGAAGATTCAAAAGAATTGTGCCAGTCTACTTTATTTCCCTGCTAGCAGTTTTTGTGGGTAAGATTGCTTTAACGCCAAGGCGGGATAGCAAAATTGAGCTTTAGGTAGCGCCTACGTTCTGTTGCCCGAGGACAAAGAACAGCTTCTGCTTGATTTCAAATGGACACTGTCTTTCGCATCAAACTTTCAGTCCTTCTTTGAAGAGAAAGGCTTCTGGGAGCAGGTGAGTAGTTGTTCAGTTATCTAATGTTAACTTTTTTTTTTCAGGTTATGTCTTCCCGTTTCCTCGTTCACTCTTGGTCTCTAGCTGTTCAGTTCCAATATTATCTTATCGCCCCGTTTATATTTCTCGCCACCAACAAATTTTCCTTCACTGTTAGGTATAATTTTCTTATACGGAGCAAAGTTGAATGGATTTAGGAAAATGATATTTGGAACTCTCATAATGGCTTCTCTTGTCTTCCAACTTTTCACAAATTCCAGGTTTTCGCATAATCTTCTTCCGAGCAGGTTCTTATTCTTCATAATTCAATCAACCAAACATTCAGGTTTTGGCAGTTTGTTCTCGGAGCTTTGTGCCTTCACGGAAAAGAGGCAACGAACAAGATCGTACCAGAAAAGGAAGCAATTTTGAAAAATGATAGCTCGGAAACGGCGGAAAAGGAGAGCTGCTCGATGCCAAGTCTGCTCGTTGAGTTTGGCGTCATGCTGATGATTCTGGCAGTATTGTTCAATCCGGACAGATTCCTGACCGAGAGTGTGATGAGGTTAGCTTCGGTTGATGAATTGAACATGATTATTTAATTTATAGAATTCTGGCTTGTGCTCTGACCGCTCTTATGATCCGATTCCCCACCGCTGCTTCCTTTTTCACAGCAGACAAGATTCTCGTCTGTCTAGGAGACATCAGCTACTCTCTGTATCTTGCCAACTGGCCAATTATCGCCGGAGCCAAATACAACTTCGACATCAAAACGTTTTCTTTTCAAGAAACGGCTTTAGCGGCAGGAGTCATTCTTGCCGTCGCTATCGTTGTTCACTTCGCAGTTGAAGTAAGCAACTTGTTACCGATGTTTAGCTGAAAAGTTTAGAAACCGATAGCATCTGTATCCCTGATGTTTGGAATACTGCTTTGTGCAGTTTGTACGGTTCTAATTCTTGTCCTCGGTCCCACCTGGTCAGCCTGCTGCCGGCTGGAAACGCCACTCGACCACAACAATGTCCAAACCCTTCGGCAAGCATTAGGGCTGCAGTTTGATTTCGATAACACCGACTCATAGAGGTGGCCGTTTTGAAAACCCTTATAGTGTGAATATTAAATATCAAATCCTAAAGTTGCTTTCCATAACCTAAAGATTAGATAATATTGGACCTGAACAGCTAGAGAAACAAAAAATCAGCATGCTAGGTGCTGTTTTCAAAAAGTTTAGGGTTTTGATCACATGTGATTTTTGTACCCTCACCTATATCCCAGCCCTTCTAGAGGCATGAATAAAAAATTTTGTCAGCGCTATCCCATGCAGCTAGCTAGTGTCTATTACCTCGCCGAGTTTCAAAGCGATCCGTTCGCGCATCTCTGAGAAATGTGTTCCTCCAATTCCGTTTTTGGGCCAGCTTCGACCCTTCGTATCTCGGCCAACTCTGAACTAATTCCAAATTTTCAAAACGCATTAGAAAGGTCTTGATAAGCTCTACAAACTTGTAGAACACGCCAAAACTGTTTTCGCTTGTCTTCAATAATTTATGACGCCGCGAAATTAGTATGTCGCCGATTGACATGCATGCATGGTAAACTTTTTGCTTTCACCATAGCTGTGGACAGCCCTGTTCTTGAGAAAAATGACCTACCACGATTTCAGAAAAGTTTACCACGTCCATACGGACCTATGGACCCTCCATGCATGGTAAACTTTTTGGGGATGGTTGACAATTTCAGGAGGGTCCAGTCCATCGTCGCTCAACCTCAGAGAGAGCGACGATGGAAGCCGTTCTTAGATGTAGATTTATGTCTATGGAAGACATAAGCCATTCTTAGTTTGTTTTTGTCCATAATCGTCGGTCAGAAACTCTAAACCATCGTCTCCTAACCATCGTCGCTCGTCTTCAGAACCTCCAAACCATCGTCGGTCTTCCTCTAAACCATCGTTGGTCTACCTTCAAACCATCGTCGGTCTGCTCCCAAACCGTTAGCCCCTTTTCGTTGGCCTCCTTTTCTTTAGCCCCTTTTTGGTAGTACTCCATGAGACCACCAGAAGCCAGGGCACGGAGTTACTTTATGCAAGGTAATAAAGTGCCTTGCTCATAAGATCGAAAAGATTTACTAGTCTGAGTCACAATGACCGATGCCAATTCCAATAAAAAGAGCACAGCTTCGTATTAAGTACAAATATTATTCCAACTTCAGTTTGTGAGATCCACATAGCTTCCTAACGAGGCATCTAATGAATATAACCACTACTGATATCACAAATGCTATAAGTGTGAAAGCTACGAAAGCAACATCAATAAAATAGTATTCGATAAAGGAGAGATGTCTTCCATAGGGCTCGAGGTTCTCCAAATTGCCGAATCTGAAAATTTCTTGCCTTACAACTAAGTCGAGCTTACTTACTGGGCCACAAACTCGGCATGCTTCACAACAAGATCCTTGGGGGCGAATGGCTGGTTCTTTAGCATGTTGGCAAGTCTGGATGCAGCCTTGGCGTAACTGAAGAAATAAATAAATAAATAATGTCAAAAATGGTACCTGTCATCGTTCAAAATAGTTTCTATAGTCTTTTTCAAAATATCCGGCTTGGCCAAATCAGTTTTATGCAAGGCGATGGCTCCACCCTGTCTGGAGAGCATTTCAGCATTGCGCGGCTGGTCTGCGAAGAGTGGAATCTACATTTTTTGATATAGGTAAAAAATACGGTTCTAACCATGATGGCTGGCTTTCCAATGTGAGCAACTTCCGTCGTTGATCCCAATCCTCCGTGAGTGATGAAAACCGAGAGTCGTTTGTCGGCCAAGAGAGCATTTTGTGGGAGCCAGGGAGATAAGTGGAGGTTGGGAATGTGGTCAGCCATGTCTGTTTTGACTTCGTACTTCCAGATGAAGGTTACGTGAGGCAGTGAAGCACACATTTCGAGAATGGATTTTCTGGAACAATAGTTGTAAATTGGGCTCATTAGCAAGCCTACTTCCAAAGCTCCGGCATGTCTTTACTTCTAGCCACAGACCCGAATGAAATGAAGACATTGTACTTTCTTTCACTCAAAAGCTTGTCCCATTCCTTGTCCAACGGTCCCGGATTTTTGGCATCGATTGTAATTCCGCCAACTTCTACCGTCTTATGGATCAGTGGGCGAGGATAGTTTAGGTAGGGATTGGCGTTGGTGAAAACAAAAGAGCTTTTGGAGATCAAGTCGCCGTAGTGATTAAACTTGTTTCCAATTTTGTTCTTAATGTAATCCCATTCAGCATCCATGCTTCCTCCCATGAATTGGAATCCGATGGCAGTGCCCAGGAGGTTCTTGGCTCTTCCAATTATGCCCATGTTGGCACCATCAGCGCCACTCATTGACGGAACGTAGCTGGGAGCAAGAGGTTCACCCATGTACCAGGAAACGATATCAAGCTGGGTGGTCGAGACGGCTGCGATGCTTGATGAGATGCCGACTGCCTCGAAGAGAGCTAAAGTCAGAAACGATCAATTGGGAAAAGATAGTACTTACCATATCCACAAATAGAGAAAGGCTCAGAGATTCCGACGTCATACTTTCTGGCCTTCAATTCCTCGAATAAAGCTTCTTGTTTCATCAAATCTGGAATTCTAGGGGTTTCATGGAGCTCTAACTAAATTGTGTTAACTCTAATAGTCAATTCCGGAAAAACTCACTATTACAAGTAGTGCTAAACATTTTCGACATGTTCCGAGCCATTTTGAGCATTCCCATCATGTCTGGACTCATTTCCCACATCTGTTTAAGACTGACAGCGTGCATCTCCTTCATAAAATCTCGAGTCTCCGGCTGCGCTGGGATCTCAATCACGTCTTTTGTCAAAGAGACGTTCTTCTTCCCGATTCCATCCTCGTCCATGATGGGAACCAAAAAAGTCTAAAATTTTAGCTGTGCTCTTTACCAAAAAAAATATGCGCACCACTTCATGACCAGCAGCCGTTAAAGTATCAGCTAGTTTTGCCATAAACGTCGTGTGAGAATGTCCGAAAAGCGGAGAATAGACGAGATATTTGTAAGAGAGACATGTCTGGACCAGAAGAAAGAAAAGAAGGGAGAGTCTCATTGTCTTCCTATTCGCTGATAAGGAAGCACTCCTTATATATGGCTCTACGGTACACAAAGCACACGGCTCGAAACACGGGAAAATAGTGGTGTTCCTTTAATTCTCAGTCTGATAGATTAGTTTTGGAGTGTGCTGTGGAGTCCTTAGCTAGTCGATTACTTTCTTTCTATATTTTATTGGGTTAGGCTTAGGCTACATCTTATTCTGAGACTTTCCGATTTGTATCCGTCGTAAAGAATTTTTGTTGGTATGAACAGATTCCCGAGTTTTCCAGTTTGCAATAATCATCCACGAGGACCCAGGTCAAGGATATGTGTAATAGTCATGTTGTAATAGACAGAGCGAAAAAAAAATTAGAAAAAAAGACTTTTATTCTCTCCGAAGAAAGAGCTCTTTTTTTTCTTTTTTTTTTGCCAGCCTCTGCTTTCACAGGGTCGGTGCTTTCCGTTACTCCAGAAAAAAGCTTCACACAAGCCGCTCTTCAAAATTTCCTGGTATTCGGGATTCTTTTCCGTGGTTTCTGAAACCGGGCTACCGTTGGTTTTCGACCCCATATGCCAAAAAAGGAGCGTCTGCTTTTAAATTGCAGGAAATATCGTTCCAGAACTTCGAAATTCAAAGTTGCCGTTCTTTATCCTCTCACCAGCCGGCTTCGCCGCCTGTCGGCGGCTTTTTTACTTGTGTTTTCTTCTTTACTTTTGATCCCTTCCCCACTCAACAGATCTCTTTTGATCCGGTTACCGGTTATCCTGACTCTATTTCTTACTCAAAACAATTTAGCAAAAAAGTGTGGCGAGCAGAGGAGTCGAACCCGGGTCGTCTGGGTAACAGCGGCGACTCTTAACAATACACCAAAATTTGAGGTCCCGGACAAACAAATAAAGAGTCCACCATAGACACCATTGCACTTTAGTAGTATAGAGATTTAGAATAGAAATACTACCAGTTTCTCAATTTCTTGCATCATATTTGCTCTCTTCAGATAGACTGATCCCCTCGCTGTTCACTTGACCAAAGAACCGTCGCCGACAGGTTATTTCCCAACAGTTTACTTACAATTTCGTAACGCGAGTCTGTCAAAACTTATCAGTCACAACGGCGCGTCAACTCGACGCTTATGCCCTCTGGACGGTCACAACATTTGTGTCTTCGATCCATCCGACCTGTGTCCAGAGTATAAAAGACTGCGACCTCTCATCTTTACATCAGCCCCCTCACAGAATGCGCTTGTTTTTGCTCATTTTTCTGGTCCAGACATGCCTCGCTTACAAATTCCTCGTCTACTCTCCCCTCTTTGGACATTCCCATACTAATTTTATGGCAAAGCTAGCTGATACGTTAACTGCTGCTGGAAACGAAGTTGTAAGTTGTTTTCTTGCTTTTTTAAGGAAAATATAAAACATTTCAGACCTTTTTGGTTCCAATCATGGACCGCGACCTGATCGGCAGATCCAATGTGTCGCTGACCAAGGACATCATCACAATTGAGGGCAACCCAGAGATTTATGAGACCATGAAAATAATGCACGAAGTTGCGTTAAAAGCCATGTGGGAGCTGAGTCCGGACATGTTCGGCATGCTAAAGATGGCAGAAAACATGACTGACATGTTTTCTCAAACTTGTACACGTGAGTTTTGGTAAAGGGACACTGAAATTGTGGGCGCATACAAGATCAAGGAAAGTCAGAGAAGTCCATTCAAACTGTAAATATTCAATTTTCTTCGTTCTAGACTCATTTTGTGACTTTTTATTGCTTCCAATCGATTTGGCCACAAGAAATACTCCTAAAGTAGTCGAAAATTGTAATAATTCCGTCTGGTTGTGTGGATATAATGGCTGTATCCCAAACTTTGATGATTTTTCGAATTTATGGAATTTTTGCACTGCTGATAAGAATATCAAGCCACAAAGCTCATTTCAGATGTGCTGAAACAGGAAGAACTTTTTGCTGAGCTTCGAAAGCGAAAGTTTGACGTGGGTTTTTCGGAGCCAATGTCCATCTGTGGCAACGGTATGAACTTTTTGCTGTTTTTATAAACCTCTCTCCTCAGGAATCTTTGAGCTCCTTGGAATTCCAGCAACGATTAGCGCCATCTCGGCTAATCAAGTTGATATTGTTTCCTACTACATAGGTGAACCGATCGCTCCCAGTTATGTACCATCAATGGCTGGAGCAGACGGCGATCGAATGGGGCTTGCGGCAAGAGCCAAGAACCTTCTGGGCACGCTTCTCGGCTTCAAGTTTATGAATTTTATGATGGCGAGAGAGGAGACCATTATCAAAGAAAAGCTCGGGGAAAAGTACACAAATCTTGGAGACTTGCTCTCCAAAAGTTCTTTCGTTTTCACCAATTCCAACCCCTACTTGAATTATCCTCGTCCACTGATTCACAAGACCGTAGAGATTGGAGGTCTTACTATCGATGCGAAAAATCCTGGAACGGTGGGCGAAAAGTGGGACAAGGTGCTGAATGAGAGAAAGTACAATGTTTTCATTTCATTCGGATCAGTCGCTAGGAGCAGCAACATGCCAGAAGCTTGGAAGTGAGCATCACTATAGGTAAAAAAAGTTCATGATTTTCAGAAAGTCTATCATGGAAGTCTGTACCTCACTGCCTCACGTAACCTTCATCTGGAAGTACGAAGTCAAAACAGACATGGCTGACCACATTCCCAACCTCCACTTATCTCCCTGGCTCCCACAAAATGCTCTCTTGGCCGACAAACGACTCTCGGTTTTCATCACTCACGGAGGATTGGGATCAACGACGGAAGTTGCTCACATTGGAAAGCCAGCCATCATGGTTAGAACCGTATTTTTTACCTATATCAAAAAATGTAGATTCCACTCTTCGCAGACCAGCCGCGCAATGCTGAAATGCTCGCCAGACATGGTGGAGCAATCAGCTTGAATAAAATAGACTTGGCCAGGCCGGAAGTATTGAAAAAGACCTTAGAAACTATTTTGAACGATGACAGGTAGTTTTTCTCGCTCTTTCTTACTCAAATTTGCCTTTAGTTACACCAAAGCTGCCACAAGATTGGCCCACATGCTCAAAGAGCAACCATTCACTCCCAGTGAACTCGTCGTCAAACACTCCGAGTTTGTGGCAAAGTTTGTTGAAGTTTTACCACTAAACTGAAAGAACTTGAAGATTTGGAACTCTTGAAAACCTGGAGCCTTATGGAAGACATCTTTCCTTCGTACAGTACTACTTCATCGACATCATGCTCCTTACTCTTGCATTTGTGGCAACAGTCCTCGGAATTGTATTTTTAGTAGCCAGATGGGCTTTTAGAAAAGTGTGTGGATCTCAGAAGGCAAAGATTGAATAACAGTACGGGTGCTATAGTAAATAAAGTTTTTTCTCTGAGTCTCTCTGATGTGAAATGTGAGACTTTCTTTACCATAAATGAATGAACGACACTTTTTTAAAATGTGGCGGTTTATTAAAAACACATTATGGCATAGTTATTTTTCGGTTAGAGATCAAACTGGCGGTTCTTTGTCGTTGGTAGCTTCCGATGTGGAAGCAGACCAGAACAAACCTGCAAAAAATATAGGAAAATTTTAATTTTTAAGGAAAATTTTTGACTAACCCATCCAAGAGACGACACATGGCGGAAACAAAAGTTGATGTGAAGAAAACAAAGTACTTGTTTTCACTAAATTTGCAGAAAATGTAAAAACTGGTCAATTCGAAAAAGAAGATTCCGCGTTGAATACAGGACTGGAGAAAGAACTTCATTTCTCTTCGTCTCCGTATTTTCACAATCTGATCGTCTTCTGGAAGCTTCCTGTCGTCGAAAACCATTCCAGCTACTGCCTAAGATAAGCTTTGACATGTTTTGACCGTACAGGGAGACCTTTCGACTCTTTCTCAAAAAAAATAACGTGGACATGTCCAAAACGGCAATGAATCCGAAAGTGACGAATCCGGCATATTCGTCGAAATAGATTGATGCAATTTTTGCAAAGACTGTATCGGAATATTGCCATGACCAGAGGGCGGGGTTGTTGATAAAGTAACAAGTAGAATCTGAAAAGATTAATTTTCCTGACCTTGTTAAGGCCTCGCAGGACTTAGGGTTTAACTAACTGTGAACAAAAATTAGCAAACGGTTCAAGCGTTTGCCTCAACCTGAACTAACACCAGAAGAAGGGAACAATGTGGAGGAAGGCGAGAAGCCAGGGCAGTGCGACTGCTATTCGTGTCTTTCATGGAGTCACAAAAGTTACGACCTAAAAAACTGGATTTCCGAAACTGTTTAACGAACCTTAAGTGGAAAAGCGATTGCGACGAATCTTTTGACAGCGATAGCCAGATGACAAGCGACACAAAGTTGCCAAAAGTACAAGTGCATCTGACCGAAAATCTTTCCCAACGTGCTGCCAGCTAGCTGGGAGTCTTGTCTTAAAAAACATTTTTGTAGCTCAACCGACTAACATAATGGTCAACGGTACTGTCCACAATAGAAAAACGGAAAAGGCTCCGATATTGGCGAGACAGCGGCTAAAGCAAAGCTTGCCAAAAACGTTGGCCAAGACTGGATTGTAATAGACAATCCGAAGGCCCAGACAATTGAAAACAAGGCCTAGAATGCTGAGAGTTGCCATAATGATAGCCATTCCAACATCAGCGGTGCTGGCGTCTGCTTCGGTCATTTCTAAATTCTGAAACTTTGGGAAGGAAGTACAGAATTAGAAGTACTGGTCAGTGCGTGAGCTGAAACTAGGAGTCACTAGGTTAACGACTTTTTTATGCGATGATAACAGTTGCACAGTTTCTTGCAAGTCAAAAGTAGTAAGGAGTAACGTGTTTTTAAGTTCAATTGAAAGTTTTTTCTTATTCGTCTAGTAAAAACTACGTTGAGTATATAATCTGTTTTTTTGTTAATCGGATCCAATTGTACGGTTCATCCTCCTGACAGTTGACAGATCCCGATACAATGGTTCCTTAATTTCAGTCATAGACTGCAACTTTATTTTTACCAATGGGTTGTCATTTTTTTCTTTGTTCTACACTCATTTTTTCGATGTTTACTTGATTTAGTCGATTTCTCGTAAAAAATTGCAAGGAAAATGACTGCTGGAACGTCAAAATTGGTGGACATTTGACCAAAATAGACAAAAAAGCACTTGTTGGCATAAAATACGCTATTTTCGTCTATTTATGTCAATTTTTCATCAATTTTTTTCACCAAAGTTTCTCCTAACTGGCTATACTGAGACTAAGGAGATGCAGTCGTACCGTTCATCCTCCTGACAGTTAACAGATCCACGATACAATGGCTCCTTGTTTTCAGTCAAAGACGGCAACCTTTTTTTTCCAATGGCTTGTCTTCATATGTCTTCGGTAGTCTGTTGAATCGGGATCCGCCAAAGACATAGAATCTATGTCTTGCCCATTTCAATATCTGTCATGGACAATAGACAGTTCTTTTCAGCTTGTTTCAACGCATTTCATATCACCTCCTAACGTTCCGTCTGGCTATACAGGGACCAAAGTCCGTCCAGCTTCGGAGCGCCATCTGTTTACGGGTCAGTTAGCGGGTCCTGTTCTCTGGTCTAGAAGAGACTGGCTCGCTTTTAAAGATCACCTTCACGTGACCACAAAAGACCATTTTCTGAGGGGCCGCAGTCGCGTTCACGTGCAATTAGGGGGAGATCCTGCTGGTCCAATGACGTAGTGTTTCCACTTGGTCCCAAGGTTCGGAGTATATAAAGGACTGCTCGGGAACGTTGGACCAACTTTTATCTCTCTCGGTCTCGGGCCAATTTTTTCCACAATGAAAATGCGTACTCCCAAGAAGGTCACCGTCATCGGCTATGGCAGCTGGTATTTTTTTCTTCATTTTCAAAAACTTCTTAAACTTTCAGGGGAACTGCCATTGCTCGTCTTGTTGGAAAGAACACTGTCAAGTATCCTCGCTTTTTTGAGCCGGTTGTCAACTTTTGGGTCTCGGAGAAGGTCGTAGATGGCGAAAAGTACTCGGATTTGATCAACAAGAAGCATGAAAACTTTAAATATCTTCCAGGAAAGAAACTTCCTCAGAATGTTGTGAGTTCTTCAGAAAAATTGGGTCTAATGAATGCTTTTTCAGGTCGCCATGCCCAATCTAGTGGAAGCTTGTCAGGATTCTAATATTCTTCTGTTCGTGGTGCCTCATCAGGGAATCACTAGTGAGTTTTCGACTTTAGGGGTCAAAACTATCGATTTTGCAACAAAAAAGCAGAAAGTTATTGGTTGGCTGTAGAGAGACAAGAAAGGTTTTCAAAAACCTCACCGATCTCGTGGTGTAGTGGTTATCACATCTGTCTAACACACAGAAGGCCGGCGGTTCGAGCCCGCCCGAGATCAGATACTTTTTGATTTTTTTAAACAAGGTTTTTCTCAACCATTTTCAATCTCTTTTATAGTTTGCAGCAAATCGGCAAATTTTAGTTTTTGTAAAAAGATAAACAAGATTATATGCGAGCTTTAGGCGTTTTAAACGTTCTGGAAGGAAAAATCAACCCTAAGACTACCATCGGAGTCTCTCTCATCAAAGGAATCTCAAAGGACGAAACTGGCGATCTGAAGCTCATTTCCGAGGAGATTGAAGAACGTCTGCATATCGAAACTTCAGTCCTGATGGGAGCCAATCTGGCTCATGAAGTAGCTGACGACAAGTTCTGTGAAGCCACGATCGGATCGAACACTACGGAAGAAAACAACGCCATTTTGGAGAAACTGTTCACATCGGACAGCTTCAAGGTCAACGTAGTTCCAGATGCCCCTACTGTCGAGCTCTGCGGAGCTCTCAAGGTATTTTTTCCTCTTTTTTTTGTGTACAATGAAATGTTTCAGAATATTGTGGCCTGTGCAGCTGGCTTCGTAGACGGATTGAAGTGCGGTGACAATACGAAAGCGGCAGTGATTCGACTCGGACTCATGGAAATGACCAAAGTGAGTTTTGGATCTTTTCAAAACTGACCGGGTAGTGGTTTCTGGTAGTCCGAATTCCGAAAGTCCAGACACTGATACTGGTTTTTTGGCATTACACTGACATGAGTCTAAGTGTCCTTTTTTTTCTCTGGGCACAGACAAAAGATGGGAAAAAAGCTTTGGAGAATTCCCGGAAAGAATTGAAACAGTCATTGTCGTCGGATTTTTTCAACAATTTTTGAAAATCCCTTTGGGAGAAATCCCAGTTATGCCCCCCACCCCAGTCTTGCCCCCCACGAATTGGAAAATGTTTAGGGAGGCCCCCCACTTTGATCAGTTTGGCCCCCCCCCCAATTGGCGGGGGTCCAACTGAACTGTGGGGGGCATATCTAGGATGTCGACGTCCAAGATATGCCCGCCCCACCCCCCCCCCCCCCCATCGTGGAAATTGGGGGGGGGGGGGGCGTAAATACACTACCCGGACCTTTTCTATATATACCCCCCACGGAAGTCAAAGGAGCCCCCCCCCCCCACAGATTAAGCCCCTCCCCCCCCCCCCCCCTCCCACCAATTTTTTTATCTACAGCGGACAGGGGTGGAAATATATAATGACTAACCTGGTTTTTTCTTGATTTTATGCCTGAAATGTACAAAATAATTAGAAAAAGAAACCTTTAGCACAAAAAAAAAACATTGAAAACGGAAGAAAAGAAAGCAGAAAACTGCCAAAAAGTGCCTGAACATGTTAAGCTTTTTGGCAGATTTTCTCACGACAGCAAAAAAGCAGTTTGGCCCATAATTTTTTTTTCTATTTTTAGCTAAAAATAATTCCATAGTCTACTACATATTTTTTGAACAAAAAGATAAAAGAAAATAGCGAAAAAAAACACAGAAAAATAGGCAGAAGAGGGAAAGAGAGAGAAAAATCGAAAAAGGAATTCCTAAAATTTGAAAATTTCGAAACGCGGACTTGTAAACAGCGTGCGTGGTGGGGGTTGGACTGACCAAGGTGGGGGGTTGGGTGGGGGGCTAAATCTGTAGGGGGCTTAATTGATTTTGGTGTGGGGGGGCATATCTACGTTCTACCCGTCCCTTTGGTTTTTCTTCCTTTCCCAATCTTTGAGAACTTCGAAGAGACAACTCCCACTGACCACGAATGCAGACAATTTTAATGAACGTCTCGAAAGAAGGGTCTAGACGACTCTATTCACCGGAAGAGTTTTTGAAGAAAATTTGAACTTCCACAAAAAAAGAAAATGGTCTTTTAAGAAATCTGTAAGCAAAACGAAGATTGAAAATCGGCTACTACAGAACTGTAGAAAGGATTTTTCGATCTGGAACAAATGAGATCAAATAATTTAAGTAGAGCGCTGACGATTAGCAGAGCTGATGTAACAAATCTTTCAGTTCGTCGAATATTTCTACCCGGGAGCCCGTTTGTCAACCTTCATGGAATCTTGTGGCGTTGCCGACTTGGTCACCTCCTGTTACGGAGGCAGGAATCGTAAAGTCTGCGAAGCTTTTGTTCATGCCAAAAAGGTACTTTGAGACCTTGTTTTATGCTCATTCTCCACCTTTTTTAGCCTCTCCAAGCCGTGGAGGAAGAACTCCTGAACGGACAGTCAGCCCAAGGACCCTTGACAGCCAGAGAAGTCTACCATCTTTTGGAGAGGTCGGGAGTCACCGACCGTTTCCCAATCTTCTCGGCAGTCTACAGGATCTGCGAAGGAAAAATGCCAGCCAGTGATCTCATCAAATGTCTTCAAAATCACCCGGAACATGCTAGACAAAAAGTGCAACGCGTTTATTGAGAAAACTATACGTGTAAAAATAAATGTTTTATGTAGACAAACTTGTAATCTTCCTGTCCATTTTACCGCTTCCCAGACAGACAGGAAGAGACAAAGCTTAGATTGTTGCTATACAGACAAGAAAAGGCAGCAACTGTGGAGCAAATCAATTTTGAGGAGCTCATTAGAACTGTCTGTATTCATCGTGGCCGAAGTCCCAATAAATACCGTGGTGTCTCGCCGAAACCAACGTCTTCTTCCACTTCATCTTTTCTTGTCCCTTCTGAGCTCCCTCTCCCTCTCTAATTCTCTAATGGGCCAAACAAAAAAACTGACGTTTTCAAGGATGAAGATGCTACTGCTTGTCGCTGTCGTAGCGCAAGCTGTATTCGCCAAGAGCGATCCGGATTATGAGCCAAATCGAAAAATGTCAAAGAAAGAAAACTTTTCAGCTGCTTTCAAAGAGCTGATGATCAAGAACAAGGCCTTGTTCGAGAGTCTTCTCCAAAAGCTCAACACTGACGAATGGAATCTGACTGGGGCCCAGAACAAGCTGCAATCCGACGGACAGACATTCAATCTTCTCGATGGATCTCTCAAGAACAACGAAGGATGGAGTGCTTCTGGTGCCTGGAACAATCTTCTGAACAATCCCAAGGGTTGGCTCGGAAAGCAGAAGAAGAGTGACAACGGAGTATGGAAAAAGGAAGGATGGAATGCTGCTGGTGCTCTGACGAACCTGCTGGATGATTCTTCGAACAAAAAATGGACAACTGGCTGGGCGACGGTAGGATTGAGTACTGCGCAGGGTCTAGTTCAGAGTCTACAGGACTCTCTTCCTAACCATCGCCTGTTCTGGAAGAATAACAATGGAGGTTGGAGAAACGGTGGATGGAACAGTGCCCTGTGGAACAATCCCCGGAACTGGCTGTCATTCAGAAAAAACCGTAACAACGGAGGCTGGAGAAATGGTGGTTGGGGTACTTCTGGTGCCCAGAGCGGCTGGCTCTCGAACAGCAGATCCTTCAATAACGGTGGCGGGAGAAATGGCGGATGGAAGCCTCATCCTCATCTCCAAAATGGATTCCCGAACAGTCTGCTTCCCGAGAGAAACTTCGGAACCTGGAAAGGTAGTAAAAATCTTCTTGGAAACCAAGACCAACTCTTGAACAACAGATGGCATCAAGGCTGGAGAAGAGGAGGAGGACAGAGCTTGGTTCAGAAGAGTCTGATTACCGACAACATTTACCGCCAGCTCGGTAAGTCCCACTATGGAAATAGTGAAGAAAATGGTTTCAGAAGTTAATAAATGTATCGACAAGTGTCTGACCACTGGAGAATCATTTGCACTCTGCGAGCAGGATTGTAACGCAAAATTCCCTGATTCGACTAAAATCTTGGCGAAGCTGAGCAGTAAGTTTACCAGGAACCCGGCTCTTAAGAACATTTTTCAGGCGACAAAGGATGGAAGCATGATCAGAGCCATCTGCTGCGGCTCCTCAACGGCCAGGGAAAGAAGAGCTCTGCTGAAAGCTGGGGAGGGAGCCGGGTCGAGAACAATCTCCAGAACAAGCTAAATGAGAACGGTATGTCCGCCCGAGAAACTGAGCAACCCTACAGGTTCTAACTGGAATGCCACTTGTGCTCAAGTTTGTAATGGAACTACGGAGGCCCGAAACGAGTCTGGTTGTGACTGTTCCTTCTTCGTCACTACTGCTCATCAATGGCTGAGGCAGCAGTTCGAGAAGAGGCAGCGTCTCCTGAAAAACACTAAGGGGTGGTTGAACAGCAATTCTCCTGCACCCAAAACTGACCACACTCGGAGTAAGGACCAACAGAAAGAGACTTTGTTAATGCATCCGTTTCAGAATCAAACCCTCTTTTGAGAAACTCCAAATGGGCTCTGCAGAAACCGACTCAGGGACTCAGTTTGTTTTCAACATGGTTGAAATGACTTGTTTTCAGTGACATAAGATCTTTACCTGCATTGTCTTAGAGGCTGTGAAGACAATCGCGACCCTGAGATTAAACGTAGATGTCAGTACGACTGTATCGAGTGATGGTGCGAGGAGGACAATGACCCGGAGCCCGCCTGCCCATACCATGTCTAGCACCTCTGTGATAATGGATTTGAAGTCAAAATAAAGCAATGGCAAAAAATTGTTGTTTCTGTATAACCTAGACTTTCAAATTTCGGACAGTATAGTCTCTATATTCAAAAGAGCTACTATTTTGACTTCACCAAAAACTAATGAAGAGCCCTGGAAAATGTGAAAGCCTGAGGTATCGTTCTTCACGGAACCCACTCATTGTTTCAGGTGCGCTCAGATTTGAAATTGATAAATTTAAAATCCCTTACTGATGTTGAAAAAAAAACAAAAGGATCTGACCACTGAGCGGATCGAACGTCCAAACCTTTCGATCTGGAGTCGAAAGCGCTACCATTACGCCAAGCAGTCTTAGTTTTCCCAAAATCTAAACAGAGTAGAAGTCAAAGCACTGCTATCTAAGGTGGAAGAGTAGTGTTGTGTGTTATTTGAATTGCCGCCATGTTTTGGGTCTTGGCACGATCCTTAGTTTACCCGCCAAAACTGGAGCTATTTGAATTCCTCTTTCTCTATTGTTGTTGTTCTGCTAGCTCTTTTAGTTTGTCATATCCCCGTAATAAATATCTTCACTTAAAGGGTGTTGTATATTTCGTTCTTTCTGAGCCGTCCACAGCACATATCAAGTAGCAATCTTGTCGTTTCCTTACGTTTTGTAACACTCCTCAATTAACATATCTTCTCGCTATGGTCGAGAAAAGATTATAAAAAGAACCTGTACACTTCATTACATACTGACTATGAATCACTTTTGAGCAGTAATACCCGTACTCTCTCTTTTTTTGACCAGAATCTTTCTTAACTAACAGTCGACAGCGTTTTCTCTCCTTGTGCTGACTCGGCGTCAGAAGGAGTGCTAGCCTCTGAGGAGCTAGCCTCCGACGGGTTCAGACTTGGCCGTCTCTCCCAGTCCGATGTGTAGTAAGGAGTGTAGTCGGGTCGCTGCACAAAATAACTTTTGTACTCCATTTCCATCAAGGTGATGATTCCTTCGAAGGATTTGAGCTCCCAGAATTGGGTGGAAACGAATGTTAGCACGGCCAAGATGGCTGCGTATTCCATGAGGGCATCTTCGTAGGGAACTGAAAATTGAATTTTTTGGGCTACATTTTTGTACGTTATTTTCTGGGACTGAAAAATACGTAACTTCCTTGAATACCGTACCTATTTTTTGAAAAAAAAAGCTTGCCCTTGATCCCAAACCACTTTTTTTTGTCAAGCTGCCCCCCGGCCAAAAGAACCCCATAAAAAACTGGCTGCGCACTCCATTCTCACTGGCGCCGCATACGCAACAGGCAACATCTTATGCAACAAGTAGCCGGCTTCTCTCTCCCTGATTAATATGTTGATCACTAGGCTTCTGAGTGAAAGCTTACCATCTACATAACACGGTTTGCCCCATTCTGCCAGAATTGGAAGGTAGGCAATGACTACATGCGGTATGCAAGCTCCAAAGAGAAGAATGGAACAGAGCTGGATGATGGTAATCGTATGATTCTGGAAGGTTTTGAAAATTCGAAAGTTTATTTCTTACCCTAAACGTCCAGGCATACATCACCGTGTAGATTATAGCGTACAGAAGAAATGATCCTCCAAAGGCGGAGATGTGCCAGTACATCCAGTGTTTGACTAAAAAATTCAAGCGGTTAACTAAAAAAAGTTAAAATACTTTTCCGGTCCTGGTCCATTTGGAGACAAAGAACAATGGTGGCGAACGACATCCATGCGAGGTCGAGAATCGGCAAGCAATACCAACCGATTTTTACGAGCACTTTGCTGCCGGACAAATGGTGCATGTAGCTGCCGCTACAGAACGAGAGGAAGAACTGAAATATCGCAAAAATAACTGTGCCTTGTTTTTATAGCAACCTCAGGGCAATTTTTAAGTTTTCGTGTTTTTTATGGCGGACACGAGCCCGATTCTTCGCGCCTACCTCTTGTGAGGTACATGCAGTAAGTCATATAGTTTGTTCAATAAAAAGGACTAAATGGGTGCTCTCTTTTCATTGGGAAAAAACCATTCGAAAATACATATAACGAAAACGAAAATAACAGTTGTGCTTCAAAGTGAGCAAAATCTTGAAACTTTTTCATGGGAAAAGTACTTCTCAAAAAACTTCCAAGCACTGTTTTCACAAGGTCGGAGTATTCTGTTACCTCAGAAATTGAACTTGCTGCTTAAATACACCTACTTTTGCTATTTTGTTTCCTTACTCAAAAACTGTACAAATATGCATAAATGGCTTGAAAAGACCAAATATGAAGAGGAATGTTGGTTTTGGTTTTATGGGAGGAAACATGGAAAAATGGCTGGAAAAAGCAACTCACTCTGAACAGCAAACAGGAAAGGACCGCAGCTCGAATTAGGAGCTGCGTGGAAGCTCTGAATTCCATGACTCTTAGCAAAGAGGGGAGTGTTGTTCCATTCAAAAATGGCCGTCTCTGAAAATTTGACAGTGTCTCGTACACAAAAACTCCTCACGTGACAATAATTATGCGGATTCGACCCAAAATTATAGCTGATCCAGACGTACTGTCGTTTTTCGAGATGAAACAAGGGATGTGAGGGATCTAGTGACTCTACCGTCTCGGCGAGAGTCACTCTACCAGTGAAGCCTCTTGAACTATTTTTAACTTAATACAAGCCGGTCGCCTACAATTTCGTTCGATTCTCTGTAAATCCTTCCACCGCCTTCTCGAAATTTTCAACATTTGCCAAGAGGGTTTGCGGAGCCAAGGCTAAGCCCAGTGCGAGGAAGCAAAAAGTGAGAAGAAGGAGGTTTTTGTACAGGCTCCCGAGCCAAATTGAATAGTGTCGATGCTCTATTTCAGCCTCCGGATTTGCATACATTGTGTCTAAAAAAAAGTATTTTTTTGACAAATTTTGAATGTGGAAGTTCCCGCCTTTAAAAACTTACCTTTAACTGGGTCAAAGCAGCATTTTAGAGCTTCGCAGAGGATTTTTGTTACCATCGTTTGGCTGAAATACAGAACTTCCTCTGCCAAAAAATTTGAGAAACAAAGCGAAGCCAAGAAACAAGAAAATTGACTTTTTTTATGACGGAAGCGTCTAGAATTAGGAAGCCGCGTGAGGCTAAGTGGCAGTGGAATGCTGAATGTACTTTCTCTCTCTCTTACGCAAGCCTAGGAAGAAGCAAGTGCATTGAAATATACGGGACAGGTTCCCATGGAGCGACTGACTGGGTAGCCGCTATCGGGATCAGCTTATCTACCGCGAAGAGGCTATCATTGGCTAATTAGCAAGCCCAAATTTACGAGCCAAGCCGTTCCAAAACGGGAGAAAATCAAATTTGTTTGTGATGGAGTCAGAGGCAAAAGGAAAAGCGATCAAGAGGAAAAATATCGAGCAATTTTTGAGGAGAAAACTGGGGAACTTGGAAGAGAAAAGCAAAGAAAGGAAGATTCTTTGCGAACTGACTATTTTCTCCAGTTTTCGGTGGCAGAAGCCAGCCATCTACGCCCACCGTGACTGGCCACAACAAGCGCATAACTGTCACTTACGGATAGGAGAAATGTGTTCAGGAAAAAAGTCGGGAAGGAACGAAAAGATGTGCAATCTTGATCCATGAGAAAGTCATTTTTACAATATAATTTTTTAAATTTAATTTAATGGAATACCAACGATTTCCAAAACACACAAGCAGCCGTGAGGTAAAGTTAGTTGACTTTTTGTCATATCTAAGTTCGATTTGCACGCGAATGTACTCTTGTGAATTCAGTAGTTTCAAGCCAACTGTTACTGGACCGGATACGTTACTGGATCGGATAATCTTTCTAGGCATTTTAACTGGTAGGAGCGGCCGATTCAGGTGTGGAAATGTGATCTCGTTTCAGATATTTGGGTATTTTCTCCAGGTTATATCGATATACTCTTTCAATAACGTTCATTCTTTTAGAGGAAGAAATCTCTTCAGGCGGAATCACGTAGCAAGTAGAGAAGGACTCAAAAATTGGGAGAAACAAAAACTGGAAAACAGTAGAACCAATCTTCAGACAGAAAAGAAGAATAAAATTTCCTGACCCATATGTAGCTTACAAGCGACAATCGTAGATGATCGATGGGAGATCCTGTCAACAGGGAGACAAGGGTGATTGAGACTGGTAGGCAAGCAACTTTCCGCTCTTCTCACTAAAGGAAATGGACAGGAATCAAAACATGAGAACACTTGAGAACTTTCTCACTTTCACAGTTCCCAATTCGGAGATTGAAATGTCTCACCCAATTGAGTCACCCAGCCTCTCCTTCAAAACAAGCAGCAAACCCAGGGTCAATCCGGTTATGATTTTGATCGTTTAGCAATGGGAAAATAGGGACGTTTACGGCTGTTCAATTGACTGTGGTGAAGAAACAATGTGATTGCCATTTTCGATCCGCGGATACTCTCTCAGATCCACTGGCTATCGGCTGTGGCTGGATTTTGAGAAGCGCTGAGAGCGGAAACAATTTACGATCTTGCCAATCGACATATTATAGAAAAGGGTCGGTTATTAGTTTATAAACATGGAGATTTTTGGGAGACCGAGAGACCGAGGGGGGGGGGGCTAGAAGAAAGTCCACTGCCACCATCCAGGCGCTGATCCATCACGCAATGTCGCAAACTGGATACATTTATGTATCAGGCGGGTCTCTTTTCTGCAACAAAACAAGCCCCCTTTGTTGACTATCATAACAGGAAGCAAATTCTAATTATCTACGTTGTCCGTAATTGATAATGTCATTCGATGAAGACCAGACCAAACACTGCCTAAAACTACTGACATTGCTTTGTTTGATTCGACCTGTAAAAAACCCTGAAATAGACTTCGATGGAGAGGAATTGGGGACACGGAACTCGTTTATTATACGATAATAACTGATAACCATTCTGGCAAAATGAGAGTCCTGGTTTACCTTCTTTTGGTGGTTCCCATCTTCAGCAGCGAGACCTGGACTTGTAGTCAAGGATCCAACGACTGTAAGCCGTTTTTTTGGGCAGGTTTCTTTACCCCCCCCCCCCCAAACTTGGAATTTTGGGGGCGGCGGGGGCAATTTTAATTTTCCGGCTTTGTCACAGGAAGCAAAGTTGTAACCCTACAACTTTTACGAACATTGGGAAGCTTGAAAATGTTGTTATCACTATGAAAAATGACTTTTGCCTTGGTTGACAAGTTTTGGCTTAGAATCACTTTTTCACAGAGATAACAGCCTTTTCACGCTTCGCAATGTTCTACACAGTTGTAGAGCTTGATCAGGGCTACAACTTTGCTTACATGGATAAAGCTGGAAATGCAAACGAGAACCGGAAAATTTAGATTGCCCCCGTGAACCCCCAAAACCCCAAGTTTAGGGGGGGGGCGTAAAGATTCCGCTCCGTTTTTTTACATTCTGAAGTTTTTAGCTGTCACTCTTGGAATATGTAGTGCTGGACCTAATGTTATGTGCCTCTATAATATAGGAACTGGGCCAAACTGCGGCTGGTGCACATTGTATTTTTGTTTTTTATGATGAAAACCGCGTTTTCAGCTGGGCCGAAGTGACGTGCAGTACTTCTGGAAAAGCAACACTCTCATCGTCGGTGTTTGGTTGCGCTTTCGCTGGTCAATGTAGCAAGGTAGTTGAAATTAAGCAATCTTACGAACAGTTCAATCTTTGTGTGAGTATCAAAGTTTTAGAACCAATGCCGCATTTTTGTTGACAACTCGACTACGCCTGTCACCGCCATAAAAAGATGCTGTTGTTACGGAGATTGCAATGTGCTCTCAATTACAGACGTCTCTGACATTTGTCCAAAAGCTAAACTCACAAATTTTAACAGTCTTTCTATCTTTGTAGTGTTTGTCATGTTTGTATTTTATATATAGCATTTTTGTCAGAAATAGAGAAAATTTCCGAGAACGGCTTATGAAGGGAAAACGCCCTTTTCATGTTAGTTTCGACCAATTTTTACGCCTTATAGGTTTTTTTACACGAAGAACTCGATAAACTTGCTTAGAAATTTGAAAAATAGAAGAAAATGGAGAAAAACAAAACTTCAAGGAAGTTTGAACGAACTGAGGGGCTACTGCAGTACAGACAATGAGTTCTTTCACCTCATGGAATCCCGTAGAACAATTCAAATTGTTTTGGAAACCAGGAAGCGATAGTTTGACTGCAGATCCAGACTCCATAACCTACGCCAATCTCTGGTTGTTTGATAGAATACAGACAGCTATAATGAGTCATACTCCCTACCACACTGAATACTAATCAACCGACGAGCTTTTCTTAAAGAAACTATCTGCAAAAATGGAAACTAGATAGGAAGCAATGTTGTTCCTCCTATCTTTTCTCCTCTTCGACGCTGTACTCTCCGAAGATCCCTTCTATCCTTCTGGATGCGGCATAAAGAGATTCACTGATCCCTATGAGACGGAGGATTGGCTGAGGAGCCACGCAATGACCGCACTTCACACCTCCTTGGATGATCCGTATTGATGTTCTAACTAATGGCAAGCGCACAGATCTTTGCCCCTCGACATGTAATCACAGCAGCTCACTGTTTCAAGGCAGTCAAAAATGGAAAACTGCTTTGTCAACTCGGGTTTGTCAACTTTTCTTCTGTTAAATTTTGCTGCTAAGACATAAAGAGCATTCCCCAGATTTGTCCATTTGCCACGGGACGGACAAAACTGTTGACGCATGTTCCAGCCAATCAACGTACAAAGTGACCAAGTAAGTGCTCATTCGACCTAAAAATATAATGTTTCAGGTTCAATTTCCCACTTCATTATTTCAAAAACGGTTGCAAGCAAGTGCTCGACATGGCCGTTTTGGAGCTGGATAGGGAGGTCACAGGAGGTGTTCCCCTTTGTCTCCCGACGAACTCGCAACCACCGCTCAAGTTTGACTTTTCGATTACATGGCCACATAGCAAGCTCTTCCTGGCAGGCTATTCTACGAACGAAGATGATGTCAAAAACAAGAGAACTTTCCCATTTTTGCGCTTTGTTGTCGCAGGACCCAGGATTAAACGTCCGAATAATGACTTTCGTGCGGCTGATGTTATCTGTACGAGTAGAAATGAAAAGCTGACTGATACATGTAGTGGTGACACTGGAGCTCCGTTGACGGAAATCGAAAAGTCGACAAAAAGACACGTGCGGGCCGGAGTTCTTTTGGTGGAAATGTTGGTTTTCTCAACTGCAGAAAAAATGTGGAATTTTAGGGAGGAAATTGCAGTTACGATCGTTTGATTTCGGATGGCGAAAGTGTACCGGTTAATACTGCTGTCAACATGAGAAAAAAAGTTGACAATCATCAAGAATGCTGTCTCGAAGAAAGGGTGATATCCGCTTGTGAAATTGTCATGTGAACTTTTATGTTTTTTTTTGTTCGGCCGATGTTTTACGTAGTTCAAGTTTTTAATTAGAAAGGTACAAGCTAGAGATGTGCGGGAATGAAATGAAAAACGTTCCCGCGGGAACGCGGGATTGAAAATAGTCATGGGATTCCCTTCCCGAGTTCCGCGGGAATATTTTTTGAGACTAAACATTCCCGTTTGTTCCCGCGGGAAAATGCAGACTATTTTTCTTGCGATTTTAGAGTTTTTCGTCAGCAAAAATCAAGAAAGGACATACTTTTTCGTCCGAATAAGGCGTGTTTTTTCTGTAATCAGCTTAGAACTGCCCTTTTGACTTTCTTTAGAGTTTCATAAGGAAAACCCGACGAAAATAAGCGAAATTAGCGTTTTTGAAAAATTCCTGCGATTCCCACCATTCCCGCTGGAAAAACTGCTTCTTACGGGAATACTCCCGAACGCGGGAATAAAAGTGGGCACGGGATTCCCTCCCGTGGGAAACTTTTTGAGACTAAAAATTCCCGCGGAAATTATTTTGGCCATTCCCGCACATCTCTAGTACAAGCCCACTGGTTTGGGTAAACCCAGATACAAGTATATTTTCAAATGAAGAGTCAAGAATATTTCAACTATTCATTGCAAAAGCTGACTAGCACAATTTACAAGACTTTTGACAATTTCGCTTCTTGTCGGTTGCTGAGTAGAAGCTGCTAGAGCAGTAGCCATTCTTGATCCATCTTGCGCAGCTGAACAAACTTTCAATATAGTCTTTCGACCTACTTGGGATTTCCGTCGTAGCAGGCCGCACTGTTGATATCAATACAGATACCATAACCAGAAGCGTCGTTTGCAAGGCCAAAAACTGCTGCATAGCCAGCAGGACACATTCCTCCAACGGCGGGCCCTATCTGGTATTGTATCTCAGAGAGGTTGACAATGGGGCAGTACTCGGTGCCGGACCAATCGCAAGCATACCCGGCAATATACGGAACATTGGAGGGTTTACAGCCGCCGATCGAGTGCTGCTTTTCTGAACCGCAGAAGCCCTAAAAGAAAAGGTTGACTGTATTAAAGAAAAAAAACTTACAAAAGTCTGGGCTGTAGTAAGCCCCGGAACAGCGAGTAGGATCACAAGGAAAGCGGACATGGTAGCTGTTACTTTTTCTGCAGATTGATCGACTTAAATGGTCGGCACGCGGCTGTATATACAGAACTGAAGGTGACAGAGAACACCACGCTTTCGATAAATACTCTTGCAGAATTTGATTTTTGTCCTTTGGCTTTGCAAAAAAAATCTATTTGACAATGTGTGAGTTGCCAGCTGCAAACCGCAGCAGCCTTCTGTTAATCCGAGAATTTAAAACGGTTGGAGCAGTTTTAAATTCGAGAAAAAAACAAGGTCCAACCGTCATCTAGACTGAATACTAATTCTTTGCCAAATTCCCATAAAAACAATCGAGCATCGAGAGACAGCATACGATGATCGTCTTTCCCTATCTCTTCCCTTTCGGCAAGCCGGAGGACTTCTATCCCTCCGGATGCGGTCTGAAAAAGTTCACTGTTCCCTTGGAAAACTTCATCATCGGTAGCGATCCACTGACCGCGAAGACTGTCTTCCCCTGGATGACCCGTATTGATATACTCGAGGGTGACAACCTGGTTGGTCACTGTTCTGGGAGCTTGATCGGTCCGAAGCATGTAGTGACAGCCGTTCATTGTTTCAAGAAGGATGACAAGACTTGTGAACTCGGGTAAAAAATTGGGTTCTGGCGCACTTTAACCGGCCCATCGCAGATTAACCGCCCATGCTTCTATTTTCACAATTTATTTTGAAGAGTGTCCGGTTTAAGTTTCGCAGGTGTTCCGAACCACTGCGGACAGAAGGACGGAGGGACATTGGGACAGAGATCTGTCTCTGTACTTTCAGACCTTGCAGATTGCCTTTTTGCTTCGTATACAGTATTTAAGCTACTCTTATCTATTAATTGATCTGGAGAGGGATCAAACATTACACATAGCTGCCCCGATCTAAAGACTAAAACAAAGTTTAGCGGATAGAAAACCAAAATCTGCGATGGGCCGGTTAATCTGCCATGGGCCGGGTAAAATACATTCATTCGGGTAATCTGCGATGGGCCGGCTAAAGTGCACCAGAACCAAAATTTGTATTTCACTTCAGTCATGCTCCGCTTTCTCCAACACTGACCATTTGTCACAGAGTGATCACCTGACTCCAGTCAAGGGATGGAAGCGGTTGAATGTTCACACCAACATTAGAAAGAGTGTCGATAAAGTCAAAGAAATTGTCAAAGATGCCCAAAATACGCATCTATGAATGAATCATGTTCTGTTTCTTATTCGGGTTTCAAAGCTCGAATTACACGAAGGGATCCAGGAACGAAAGGAGGGAAAAATTGGACAGAAGAAAGGGGACATGGCGATAGGTACATCAAAAATGGTAGAGGAGGAAAAAACAGATGACAAGGGACAGGGTAGGAGAAAACCGGGAAGGGCAGAGCACATTGCAGAAGGAGTGGACAGAGAAAAAGTGTCGAGAAATTAGAAACAGGGGAGGTAAAGGGATAAATGGGCAGGAGGACAGGGGACAGAGGAACAGAAGGACAGGACCATAAATGCTCTGGAAAGGGATCAGATAGCAAACTGTTCACTGTTATCTGTTTTGAAAAGGACAAAACTAAGTCATTTAGTCCCGGAGGGGCGTAGCACAACTTGTTTATCTAAAATCTATAGCCTCATCTGACGGTTATTTTTCTTCTGACGCTTATTTTCCCAAACGAGATGATCATCATTTTTTCCCTTCTCCTCATAGGAGCAAAAGAAGTCCAGTCCGAAGACCACTTCTATCCCTCTGGATGCGGCTTGAAGAAGTTCCATCATCGGTGGTGATGCGCTGATCGTGGAAACAGTCTTCCCTTGGATGGTCCGCATTCATATTCACGTTGATGGCAAGATCAATTCTATTTGCACCGGAAGCTTGATCAGTCCGAAGCACGTGGTGACAGCGGCTCATTGTTTCCAGAAAGTCAAAAATGACAAACAAGTGTGTGAACTCGGGTATGCTAATTTAAATTTTGTTCAAAATTTCATCTTTAGATATAAGGAGTTTTCAGCAGAGTTGATTGTTTGCCACGGACCGGTAACTAGTGTGATGGCTTGTCACAGCCAAGCGACTTATAAAATAACCAAGCAAGCTTTCCATAAGGTTTCTGTCTCAGACCATTTTCTGATTTCATTTCCCTCTAGACTACCTCAAGAAAGGTTGTCAGGAGCAACTCGACTTGGCTGTTGTGGAGCTCCACAAGTTGGTCATTGGTCAAGTCGGCCGTGCCGGACTGTCTTCCCACGAAAGAGTTGTCTCTCTAGTTTGACAAGCAGGATCCAGGAAAAGCAGCATGGTCCAAAAGCAAACTGTTCTTTTCTGGCTACGCTCTAAATGGCCTACAGGGAAAAGCTTAATCCCTATCTTCGATTTGCGCACGCTGGTCAGAGAGTCGCCCGCACTGAAACCGAAGATAAAAATGCTGACGTTGTCTGCACTGACAGGAATGTAAAGCTGTCTGTCGGTTGTTTGTGTGATTCTGGAGGTCCACTGACGGAGATCGTTGTGGATCCAAAGAAGAAGGCGAAGAGACATGTACTGGTTGGGATTCTCACTTACACACAGGTTGGTTCTCTCAACGAGTAAAGTTTACGTTTTAGGGTGGACCTTGCGACTTTAATCGAATAGTTTCGGAGCCTGGGAAGAAACCGCTAAATATTCACACCAATATTAAGAAGAGTTTCGACAAAATCAAAGCCATTGTCAAGGATGCCAACACGTACACTTCTCTTTAAATAAATCCTGTTGTTGGGGTAATTGAAAGGACAGTTTATGATGAATTCAGGGTTCCAAAATAATCAAAAAAGAATGAAGTTACTCTCCGCAGGGAAAGAGCTTTTCAAAATTTTCCAACCACTGTTTTCACAGAGTCGAAGTTTTCTGATACCTCAGAAATTTGAACTTGTAAAGAGTTGAAAGTGGGGAATTTTCCGGAGAGGTCATAAATCAATCGTGACGGTACGGGTGTGTCCGTGGTTCCCATAGTCTAGTGGTTAGCATCATTGCCAGGCGCTCAAACGTCACCTTGGTTCGATCGCTGACGACAAAAAAAAATTTTTGCATTTTAGTTACTGGGGTTTTTAAGGGTCCTGAACACGATGATGATGTCCATTTTCATTTTTGTTGGTTAATAATTCGGTCGAGCGTAACAATAAAAGGGGTAAAAAAATGCCAAAATGTACTGTTTTTACCATCATTTTTTGTCTTTGCGTTTCTAGGATTTCAGAACGGTCCCGAACGCGATGGTGAGGTCTTTTTTAATTTTCATTAGCTTGGAAACACCTGCTTTGGTTTTTTTTACTGAAAAAAACGCTAAAAAGGAGAAAATGGCTTGAAAACGCCAAAGATCGGTGCTTTGGTTCTCGATTTTTTTGGTTCTCTTAGGAAATGTTATTTTGTTATTACTTTTATTATTTTCCACAAAGATGTTCTCGTTCCAGAAGTTCTTCCAAAGCCTTCCAGCCAGGCCCTTGCGTCTTCAAAACATAGCTATCGGATCCCTCTCCTCGCATTCTCATTGTCCTAAAAAATTTTGCTTTACCTGCTAAAAAAAAATAGTTACCTTAATCCATAAATGAGGGAGCACGACATTCTGGCCCTCATACAGACCAAAATTGAATCATCGGAATCCGTGAAGAGGCGACTAGTACGGTAGCCGGAAAGGACGTTTCTGGAAAGAGCGTCAAATCTGAAATTTTGAAATCTTTTATTAACTTTGAGAAAAAAGGACCCCTGTTCAAGTTTGTCCGACAGATGAAGGTACAGAATCAGTGAGCCAATGTCCATGGCCCTTGGAGCCACGTGAGAATCACCAAAATCCAGTACACCAGTAATTTTTCCACCAGAAAGAAGTAAGTTCGTCTCATTGATGTCTGAGTGAATAATGCCTAAAAATAACCTTTGCTTTATAAAACTCAGCATCACCTCTATCTAGATCCACTTCCTTGAGTTCTTCGTACTGTGTCAGTCCATTTTCGACCATTTTTAGTTTCTCATGATCCAGAAAGTTTAGATCATGGAGAAGTCGAGCTTCTTCCCGAAGAACATTAGAGTATTCGGCTGATATGCAAGGAATGTGGCTTGTGGTCACTGAATTATGAAGGCTTAAGGGGACACTGACATTATGGCCGTCTAACCATTCAGGGAAAATAGGTCAACTTCGTGGCGGGACCCAAGGCAAATCTCATTTTTCACAGTTCGCCGAGTTCGGCACTTTAAAGGACTGCTCGTTGCGATCGGTCTCGACACGATTTTGAAAGTGTCGAGACACGAGCGCGGGAGGACGAAATTTCGGCTAAATTCAAATTACCGCCCAGTTTAGAGCGCGCGGAAAGACAATAATTCAAAATTTGGCTTGAAAACGGGGAAAACCTAGATGACACGCTTTCTCGAACACCCGATTATATTTTTTCACATGTTCGGTCTTATATTGTCGGCCGTATCGTGTTCCCGGTAGTTATGTTTTTTTCAGAGTCATTACATAAAAAATGACCGAGTTATAACGTATTTTCTGTTTTTCACTGGGATTAGAAGACCAAATACCAAGTGCCAAAACACACCTACACAGTTTCGACTGTGCTCTTTCTATTCAAACCGAGAAACAGAGGAGAAATGGTTGCGTATTTTTCTTAAAAACGTGTCACCCAGGACGAAAGTAATTTTGTCCAACATTTGAATTGCGCGGCGAACTGTGCTTTGCATTTACTCGTTCTACACTACTTTTTTCGATTTGTTTTTGTTTTAATCGATTTCTCGTCAAAAATTACATTCTAAAATGAGTGGTGGGACGCTAAAAATGGCGGAAAAATGACGGGAGAAAATAACGTATTTTAGGGCAAAAAGTGTTTTTTGTTTATTTCGGTCAATTTTCCACCAATTTTAGCGTTCCTCCACTCATTTTAAGTGCAATTTTCGACTACAAATCGATTGAAAACAAGTAAAAATCGAAAAAATGAATCCCCTAAAAATTCAAAAATGAAATTTGTCGTGGGTCCATGCACCACACACAACCTTTAAGAATTTTCTCAGAGGTTATATTTTTGTCTGCTCTTCAATTTTAGGGTTTTCTTCAGGCTTGCAGATTCTATGGTACTGCAGTGGTGTCGAATCTGTACCGAAGTGGATACCGAGGTGAGCTGATTTGGTTCTCGATTTCAGCATATTTTTTTAAATTTTGGAACTCGTGGCCAAATCAGGAATCTCTGATTTTGCAGACGATTTTGCAGGGTTTTTTACCTTCAAACTCACCACCAAATTCATCCGCAACTCTATGCAATTTGCCCAAGCAGGCTCCAATCTGTTGGACAAGTTCGGGAGTGAAATCAAAGTCTTCGAGAATACTTCCAGGAAGAACGTGGAAAAGTCGGATAGGAAGAAAAACTGAAAAAACTCGCAATTTGGCTCGAAAGCTCACCATGCGGAGCGACTTCTTCAACAGAAAAGTTTCTGCCATAAACCGTAGAGAATGTCAAGGGTGCTGGGATATGGGCCTCATTGAGACGGGAACAGAACCCGATTTGAAATTCTGAAAACGTAAAAATTTGAGAACAAACTTGCCAGACTTACCAACGTGTCCTTGACATTCCGCTTCAATAGGATTTGAGACCTTGAGTATCAAAGTTTCTGGTCCTGTCCTATCCAGGTACTTGATTCCTTTGACTCGAAAATTTTTGTCCTCATAGCCTGACAATTGTACAAGTTCCGCGTCAATAATTCCGTACGTGTTTCTGAGTATTTTTAAAAGATGTGCAGAGTCGAGCTCGGGAGCATAGCAGACAGTTTCCAGCTGGAAAACCATTGAGATGAAGAGAACGTCTAGAAAACTGCGACTGATAACGTAAAGGGCAGATAACGATCGTCTGTCAAGGTCAATTAGGTCAATAGTAAACTTACAGGTGAAACAAAAGTACCCGGAAAGTTCCGAGGAATCGGCTACTTTAGCCAAGAATTTTGGGAAATTTGCCATAAAACGAAAAAATTGCCAAAAAGCCAGTTTTCACGATACTCCAATACAATTAAATAATTTATTCAGAACTTTTAAAAAGCCGGCAAAGAAGGACATTGTGGCCCAAATTTGTAACAATAACAGTTGTTACCGATGCATTGTCCTCCAGTTCCACATTTCGGCTAAATTTTACTGTTTTTTCAATAACTGCAACTTACCCTTCGGAGACAAATATTATCGCATTTCTGGTCATTACAAGCACATCCACTGATTGTTGGAGTAGGCGGAATGTAAGGCCCGCCGACAATTATGCTCTGTGGCACGTTGCCATCTGGATAGACTGAAGTTGGTGGGGGAAGCACGAAGACGGCTGCTTCGACAACGACGAAGAGAGCCAAGAATGGAAGGAAGAGCTGCATGTTGTTTGGTCTCTGCTCTGGGAATCTTTGCTTTTAAACGCAGCGTCTTTGCAGATATTCCGGTATAGGTTTGCCGGATGACTCATCAAGAAAACGACGTCACCTTCTTCCCTGAGAGCAAATGTTTCTGAACAAGATTCTTAAAAATAATAACCATGGAAAAGTTTGCCAAAAATCAAATCTCTCCTACAGTCTTTGACCTCCGATCTTTACATCCATGCCCCCCTCTTCTACAGCTCTTTTTTGGTGCTCAACACGCCCCGGAATAACTAGCCGTCAGTTTGTCTACTGACCCACACACCGTCACGCCAGGGCAAACAATGCAAAGGAGGGATGGGTTTATAAGCATAGAGGAGAGCAGAGATTGCACCAAACAACATGCAGTTTCTTCCTCTTCTTGTTCTTTTCGTCGCAGCTCAAGCAGCAGTCTTTGTCGTTACGCCTCCTACAGTAGAGGTTGGGAAAGGAGTGGTCATCAACGGTCCCTTCCAGCCTACTCCTATAAATTCATGTCAGTGCGAGGACCACAAATGCAACAATGTTTGCTTCCAAAGGGTTAGTTTGGTCGTCTTTCGGGAGAATAACGCCATTTTTAGCCGAACTGTGGAACTGGAGGATCGTGCATTGGAAACAATTGCTACTGCTACAAGCATGGACCACAGTGCCCTCCTATGCCGGCCTTTTAAAAACGCTACGGGAAATAAACTATTTATCCAATTATTTGCTTTTGTTATTCTTCATATTTTTTTTGCTAGTTGATAGTCGCAAGGGAAGAGAAATACTGGATTTCTTGAGTTTTCAGAACTATGCCACGATCTAGGATTTCCCTCCTTCTCATTTTTTTATTTTCCCGCCCTTTCCCCTTTTATGGATTACGGTATCCTCCGTCATGTACATATTTTATTGCTAATGCGGTTATAAGCTTGCCTTTTTGTCGGTTAGACTTGTATAAGCGACCTATAAATTATCTTCCAGTTAAGTTTTTGTGAAATATGTTTTCGTCAGTTTTTTTAGACTTAATAATGAATTTTCATCTAGACAGCGGAAATAGGGATCGTGGTGGATCTGGAGGGCTCCTTCAAGAGCCTTCTTATCTTCAGCAGCTTTGAACAGAACAAGTCAAGTGAGCTTGTCTTCCTTGGCACCTCCAGCAGTACGGATCCGTTCTCCCGTTGACCAGGTAATGAATAGAGGCTCCTCCAGTCCAATGACTCCGAGCAGTCAGCGACAACTTCTTATGAAAATGGTTCTTGCTGGCTACTTCTGATAAACCCTTTATTCAGAATCACAAAGCTGACATTGCTGGACAATTCCTTCCACCTTTGTAACAGTACCATTTATTCCCGATGCACGACCCTCCGTTTCCACAGTTTCGCTTCAAAAAGTTGTTTATTGCTCCAGTAAACAAAATCACCTTCTTTGCGCACAGACTGTTACATTTGTAGTCCATACAAGCACAAGAATTGCTATTTATGACAAAAAATATTACTGCCCGTCTTGACATTTCGACTTGGAGGAGTCACTACGAAGACGGCTGCTTCGGTAGCTAATCAAATCACAGCAACTAGTAGAAGGAACCGCATTTTTAGTTGAACAGTCAAGGGTCCGAATTGTAAAGGGAAAAGTGTTTGCTGACTTGAAATGACCACGGCCTGGTATAGTTAACATTCGTGCTTGTATGCTTTCCACCGGTCATTTTTCCGGTATGTTTATTGTTCGGGGAGCGTGGGAATCTTATTGGAAAGGTATGCGCTTTTTGAATTAGTCCATAGGGTGGGGGAAAACGATCAGACTTCTCAGAAAAAGGTGAAAAAGTTCTTTGGGTCCAAATTTTGACAGATCACAAGCCTGTTCACGTCAATTTTGTATCTTTTCAGCATAAAGCGAGAAACCCGCTAAAAAAAGATCTTTACATATCCTTTTCCTTTAAAATTTTGCCATTTTACTTCTCAATTTTGAGAGAATCACTGGAAAACAGAGCCCCTCTTTCAGAAATGGTCGCAGAAATGCGTGCGCCAAAAAATAGTGCCCCGTTCAAAAGGAGATCCATTTGCTGACGCTGCTCTGCATCTATTGGGTCACTTCCGTCATTTGTCCCGTCTTATTGTTCCTGTTCCGTTTCTGACAGTCTGTCCTTTTAGTCTTTTTAAAGCGAAGCACTTTTCAACTCTTTATTAATTCAAAAACTTTTATGTTCGCGCTATTTTCTAGCAAGAACTTTCGCGTCAAATTAAGCACAAAGGAATTGTTCAACGCTTCTTTGGTAGAACTTTTCAAGGTATTTTTCTATTATTCAAACGGCAAATTTTTCAGAAAAAATGGGTCACCTAAGTACTGCTCTCGTAGCAGTATTGATAGCGTCGTTTGGCACGACGTCTGTAGAGTCTTCGCTAGCTGCCATGTCTATAGATCTCGGTTCCCAGTTTATCAAGGTAAGTCCCCTCATTTTAAGTTTTTTTAAAGAATTCTTTATTCTTTGCTACTCAGACAAAGGTTTTTAGCCTAAAGTATTCCTCAGTGTGAATCTCATCAAAGCTACCTGTTACCTTGTGTCTAACAAAAACTGTAGTTCTCTTCACGATCTTGAAAGAGTCTTACTTTGTAAAGAAATTTAGTATCAAAAAAACTTATAGAAGTTAGCGAATTCATTTTTGGATTTCACCTGTAAAGCAGAACCTTCTAATCATACTGTTCTACCCCTTCCATGATCTGAAAACCTCATTGGCTCAGAGGATCGCCTGAGTAGTACGATACTATAACTAATAGCTAGTAAATTTATTGTATACTGCCAGGGGCAGGTTGCGTTATCCCCCCCCCCCCCCCGTGGTTACTTTATCCCTCCCCCTCCCCCCCCTCCCCCCCGCGCTGAATGGCCACGGGGGGGGGGATAAAGTATACCACCCTGCTGGCAGTTCTTAAAAATATGCAGAATTGACTGGGAAAAGGCATCTCACTAGGAATCGAGATAGGACTGAGAATTAGGCGAGGAGATGACTCTTAGCTGATACGCTGTCTAGGAAAAAGTGTAAGGCTGTTTGGAGGTCAAAATATACAGACCCAGAAAAATGAACCAACTGTACCAAGACAAAAATCCTTCATTAAATTCTAGGTAGGCCTAGTCAAACCAGGAGTTCCGATGGAGATTGTTCTCAACAAGGAGTCGCGTAGGAAAACACCAAACCTCATCGGAATCCGTGGAAAAGATCGCTATTTTGGTGATGGAGCTCAAGCCGTTATTACCCGTTTTCCTACGTCCATCTATGGAAATCTTCTTGATCTCCTGGGCAAAAATATCGATCACGAAAGTGTGAAGCTCTTCACAGAGCGCTTCCCTCATCTAAAGTTGGAAAAGCATGCTAATCACTCCGGCGTCGTTATTCCCTTCGGGTAAGGCTTGTTTTATTTCAATATTTTATTAATTTTATAGTGAGGAAAAGTACTCTGTCGAGAGTCTTCTGGCCATGATCTTTGGAAACGCCAAAGACTTCACCGAGGCTTATGGCGAAACAACAGTCAAGGATGTCGTCATCACCGTACCTGTCTACTTCACTCAAAATGAAAGACTTGCCGTGGAAAAGGCTGCCCAAATCGCTCGACTCAATCTTCTTCAGGTAGGATTTTTGTTGATTTTTCTCGAAATGTTCTGAAAGGAAGCTCCTAACAAATCTACCGTAAAAGCTCTAATAGAAGCCTTACGTAAGATACGCAATTACGTACTCACATTTTTTGGGTCAAGACGTCATTTTCTGACTGTGATGTTCTACAAAGTTGTAGCTCTTGACGTCCTCTACAACTTTTCAGAACACTAAAAAGCTGAAAAATGACGTCTTGATCCCAAAAAATGTGAGTACGTAATTGCGTATCTTACGTAAGAGGATGGGCTTCTATTAGAGCTACTAAAACTTGGTTGTCTAACTGTCTTGTCTCTGCCCAACACGGTTTGACTGCCTATCTGTCTAGTTTGTAGCCATAAATGTTTTGCTGTCTAACTGTCTTGTCTGTGGCCACCTTTGTTTTTACAAAACTTGCTCTTCGAATTTTCTCATGTTTATCCAAAATCCAAACATACTCGTTTTCAGCTGATCAACGACGGAACCGCCGCTGCTCTCAGTTACGGAGTCTTCCGCCGAAAGGAAATCACAGAAAAACCACAGCGTTTGATGGTCTACGACATGGGCTCCTCTAAGACTACCGCCACTCTTGTCGAGTATCGTCTCGTGAAAGAAAAGCACGGAAATGAGCCCAAGATGACGGTTCTCGGTGTTGGATATGATCGTACTCTCGGTGGTCTTGAGATCACTCTCCGTCTCCAGAATCTAATGGTTGAAAAGTTCCGTCAGAATTATAAGTGAGTCTTTCAATTCTAAGGCTTGAACATTTTGTATTTTAGGACCGAAAAGGACATTACGACCAGCGACAGAGCCATGGCCAAGCTGTTCAAGGAGGCCGAAAGAGTCAAGCAGGTGCTCAGTGCCAATATCGACCATTTCGCTCAAATTGAGAGCGTTCACGAGGACAAGGACATGAAAGTCAAGGTGACCACTTATTTATTTTTTTTACCAAAAACGTCTATTAGATCTCTCGAGACGAGGTGGAGCATCTCCTAATGGATTTGAATGAAAGAATCGAAGCTCCCATCAAGCAGGCTCTGACCCAGGCTGACCTGAAAATGGACAGTGTTGACCAGTTTGTTCTGATGGGAGCCGGAACACGTGTTCCCAAGGTCCAGACTCATTTACAGGCTGTGATTGGAAGGTATGTTTTTCCTCTTTTTTTGGGAAAAGTTGATTTTCAGCAAGGACATCGGCAGGTTTTTGAACACGGACGAGGCTGCCGCCATGGGAGCTCTTTTCCAGGCGGCTCATCTGAGCAAAGGATTCAAAGTCAAGCCATTCAATGTTCAGGATATTGTTCTCTTCCCAGTACAGGTGAAAATAACTTTCATTTTTTGAGAAATAGCAACAATTTTAGGTCAGCTTCGTGAGCAAACAGCAACAAGACGACGGCTCTTTTGTCGAAAAGCCCATTACGAGAAAGGTCTTCCAGTTCAAGACTGGCTATCCTTCCAACTCCAAGACCATCTCCTTCTCTTCTTTCGTTGAAGATTTTTCTTTTGCCATCAACTACGACACTCTGGCTCACTTCAATGAGAAGCAGAAGAAGGAGTTCGGACAGCTGACAGACAATGTGGCTAACATCGACATTATTGGTCTTGCTGCAGTTTTGGAGGAAAAGCACAAGCCGGAGGAGACTGACTTTAAGGGAGTGAAAGTCGGACTAAAATTGGATGCGTCTGGAATTGTTAGGGTGACCAAGGCTGAGGCCACTATTGAGAGGAAGAAGAAGGGAGTCGTGGAATGTGGGTTTTTCTATTGGATTTTTTAAGAGACAGGCGGTTGGACAGAGGAACAGGGAAATATATACCGTATTTCTTCTAATATAACCACCCCCGTACGCAATTACGTACGCATTTTTTTCAGGTTGAAAAGATTTTTTCCTAACTTTCCGTCTATTTTTCCCAGACAGATAGACAGCCGAGGTACAGAGGAAAATAATAAAAAGGTTGAAAAATTATGTTCACTCGGAAACAAATGCATACGTAATTGCGTATGGGGGTGCTTATATTTGAGCTTTTACGGTAGACATATCTTTGTTACTCACCAATTTTCAGCCATCACAAACACTCTGAGTGGATTCTTCTCAACCAAAGCGGAAGAAGGAGAGCCATTGGATACTGACAAAAAGGAAGACGAACCAAGCGGCACCGAGACCACTGAAACGGAAGCTGAGCCAGTGAAGAAGGAAGAGGAACCTGTGGAGCCGAAGAAAGAAGAGACGGAGAGCAAAGAGACACCGTCAAATGCTACTGAAACCGATGCAAAGGTAGGATATAACGGATGCATTCACTTTCCGTTAGGAAGCTAACGCTACCAAGAAGGAAGAGAAGAAGCTGCCGGAAGTAATGGTAGTCAAGCTCGCTCTTCGTGAAGGCTATTCCGTAGCTAATGTTTTGTCTCAGGAGGAAGTCAAGGAAGCCAAATCACTGTGAGTTTCTTTATACAAGGCTATACACTGCGCGTCATATTTATAGGGACACGCCATAAAATTTTAGGAGTGTTGTTGCCCATAATATCACGAACATTTTGCCAAATTTTCAGACCAATAGCTTGTATTCTGAGAGAGTTATGAACGATTCACCAGTGCCATCCTGTTTCCGTTAAAAGTGACTTTTTCATTAGGACTCCTTTTTAAGTTTACTGTTTAAACCAATTGTCAATATCAACTCAGAGAGCCTATTTGAGCTCCCAGCTATAAAATTGGACACGGAAGGCATACATTCATAATTTAGAGGTGTTCAAAAGTGTCCCTATATTTACGACGCGGTCGTTTTTTTTTTTGATTTTGACATAATATCGGCATCTTTCTTCATTTTTTTCTTAAAAATCTGGATATAAGGGTTTTAAAAGACGGCGAATTCAATGGAAAGACTCCCAAAGTCTGAAAATGTCAAGCGCGCCCGCAATCTCGATTTGATGGGGTGTCCCTATAAATATGAACTCACTTTCTCTCTTGACAGTCAACAAAAATTTTCTTTTCAGCATGGAATCCTTCGAGCGTTCAGAACTTCTTGCCAGAGAACGTGCAGCTGTCGAGAACGAGCTGGAAGCATTCGCTTTCGACGCTTCTATGCTCCTAGATGACACCGAATTTACGTCCTTTGCCAACGAGGAGGAACAGAACAAGCTTAGGGAAGAAGTCACTCGCGTTCGTGCTTGGCTCGAAGACGACACGACTCCCGAAACCAAGACTGGAGAGTTTAAGGAAAATCACAGAAAAATTAATGATCTGGTCCGGCCCATCAAGCTCCGTAGGAAAGAGGCAACGTCGAGACCGGAAGCCGTTGCCAATCTCGAGTCCATGATCAATTCATCGCTCGTTTTTGTCAAAATGGGTGGCGATGACGACAAGGCTCTGTTCCACAAGAACGATACCGAGGTTCTTGAGAAAAAGCTAAGCAAGTTGAGCTCATGGCTCCAAGAAAAGAAAGAGAAGCAGGCCGTCAAGAAAGTTCACGAAACTCCGGCTTTTACGACCAATGAGGTTCAAGGAAAGGTATTTTTTAATTTTTCTCTAGTTTTGCTAAAGAAATAATTTTAGATCAAAGCACTGGACAAGGAGCTCAAAAGCTTCATGAAGAAGATGAAGACTGAGAGGACGATCAATCTGAAGCCGGAGGATCTGAAAGCGCCGGAGGATAAGAAGGAAGAGAAGAAGGAGGAAAACAAAACGGGCGACAAGGAGGCCGAGAAGAAAAAGTCCGAGCTCTAGACCTTTTTTAATTGTTCATTTGTGATACGAGTTTGTTTCGCTATTTATTTTTTTGTGGTTTTGTTTCTGTGATCTTTTTGGAACCGCATCGGTTCATAAATCTGTTTTTGGAAGCTTGTTGTAGGAGCTGAACTCTTTCAAAACTGCTCTTGTAAAATTGAGCCGTTTCTTTGACTTTATATGTCCACAGACTCGACAGTTAGACAGTTTCTGTCTGTATGTCTTTTTGATACTGTTTCATTTTTACAATATCCCAAATCCATTTTCAATACAACCAGCAATAGATCTAACTCTTCCATTCAGTCGGCATTCGTCCAAAACGCTATGACATGGCGTTTTCGGCGCAATTATAAAGCATTCTCCAAGACATCCAGGTTCCTGAAAAAGAGTTAGATAAGTAAAAAATTTGAGGTTTTTTACCGTAAAAACTTTTACACAAGTGCCATACGTATGTATAGAATTTATTCGATTAGCCCACGCGTTTTTTATAGTAGTACACTCTGGTCCACTGAAGATGATGGAATCTCCTCGATGATAGGCGTATTCGAAGAATTCGGCACGAAAAGGACTAGGTGGAGCAGCAAGAGCAAGAATAATAATATGGAAGAAGAAAACTAGTGCGAACATTTCGTTGTGATGTTCATTGCTTTGGTTTTTATTCGCTGGAACAGCTGTTCTTACGGGAACGGGGGAAAATCTCGGAAGCGGCTTTGCTTTGAAACAATGAGTCAAAGCATAGGGCTTTGAAACATAACAGGGAGAGATTTCGGGTGGTATACTTTATCACCCCGTGGCCATTCAGCACGTCACATTTGGCAGAGAAAATCTCGAGACTATCTCCCAACTGGTTTTCCAATATGAATAAAAGGGGAGGGGGGAAGCATAACTGTCTCAAAAGTACCGCAGGGTAATTTTCCAACATGAAGAAAAGGTTATCCAGCTCCGTGATGTTCTGCAAATGTGTATCTTTTGATCCCCTTAACAAGATTGTAGAACATCGCGAAGCTTGAAAATGAGTTCTAGCTCCTTACGAAAATAACTCAAAAAGTCAAACTGACGCTAAACAAGGGTAAGAACCCTTGTGAAAGAAATTTAGGGGTAGTCTGTAAAAAAATTGCCGCTTGCAATGGCATTTCTTTTGAAAAATTTCTTCCCTTTTGAAAAATTCAGGTATTGGACGGCAAAAACATCCAACAAAAGACCCGTCTTTCGCGAAAGTTCCTCAAAGCTTTTATTTCCGCTAAAGTTACCCCAAGCTTGAAGCATTTACTGAATCATCTATTTTCTCTGAAAAACTTCTGCTTCGCCTGTTTTCCGTTCATCTCTCGGTGATTCTGATGATGCATTAGACGTGTGAAACCTGATTCCGCTAGACTCTCCGGAACTTGTTTTCATTCCCACTATTTCCGTTAAAAGTTCACCCGGTTGCTATGAGGATCTCTTAAATGCTCCCCCTGGGATGAATTAGATCATAATCTCATCCAATTTTGAAAGGAAGAGAAACTTCTCTCTTCTTCTCAATTTGGGAAGAGGAAATTGACTTTTGTGGCTCTCTTCTCCAACGCTCACTTGATTTCCTTCGTTTCTTTGACCAACGCATTTTTTTCGAAAGATGTCTATAGCTTCTAATTAACTGGGTGAAAATAATGGTTGTTGTTTTTCACGCGCCATTTTGAACAAACAAGATTCTATTCTTTGCTCGGGAAATGTTTTTACAAGAGAATCTTTCACAACTTTCGAAAATTGGGATAGTTCGATTTTTTTTCCTAAAGTTTTCTTAAAAATTTGCTCAGTTTTCAGCCCGGGTATCAAACTAGAAACAATAAGTGATGTTAGAGACCCTTGAAGTACGAGATTGCGTGACATTTCCCATGATTCCCAGTAGTTGACTAAAAAAAAGAGTCACACTTGTAACTGATCTCTTTAATCAGACTTTTTTATCGTTCTCATGCACTTGTTTTCACCTGCTGTTCATATTGCTGACAGGTTTCGAAAGTACAGCTTCTTCCAAAGTTGTCTTGCTGTCTTGAAGCCTGTCAGCCTTTCCTGTTTTCTTCCTATGAGAAATCAAAAGATGTGTCTGTCAGTTAGCAATGTGTACCGAGGTTTTCATTGTTCGACTCTAGATTAGCAAACAGTACGCGCCGTCGGAACGCTTCCAAATCCAGACTCTGTCGGTTATCCGGCTGACCTATCCCTTTTCTTTCCGGGATTACCCTCACGGACCTCACTCTGAGGCTAATTTCAACCTCATTAGATCCCTCCGCCTTCCCTCTTAACGGGTTGACATTCTTTGCTCCGCTGCCCTCTTGGCTTCTCTCCATGCCATGCCCTATTTAGACGCTCACGCCTTCCTTCCCCAAATAAACATCGGATGGGAACAGCAGCAGTGATGCTTGTCAGGTAAACTCAATTACAGCCTCCTCCCCTTCAAAGCAATCCAATCTAGCACGCGAAATCTTGTCGCCGATCCGGAGACCATGTACTTCTACATTCCCTTATTTTCCAACTCCTCCACAATAGGCAATACTGCTTACACGACACTATTTTCGTCATTTTTGGCTCTGGAACTTTTTGTGATATTCATCGGAACTGTAATCAATGGCGCCATGATGGTCGCCCTGTACCACAGTTCGCTGATTCATCCGAATCTCAAAGCAATCTGGGTGGCTCATCTGGTCGAATATTTCTTATTTGCAGTCGGCCAAACGGCTTTGGTTTGTCATCAAGTTGGACTTTTTCCGACAACGGGTGAGTTACGTAATTGAGTTAATAAGCGGAGAACTGTTGGTGTACTTGTCAACAATTATGATGGTAGATAGAAATTTTCGTACTGGGGTAATGAAAAAGTAGTAATTATAGTCAGAAACTAGAGTAAGTAAAAGAGAATGATCAGAGGGACAGAGGAAAAGAGGGACAGAGAGACAGAAGCTTATAGAAATAGAGAGAAACAGAGAAAGAGACCCTGATCCTTCTCACATTTCGGTTTTTGAACTAAAGTGCACGTCTAAGCCGCAAGACTATTTTAAGCTGCCTAACTTGGGTGCTCAGGCGTGGGAAGTGGCCTAATTATAGGAGATCTCCCTTTCCCCTGGCTCAGTGCCAAAATATTTTGTGTTGCTCTAGTACACTACATTATGTGATTTTTTATGTCGAAGTGAACAACATTTTTTGAAAAAGGTTGAATGACTTAAAACAAAGAAAGCTTTCCGGAAATTAGATTAGTTCGAGAAGTAGGCTAATGACTCAACTTGGGGGATAAAAAGAGGAAAAAAGCGTTCCCCATCTCTTTTGAAATTGGATTTTGGCTGGAACAAGCATTTCGAGGAACAGAATAGGGAAAATAAAAAAGTCCTTGGTTTATTCAGTCAATTTCAGGCGATATCAGTTGGGATTTCTGGATCGTGATGGCCGGAACCGCAAAATTACATTTCATGTGGGCGACATTACTTGTTCAGACAGTCACAATTATTGAACGATGTATAGCCACTATTTACATCAAAAACTACGAGGTGAGTTGGTTCTGCTTGACGATGAGACAGAGGTACAAAGACACAGATAGCAGAGAGATGGAAAGACAGAAACAAGTTATACTCCTTTACAAACGTTTGACAACAAGCCGTTTTTTGGCGAAACTCTGGGAATAAGTGGTTTCCAGAGGGGAACCATCACCAATCGATTCAGCATGGTCAAAACCCCCCTGAAAACAAATTTAAGCAAAATTCATTTTTTTATCAGTGCGCTTTGACGAAAATTTCAAACTCAGGCGCGGCAAAAGGTTTTTTTCTCTAGAAAATCAAAATATTTCCGTCCCAATGTGTCAAATAATGTACCAGAAACTATAAAAAGACTCTCTCAACAAGTCTGCACAGTCCCCACATCAATAACGATTCAGTTCGAATTCCTTCAAAAACGGCATTTTTTACTGGGCATCGGGTCAGTGCCGGTCGGTTGATCATAACTCTTTTGTGATACACGGATTCTGCTCGAAACTTTGGCTATTTTTTAGCGATATCCCAAAATATGGTCGCCCTTTGAGATACAGATGGTTTACTGCTGCAGAATAGTTTTTGATTCAAATTTAGTTCTTCTAGTAGTTTCTTAGTTCTGTTGTCAAACTTTTGCAAAGAAGTGTATTTTGGCTGGGAAAATTAAACTCGGGATTTTGACCATGAAATAGCTTGGGGGTCACGAATGGTCTGGCAGAAAACAGGAGTAGGGAACTATACTGCTATTCTGGCTTGACTGTTTTTCAGGTCAGAACTCTTTTTGGATCAGTTAATCTGGTTCAGTTGGCAAATACTACAGCCTGAGGGACCTCATTAAGCTAGTTTTTAGATGATTCACAATCGGAGCATTGCCGCCTTTTTGGGAACTTTCAAATCGCTAGCTGCATTTTTGATCAGCCTCAGTATTTCCCTCATCATTGTTCGCTATACTCTGGCAGCTGTCCTCGTCTTTGCCATCGTCATTTCCACAACCATGGTCAGTCTTCGGAGTTCCCGCCAAATGTATTATTTAAGCTTTATATCGTCCTTCTGGCCTATAATCGTCATCTTTTGGCCTCGACCTCCCTGAATATGTACACGCTGAGCTCAAAATATCAAGTAACGGAAAATATTAGGATCTTATCGGTTCGGACCATTTTTGGTTCTAAAAAAATTAAAATTTCAGTTGGTGCGCAATGTTTTTGTATTAATTATGACGGCTGTGCTGCTGGTTACGGTAGTTATGGGTATACTACGGGTCCTGGAACAGAGCCACATGCTTCCTTTTGCTGCAGTTCTGGCCGATATGATCATTGCTGGGTAAGTCAAGATTTTTGTCCTTTAACTAGTAGAAATTAAGATTTCCTCTGGAAGTTTACGTCATTTCCGTGTGGGACAACAGGTCACGAGGTAGGATGACTCAAGAAGAACGTAAAATAGATCCGGCTCTAATCTATGCACGAGAATCGCTCATCTATTTCAAACAGCTGAATAACAGCTGGAGCAAACGGGGAGCTACGAGTTCTTTAAAACGATAAATTTTTTTTTCAATTTCTTTTACTGATAAGAATTAGAACTCAGCGAGATATTTCAAAGTGATAAAGCAAGGGAGTCAGGAATGATGTTGAAATTTTCGGCAACTCTATGTCGTTCAAATTGTCTATTCCTAGGTTTTGGGAGCCAAAGTCTCATTGAAAATCTTCTGCAGCTGATCAATTGTCCTAAAAATTCTAATTCTTCCTAGTTGTATCTCAAAAATGTACGTCCTGTTATGTCCAGAATCGCTTCCTTGCTCACATGGAAAATTAGAAACTTCCTGAAGCTTTGCAATTTCTGAGTTGATCCTCTGAGTTCGAGAGTCATTTGAGTCAGAATTGTTGCATCCATTCGTCTTACATAAAATTCCTTGAAAAGTTTTGTCCATGGCTGTGTTCTGGACCTCAAAACTTTGATTTTGTGGGCTCATCAGAACTCTGATAAGTATTTTTAAACTGAGAGGAAAAAAAACTCACATGTGAAAAGAACACAGAACAAGACCAAAAAGAACTTTCATGCCTGTGACTGGCTCGGAAGTTGCTCAAACAAACTGAATGATGGCAGATTTAACCTCAGCCAAAGTTTATGTAGGAAGGCACTTCCCACAACACAGCTGCTCGTGGTTTTTATAGATTTTGCTTGGAAAGCAAGAGAACTGGGAACGGCCGAAGAAAACCGGAAGATTGGCAAAATGAGTCAACTTCTGGGAAACTGGTTAGGAAAATTTTGATCCTCTGTAAGTTATCTTCCTAGTCCCTGTAAAACTAAGCAAACATTAAGGTTTAAATGAAAAAAAAGTTTCCTATTAAATGAATGAGCATTTGGGCAGCGCTCCTGCTTTTCACGAGAGTCACAAGATTAGAAACAGTGCCCATAAACTGTTTGTCTTGCTCGTCACACCCATTGAAAAAGAAACAGCGGTTCATCTCTATTTATTTACAATCATGGGGGTCCGTTTGACGGATTTGAAGGACCGATTAGAAATTCGAAGCCAGCCTCACGCCCCTTAAAAGACATTCGAAGAAATTTTGGTTCCGCTCTATGAGCGCCTCTAACAACATTCTCCTTCTATTTAGTTTATTTCTTCTTCCCACCGCCATGGGGCGGGCGATCCATCCCCTCTTTCCGTGTGGAGATGGATGGTATCATCATGGCAAAACTTGCTATAAATTCATTCATGGCAGCATCGACTACAATTACACTGAAGCCCAAGGGGAATGCAGAAAAATGGGTGATTTAAGTTATCTACTCCACCCTGACGTGATGAGAGACAAAGATGAGCTTCAGTTCGTGAAAAGTCAGTATTTTGCGAGCCTTCTAAGAACAATTTTTAAGGTCATTTGAGGTCGATACATATGAACAAGGACGAAGAGTTTGCTAAAGTCTATTGGACTGGTGGGGTCTACAAAGATGGAATTTGGTGGAACGACTTTCGAAACGAGACTAAAGTTACTTTCCTTTCTACTCTATGTTCAGCTCAACGCTCAAGTCGGTCTGGAAGTCACAGCTGACCTTATAAGCTGCGATCGTCCCGTTAAAAACATAATTTGCACTAAGCCTGCCCCGATTCATCACAAAGCCAGACTCTTTCACTTTACTGGTTCTTCTCAAAAATATGACAACTTCTGCGAGCTCAACTGAAGCGTCAGGGCAAATAGGAGATTCCGGTATTTTCAAACCTAGCATCCAGTTTCAAAAATACCTTCAGAATTTGTTGTGCACATTCGACGGCTCCGTCAAAGGTGACAGTGATCAGACTAAACACTACTGCCCTTCTTTGTCACAACTTATTTGTTCAAATTCTTGTCATTTCTTCGCACACTACAATAAACTATTCATCGCTATTTCTGTCCTGATATTTTTGACCAGTTATAAAGGAAAAAGGATAAAATGTTCATATAACCATTTGAAAATATTGCAAGTACTATCACAAAAAACGTCAGTGTCAATCCTTTTTAGGGAAGAGTCTGGAAAAATTCTCATTCTCAGTGATTCTGTTTTCTCACCTGGTTCTCGATTTAGTAACAGTAAAGTGTGATCGTCCGGAATAGTCAGCTCCACGAAGATCAAGAGATCGGTCATTTGGATCATCGAAAACTCTCGTTCTTCCAGCATCAATTCGAAAGTAAGAAGAATCTTTGAAGTTGACATTTTGAAGCTTGTAAGATCTGTCAACATGTCCTAATGTTCTCTTCCCGCGGACCAATCTGAAAATACTTTTTGATTTATTTTTTTAGGGTGTGACTCACGTCTTGATTGCTTCATTCTTCTGCGTTTCTGAAGCAACAGCAGTATTTCCAAAAATAAACTCTCTGCCGATGCCTGTGTTACTCATGCCCCAAATGAAAGATCTGTAATTTCTGTGTTGTGAGTATTCTTCATCGGTAGAGAAGTGTGGCTCTACTCCTCTTTTTCTAAAAGACAAACTTTTAGGTTAAATATACATGTTGATAGACTTGTAAATTCTGTCCTCATAGGTACTGTCTCTCTTCTGGCGGAAAAGCTCTTCATCACCGGCTTGAACCGCATCGGTCCCTGCCTCTACGTCTCTCTTGCTTAAATGTGCTTTTTCGCATTGAATTAAACAAAACTAACCCCCTTCTCTGATCGTCTGATGTCATCGAACACTTTGGACAATACCACTCTGGCAAGGTAACTTTGTAACTATCAACAATGCGTTGCTCATATGATTCTGGGAAGGTGACTCCTTCTGTGTTCTCATCCTCTACCTCTCTCTTTCTAAAACTTTTCCTCTTTCTGATCCCGAAGAAACTAACCCTCTCTTGTGTCTAATGTTGAAGTTACTGGCTCCTCCGAATTGAGTTTCTTCCAAATTGATCGACTCATCGTGGGCATAGTTGTTCTTGAGCTGAACGTCAGCATTGAAATACTGGCGCTTCTCACGAGGAACAACCTGTTCCTCTCCGTTCATCTGCCCATCCACGACGTCTCTCTTTCTGAAAAATGGAACTATCACTGCTCAATAATTTAAAAGCCTACCCTCTGTGGTGTCGAGGGCAATATCCAAGGCAAATGCGATGTGCTTGTTGGAAGTTGGCACCCTTCATCAACTCATCGTAAGCATGTGTGTTCTCGCGGAGAACATCAGAACTGAAGTGCTGACGCTTCTTACGAGGAACAATGTCTGTCTGCCTTCTAGAAAAAAAAATATGGAAAAATTGCTCTCGAAGTCTTTACCTGACTTGTCCATTGTCAGAGCGTTGATTGTAGCTGTCTTGACCATAGACTAGAACTCTGAAAGGTTATATTCTTTAAGAGCTAACTTTGGTACTCACAGTAGAGAAGAGCACAGCAGCCCAGCAAGAAGATTCATGACTGAATGACCGGATGGAGATCAGTTAGCGTTTACGTAGGGAATCCCCGGAACAGCTGTCTGGGTTCCTCGTATTTCTTGGTGGAAAACTAAGACTTCGGAGAAATATACGCGCATTTTCTAGGAAACCAGGAAGATGGTCACATCAGAGAATCTGGAAAAAAAGGAAACGCAGCTGAAAATATAGATATGAAATGATACCAGAGAACACAAATTCCGTCAACATTCTATCCATATCTACCTGCTCAGATCAGCAAGGACAGCTGATTTATGCGATTCTAGTTCAAACAATGCCTACCATCGACTGCCCCTTATTTGAACTCAACTACGCCGAGGCACATCCAGTGTACGCATGGACACTGCATATCACTTTTTCTCTGGATTGTTCTTTAACCCCTTCGTAATGTACTGCATTGTGTGGCGCTCATCTTCTCAGCAGATGCGCCACTACAAGTGGTATCTTCTAATTCACCAAGTAGCTGCTTTTGCCGCCGATCTTTGGGTGTTCGTGTTCGCGCAAAAATCCGCTGTCCACCTAACCCGGGTCTCTACCCATCTATCCCAATTCTTTTCAGAAATACTCTTGCTTCACTGAAGAGCTCCAGACAATTCCACAGTTTATAATTACGGACATGAGAGAATGTTTGTCCAGGTTTCTACCTATCATCGTACTTGACTTCCTCACTATTTCGGGCTTGATTACATTTTTTGTCCGAGGCAGCTACAAAATTATCCATCAAGCTAATACGTCCGCGGCGACGAGAAAACTACAACGCAGTTTTATGCGATAACTTGCGGCCTTGGCTCTACTTCCCTTTATATTGTTTGTCATTCCGTTCAGCGGACTCGTCACTGCCATTGTAGCTGAATGGTTCAACACAATGTGTGAGTTTTTCTCGTTTCTAATCATTCTTAAAGTTTTAGGGGTTAACGACGTGACATTTGCCGCATTATCGGGATTTAGTCTTCTTGACGGCGGAGTACTCATCGTTACAGTTCCTAACTACTACTCTCTTCTCATGCAACCGGTTCAAAGTTTTCGGAGAAAAATATGGCCGTCTTCTGTCGAACCGTTATCGGCGATGACAAGCGTCAACGTCGTTTCTATTTTTTGATATCCTGAATGAACCCATAAAATTCTGTGTGTTTACTTGTATGTGGAGTTGTCCGTGGCCACGAGTTTCGTCGTGACAAGTTAAATTTTGTCAGGATGAGGTTGTCAATTTCGACACTTCTGTTCTACCTTAGAAGCACAAAAACGGAGAGCAAACAGTACTTCAGTTTTTTGACCGATTCGATGACAGTGACGCGAACAAGGTTTTAAGCATATTCGTACAGAGTCGGAGAAAACCTGTGCATAATTTAGACCTCAACTGCTATCATTTTGTACCTGTTCAAGTAGAAAGTAACTCAGCTCTGTCATTATTGGTCATTGATCCCATACAATGTATCGACTGAACTGAACCGCAGAACATCACCAAGTTTTTCACAACTTGGAACTAGTCTTTCCAGGAACAGCCTGACTCATGATCTCAACGAAAGCAACTTGACCTCCTTGCAGCTCAATTTTTCCCGGTGTTCGCCGAGGAAATACGAAGAATTTGAACAGCTGTGTCCTGGACCGGGGGCTTTTATAAACTCCGGGTGATCACCAGTCGGCCATCCAGCAATGAAGTTGCTCCTAGGACTCTTCCTTGTCTCAGCTGCGGCGTAAGTCAGCTTTAGAATCTACAGTATCGAACGCTTTCAGAGCTCGGGCTACTCATTCCAGCAATGGACAAAACGGACAAAACTGGTACAATAATCAAGGTTACGTCAACAACAACGAGTACCTGAACCAGAGACAAGGCTACAGTATCTCTGACGGTCAGGGACGAACCTTCGAATAGTAAGAACTGATGAAACTGTCTCTGTACTTTTATTTCAGTAGCCAAACCAAGGACACCGGTCGTGGAATTGACATCAATAGAGAGGACAGGAAGTACACTGATAATTCCATCAACAGGAATGGAGCGGATTTCACGGGAGCTTCCAACTTCCAAATTGGAAATCAAAGAGGATCTGAACAGACGTGAGTGAAGGTTTATGGGAAGAATGATCTTGTGTTTCAGTGGAAAGAATGGACACAGAGGCCAACAAGAAATCGGTGCACAATCAAATAATGGACAGAGAGCTGACAGTACCACTGGCTACAGAGCTGACTACAATGCACAGAGAACCGGTGAAATTAGTGGTCAGAGAACTGACAGTTCTAATGGACATAGAACCGACGTAAGAGTCCACTCTTCCAGCAGCCAGTACACCAACGAGGCTATCAACATGCAGAATGCCAATTTCCAAGGAGCTTCCAACTTCAATATTGGACATCGTGGGTGAGTAATGTTGAGAACAGAGAATTACAGATTTTGAGAAAAAGAGAAGCTGAAGATACACTCGCTCGTCAGAAGAGAGGATATTACAGTGCTGACGTCTACTACTCCAACGACCATAGAACCGACAGTTCCATCAACATGAACGGAGCTCAGTTTCAAAGAGCCAACAACTTTAACATTGGACACAGAGGGTGAGCTTTCATTTCAACAGTCTGTAAAATTAATATGGTTCAGAAAGAGAGACGTCGAAGTTGAAGAGAAGGAAAACAAGCTTGATCAGGAAGTTTCCCGCCAGAAGAGAGGATCCTACAGTGCTAATGTCCACTACACGAGTGACCATAGACATGACGAATCGATCAACATGAATGGTGCCAAGTTCCAAGGAGCTCATCACTTTGAAATTGGACATCAGCGAGGGTAAGCTTTTAGCTTATGGAACCAAAGAACCCAAATCTTTCAGAAAAAGAGACGTGGAGACTGAGCAGATGAATGGAGAGGAACAGGTTGTTCCTCGTGAGAAGCGTCAGTACTTCAATGCTGATGTTCATCTCCAGAACCACTACGCCCACGATGAGTCGATCAACATGAACGGAGCTCAGTTCCAGGGAGCTAACAACTTCAACATTGGACACAAGAGAGGGTAAGTTTCTTCAGGATTGGATCAGAAATATGCGAAATTCTAGAAAGAGAGATGTTGAGACTGCTGAAGTTCAACCATCTGAACAGGAGCTTTCCCGCCAGAAGAGGGGCTACTACAACGCCGATGTTTACTACTCCAATGACCACAGAACTGACAAGTCTATCAATATGGAGAGATCCCAGTTCACCGGAGCCCATCATTTTAACATTGGACACAAGGAGTTAGTTTGACTTGGAAATTTTTTGGCAAGAAGAGATCTTTTAGAAAGAGGGCTGTTGAATCAGAGACTGCTGAAGTTCAACCAGCTGAAGAGGAGCTTTCCCGCCAGAAGCGTGGCTATCTCAACACCAAAGTTCACATCCACAACGGCCGTTATCGCGACGAGTCCATCAACATGCAGGGAGCCCAGTTTAGTGGAGCTCACCACTTCAGCATTGGACATCGCAACAAAAGAAGCTCTGAAATGAAGGACCGCTCTCTGAATCTCAGGGAAGCCGATTATTCTGGACAGTCTTACTTTACCATCACTAAGCCTAGAACCAGGTAAAACACTCGAAAATATGGGGAATATAATCTTTTTGCAGACTGTTCCCTAAGTAATAGGAAGAACGGAGGTCTTCGGCAGCTTCAACGATAAATTATGCTTGATGCGATGTACTTTGGCTCAATAAACAATTCATGTTTAACATATTTTACTTGACACATTCGCTAAATAAACCTGTTGTTATACTCGCTGTCTTTTGCCCCCAATCCGGCCTCCGGAAGTCGTCATAAACCCAACGTGTTCATTTGCGCGTAAAGGTGCCAAATTTGCTCGACCAATGTCGCGGGTAAGGCATTTCTCTCTCTTTTTTTTCAGGGATTCGTTTTCAGCAAGAATACGATGATCCGAATGAGATTGTCCGAATGGCCAGACTGGCCGTCAAGGAGGCCAATATGCGAGCTGCTCGCATGCAAGGTCAGACGACGCAGCAGCTGGTTCAGCGAGTGAAAGACTTGAAGTATTGGAGTGGAGAAATTGACAGGTACTTTAGGCAAATTGTTGTACTTTGGGGAAATTGTTGTGTTTTTCTTCGGATTGTAGCTAAAATTGGACCAACACTAGCTAATTTAGATCTATCTAGAAACCCAAAAAGAGCTCTGCTCTCAATAATTATATTTAGGGAACTCCAGGATATGAAAGAGGAAAATGAAGAACTTGTAAGATCCTATCGGAGACTGCAGCTTTGCTGTGACATTGTCTTGGGCGCTGGACGATGCAATGAAAGTTGTCTTGCTGTGAGAAGGAAGAAGGTTATGGTTAGTTTCTGTGGCTACCTGGGAGAAAAGTGTAAAGGTCGGCGATCATTCAACGGATCGAGTTGACCAGGAGCTTCAAAAAGAGAAAGACATGGTCACGGAGACGAGTCGTCATCTTCGAGATCTTGGTGCGGCTGTTGAGAAGCAGTTGGAACACAATCAAGGTCAGCATTTCGAAGACTTTTGACCAACAAAGGCTGCAAAATTGCTCATTTTTAGGGGCTCGACGAAATCTCATCCGTGATCTGACCCTTAAACAGGAAGCCATCACTATGGACCACAAATCGGCAGCCATGTCGGGAGGGGAGAAGATTGTTCGTACTCCGGATGGGGAAAGAGTTGACTACCGGTTGGTCTCAGCCTTCCAGTAATTAACAAAAGTTCAGAGATGGAGCTCCTCTCCAACGAATGAGCGAGTATAATGAGTGGATTGAGAACACTGGGCAGAATTTGAACTACTCTGCCAGATCGAGAGTTCAGAGCCGGAAAATTTCTCAGAAGCTGGTCCAGTCTCTTCGCGAAAGCGCACAAGCTCTTCGAGCCGAAGCTATAGCTGTTGAGGCTCTTTTAAAGGATTCCGCTAGAAATTGGCAGGAATGGAGGGACAATCTACATGCCCAGGTTAATTTTTGACTTTTGAACAAGCGGAATATTTAGGTTGTGGGGAAAGACAAGGAAATCAAAGCCGCTGACACAGCAATTGACGAGATCAGCTTCTCTCTTCGACAGAAAGGAGGTCCCCTCCAGGTTGCTCTTTCCAGACAGATGCAAAGAGGACTTCGACCGGGAATCGAGCTGTGCAACGATAAAGCACAACATGCTCTCCAGCAAGAACTCTCTGTCCTCAAGAGCACCTTCCTCTCGTTGCAGAATCAACTCGGTTTGGGTTTCCCACTTTGCGTGACAATTGAGGTTAAGAAAAAGCAAAGGATAGTCGTCGAAAGCTCGAAGGCGACAGGGACAAGCTCCAGAGAAAGTTTGAAATCTGCGAGCAGAATCTGGCAGTCGATAATGAGATTCTTCGCGTCATTCGATCCAGCTATCCGCAAGAAATTCAGCTGGCTGGTTTTGTGCTGAGTGAGACAAAAACTCATCGTTAGACCCTGTTTTTCCTGAATTGACTATCGGATTTAACATTTTTCTCTTACAAAATGTTGTAGCAGTTTTTCCTGGGACTGTATGAATAGAATTCCTTTCATATTGTACAAACTGTCGAAATAAAGTAGTACTTTAGCTGGAAGGCTAAGTAATGGTCAACCGGGTTGGCTACCGATGAAAGAAGCTCGATACAGTTGTCAAGGAAGACTCGAAAGTTCTTTGGAAATTTTACAGCCGGTGAAGCTCTGAAAACAGAGTAAAAGCCTTTAGAGATCACCAGAAAGGAATAGTAGTGTTGAAAAGAATCATAATAAAAAGTGTAGACCAAACAGAAGTAGAGCAAGAAATTTGAACAGAACAGACGAGGCGGCAGCCGAGTCACGGTACGATAGGGCGGGAACGCGTAAAGAATGAAAATGGAGGGAATTGCTACTGGCCTGACAGCTACCAGTTTTATCTGCTCATCTTTCTTCCTGTTCCGTCCAGTCGTTTCATTATTCTTTTTGAACGAAACTGTCTTTTTTCTCCCTGACTGTTGATTCCCGTTAACAATTGTTAGCGAATATTTCACTTGTTTGCATGAACATTCTGACATGTCCTAGCTTACCGTATTGGACTTCGTCCTTCACTGCCCTTCACTGTGCCAAAAGCAGGAAGAATATATTGGAGAGCGCAACCGTACAAAGAGGCTTGTTCTTTGGCGAGGAATAGTTTGCGCAGTGATATTGAACAAAAGAAGGACAAGGAGATTCGAAATGCTGTAATGAGAGGACAGGGGACGAATCGGGCCAAAAGATGCACAACTCACATGAACTCTATGCTATTAATGCGAGACGCTGCCACTGGAGCCATATCTCAGTCTAACACATGTCACATGGTCAAGGAGTACTATGACAATCTCTACCGCTGCTCAATCCCTATACCTACGTACATCGTCCCATCGGCAGATCCATTCCTATCTTTCACAAGAGATGAAGCCAAGTTTGCAATGAAGTCCTTGAAAGTTGGACATTCCCCCGGACCGGATTATATACTTCCTGATATGCTAAACCTTGCCGCTGAACAACTTTCACCAACTGTTGCAACACTCCTCAATGGGCTGTCACGAGGAGATGCCGTATCCACCGAGTTATGTGAGTCCTGGATGAAATTGCTGCACAAAGGTGGAAGTTCTGAAGACCTGGGCAATTTCCGGCCGATATCCTTACTGTCGACGGTTCTCAAAACGTGTACCAAAGCTGTTCTTCTACGGATGGAGAAGAAGCTGGAAGAGTTCGAGGATTCAAGTCAAAGTGGATTCCGAAAGGGATATTCAACAATGGATCACGTTCATACCATCAAGCAAGTAGCAGAGAAATGCACGGAGTACTCTATTCCGATTTATCTCGCATTTGTGGACTTCTGTAAAGCCTTCGACTCTATTGAATGGAACGCAGTTTGGAGTACTCTGACATCTGCCGAGATTGACGTGGAATTGGTACTGATGCTGCAGAGGCTCTACGAATCTTCGAATACCTATGTCATTGTGAATCAGGAGAAGGTGAAAGTCGAGTTCCAAAAAGGAGTAAGACAGGGAGACACACTTTCGCCGCTCCTGTTCAACTGTGTCTTACGAAGCATTCTGAGATCTATAGACTGGGAAATGCAGGGACTGAAGGTGGACGGCCGACATTTGACAAGTCTGGAATATGCCGACGATGTTACGCTGGTTGCAAAGTCCCGTCCAGAATTGGAGAAAATGCTGAAAAAGCTGATTGAAGCAGCATCAACAGTCGGACTTCGTATCAACGACAAAAAGACGGTTCTGCTCACTAATTGCTCCACAACAAGAACTCCAATCAACGTCAATGGGCAAGCTTTTTCTTTCCAAAATGAGACAATCTACCTGGGTGTGCCCGTCTCAATCCCGCTAAACCATCACAAGGAGATAGAGCGTAGTATCAGAAGAGGTTGGTTAGCCTGGAGTCAGCATTCAAAATGGCTCACCGATAATACAATTCCTATGGAAAAAAGACGGCGTCTTTTTAACGCTTGTATCACTTCGGCAGTGACGTATGGGTGTGAAACATGGACACTGTCCGAACAGGATAGAGAACAACTCAGAATTGTACAGCGAAAAATGAAACGAAGGATGCTCAGTATTACTAGGTTTCACCGATGGACTAATCAAAAGATAAGGGATATTACGAGAATACAGGACTGGACTACAGTGGCTGATAGGCGAAAACTCAACTGGGCTCGGAAGATTACAGCTATGGGAACGGATAGATGGGCAAGAGCCGTGACTAATTGGATCCCGTACGACAGAAAACGTCCTAGAAGACAACCACCTTCAAGATGGAGAGACTTCCTCAAAAAATGCTTCGATATACCCTGGTGGACTGCTTCAAGGGAACAGTGGAATAGAGTCATTGTCCAACATAGATAATTCTACGATTTGGAAATAAATAAAAAAAAAATTGGAGAGCTAGAACAAGAAGAGAATTTTTCAGTTTTATCAGGATCAAGGCAGAGGCAGAGGCAATTACACTCAGCAATGACACTCGGGCCAGTGCGGGAGTCGATAGAAAACTCTGAGATCCACACTCTTGATAATGAGTTATTTTTGTTAGTTTCTTAAGTTTTTTTGGGGGAAAAAACTGTCGGATAAAAAGCCGCTCTAAACCGGAAGCTGCACAATGAGAAGTCAGCCAACGAACGAAAGAGAAAAATCCAAGACACCTGTCTCAGATACTGATTGTTGTAGCCAGACTCCACGATTATTGGTGTCAAATATAACACTGATGATCGTGAAGTCCGTGCCCTTTAAGTATCCCGTCTTCCAGTTACTGATGTTGATAAAATGCTCGGTCACTTGCTACTAAAGATGGGTTTTCGCCAAAAAAAACTAAATTTAACTCACAGTGCGGTTGTACTTCTCAGCCCAGGTAAGTACAGCCTGTTTCTGCTGGGCAATGGTGCTATTTTCATTCCTCCAGATGGTCTTCAGTTCCTGGACAGCGGTAGCATTCAGTTCTTTGAAAAATGGAAAAACGATTGATCATAGCACAAAACAGACAAAATGCTGATCTTTCCAACAACTGGTTTGTTCCATGAAGCTGACTCAACTCCCTCTTGATTTTTACACCATGGAACAGGAGGCAGGACGGGGAACACTCTTACCCATTGTTCTCACGCTGACCAGTCGCCAATGAAGCTGTCCTTCTGCTTTCTGATCCTGTCTTCTTTTCTGTAAGTTTTCAATCTTTATGAACCAGAGTACTCACTTTTAGAAGTCTCTGTCTCTGTGCCCCTCAGAGCTACACGTTCAACAACATCAGATCCTCGCACACGGTCAATAATCATGTTCACAACACTGTCAATCACTACATTGATAATTCTATCAACATGCAAGGAGCTAATCTGAACGGAGCCAGTCACATTAACATTGGACATCAGTGAGTTTTGAACTTTGGGAGCAAGATCTCATATTATTGTTTAGATTCATGCCACGAAGTGAACCTCTCCGACTTTTCCATATCCTTCATAACGACAGCTATAAAATACTGTAAATAACTTGAATAACCCTTTTTTTGATTGTCTTATACGGATTTTTATTAAAAAAAAAAATAAAAAAATGTACCTACAAACTATTCCAGTTGATCCTTTCTTCAGAAATAAAAGCATACAAGTTCTATTGGCCAGCCTCGCTTTTTTGGCAAAAGCGAGCCCTCTGGTGATATGCGGGGCACGACCGCTTGTCTATCATTCAGTCTACTCATCCTCACTCGACTAGTCACTCACCGATGGCCTCTTCTACTCTGAAGTCTCTCCTCCTCGTCTTTTTCGCCATTGTGGTCATCTCTGTCCCTCTGAGCTTCCATCAGCCATCTTCGCTTCTCCTGGAGACTTTCAAAAATATTTCAACCGAGTTGAAACAGCTGCAGAAGATGACTGGACTGAGTCAGAAGAACAGAGTCGCTGGCAACAACTGGATTGAAGAACGGTAGGTTAACATATTCAATCTATTAAAATTTTCAGATACTCCGAAGAACTGGCCGACTTGGCAGATGCCGACAAAGAGAATGCTGATGAAATTTCTCGAGCTATCGAGCACATGAAGATGATCGGAGCCTTCATCGAAGAGAAGACCGAGTAGAGGAAGAAAAACTATGCCACTCTCATCTACCAGGCTCTACAGAGAGTCAGCAACTGGAAGAGCTACCTCCCGGAAAAGACTCATCACACTGGACTTCCTCAAAATGTCGGAGTTGTTACTAGACAGAAAAACTACTGATAATTGTACTCGGTTACTTGATTAGATTGTTCCTGAATAAACTTCGTGTTCTGAAAGAAACTTTGTTTTGGTTTTTTTTAGAGGCTACCGATTTCACTGTCTCTCTGTCCCTTTGTTTATCACGAACTGATATTTGATCTTTATTGTACTTTTTCAGCAAACAATACACAAAGCAGACCCCGTTAAAACTCCTTATTTTAGACATCAAACACTCTCGTTCTTCCACGAGTAATCTCAAAGTGATGAGCTCCCTGGAAGTTGGATCCTTGAAGATTGTAAGACATGTCAACGGATCCCTTTGATCCCCAATCCATTCTTCTCTTTTCGCGGTACAGGTGTTTGTCGGCTTTTTCGGTTTCACTGAAATCTCGTTCATAGATAGATGATTGAGAGAAACTCACGACTTGTCAGTTTTATCCTTCTTTTCTTCTGGCTCAGACTCCCTCTTGGAGCGATGTCCAATGTTGAAGTCGTGAGCTCCTTGGAACTTGGCGTCGTTCAAATTAATCGACGCGTCGTGTTTGTACTGATTAGAGTAGCTGACATCGGCACTGAAGTAGCCTCTCTTCTGACGTGTGAGCTCCTGTTCAGCCGTCTGCTCTTCTCCGACAGATCTCTTTCTGAAAATTTTATTGTTACTGGTTGTTTTTCCAAGTCAAACTAACTCCTTGTGTCCAATGTTAAAATGATGGGCTCCGGTGAACTGGGATCTCTCCATATTGATAGACTTGTCAGTTCTGTGGTCATTGGAGTAGTAAACATCGGCGTTGTAGTAGCCCCTCTTCTGGCGGGAAAGCTCCTGTTCAGATGGTTGAACTTCAGCAGTCTCAACATCTCTCTTTCTAGAATTTCGCATATTTCTGATCCAATCCTGAAGAAACTTACCCTCTCTTGTGTCCAATGTTGAAGTTGTTAGCTCCCTGGAACTGAGCTCCGTTCATGTTGATCGACTCATCGTGGGCGTAGTGGTTCTGGAGATGAACATCAGCATTGAAGTACTGACGCTTCTCACGAGGAACAACCTGTTCCTCTCCATTCATCTGCTCAGTCTCCACGTCTCTTTTTCTGAAAGATTTGGGTTCTTTGGTTCCATAAGCTAAAAGCTTACCCTCGCTGATGTCCAATTTCAAAGTGATGAGCTCCTTGGAACTTGGCACCATTCATGTTGATCGATTCGTCATGTCTATGGTCACTCGTGTAGTGGACATTAGCACTGTAGGATCCTCTCTTCTGGCGGGAAACTTCCTGATCAAGCTTGTTTTCCTTCTCTTCAACTTCGACGTCTCTCTTTCTGAACCATATTAATTTTACAGACTGTTGAAATGAAAGCTCACCCTCTGTGTCCAATGTTAAAGTTGTTGGCTCTTTGAAACTGAGCTCCGTTCATGTTGATGGAACTGTCGGTTCTATGGTCGTTGGAGTAGTAGACGTCAGCACTGTAGTATCCTCTCTTCTGACGAGAAAGAGCGCTCTCATCCTGGATAGCAGACTCTTCAACATCTCTTTTTCTAAACATTTGTGTATTTCCCAAAGTTTTGGAAAAACTTACCCTCGAATGTTCTTGGGACAACTCTTCCAGAACTGCCACCAGCTCTTCTGACACCTAAAAAATTGCTATTTTGGAGCTAATAATGATCTTACACAGGCTTTCCTCCATTTGTATGTCCAATATTATAGTTGTGGGCCCCAGAGAAGTCAGCTCCCTGTCTATTGACTGAACTGTCAACGTAGTTGCTATCCTGCCTCACCACGTTGACTCCTGGACTCTGATGACTTGTCTGACTACTGGAAGTAAACTTCAAACGTCTTTTGATCTTAACTCACTAGTCATAGCTCCTACCCTGGCCGTCGTTGGAACTGTAGCCGTAGTTCTGATCATTGGTGTACCGAGCCCTGTAAGGATTTATTGAACTGGAAATTTGAAGACTTACGCCGCAGCAGAGACAAGGAGAAGTCCGAAGAGCAACTTCATTGCTGGATAGCCAACTGAAAACCAGCGGGGTTTATAAAGATCCCGGGCCCGAGACACAGCTGCTCGTGTTCTTCATATCCTCGGCGAACACCAGGAAAAGCCGGCAACTGCTGCACGGAGGTCAAGTTGCTTTCGTTGAGATCATGAGTCAAGCTGTTCTTGGAAGCGTTGGTTCCAGGAGTTGTACTCGGTGTTTGGAGATTGTAGCTGGGCTTTTCTGAAACATTCATACAGAGTCGGAGTAAAAAATACATATGAAGTACACACAAAGTCAAACAGTCGTGTTTTCAGTTTACCATCTCAAAACGGCACAGAGAAGTCAAGAAGCCCAGCGCCGCAAGGTCTGCTTCAAATGCTCTACGTGATGGCAACTCATTCTAAAATGATATGATTTCCGCTACTAAAATGGAGTAATCAGCAGCCGAAATTGTCTGTTCAGGCTATTGTAAACGGAAAAAAGTCAAAAAAAAAACAAATTACAACTTTCTACTTCTCCTCTCTCTGCAAGGCTATTAGAGTTTCAGAAAGCATCCACCAAAGAACGAACCCTCTTGTGTTGCCCATTTCCCAGAATTTGACTCACTCTGTTGTCCTTGGTGTTCTCTTCAGCAGGTGCCCGCTTTCCTGATTTTCGGCCAAGAAATACGAGGAACCCAGACAGCTGTCATGGAAAGGGATTCCCTACATAAACGCCAGCTGATCTCCAGCTGGCCATTCAGCCATGAAGCTTCTCGCTGGACTGTTGTGCTCTTCTCTACTGTAAGTACCAAATATAGCTCTTAAATAAGAAAACATTTCAGAGTTCTATCCTATGGTCAAGATGGCTACAATCAGCGTTTCGACGATGGACAGGGCAGAATCTATGAGAGGTAAAGAGTACAACAAGAAACTTTGATAATTCTCTTTCTAGAAGCCAAACTCGCAGTGAAAATCCTGTAACAGGAGCCAACATTGTGAGGGAAGACAGTAGTTACATTGACAGTTCTGTCAACAGGGAAGGAGCTGACTTCACTGGAGCCTACAATTACCATATTGGACATCAAGGAAAAAAAAAACCGTGAGAGTCTTTCTGGTATTCAAACACAATATTTAGTAACCAAACCGGACCTACTGATGACAGCTATGAACAGAAGAATCAGGATTATCAGGGTACTGTTCGTACTAGACTCTTTGAGCACGGAAGTTCCGGACCAACGTAATGTTTTGCACCAAATTTTCATGAATAACAGGTTCAGTGAACGTCCAAGAATCTTTGATCCGGATTTTGATGTGAAGATCCAAGAAAAAATGGCTCAGTCTGGAGTAGAAGTACAGCATCAGCCTTCAGGACCAGTGGTCAGTTTGAGAGACGGTAGCACTGGAAGTTCCCTCACTGTCAATATTGATGACAGAGGGTAAGTATGACAAGAGAATTGGAAGGACAGTTTTCTAGAAATCGAGACGTAGAAGTCAAACAGCCTGAACAGGAACAGAAGAGAGGGAGCTATTCTGCTGGAGTCTACTATTCCAATGAGCACAAGCACGACGAGTTTATCAACATGGACAGAGCTCAGTTTCAAAACGCCCACAATTTCAATATTGGACACAGAGGGTCAGTCTAATTTCACTAAATTTCAGAAATGCTTTAGAAAGAGAGACGTAAAAGTCGAGAAGAAGGGACCTGAACAAGAAGTCATCCGTCAGAAGAGAGGATACTTCAGTACCGATGTCAGCTACTCTAATGACCATAGACACGACGAATCGATCAATATGAATGGTGCCAAGTTCCAAGGAGCTCATCACTTTGAAATTGAACATCAGCGAGGGTAAGCTTTGAAGTTTGGTACCATGACCCTCGCTCCTTTCAGAAAGAGAGACGTTGAGACTGAGAAGATGAACGGAGAGGAACAGGTTGTTCCCCGTGAGAAGCGTCAGTACTTCAATGCTGATGTTCATCTCCAGAACAACTACGCCCACGATGAGTCGATCAACATGAACGGAGCTCAGTTCCAGGGAGCTAACAACTTCAACATTGGACACAAGAGAGGGTAAGTTTCTTCAGGATTGGATCAGAAATATGCGAAATTCTAGAAAGAGAGATGTTGAGACTGCTGAAGTTCAACCATCTGAACAGGAGCTTTCCCGCCAGAAGAGGGGCTACTACAACGCCGATGTTTACTACTCCAATGACCACAGAACTGACAAGTCTATCAATATGGAGAGATCCCAGTTCACCGGAGCCCATCATTTTAACATTGGACACAAGGAGTTAGTTTGACTTGGAAATTTTTTGGCAAGAGCAGATGTTTTAGAAAGAGAGATGTTGAGTCAGAGACTGCTGAGTTTCAACCAGCTGAAGAGGAGCTTTCCCGCCAGAAACGTGGCTACTTCACCACCAAAGTTCACATCAACAACGGTCGCTATCGGGACGAGTCCATTAACATGCAGGGAGCCATCTTCCAGGGAGCTCACGACTTTAACATTGGACATCGTGGCAAGCGTCACTACGATGCCAAGTATTGGGATGTGACTGAGAAGAAGACAGACAACTCTATCAATCTTCAAGGAGTTGACTTTTCTGGTCGTTCAAACTTTGAGATCGGAGGCAAGAGGAAGAATTGGTAGACTGTGGAAATAAAACGTTTTTTTGTTTTTAACTTTTAACTTTCTGACATCAATTAGAGAGACAGAGAAAAAGATAGACAGGAAGAGATACAACAGCTTGTACTTTTGTGCTTCGAGATGTTTGAATAGACTTTAATAAGTTCTAGCGACAGCCTCTGATTGTTCACCTCAATTTCACCTGTTCTCATCAGCAAGAGCAGCAATTAGAGTGCTACAGAGGAAATATGCCGATTATCGAATGTGCTCCGTTCGACGTAGACTATGCCTCTGCCCATCCTTTTTATGCACAGAGTCTGCATGTTGCCTTTATCTTCGGGTTGCTGTTTAATCCATTTGTAATATACTGTATTGTGTTCCGATCAACCGGCCAGATGCGCTACTATAAATGGTACCTTTTTATCCATCAAGTTACAGCTTTTGCTGCCGATTTTTGGGTTCGCTTATTTCTATAAAATATAACAGCCCTCAGATAAATTTTTTGATACAGCCGATCATACTAATTCCATTATTTTCTGCTTTTTTTTTAGGCCCGACGAAATATTTGATGCGCTCAGAAAAACTGCTAGCCATTGGAATGTTTCACGTCGGACTTGAGCAGTATTCAATGATTATCCTTTTTGCTATTCGTTACTTCATACTCGGAAGAGAAATGAACAACTTTATGCCGCCAACAAGGTGGGCAATTGTCATGGCCGTGTTTTTCATATTCCTATTTGTCAATGTGGTCATCCCATTGAAATTGACAGTCAATACACCAGAATTGGTTGCAGAATACACGGAGGTAGCTTTCTGCTAAAAAAACTAACTTCTTCAGCGATACTCTTGCTTCACCGAAGAGCTTCAGGTAATCCCGCAATTTATAGTTGCAGACCGTGGAGAATTCCTGACACGGTACATCCCGCTCATCATAGTCGACTTTGCCGTAATGTCGGGGTTTATTGCGTATTTTGTTCGAGGAAGTTACAAATTCATCCATCAAGCCAATATGTCCGCGGCCACTAAAAAACTACAACAAAGTTTCATACGCCAGCTTATAGCGATGGCTCTCCTTCCTTTCATATTTTTCATTATTCCGTTCAGTGGGCTTTGCATGGTTATCGCTACCGAAACTTTTGGTTTCATGTGTAAGCTTTTTTTGGAGTCTAACTAAAAGGTTTTTAGGGGTTAACGATCTGACGTTTGCGGCTTTATCAGGATTCAGCATTCTTAGCGGAGGTGTGCTTGTTTTCACTTTCCCCAATTATTACTCTCTTCTGACGCAGCCTATTCGAAAGCTGAAGAGAAAATTTTGGCCATCTTCAGTAAACTATAACTCTACAGTAGCTAGTACCAATGTTGTTTCAGTCATGTAAAAATGAATTTTGTTCCTGCATATCAGTCGGTAGTTTTGTTTCTAGATTTTACCAGTGTAAGAAGGACGATATGTGATCTCAAATTTGAGACTGAGAAAGATTCCTATTGGACAGGATCTCAGATTTGAGTGCCTTCAGTGTTCAAGCTTCAGTCTATCGCAATCGCTGAATCTTTGCCGTGACTCAAGTCTCCCCAAACAGAATTCCTACAGAAGCTGAACCGGAGATAGGGGCTAATGAATGCTGAGTGATAAGATTATCCGCATTCGCAATGCGGATTCTTGCGTGAACAGCCGCATTTCTTGAAAGAGAGGTGGTTCAGTGGTTCAGATTAATTGTTTATTAAATAAAGAGAGATACAAACATAAGACTAGACAGACGTGTACTCGTTTACGACCATTTGAGTCAGCCACGAGAGAGCTGCCATCTTCTCTCGCGGGCGCTCTCTACGAACTCATCCGCTTTGGCCCAAAGGGCGGAGCGGCGACCGAACGGGGAGATCTATTTTCTGCTCTGTCAGGACAATCGTCCACATTTTCCGATGCGGAAGAAAATCCCCCTTTTCTTTTCAAACGCGGTAAACGCATGGTCAACAAGCATTTATTCCACAGGTTCTTATTTTTTCAAGATCAAAACAGCTATCTTCTCAGTTTTGGTAACAACCAGCCGCCTTCGGCGACTTCGTCGCATTTATAGTCTGTTAAAGAAAAGAGCACATTTTGTGAATCAAAGCAGATTTATTTTCAGCTGAAAAACTTCAGTGAGTAGCAACTTTTCATGCTGTTCAATTATTTTCTTGAACGGATTACTCTCAATGCTCCAGTAGCTGAAGTTTCTCGTATGAACCACAGCGATACGAAAAACACGATTACGTCGATCTCTTCTGATCCCTTCCCCAGTCAACCGATCACTTCTGATCCTTTCCCCAGTCAACCGATCTCTTCTGATACCTTCCCAGTCAACCGATCCCTTCCCCAGTCAACCGATCGCTTCTGAACTTATACAGCTCAACCGGTCCATTCCAATCCCCTACCGGTTACCCTGACTCTACTTCCTACTAAAAAAATATTTGGCGAGTAGAGGAGTCGAACTCGGGTCGTCTGGGTGAAGACGGCGACTCTTAACAATACACCAAAATTGGAGAACTTCACAGACATCACAGACACCATTGCGCTTTAGATTTTGGTAACAATCGACCAGGTGAACATTAGTCGGCTTCTAGTGATAGCCTAAGCATTTGAAAGGGGTTATCACTCTCGTTGTGGGCTTTCAGTTGGGCTGAGAATGGCATAACTTTCCTTCCTAGTTACATTTTTTCTTTCCTAGTTTCCTTTCTTTCCTAGTTACATATTCATTCACATTTGGACATTTGTTACGATTGTTCCGCCAAGAAAACGAAAAGGGCCGATTGTTCCGCACCGAAAGAATATAGGGGCGATTGTTCCGCGGAACAATAGTACCGCCCCCTACCATTTGTGTTTTGCCCCCAGAAGTTTATAAAAGATTATGAATTAGTGGAAACATCATTAACAGCTGGTTGAATCAAGGCAATTGGTTAGTTTCACCTGGCTCGTGTAAAAGATTATCGGTGGTGGCAGTTCTGCAACCACGATCAGAATATTGTTTCTTTGGAAGCTCTAATATTGTCGAAGACTCTTCTCCCGCCAGTTCAAACAAAATGCCAATAATTGATTGTCCTCCGTTCGAATTGGACTATGCCGCTGCACATCCTTTATACGCATGGACTCTTCACATTACATTTGTCCTGGGATTGTTTTTCAATCCTTTTGTCATGTACTGCATTGTGTTTCGATCAACTGCTCAAATGCGCTACTACAAATGGTATCTGTTGTTTCATCAAATAACAGCCTTTGCCGCAGATTTCTGGGTAGCTGTCCTCTTGAAATATCAAAAAAATCGAATTCAGATAAACTTTATGACTCAACCAATAATTATAATTCCACTATTCGCCGGCTTTCCTTTAGGCCCCACAAAGTATTTTATGCGTTCCGAAAAGATTCTTGCTATTGGGGTGTTGCTGGTCGGCTTAGCAGAAGCTACAGTCGTCATTCTTTTTCTCATTCGCTACTTGATACTAAGAAGAGAAATGAATAGCTTCTTACTGCCAACTAGATGGATTGCTGGCACAACAGCCTGTTTCGTATTAGTAGTTCTAAATTGGTCCGTTCCTTGGTATATGACGGTCAATACACCAGAATTGGTGGCAGAGTACACAGAGGTAAGGTCTCGGTAATAGTTCGGCAGCACGGCGTGTTAATCGTGTACACACCAGTTTGAATGAGGCGACATCCCGTCCAGTTTTATTAGTACAGTATACCGTTACACGATTCGGACGATTCAAACGTTGTTTTATTCGACAGCTCATTTCTGTAGACATTGATTTCAGCTTACAAATAGGGTATTTGCAGCCACTTTTCCAACTTTTTGATGTTGCTGAACCATGGAGAAGTTACTGTTGTAGAAAAAACCCTTTCTTCCAGAAATTCCTCGAAAATTCATAGACAAATGGTCCTTTTCTCATTCAAAACGCCTAATGCCAAAAATGTAGTGTCCTAGCATTGACTGTATTCTAGAATGGCGCGAAAGTAGGTGTGCATTTTTCCTATTGCGGTGACACGCCGTGGCGGGTGGTATACTTTATCCTCCCCGTGGTTACTTTACTCCCCCCCCCCCCCCCCCGCGCTGAATGGCCACGGGGGGGAGGGGGGGGGAATAACGCAACCTGCCCGCCGTGACAGCCCCTTTCGTTTCAAAATTTGCGCGGGAACCCTTAATGAACCAATTTCGCATTTTTCTTCATTTTTATTAACTTTTATGCTTTCTAACTACTATTATCGGATTCAGCGTGTGTAAGAAGCCCTTTGACCATGAATTCACCACAAAAAAATGGGAGAAATAGACAAAATTCGGAAGTCTCGCTCTTTCATTCTGAAAATCGTCATATTTCGAGTGAATTCATGGTTCAAGAGGTTCTTTTTCACGCTGAATCCGATAAAATTAGTTAGAAAGCATAAAAGTTGATAAAAAAAAAATGGCTTCAGAGATACTCTTGCTTCACAGAAGAGCTTCGGGCAATGCCACAATTTGTGGTAACGGATAAGCAAGAATTCCGCACTCGATTTTTCCCAATCGTCATTTTCGATTTTTTCGTAATATCTGCCTATATTATATTTTTTATTCGTAAAAGCTATACTATTATTCAACTTGCTAGCATGTCACCAGCGACAAAAAAACTTCAACAAAAATTTATCCGACAATTGATAGTTTTGGCGCTCATCCCTGTCGTAACTTTATTGGTTCCTTTTACCATATTTGTCGTAGTCATTTATACTGAAACATTTGGTTTTATGTGTAGGTTGCTTTAAATTGTTTCTCGACTACATTTTCAGGGCTAAACGATGTGACGTTTACCATTTTGTCGACGTTCAGTCTTCTGGGTGGCGGAGTGCTTGTCTTTACACTTCCCAGCTATTACAGTCTTTTAATGGAGCCTGTTCGGTATCTTAAAAAGAAGATGAGTCTTTCGGTGGAACCTATAGGAGGCACCAATGCCGTGTCAATTGTAAATATATCCGCAGCACCAATTCTACCAGTACAAGCGGAAGCTGTTCTGAGAATAAATTGACACACAAACAAATGACACAGTAAATTAGAGTGGATGGACAAGATCTAACTGGTACTTTTAGGGCTAGAATTTACCAGCTATAAACAGAGTGGATGAACAAGATTCTAAGAAGAACGATTCTAGTCTATGGAGAACGATTTCAGTCTATGGGGAACGATTTTAGTCTATGGAGTACGATTTCAGTCTATGGAGAACGATTTTAGTCTATGGAGAACATTTACCAGCTAAAAACAGAGTGGATGGACAAGACTGAATCTGCTATTATGTGTATTTCCATCCGGGTTCTTCTCTGCCCAGATTGTTGGCACAGTTAAAATTCCAGCAGTTTCGTACCAAAACGTCTGCGTTACATAGAACAACTTTCTCGCTCAGAGTGTGTCGGCACCAGGATTCATTTCGCCGTCATTGTGAGAAGCAGACACAACATATAAGTTTCGTTGCACTTTGGGGAATCCAAACATTTTCATCTATATAACGGGAGCTAGATGCTAGGATGTCAGTTAGCAATGACCAAGATTATTCTGTTAGCACTGTTTGTTGCTGTGGCGTCTTCTACCGCCCAAAGATTGTCCTGCCCTGAAGGATGGTCTCCTTATGAGCGCCACTGCTACAAGGTGGAGCTTTTCATAAATTCTCAAATAAGAAAGCTTTTCAGATCTTCACCGACACTATTGACAGGAACATTGACGAAAACGAGGCGGAATGTGCGAAAAATGACGCATACTTGGCGGAAATTGAGAGTGCGGGAGAGCTGGACTTTGTTAGAGGTAGGAGTAAATTTATTGATCAGTTATTTTTCCCAGGACTTGTCGAGGATGTCCACAACTGGACAAGAATTGGAGGCAGACGGATAAATGCCCAAGACGGTTTCAAATCTTTCTTCTCTCGCGGTCTGTATGTCGTGGTGTGAACGTAGCTTCCCAAATAACTACCTCTTTTTGGAGGAGTCTAAAAACAGGCCTACATGCCCTGTTGTAAGTAAATTTCAGTTCTAATCACGACTTTTCAGCTTGATGCTCCGAAGGACAATTCATCAACGCTTTGTATGGATGACGACTGGTGTTCTCGTCCTGCTGAAGGACGAGAACACTAGTCTACCAAAAATGTGTGGCTTTGCAAGAACACCAGTCTACCAAAAATGTGTGGCTTTGCAAGAACACCAGTCTACCAAAAATGTGTGGCTTTGCAAGAAAGCTTACGAAAAGTGATGTTGTTGTGAGAAATAAAGCATGATTTGTCATTTGTTTATAGCTTTTTTTTAACTTTCTTCTTGGCAGTTTAGAACGAAATCATTGACCACTTTGATAGTTCGGCAATCTTTTTTTCCGTGTCTCGACACTGCCATAGCGACCCCAATAGACATGTCCGTTTGACGGGTTGCCAAGTAATTCAGTTTTGAAATATTGGTTCTCGATTCACTTTGGAGGAAAAGATGTCCAGGATTTCAGTTTTTCTATTCATTATCTGGCCTTCATACACGCTCGCTGGAGTTACAGTTCCTACCGTCGCAATGAAAACTGACCAGACCGTTCATATTCTTCTACAACAGTCTGCGTTAGTTTTGTTTTCATATAGAGTACACATTTTTCAGAGTTTGTATGACTTTTGGGCTTGCCCAAAACATAGTCATTTTCCGCCTAGTACTAAACTATCAACCGGTAAGATATTTAATATTTTCGAGATCAATTAACTTATAGAATAATTCCATATCTTGGTCCAAGTCAGGAGCTGCTCCTGATCAATTGCAATACACCACATGTACCGCTCTCGACACTTCTACGAAGCCGGTGGAAATTGTCATTACTACCAATGGGACTGCTTGGACTGTAGGTGCTTCAATTTAAAAAAAAACTCGGTTTTAGGCATCCGCAACTGGTTGGAGCTGTACAGCTCAAAATCCATGGAAAGCGGAGAACTTTTCGAATATTTACGTCGATGATTGCACCGCTAGCCAAAGCAGCAAGGTGTCCTATATTTATCTTTGCTAATAAAAGTTTGTTTCAAAAAGGAGATGAATTTATTTATCTGTTTTACCAGCTCTCCTTCTTCAAAAGCCCGTTGCCGTTGACATCGCCCTGGTAGATTCCATCGCCGCGAATGAACCAGTTCTGAGAACGCTCCTTGCCCTTGTAAACATCCCAGTGCTTGGACTTTCTAGAAATTTCCATATTTCCAACGGGATACATCAAATTACCCATTCGAAGTCTTGACATCACACCAGAACAGAGTGCGGCCAAACAAGTGAGGCTTGAACATCCAGGCGAAATCCTTGCCGTCGGCCAGCTTCTGGGTCTTGATCGTGTCGTCTCCAGAAGCACAGTCGGCAGTAACTTCAACATCAGGCCCCATGGTGTTTACGATTCTTACGTAGCGCTTGGACTGCTGCTCTGAAAAATGAATACCGTATTTTTTCTAATAGAAGCACCCCTGTACGCAATTGCGTACAGGGGTGCTTCTACAGTCTGTTCAAAATGTAGAGAGCATTTTTTAAATTGGCCCGCGCTTTCTTCTTAGAACAAGTTTCAAATCAAATTGGCGGGAATTTAACTGCGTAGCACGTCGCAGCATGTAAATGTTGGATACTCAGTCAATGAAAAAGCGCGGGTCAATTCAAAAAATGCTCTCTACATTTTGAACAGACGATACTAGAAGAAATACGGTAATGAGGCAGAGAGACTACTGTAGGTTTGACTAGGAAAGAAGACAGAGAGAGAGACTGATAGACTCACCAGCCAGAGCCGCAATTTTTGTCCCAACATCGGCAAGTCCTTCGAGTGTACTCGCCTTGATCTGAATAACAATACAGAGACTTGCTAGTGTGAGTAAAGTTGAACGTGTCATTTTCTGAAAAACGATATTGATGAGGACAGTTTGGATGCGAAATTGTCAAGGCCAGATTAGGAAGGCAGCTGATCCGAAAACGCATTCTGTTCTCCATTTAAATACACCCTATTGAAAGTTCAAAAAAATCACAACAGACGCTCGAAAACAGTATTCAGACAATGGAAGCTATAGACGGTTTTAATAAAAAGTGTCTCCTGTTATTATAGTTTGAGTCAGACAGCTTCAAAACATCCCCGCTCCAAAACACATCTGAGCAAACAAAAACAGTGGTTGCAACCGTATAAATGGATCAACGGAATTGGGAAAATTCATCATCCGCTTCGGGTTTCTTACTGTCTCAAAAAAGCAGTCTATCTGTCTCTGTCCGAAGCTATAAATTTCCAGAACCATGTTCTTCGGAAGCTTCTCAAAAACCATTGTCTGCATTGTCTTCTTTGCCTACGCAGCCAACGCCATGTAATTTTGTAACATGAAAAAAGTGAAAAAAAATTAGAATTCCCGCCGTTTTCATAGCTGCCGGTCTGATCGGAGCTGGTGGCAAGGCAACGGGAGAAATCCTGAAAGCCATGAACTCTGAAAGAGTCGTGAAGCTGGTCAACACGATGGGAAAAGACGTCGTGATGACAGCTAACTGTGCTTCAGGAGATGATAAGATCGGAGAGTACAAGCTCAAGGACGGAGAGGGATTCGCGTGGAAGTTCAGTAAGTTTTTAGAACTGTTCTTTTGATATATTTCCTACTCAGAGCCCCACTTCCTTGGCAGAACTCTCTTCTGGTGTGACATCTCCACAAGCAACGGAAAATCGCATCATTGGGATGTCTTCAGCGGACATCAGAGCAGCCAATACTGGTATGTGAGAGGCGATGGTGGATACACTGGCAACGACGATGGAACTGATATCAAGAAGAAATGGGACTTTTAAAGTCGTAATAAAAATTCAAATTCAACTGATTTTTCTGGATACTATTAGGGTGGGGCCTAAGTCCTTGCACATATATTCATAACTTTCCAAATGAGTTAGAGAGAAGTTTCAAAAAAAAAGAAAAGAACAGGCAAACTTACCTGAGTTTGATTGATAAGTAAAGTTCTCATCCGAGGCCCCATTTTCCAGACATTTTTTCTGACTGAGCTCTGGGCGCCTCAAAAAACCCGAAGTGACCAACTTGCACAGCCCTAATCGAATGGTTTTGAAGAAATCGGCCCATGCACCTTGAAAAAGCTCAATCTGTTATGAGCATATGTGCAAGGACGTCTTAAAAATACAATTTTCCGCGCCTTCATAGCTACTCCAAAGGCTTTGATTCAATGAAACATGGAGTTGTTTAGAATTGTTTGAACTGGCAGAGCATACCATCAAAATTGATCACGATCCTACAGCTCAGCGAGAACACTGTTTCCCTGGTAAGAAATATATGAGGATTCTCATCCAACAGTTCCCCCGTGTTGTAACTCCGGGTGGAGCCATTGAAAGGTAGAAGACTTGTAGAAGACGAGATCCAGAAGTTACTTTACTCCAAGACAGCTACAATACAAAAGTGCCTCTAGCTAATTGGTAGCTAGATATAATTATACAATACATACAAAATATCACAGGAGATTAAGCCATCTCGCTTCTTTGTGACACCTCGATCTTTGAAGCAATATGACTACTCTACAGAAAAAGGGGTGTAAACTATGTATGCAACTATTCGTCCGAATTTTATTCGGACGAATAGTTGCATACTCGGACGAATAGTTGCATACACGGACGAATAGTTTCAAAACCTAGTTTGCACAAAAAAAAGCTTATCTAAGCTATCTAAAACGCTAAGGTGTCTGTGGCTGACTCTATCTGTTTGGATGTCTGTCTCTGCCCGTCTGTTTGTCCATGGCAACGAGAATCGTTGTAGCAAGTCAAGAGTTGTCAGAATTACAGTCAATTGTGAATTTAGAGTGTTCGCTCAAATTGTAGTTGAATCAGATCGAGAAGAGACCGCATGACTAGGCAAGGGATACGAAAGGATAAGAAGAGACACTAGATCCAAATTAAAAATTGACTATCTAGTCATGACAATTTCGAGTCTCGTGGCAACGGACAACTCCACAAGCAGACAAACACACAGAGTCCATTGCACTTTAGTAGTAGAGAGATCTGTCTCGCAAGTTCTCTCTTAACCTCTCCCGGTCAACCGGTTTCATCCTTAGTTCTTCCGGAGAACAGTCGTTTCTTTTTCTTTTTCATTTCTACCGCGATCAACCAGTCTCTAGATGATCATCCCCTGCTCCACCTAATTCTACTACTCCAGGAGCAAAAACTGTTTTCAACTCAAAGTTCAAAATTTCTTGTCTGATCCTCTTGACTTGTTAAGACGATTCAAACACAGACAGTCAGAAACACATAGCTTTTTAATAGTTTAGTTTAGACCAGTCAACAGCTTTCTTCTAATCTCTAACAAAGTCAAGCTGTCTTTTCTGATTCCGTCCCGAGTCAGCCGGTCTCTTCTGATCCCGTCTGGGTAACAGCGGCAACTCTTAACAATATGCCAAAATTTTGTTGCCACGGACAAACAAACAAAAAGTCACAGAGTCAGCCACAGACACCTTAGCGCTTTAGATAGCTTAGATAAGCTTTTTTTTGCGCAAACTAGGTTCTGAAACTATTCGTCCGCGTATGCAACTATTCGTCCGAGCCTGTCCCACAGAAAAATGGTCCCTTTCCTCTTTCTCACTGTCCGACATGACGTTTGTTTTCTCGAACTCTGAGATCTAAAGATCAGATCTTTGTTTTTCTGTTTTCTTCTGTCAACGACTTGTTTGGCTGCCTGCCCTTTTCCGTCCAGCCTATAAATACAACTTTGCCGGTTCGAGATACATCTTTTCCCATCCAGAAATGCAATTTTCAAAGTTTATTTTTACTCGGGCTCTTCCCGCAACTCGAACTATAATTGCCGCTCGTCGTGCTCACACAATCGACCTTCACGGGGTCAAAGACAGTCTTTCCGGAGAATATACCAAGGTTTTTGTCCCACATTTCAAAATGAAAATATTATTCAGTACGAAGGTGCTTTGTCCAAGGCTGCCGATGCTTTCAAAGAGGCTGAGAATATTTTCAACGATCCCGGTTTTCATAATCACGAGGGCTGGAAGAAAGATGCCACAAATGATTGGGGAGACGCTGTTTATGCAAAGCAGACAGATCGTGGGAAGATGGTGGCCATTTCTGTGAGTTTTATTAACTTTGTAAAAATGCACAAAAACAGTCTTCTGTGTAAAAAGACCCAGTTTTCTAAAAGACCACGTCACTTTTGTGAAATGTCGCCTTTCAGACAACTTCTGTGCGAATGATGCTACTTTTTTTTTGAAAACATCTGATGTCAAAGGTGTCCCAAAAATAAGTGGTCCTGCCCTTTGGTTAGTTAACACGGCAAATGTTTACAGAAACTGAAAGTCGCTGTTGCTTGTCAAACCCCTAGGTTTATGCAAAAACAAAAATTCGAATGATCACATTTTTTCTTTTTTTTCTCTACCCAGGAACGATCAAACGATCATTCCCTTTTAGACAGAGCTCGAAGGAGACCCAGATTTTGTCATGAAGGATATCTGGAAGCGTGTGGAGGGACTGCCCAACTGGAGCGAACAAGTGGACTATACAAAGCTTGTGGCTCGTCCCACAGAAAACTTTGACATCATTACTGTTGGTCTCTTTCATATCTTCCCAAAATGGTCTTTTAGTACGGAAAGGACGGAAACATTCTGGTCTCCGGACGTGATTATGTAACCGCCAGAATCTATCGCAAGGTGAACGACGGTTACATTTTGGCTTCAAGAAGTGTGGAACTGGATGAGAAGCCAACTCCTGAGAAGATGGAAAGGTAAGACTGTCCTCTCTCTCTGTCTCTAATCTCCAAATTCCAGAGCCCAGCTCCACCTGGCCGCTGCCAAGCTCCATGCTCATCCAGAGAAGGCCGGTTTCACTCACTGTGATGTTGTCATGCTTACTGATCTAAAAGGAATGCTGCCCAAGATGGCTGTAAACTATGTAAGCGTGACGTTGTATTGTTGGATAACTTAAATTTAGGCCCTTGGCAAGATGATGCTTCGTGACGCCGAAGAAAACCAAGCCCACTTTCATGAACTCAAAGAGAACAAAAACGTCTGAGTTGGCTGATGCCTTGACACTTGTAATAAAGAACATTTTCTAATTTGTTGGAAATTAATTTTCTGTGAAAATGACGTTACTTCTTACCTTTGTCCTCTTCCCAAACCAGTTCCTCCTTGTCCTCTTTTATCTAATGAAAAATAAGGTTTTATAAACGAGATAATCTTGGCGCGAAAAGAAGAGAGTAAATAGCCAGTCGCGTGGTCAACATGTTTTGATATGGAGGGGGCTCCCGCCCCTTTCATCCCCTCACCCGATTCGAAAATGTTGCGACAAGCTGCTCGTCGATTTTCTAACATCTACATTGGCAAAGATTGTGGGTTTTCTTTACGGAACAATGATGAAATTCTCTAGAGACAGAAATAGCACGGTCTTTAATTTTAACTTGGGGTTAGTCACAAAAAACCCGTTTAAACTTTTAGATTAAGATAATCTTCGTAGAGGAAGATTCCTTCAAAATTTAGCCCAACCACTGTTTTCACAGGGTCTAAAATTTCGCAAAGCTCAGGACTTTGAACTTGTAAAAAGTTGAAAAATGAAAAATTTCCTGGAAGGTTATAAACCAATAGTGACGGGACGATACGGGTGTGACCGGGGTCCCTATGGCCGAGTGGTTAACATCGTTGTCTGGCATTCAAACGTCACCGGGGGTTGTTGGTTCGATCCCCGCCGGCAAAAAACTTTTTTTGCATTTTAGTTTCTGGTGTTTTCGAGGGTCCCGAACATGATGGTGAAGTCCTTTTTTGTTTTTGATGCTTTAAAATAGTTGTTTTTGTTGTTTTGTTTTCTTACTGGAGAAGTGAAAACATGGAAAAATTTCTTTAAAAAACTAATTTTTTAGTTCCTGGGGTTGATCCTGAACACGTTTCTGATGACCATTTTCGTTGTTATTTCTTTAAACCCGGTCGAGGGGAATTTTTGAAGAAGAAAAACCAGTAAAAAACGTCAAAATCACTGTTTTCGAGCACCAGGTTAGAGGAACTGTCGGTCCGGTCTGGCAGAATTATTTGTTTAAAACTTACGAAGTTCTCCATAAAGAAGATTTTAGTCTGAACCATTAGAAAAAGTTTTCACGCGAACTGAAATTAAAAAAGTGCAGACATGAAGCCACCAGCTGGGCAGATTCCTCCGCCACAATGTGCCACCCAAGTGCCCGGCTCTACTGATCCAAACTCTTATGAAGAACGTGAGTTTTCCCCCTGCTACTTTTTCTCAGAATTTCTTTCAGACCGCGCTTCTCAACGCGACGACCACGAGCTCGAGTTTTTCGACAAAAAGCTCAGTGAAAAAAAGATGCAAGAAAAGAGAAAGAAGGGAGATTTGTCCCATGGAGAAGTTGATGCTCCCGGTGTTTAAGATTTCATGTACAAAATGTTAAAAGGACTATATTTAAATATATAATAACCGGTAGTTTTTCTTGACTTCACGGGAGGGGACGGAGCTCGTGCAGGAACCAGATCATGTAGCTGTACAGAGCCATTGAGCAGTTTTGACGAAGGAATTTGAGGATGGCGGGCTCTTTGACATACTAAAATTTGCTAACTTTTGTTTAAAAAAGACATAAAATACCGAGGAAACAGCTCCGAGACCCAACTTGACATATCCGGTCAGCATAATGTGGTTTAGAGCTCGAACAGCCTCGGTGTGAAGACTGTAGCTTCCTTTGATGACAAAGGTAAAGTTGATGACGGCGAACGAGAGGTAGTCCTGATTATTTTAAACTTTAACAGTAAGAAAATAAGGTTACCAAATACTGCCAGACACGACGAGCTCTTTCGCTGTTCGCGGCCCTGACGGGAGCGAAGGCGGTCAGGAAGTTGCCAATGAAGGAGCCGGAAAGAAAAAGACCAACGAGAGTCTTTGCAAGAATACGCAGATGATCGACATCGGAGAGATAAGAGTTCTGGAAATGAGGGATGAGGTAATTACCGTATTTCTTCTAATATAAGCAGCCCCGTACGCAATTACGTACGCAATTTTTCAGGTTGAAGAGATTTTTTCCTAACTTTCCTCCTATATTTCCCAGACAAATAGCCTGCTACCGAGGAAAAATAATTAAAAGGTTGAAAAATTGGAAAAAAAAAGTTAAAAAAATCTTCACTCGGAAACAATATGGGGGTGCTTATATTAGAGCTTTTACGATATCTGTCACTATTACTCTGTCTGTCTCTCACAACTTACATCCACAGGTTCCGGAAGCATGGAAAGTCCATTGTAAACAAAGATTCCATAAGCGGCCATCGGGATCATCATCTGAGTCGCGATTCGAAGTCGACTGACTGTGCCCTCTTCTTTGAACATCAGCCACTTTGAGACGAGATTCAGTGGAATTTCAGCGGCCAGCAAGAGACCAGCCGTCATCATCTGTCTCTGCAAGGCAGGCGGAAAGTATCCCTGGCTCCAGAAATAGATGGCCGGACCGAAGAATGACAGCATCAGAAGATGATCGCTCATTTTGTGAAAGTAGACATGAAACCATCTGGCTTTGAACTGGGAGAGGGAGATTCCTGGACTGGTTTTGGGAGCCAGGCTGGAAAATATGCTATTTCAAGAAAATAATAAGCTTACGTTGCGTTAAACTTGTCAAATTCCTCTTCCCAGTGTCCAAAGGGCGGAAAGTAGCGGAGAGGAAGATTTTCCATGATGTGGATAGTTGTCTTGTCAGCCCTAAAGGAATCGTTAAGGGGTAAAAAAAGCAAAAAAACCTTGTCAATCCCTTGAGATTCACAGCAATCAGACAGCTGGCAGAGCAGCCGAGAAGCCAGTAGACGACGGCCGTCCTCTGCTCTTCGTTCATTCCCTGGACAATCTCGTCAATGAGCCATCTTTTTACTTCACTGGAAGGTTTTTTTTCTCTTAAAAATGGAGGAAAAAGTACCTGACATGACTCTCAACGACAGTTTCCGGCTCCTGCTGGGGTCGAGTAATGGCCGCGACTGGAAGAGCGCCAAGAACTGTTCCACATCGTAGAAGACCTTGTCTGAAAGAAGAAAAGAGTTGGCTGGAGAGAAAATTTTGGTTACCTTGACATTTTTGAGCAAAAGAGAGTTCTTTGAGAGAAACGGAAGCTTGAATGGTTCTAAAAGCGAAAACAAGTTGAAAGTTATCATAATTTTGAATTTTTGTCTGATAAAAATTTAGAGAATTCGCTTTGTGTTGGAAGTTTTAGTGGATTTTAGTGGACTAATTGGATTTTCTTTGAAAATAGGTCAACTCACCCAATTACAGGAAGTAGAGCCGTCCAATCAGCTTGAAGCATTCAGCAATTCACAAAATATTTCTTGAATTTTTTTAGCCTCAAAATGCCTTCGCGTCAAGCCCAAGCAGAGTAAACATGTTGTGTTCCTGCACTCGATCTTTTGATCCCAGCCCTAGTGCTTTCCTCCCGGCCATCAACTGTTCTGAAAAACACTGCCTTGCCGGCAATTCCCACGATTTGGAGGGAAATTAATAATTTTTCGACAAAAATTATTCCAAAATCTAAAAATAGCAGGGGTTTGCAACAAAATGAGACAAAAAGTGTGGCGGGAAGTGGTAAATAGACACGTGGCAGCGAGAGTCTCTCCAGACAACAACATGTTTTCAAGGCCAATCCGGCCTGACCCTCCCTCTATCCACCCAGTGTGCTTATTCCCGCTTTCGAATATGCTGAGACAGACCGTCGTTCGACTTTCTACTCTCGTTGGAAAAGATCGTAACTTTTGAATTTGTTTTGGGAAGAATGGTTCCCGCCTAGTACGAGTTAAACCTCTAAAGAGAAAATAGTGTGAAGGACGTTTTTCCAATAGCCAGTAAAAATAAAGTAAAGTTGAACAAAAGTCAAGTAAGTTTAGCTCCAACTTTCTCCAAAATCAAACGAAATGCTGTATCCAGTAGTTTTCTGGGTTAGTAGTCTTTTTCTTAATGAATTAGGTGAATTACAGGCAACAGAGAACTAGTTTGTCAACAAATTGCTTACCATGGAAAGTGCTGACATTCTGATCGTCAGTTATTGAGATCGTCTGTGTGTATTTTGTCCCTGTTATGTTGACGTACCTGTTTTTGTTAATAGAGATGTAGTATGCTCAGACAATGCGATTTTAACTCCGGAGCTTCTCGTGCTCTCGCTCAAACAATCAAAACAGGCAGATGTTATATCGATGAAGAATCCTCGAGAAACAAATTAGATGACCAGTAGATTATTTTCTGAGTTAGGATTCCAACGATTAAAGATTATTTTTTGCTGAATTAAAGATTAAAGATTAAAGACAGGTAGTCTTGAACCGAGGTCATTTTGTGTTAAAAAGTTGTGTTCAAATTTGGTTTCCGTTCTAATGGGAAATTTTTGGGTGTTTTTGTCTCACTCAAGTCTATTTTTTTTTCAGATGCCAGACCTCCCGTCGGCCAGCTCCAAGGTATCAAGATCATCATGGATAAGCAAAAGGCTGCTGCCTCGAAGGCTGGCCAAAGTTAGTTCCCAACTGTTTCCGAAACGAGACCTTTTCAGGCAAAGCCGAACAGAATGAAGACGACGAACTGATGGAAGATTTGGCCCGCGACAGAGAGCGAGTAGCTGAGGCGAAAAAGAAGTTCAAGGGACCAGAAAAAAACTCCCGAAAGAGGGATGAAAAGATGAAAATTCAGCTCTTTCCAGAAGGAGAATCTTAAATGTTTTGTGAATAGCTTGAAAACGTGTACATATTTTTGAGATGCTTAATAAAACAGGTTCAAATTTTGGGGGTTCTTTCTTTTTGCAGTAAGAGGTTTGATTTTTTGGTGTGGTCGTTTATGCTTTTCCTGCTCGTGGCAGCTGATATCCTGCAGCCGGGCTGATGTTTGCTCGATTGAAAACGTGAGGCTTTTGCACCTCGTGACAGCGGCCTGACCTCTCTAGCATTTCCAATAAGAAAGCAGCTCATTTTAATATGTTCTTATAAAATTCAGTATAAAAAATAGTGCAGGTTTTTTGTAAGTAATACAACTTTTTTTCTGAAGGGTTTTGCCACTCAGGAAGCGAACAATTGCTCTTCTTCTTTCAGTTTTTTTTGTGGGGAGATATCCTCCCCAGACGGTTCCCACGCGTTCTCATCGTTATTGGCATATTAATTTCTTTCATATGGCCAGTTTGTGCCTTTTTCTACATTTTTCCCTCTTCCTTCTTTTTTCCAAAAAAAGCTATACTTCTCTTGATCGGCTCTATATTTTCCCCCTACCTGCTACCCTTTTCACAGAGTTCATTATTTTTCTTGTTGTGCAAAAAAAAGGAAAACTGAAAAAGCTTTTTATCGCTTAATGTCAAGTTTGATTATTTTCTTAGGAAAGGTGAAGAACTGGGTCACCCGACACTTCTAACCTCTCCTTCCTTTTCACACAGGGCAAACAGTCAACATGTTGACGCATTTTTGCAGATTCACCTGCTGTCCCCCTTCGACCTATCAAACAACAAGATGCTGCGACTGGCTGCTCGTCGATATTCGTTCTTCGTTGATTGTGAGTCTTTTTTGGAGATCGGCCATTGAAACTTTTTGCGATTTTTGCAGGATTCTTGAATTTTTGCAGGATTCTCTGTTCAGCTTCAAAAGTTCATTTTTGATCTTTTCCTAAAGGTAAATTACTAAATTTTGCGCTGATTCTGAGTAGTGAGGCATTCAAAAAGTTCTCAAGCTTAACAACCTTCTTCTGGCTCTGAACTTTTAAATAAGACAAGCGTGAAAATCGAGACGAAATTCTGGAAAAAAAGCAGCTGATTCCAACAACTGACCCAATAAGCTTGCTTTTTTCAGTCATGAGTCCTCCCTCCGGACAGGGTCAACATTTTTCACAGACCCTTGGTAAGACTACCACAAGCTTCGGAAGTGGTAGTCAGAAAAAAGGTGACATTCTTTCAAGAAATTGAACTCAAATTTTTCAGATCAGAAGACTGATGAAAGTATTCGCGATCTTCAAAAGAAAATGGACCAGGTCGGAAAGAAAAAGGACTCACTTCCAAAACAGAACGAGAAAACTAAGCAGATGGATGAGACTGATTGAAAGAATTTTTTAAAAACAAATTTCACTTATTTCTTGTCACTTTCAGTAAATTTTCCATCAGTAGCCCTGTGTCATTCTCATCTGCATCATCAGACAGGCTTGAATTTTGGAAGAAGAATCATAGAGGTTGTACTGGATTTGCATGTCTTGGTCACCTAAAAAGTGGTCTTTGTTCCCAGAATTGATGTGCCAGACGCACCTTGGAGCATATGCAGCGTGGTGGGAGAAATTTTTGAGAAGTCTAGTATGATGTCCAGATCCTGGGAACCGGGAAGAATTGGACACTTTATGCTGTCCGAACAGGCTGCCTTGTCATTTCTGAACAATATTAATTGATTAGAGAAAAAATGTACGATTAATGGTCCGGGGGAAACGCCCGTCTGATTGTCTAGAGTGTAGTCTTTAAGCACAATAAATGACGTGCTATTTGGCTAAAGATAACTGAAATTCTTGATCTTTTTAAAAACAAAGACTGTTTTTTTTATTTTTGAGAGCATTTTTGCTTCTACGAAATAGGCAAGAGTCGAAGCCGGGAGCCCGATTAATTAAGTTTTCTGCAGTGAACTCGTTTTTATCTTGGAGTCTTCACATCGACACACAATTTTACCCAAAAGTAGCTACCTAAACTCTCAAATCTTTCTAGAACATTCTTTGTGGTTTGTTGGCTACAGGATTTGATACAGTTGCTTAACCGTGTCTGGCCGAAACAGCCCATTTTTGACCGTTCTTTTTTCTACCAAAACCATGTTTAATGTTAAAAAAAATTATCAAAACCGACTCCTTTCACTCACAGCGTTCCGGAAGTAGGTACTATGCTCCAATAACAGTTACTATCAGAACCACCCAGTGTCGACAACAAGACTGTGCTCTGCAGGCCAGATAATGCCGGACCGCTGTTGACAACTTTGGTCTTCATGAGAACTGGCTTTTGCAAAGATACAGGATAGGTGTGGGTATGTCCTAAAACTTTATTTATTTCCCTTATAATCGGACTTACCATCAGTTAGATAAGTTCCGAGCTCAGTAAACTGCATTAGAGTGTTGTCGCAGTTCCAGAAATTCACGGCATACGCTGTGCCGTTGGGCCAGGAATCGAAACAGTAACTCGAAGCGAGCGGAAGAAGAGCTAGGAAAACAAGAAGCATTTTTGGGCTTATCACTTTGAAAAAGAGCCCTCTTTTATGGCTGCCGAGATGATGATTCCGAAAAGTGGCAACTGATAAAAATTTGTGGGTAGCGGAAGAAATGAAATGTGGGTCCATAATTTTAATTTTTCCAAGACAGTTTACAGTCAAATCAGAAGTAACAAAAACCTTCAATACAGTCTTTTTGACCATGTTCTCACCTTATCGGTCTTCTCTTCACTCTCGCCGTGTTTGTCCACCTGGTCACCATGTCCGTCATGTTACACCTAGCTGTGACGTCCACGTTTAGTAGATTCACCTATTTTAAACTGTTGCGACTTTAACCTTACATTTCAACAATTTTTTTCTATAATTAAGAAGTCTGTTCATTAAGAACAAGTTAGCTAAAAAAATCTAAAGGTTCTAAGTTCGATTCCCGCTTCTGCCCAACCAAGGCATCCTTCCGAAAGTCGGTAAATTGGTAGCAGCTTGCAACGGAGTTAGAGCGTTCACGGGGTCCGATATGCTGAAGCGACCTGGCCCCTCAGGAAGTACCCGCACGTGAAGGAGTTTATCTCCCAGAGCTCATCTCTGACGTTGAAACGGGTTAAAACTTTAACTTTAAACTTTAACTTTTCAGCTAAAAAATACAACGGTGGCGATTCGTCGAGGTGTTAATTCTGGCTGTTCTTTCCTCATCTTTGTAGCGTAAAAAAGTGTTCTTGTTCGTTGTTACAACTGCCTCTGAACCTCTGGCCATATCTTAATCTCTTACATAATCTGCTATCCCGTAGAGCACCCATCTGATTATCTAGGAGCACTATAACTGACGTGCTATCTAGAGCTAACAGAAATTCTTGATCTGCATGGACTTTACGGAAATTTTACTCCAAAGTGCCGAAACGTGGGCAAATCCGCAAAAATATCCTGCATTTGGGATCAAAACAAGGAAGTAGTCTTCATTTCCTGTCCACTGATTGCTCTGACTGTGAATCCGTAACGGAAGTCCGACCATTCAACTGCTTCCTATAATAGTTTCCTCGAGGTTGCAAGTCCGACCAGTTTCTCAGCAGCTGAAAGTTGACTGATTGCCATCTGCAGATGTTTTTGGTCCTCCTCCTCGTGTGAGTTAACCTCGTTCCTTCAAGCTACGCCGGTGATTCTACTATCTCCGAGAATCGAATCAACCGAAAACGAGGTATTCGATTCGCGTGCTTTGATTTCAAGCTGACTAACTACTTTTTTGAGTATCGTACTTTACTTTTTCGGCAACTCTTAAAATCCAATTTTCATAAAAGTAGTATTTTTTGTCTCAGAATGTTGCCACGAACTAGACACACTGTCTGATAACAGTCTGGCAACTAGCAAAAATATCTTAAAAAGTAATTGCTACAATCAGAAATGCAGCTCTCTTCACTAGAGACAGCGTATAAAAAGTCACATTTCGCAATAAAATGTTGACCGGAGTTCTGTCAGTCTTGTTACCCTTAAGTTTGAAATTATCTAAAAAGTCACTTCCAAACCTTTCAGGATTTTTTTAATAGTTGTAGTTTTTTTAATAGTTTAGTCAAAGGTTCGAGAGGACTCAGTGAGTGTCAGTTTCTGGCTTTTCAGCCAAAAATATTGAGTTTCCCCTTATGATCCTCAAAAACTGGACTTTCCATCGGGCTCACATGAACACTTTTTCCGATCTCTTTGCCCCTGTCTACAAGTAAATCCAACTCCTGTATCAAAGTTCAACCAAAGTACTCATTTTACAAGCCTGACACTCCGGTCTAGACACCTTCTTTTTAAGTATGCACACCCTTAATTAGTCCAGGATAACCCGAAAAAAGATACCGCGCCTATTAAAGAGCAGGCTTCTGAACTCTGCAATCAGCAGCTGCTTATTATAATTTTCAGCAATAATAATTAGAAGCTTTATTTTTAGAAGGGGGGACAAAGTCCTCAAAAATAGGTGCGAAATTGTCATTGAAGCGACCTTCCGATCCTGTTAATAATGCAGCCGCGTGTCTCCCAGCAAATAAAAGCTCACGGTCTTCAGTCTTCTCATATTTTTGTCCATAGCCTGATGTCTTCAGTTTTTTGATGCCCTACCGCTTCTAGAAGTTGCGTAGCTCTAGTCATTTTCCGGGGAAGATTAAAAGGGCAATATGTGCACTAATGCGGTTCAAAAGGTGAAGAATATGTAAAGATCTTCTCATTTTGCTCCGCTTCAATTGTAAAATTATTGCATGCCCTGAATCAGACGCTAAGAATGCAGCGGGGAGCAGCGGAGCGTGAAGTTCATGGTCTTCAGCTAAATTCTTAGCAGAAATTTGAGTTGCTTTTAGAAACTTGAATGAAACATTCTTACCTAGGGAAAAGTTTTTAATTGTCAAACCTACCAAAAGTTGTCTCGAGAGCATTTACGACTTGCTCTTTTTCATAGCCTGGGCAAGAATAATGTTAGTGGCTTAATCTACAAATAATCTCTTCCTCTTCCGCCAAATGCACTCATGTTTTTCCTGCTGAACTTCAGAGCAGCATGTGAAGTGTGATTTGAAAGGCTAACAATGGAAATAGCACATTTTGTGAACAAGATCGTGACAATTTGCAGTTAGGGGTTGAATTCAACGTAAGAACTTCCAGTAACGGCTGTTTTTGTAAAGCAAATATGAAACGTCCTTTCTGTTTTCGGCTTTTTTAATGAACTTGTTTTGTCTTCCGTTTTTTTTGGAATAGACTTGGCCTTTATCTGATCGCTGATTATAGTAGCGGATATTTCTGATAGTTTTCTTCTTAGAATGTCTCTGATGTCTTCCTGACATGTTGAGCAGAGATCTTTTCTGTTCAAGCTCTGTGCTTCCGGAATAGATGAATGACGAGTGACAGAGTTCTAATTTTCCAAAAATCAACGCTCAAAGAAACGAGAGAAAGCAGTGGTTCAGCCCTCTTTTCACCATTTTTTCCGCCACTGAGACCTGAAAATAGCCTTGTTTTTAATCAAAAGTCATAATAGGGTTCAAGATATAACCGGATTAGTGATTCTTTGCGGAAGTTGCGAACGTGGGAGCTGGAAACATGCTCTCTTGATTCCTGTTGCAAAATACGCCAAGTCTTGTTTTCGGTTCGGTGTTCCGACGTGTGACTCTCGTCAATGCTCTGTATTGAAAGTAGACACCTTTGAAAATTGAAAAGACGACCTTGAACTGATCGGCTGAGTCACATTGCCTGTTTTTCTTCTGTACAAGGTTTCTCATTCTTACTGTCTCTATGTCGCCCCCTGTCGGGCAAATTTCTTTACCCCCCCCCCCTCCCTCCCCAAACTTGGATTTTTGGGTGCGGCGGGGGCAATTTAAATTTTCCGGCTCCCTTTTGCATTTCCAGATTTGTCCCAGTAAGCAAAAGTGTAACCCTAATCAAGCTCTACAACTTTGCAGAACATTGCGAAGCTTGAAAATGTTGTTATCACTATGAAAAATGACTTTTGCATTGGTTGACAAGTTTTAGTTTAGAATCTTTTTTCACAATGAAAACAGCATTTTCAAGCTTTGCAATGTTTTGCAAAGTTGTAGAGCTTGATCAGGACTATAACTTTGCTCACTGGCACAAAGCTGGAAAACGGAAACCAGAGCCGGAAAATTGGGATTCCCCTCCCCAACAACCCAAGTTTAGGGGGGGGGGGGTAGAGATACCGCTCCCTCTCTCTCCGAGTCTCTGTCCCTCTGTACTTTCTCCTATAACCCATTGACTTTCTGCTTCTTGTCTTCCACCTGTTTATACGATTCTATTACAGCTAAGCAAAAATTAATTGGAACCACCGAGTACAGGCTGTTTATTGGCGAAGTCCTTTGTCCAATACCACCACCCCCGCAGTAGATGCAAATGACTTTCTTGAAACAACAACGCACTTTTGCATGTTTGGGGAATGTGGATTAGCTTCTCCGTATCTCATTTGTAAAAGGATTTCCGTCAGCTAGCTGACCCTCAGTCCCAAGGACCACAAACTACCTACTCCTACACTTACGAATGAATTTCATTAGAAATGTGGCCCTGGGAAAGTTAGGGAGAGATTTTTGAGACTTGTTACAGAGTTTTTTTTGCAAACGCTCCTCAGGTTTTCTTCGACGTGGCGATTGGAGCAACAGAGCCCTGACTAAAGTTAACCTAAGTCGTCTTTTAACTGCCGCATGTTTTTCCCATTAGGTTTAATTTTGTCTCCTTCCGCGCTTACTGACAAACTTCCCGCTGTCATCTCCGTTGATGTTAGTGGGCTCTTCCTGTCTCTATTTCCCTGTCTAATGCTATTCATGGCCATTTAATAACTTTTTAAGTGACATCCTCTTATTGTTTGTGGACAGACTCACTGTTTGTTCTCTGTTTAGCTATCATCAGTTTCTTCATAAGCAACCAACTTGTCAATCTCTATAGAACCAAGAAATGCCCGATATTCCACCAGTATTTGATTTTTTAGAAACTTACAACGTTTTGTCCCTCCAGAACCGACGTTTGTAGTTTCCCTCAGAGTAGGATGAATTTCAATTGCTGGTATCAAATAAAATGATAAAAAAGAACAGAAAAACTTTTGTTTCGGTGAGAACTGCAGAAGGAATTTTAAAAACTTTTTGAAAGCGCGCCAAAATTGGCGGTCTCGAACATAATCAAATAGGTTACCGTATGTCGTCGACTTTTTGAACAAACCAACTAGATTGGCCCAGAGACTAAAAATATCTATTTTGACAGGAGTTTTGTGGAAACGAAATTTTTTATTTCTAATGTAATTGTCGACACAGAGCTTAGTACTTTCAAAAACTGAGCAAAAAAGTAAGTTCACCAGTAAATCTGATTCCAATTGCACTGCTTTTCATCAAGAAACTGATAATCTGAACTCATTTTGTTGCTATTTGTACCCGAAGCAAACTATTCTCTCCCCATTCTCGATATTATGCTAAACCCCCGCTTCACATCCTACCTCAGTTTTTGATTCAACAACATTTTGACCTTCTCTCCCTGTTCACCTTTTTACTCATTCCCGTGCTGTACATTCTGATCAGAACTACCTTTGCCGAAACAATCATAAATTCCTAACAGCCTTGTGATTAATCAGAAGCAGATGAAAAGTTTCACCTACCCTAAGAAAAAAGGAAGTTTCAACTCGAAATAGAGCGAGTAATAGGAAATGGCCGGGAGTCCCACGATGTCGTTTCCTGCAAAATATGTCGAATTTGGATTAAAGTGACATTAAACGCGGGTGGACTGACCTCCAATCCGCACTTTCATTATTCCAGCACAGACTTTGAACTCCAAAATACGGAGGCGGGAAACTTGTTGCGAGATTTTATTGCCTCGTTGTTAAGAGTGTCGGCTTACTCTTTTCTTTATTATTTTTTTACTGCGTTGTAGAAACCTTGCATGCCTATAGATCACATTTCCATATAATCTCATCACATTACGACAGAGTCATTTTTGTCATAGCATGAGGTTTTCCAGCTTAAATAGCTTGACATGGTCCGACTGCTGTTGTCCATTAAATTTGGGGATTTCTTAAAGAAACCTTAATTTTCTTGGTCACACGTTCATTTTCCAGTTTCTGTTGTAAGTCGTGTCGACAAAATATAAAATATTTGAACCAGTTGTCATGCAGCAAGGCTTCATTATGACCAAGTCAATTTAAAATTTCACCGTGGTCCGTGTTCCCGGTTTTACATTGTTTTACAATACCTAATTTTTTTCTGAGTGAGAGATAAACCTCCAGAGTCTCTATTTCTAGCTATTTTCAGGAAGACATTCAGTAAAAACTTCCCGAGATGAAGTCCTCTATGAGGACTATTGTTATCATTTTGTAGTACTACGAATGTGTCTCTTTCTGGCCTTTGTTCTAACTGAACCGAATAATTACTGACTCACGAACTCGTTACAATATCCCGAGTGAGTACTAGTCTATCAAATAATTAGCCTCATTCTAAATTCTCTGCTCTCGTTATAAAGAAGAAGAGTTCCTTGTTAGAATGCTGTTTTCCCTTTCCCATCCCTAATTTAATGCCTCTATTCTCACTTTTCACTACGAAATATTCAAAATTTTGCGTTGATCAAACTCCGTATATGATTTTGCTAACAATAAGGCATAATCTCTTGTTTACCACCAAAAAATGTTCGGAGAACATGGAAAACATAGTTTTAAAGTATTATATAATCGGACATCTCACGTTTTTTGAGACGTAGCTCTGAGGAAAGTAGTTTTTTGTCAAATTAAGGGGGACGAGAAAAGGAACAGAGTTCTGGAGACAGCAAAAGATAGTCATTGGGGACACCAGCATTGCAGGAGAGTAGAAAAAAACATGGCGAATAAGATTGCAAAAAGAGGTCCCAGAAGACCAGAGCTCTGTCGCCAATTCCTTGAGATTCGATATCAAGATATCCCAGTATTTTTAGTTCTGAGAAAGTTTCGTAGTTTGTAGGCGATCTTGCGGGTTTCGTCTCCAAATGACACCTATTTGTTCTCTTTAAAAGTCGTCTCATTCATCTAATCCCACGTTTCCTCTGGCTCACATTTCAACTAGCCACTGGCGTTCTTCAGCCCGCTCAACTCGTAATCATATTGCATCCCAGTTTGTTCCTTCCTCCTCCTGCTAACACACTAGCTCGCGTGTGTCGATTAGTTCCCAAAAAACACGGCGACTCTAATTGTTTTTGTTTTCAGAAAATGACTTGATGGTTCTCGACAGTTCCTGGAGCTACGTGACCGAAAATTTCGGTCACCGTGGCGTGACCGTCTTTCATCTGACTGCTTTTTTGACGGGAGTCTTGAACTTTGTTCTCAACGCCTTCATGTGGTTCTCCTTCCATGCGAATCCAAGATTACTGTCAAAGTCGCATTTGTATCTGTTTTACGCATTCGCGGTTACTAACAGTCTAACAGGTGGGTACAATTGAGAAAGAGGGATAGAAAAACAACGAGACGGACGATTGGGGTGAGGGTCAGGATAATTCCGGTTGCACCTAAAGCTCTCGACGGAAATTTTATTCATGCTTTTTAATAAAAAATGAGGAAAACGGATTTTGCTTTTTACGATTTTGAAACTATTCTCGGGGAACAACTGTTCAAAAATTTCCCAAACACTGGGTTCGCAGGGTCAGTTCCTAATACCTCAGAAATTTGAACTTCCTGAACACGTTCCTGATGTGCTTGCTTTAAAAACGGTCGAAGGAAATATTGAAAAAAGAAAATAAGTCAAAAGCACTGTTTTCGAGGGAACTATACTGACTTTGGTACAGGAGCTTCTGTCCTGATTTTTTGTCAGGTGAGAACTCTTTTTGAGATCTTTCAGTACCATTTTTCGTATAAAAACTTCAAGATCTTTTGCAGGATTTGCCACAATCCCCACCTATATCAACCTCTTCGTTCACAACAACTTGAACTGTCCTCGATGGACAATTCTTATTGGCGCAAGTTTTGAGATAGCTCTGGAGAAGATCCGTTCCATCCTGACTCTTGCCATTGCTGGAGAGCGAATGCACGCCATCTACTTCCCCGGCGACCACTATTTCATGAACCATGCCCAGTTTGCGAAATGGGTCACCGTCGTCAGTGTGGCTTTTGGCATCTTTGATGCAGTCTTTCTGATACTGGAAGACGATATTTTTATGGTGAGTTCAGGGTATTTATCCGTGTATCTTTAAACGAGCGGGTAGCTACTGCGCCCGTGCGAGCAATCTGGTGCGCAGCGAGGTCAAAAAATTAGCGGGAAGCGCAATAAACCTCCACAAACTGGGGTTTTCACTGCTTTGTTGTCGTTTTCCTCTGTTCTCATAATATTTATCGTAAAAAGCATGTGGAAAATAGTCGACGAAAATATCGAGTTTTCGACATTTTTTGGGTGAAAAAGGCCATTTCACCGCTGCATTGACCTTTTTCTGCTATTCTTTTGCTATTTCTCGATATATTTTGTCAGAAGAAATGATTTACCTGGAGAAATAGGTAGGAAAGAAGAAAATTGATGAAAAACGACGTTTTTGCTATCTTTGGAATAAAAATATTTTGAAAAGCCGCACAAAAATACGGTAGAATCAGCCCGCCTATTTCCGGAATTTCCGTAAAACGCGCTTTAATGTACAAACTTCAGATCCGCGTCCACTGCGTCACGACCTCCGCTTCCGGTCCTCTATTCCACTGGTATTTTCTCCTCTCGACTATCATTCTCGGCCTCTCTCTTTCAATTTTTTACATCATTTTAATCTGTCGTCTATTTGTTCTGAAAGGCTACCACGCACCTCTAAATAGAAGTGTGGATAAACAGGCTCGACAGCAGTATCGCCAGGTTATTTTTTTTCTCTATGTGCTAAAAGTTGGATGGTATTCAGATCAACTCCCTAGCAGTCTTGGTCATTCTTATTGTTCTCATCTTCTCTGTTCTTCCTTGTTCGCTCTACTTGTATGATATGATTTTAGGAAAGGTGGGTAAAAAGTATACTTGCCCGCCGAGCCGACTGGAGCCGAATTGTTTTTTGCGTTTTTCTCAAAATCTACTTCATTTTTTCGATTCTTTTTATCAGACATTCGTTACTGCTTTGTCGACCTCTAGCAAACAAAAAATTAAAATTTCCATAAGTAATTTTCGCGAAAAAACGGAAAAGCTCGGAGGCTCGAGCCGGTTCGAACATTTTGTCGAGCTTTTCCGTTTTTCGCCCAAACTAGTCGAAGAACCCTTGGCGTCATTTTTGCTGGAGCTTCCTTGAGACCAATGCGATCTCCGACAAAAATGACGCCAAGGTTTGTTTGAGTAGATTTCGAGAAAAACGTCCCGGCAAATATGCGCCAGCAAACTGGGTGCCCATGTATAGTAGAAAGTGATACAAAAGGACACAGGGACAGAAACTGAAAGATTTTCAGTAAAAACTTGAACTTTCCAGGTAATCTTCATGCAATGGGGACCAATCGTCACAATCGGGTATCACTTCTACGGAATCTTGTCATTTTTCTTCTACAATCTTAAACATAGAGACATTAGAGAAGCTCTCAAGTAAGTTTAAATCGAGAAGAAGATAATCAGTCATTTTAGGCAAACATATCCCTCGCTCTGCCTCCTACTCAGTGACAAAAGTGGCCAAAAGCTCGTCGCACGCATTTCGAGTAAACTTCCCTCGGGACCCAGCATTTTACGAGTAGAACTTCAGACGTACTCTGACGAATACGATGTACAGCTTTGAATCGAATGAAGATTTATGAAAAAGATGAGAACTGTTTTGAAATTACGTTAAAAAAGATTAATCAACAACGACAACTCCCCAGCTACCATCATAACGTTTCTTGTTTAGTTCTTGGAAAGCCCACTCCAATTCGGTCAATTGCGCATCCCTCCTTATTTGAAAAGTTTCATCAAAAATTGCTATTGTGTTATCTTTTGGACGAATCTAAAAAATATAGAAGTTCCTGGAATGAATTACCGGCATATTTCCGACGCTCATAAAACAGACTAGTTTTTCGTCACGAATGAAATCGACAGTCGTCTTTTCGTGGTTCTGCTCACAGTCGATGAAAACAATGATCTGATCAACGTGTGGCGTACAAGAAAGATACTCCTTGACTTTTTTCCACATAGATTTTTTGATTTTCTCCTTATTTCCAACATTCAGGAAATGCAACTCTAAGTTATGACCACATCCAAAAAGATGTTTCGGCAAATCAAATGTAGGTTGTGTAGACTCGCGAGGGTCAGCAGTATTGCGAACCATAGCTGAAAAAAACATTTGGAAAACAAACAATAACAAAAATGTTCAAAAGTTATTCGAACTCACTGGCAAGGTCTCGCAGAAAACTGTTCTTTGGAGTAGTGTCAACACAGAGAATTTTTTTCTTCGGCGCCGCAAGCAGACGTACTTCTTTTGGAACATAGCCGTAGCCAGTCGCTTTTTTTGTAGGAGACGGCTTGTTCGTTGGCAAGGATTTTTTGACTGTCAAAGCACACTGATCAATTTCTTTCTGTGAGCATCCGGCTGATTCATAGCTCAGAACAAGCACATCGCCACCAGCCAAACAAATTTCGTAGAGGTGAACTCCCTTGTGGAATTTCTTTTTGCTGAAAAACGAGCTAATTTCCACATCATCCTCGGATGTAAAGTTGCTCGGCGACAAGACAAAAAGTTCCCTTCCATTTGATTGACTGCCATTTTCCCAGCTTTCTGCAATTTCGGTCAGTTGACGATGGTACTTGAGCCAAGTCTGTCCATTGAGCATATCGAAGTAGACCCGAAGTCTCTGTGTAAAATAGTCCGCTTTGATTGCAATGAGATCGAAAGAATACGGTTTTTCCTTCACCGTAGGCTCCGAATTACAGGCAAGTTTCTTCCAAAGCTGTCTTCCCAAAGCTTCCAACATCAAGGCTTCTTCTGGCTCGATTCTAATCGTTTCCAATGGTCTTCTTGTCTCGACGACTGTTTCTTCAAGAGGAGCCGAAGGAATAGGCATCTGTGGCGCGGATCCAGATGGTAGAAGCTCATTTGCGAGTGTAATGAACTCTAAGATGTTCGGTCTGTCTTCTTTGCAATGAGCCCATCCTCTTTTCAGCAGATCCCGCACGTTTGGATTGACGCTCAGCTTACAGACAGGGCGATTTTGACTGTTGCCGAGAAAGGCAAAGTAGACCGGTCCATTGCGAGGATCAGGAAAATTTTTGAACTCCCTGAAACTTTGAACTGGCAAGTCACTTTTTTACTCACTCTCGATGGAAAATCTGCCAGACAGTCATCGCGAAGGCATAGACGTCAGACTTGAAAGAGTAGTTGTAGCGCTCAATTTCCGGAGCCATATAACCTGTACTTCCGCATCTAAAAATAACTGGTAGTACTTAAACATTCGATTTTACGCAAACTTGCGTACGCCGGCACGCAAACCTGCGTACTTTCACATTTTTCTCGATTTTACTCCATTTCTTCAGTTTTCTTCATAATTTTCTCGATTTTTTTGTTCTTTCAAGCTTCTTTACACTATTTGCCATCTATATTAGCAAAAAATTGCAAAAAGACGTTTTTTGAAGCAAATTATACCTGTAAAACTTGGATTTTTCAATAAAATTATGCTTTTCTTTCTTATTTTTACTTTTTACTTTTTGTATAATTTTAATCTCAGATTGGTTAAAGTACAAGCCGTATGTTTAAAAACCCACATCATGTAGGAACAAGTTGCCGTGGAGGAAAGATCTTTGGAGAGACCAAAGTCTGAAATTTTGAGAAGAGATTTTCCATTCCCACCGGTCATCAGAATCATGCTGAATACAGAAAAAAAGTGTTAAAAAAACTTCTGCTCACTTCATCGGCTTGATATCCCGATGAACAATATCATACTTGTGAAGATGCTGAAGACCTTTGGCAGCCTGTCCCATCCAATCGTAAGCCTGCTCATCGGAATAGCTTCGGTTGCGGTCAAAAATAACTAGAGGACGTTGTTTTACACGTCCATAGGCTCACCCTTGTCCAAGCTTCCCAGCGGACTGTATTCCATTACGTAGCCTTTGTATTTGGCCATGGAAAATTCATCGTTTCCTTGATATAGTCCATAGATTGGGATAACGTTCGGATGACTGGAGGTCTAAAATAAATTTTCTTTTTATAAAAGTAGGACATACTCCGATCAAGTTTTTAGCCTCATTCATTTCACTTATAGGGAGTTCTGTGTTCAGCATTTTGACAGCAACAGCCCTAAAAGCGGAATATTTTCGAAAAGTAATGAAACTAGTTACCCAAATTCAATACTTTCCCAACAGTATACATCTCCTTCTAGTCCTCCTCCAATACGCTGGGGAGTTCCGGAGAAATCCTTTTTTCTGAAGATTGTCGTGTTGATGTTTCCGGCGATCTTCTGCATCATGAAGTCCTACCGAAGGTTCGAGACAAAAAGGACTACTTATCTTTTCAAGGACGAAAGGCCACGGGAAACTGACTAGATATCTAGTCGGTCGATTTTCTTTAAATCACCGCGTCCTAAAAGTCTTATCTAGTGTCGCCAATTTCTCTCTGTTCCGTGTTCCGTGCAGCTTGTTCATGATCCTCAAAACATATTTTCGGAATGCTCTAGGATATTCGTACACTGCCTCTCTTCAAAGTTCATGGGGATCGTCTTGTTAAGAAACACTTTCTTTGAAAATAATTTATTGTCATTCACCTCATTTTGTCGGCAGCTCAACGGTCATTCTGTACGAGCATGTGGCAGCTCCGACCTTGCAGAAATCCCTGGTCTCCAGAGTCTTTTCCATAAAAAAACGCTCCTGAAATTCCGTTAACGACAGAACACCAATAAGACCTACAACTTGTAGACTTCCTTCCTTATTACAGCGATGGTGAACATTCACATAAAAATGATCTCCGGTATCCACATCATCGGAGGCAGTCAGAACGGCCGTGTTACCGGATTTAAAGTCTACCCAGGGATAGGAACTGAGGTGCTTGTCATAGAGGAAAGTGTCATGCTAATCGTTTTTTGGTCTTTTGAGAAGAGAAAACATACCTCTATGAGACCGATCATTATAGGAAAAACCTTCTTGAGAGCACACTTGAACGTGACATCCGCTTTGATTCTGGTGAGGTTTGCGGATTGGATCAAGATGAGAAGACTGGTGAAGAGAAGAAGAGACAGAAGTTTCATCGAAGAGTGAGTAGCTAGACAGACTTTTGTCGAATAAGTAGACGAAGGATGAAAGAGAGAATACTGATGAGATCGACTGGACAGTCGTGTGGGGCAGGGATGGCAAACCTGGCCGGCCAGATCGGCCAGGTTGGATTTTACGGCGGGCAAAAAAAAATTCATTTCGCATTTGTTTCTGATTTTTTTTGTTTCCAAATACGTCCTCGATGAGATTGTTTTGCCTACAGAAAAATTAGAAGAAAATCGAAAACTGACGACAAAAATAGAAGAAAAAGAAGTTTTTTTGACGAAATTCGGTAAAAAAATCAGTTTTCTTCGATTTTCATTGTCAGTTTTCGATTTTATTAAAATTTGTCTGATGGTAAAACTAAATCTAATCGGGGGGGGGGGGGGGGCATTTGGAAACAAAATCAGAAACAAATGCGAAATGAATTTTTTTAGCCCGCCGCAAAATCCAACCTGGCTGACCAGGTTTGCCATCCCTGTGCGGGGGAGCAGACAGATCTGATCTTCTCATCTCATTGTCTCTCTGTCATCAACGAGTGATCTCTGTCTCTCTCTCTCTCTGTCCTTCAAATCATTGCTACCGATACGAATAAAGCCAACTCGGTTCTTTCACTTCAACTTTATTTTCATCTCACTCCTGTAACGGGAGCTCAGTAGTAACCTTGTATGAGCAGAAGTCATCACCGATCTTGCACATTCTTTTTGTCTCCAAAGTTTTGAACAAGTTTGTCCGATCCTGCAAAATTTTAAGAAAAAAAAGCGAATGAAATTACAATCTGGCTGGCATCATTCTTGAAACAGTTGTGGAAAATCTCTAGATAGAACTCGAAGTCCGATCCTGCATCCTGATCATCCATGCCGTACATGACTATACTGCTGCCCGATGAAAAATCCATCCAATTGGTCTTGTTGAGGGTTTTGTCGATAATGAAAAGATCTTGCTACAAAGAAATTTTTGACTGAGAGTCCGATTAATCTCACCTCTCTAAGAGCAACTAGCATCCGGAACTGTTTTTTGAGCTCACACTTGAACGTGGCTTCGACCCGGACCTGGGTGCTTTTCGAGGTGACAATGGCCAGACGGGTAAAGAGAAAGAAAAGAAGAAGTTTCATCGAGGAATAGATTTCAAGTCGATGCCCATCGAATAAATACGCTCTTGGAAAGATCGAGAATACTGATGAAATTGTCTAGTTAGACAGTGATGCGGGGGGAGAAGACTGCTTTGATCTTCTGCTGATTGCCAAATATTTGCCAGTTCTACCAAAAATAGTAGCTAGAATAACTAGAACGACAAATGCTTATGAGACTGTTTAGACGGGATAAGCAACAAACTTACAGTATACAGCCAGTTTTTAATAAAATTTCAATATAGGTAGAGCGAGAAAACTTTACAGTAGCCACCGAACACTTTAAAATAGAACGAATCAGGCCTGGTGTGTCCCCCAAAGAAACGTTTATGCCATGTATTATTAACCACGGAGTTATTCGTTTTGGCCCAGCTGCATCGTGAGCCTTCAGCCGAGAAACAGGACTGTTGTCAAGATAAAATGCTATGGTCTGTTAAAAAAAGAAGAGGGATTACCGTAAGATTTTAGCTCTTCCCTTCGAGACCCACTTAGCATGCAAAAGTTGGATACTCAGCCAATTAATTCGAAAGATACGCAGCGAACTTTGGAATTTGTTGGCTGAGTATCCAATGTTTGTGTGGTCTCGAAGGGAAGAGCTAAAATCTTATGGTAATCCCGCTTCTTTTTGAACAGACCTAGTAGACGAAGTTTTCCAGGAGTAGCAGGGTTCAAGCTGCTGGGAGCGGTAGGAATTGTAAAGTCTTGGGCATACAAGGACTGAAACATGCATCAACTGACTGCTAACAATTTATTTGAATCTCAAAATATGATCGGAAGCGAAACGTTCACTTTGAACGTGCACGAGTCAGTTCCAATCTTGCAAAATTCTTTGAAGTTCGTCTCGGCAGTTCTGAACAACATGATTCGATCCTAAAGTTTTTTAGTAATTAGACAGGTCCAATAATCACTACACTCTGGTCAACAGCATTTGCGAAGCAGTTGTGAAAAGTGTCCAGGAAGAACTCGAAATCGGAGCCATCATCGTCATCTTCTCCGTCCAGAGTCTGACCCGACGTGAAGACGAAATAGTTGGGAGAAGAGTTAACTTTTGATCCCTTCTCCAGTCAACCGATCTCATCTGATCCCTACCCCTGTCACCCGATCTCTTTTGATCCTTTCCCCAGTCAACCGACCTCTTCTGAATCCCTTTCTGGCCATAAAATCCCTCTCTGAACTTATACAGCTCAACCGATCCCTTCCAATCCCCTACCGGAAAACCTGACTCTATTTCCCACTCAAAACAATTTTGCCAAAATACTTGGCGAGGAGAGGAATCGAACCCGGGTCGTCTGGGTGGAGATGGCGACTCTTAGCAATACACCAAAAGTTGGTGACCAAGGACAAACAGACAAACAAACAAAGCCTCAGAGTCAGCCACAGACACTTTCGCTTTTTAATATTTTAGATACGTTACCGATATGTTACACGCAGAAAATGAGTGAAAACCATGCAAAAGTTAGAAAAAAAACTGGGTTGTACTGCAGTAGGCGCCTCAGTTCGTTCAAAAAAAAATTGGCGCCTTTTTTCAAATTGCCTGAATCTTTGTTTTTCACCGATTTTCTTTCATTTTCCACGTTTGTAACCGTGTTTATTCGATTCAGCATGTAATACAACCCCCCTTGGTGTTCAGACTAGTCGAAAATATTCAGAAACAGGGAAAATGTCCAAGAACGGCTTATAAAGGGAACACGGCGCGACTCGAATCGAGCGCGCCTAGCCACTAACATCAGTATAAACCATGTATAGAACGGATCGTTCGGCAAAAACAATGAAAGAGTCTAATGAAGCAAAGTTGGAAAAAATAAAGGGATACAAAACATCCCCACTTCCATAAGATCAGCGCTTCTTTTTTGTTTCTCACGAAAAAACCCTATTTCTTCTAAGAAAACTGACTAACAATACACTCTTCGATGAAGCTTCTTCTTCTCTTCGCAAGTCTTCTGACCGTGACCGTCTCGATTCACACATATGTCAGTGTGGAGACCATTTTTGTGTGTCCTATGTTCAACGGCCAGACGTTTCGGCTCCTTGTACAGCTCAAGGAGGTGAGCTTTTTACTTCAAATCGAACCGTATTCAGAGCGATGCATTCCATACTATGGACAAGACCCTTCAATCAATTCCGTGGATAGACTATTCACCCAGGCAAGGCCCATTGAAACTGGAGGGCGCCGACGATGATGATGCCGGCAAACATTTTGAGTTCTATCTGGACATCGAACATACATGTAATGAGGGAGGCGAGAAGAAGAAGGTTTTTCTTTATCTCGTCTCACATGACAATTTCTACAATTTCAGGGTCATTGTATGTTGGAGAAAACTGTCGGCGGAAACAGAGAAAGGTGCAAGGTTGGAGCTAGGAGTTGTCCGTTCCAGGAAAAAATTATGCTGCCTCTGAAATGATGTGATGCAATGAATTTTTTGAGCGAAAAAAATACAGTAAAATATAACTTTATTTGAGCCATGTATACATATATTTAGGGAATAGGTTCAATCTCATTGAGCAGCCTTTTTCTCTGCAATTTTATCCGAGCGGAAGATTTCGGAAGGGTTTAGGAGTTCATGGATATAGGAATAGCGGCCTCCTTGCTTGAAATCCGTCACTACGTGTCCTTCTCCTCTCAGAAGCCATTTTGAGGTTAGGAGACCGTCAACTCCGACAGGACCGCGAGCGTGGATTCTTCCAGTCGAGATGCCGACCTCGGCTCCAAGACCGAATCTGTATCCATCAGCGAATCGCGTGGAGGCATTGTGGAAAGCGCAGGCACTGTCGACGCGCTTGAGGAAATATTCGGCAATGTCGGCTGGAAAGATTTGTTGAGACAGAGAGAAAAAGAGACAACTCACTGTTAGAAGTGACAATCGACTCAGTATGACCGGATCCGTAGCGAATAATATGAGCTACAGCCTCATCGACATTGTCCACGACCTCCAAAGTGCACTCGAGACTACCGTACTCGAACTTCAGACTCTCTGCTGGAGGAGGACCAAACTTGAGGACAGACTGGAGCTTGGGACCGGCATGCAACTTGACTCCTTCGGCCTTGAACATTCCACAGAGCTGATCAAAGAACGGGGTGTTGATCATGTCGCGATGGATCAGAATGGTCTCGACGGCATTACAAGCAGAAGGATAGTCGCATTTGGAGTCGCGGACGATTTGAATGGCCATCTGGAATCGAATCATGAGGTTTCTGGTATATTTGGGCACGCGGCTCGCTGACGCATACTTGGAGAACATTTCTCTCAAAATTTCCTCGAACAAACCTTGGCGTCATTTTTGTCAGAGGTCAGTATACCCCTAAAGAAGTTCCAGCAAAAATGACGCCAAGGGTTGTTCGAAGAAATTTTGAGAATATCAAAAAAGCTCGACGGCTCGAATCGGCTCGTCATTTTTGCTGGAACTTCTTTAGGGCTATACTGACCTCTGACAAAAATGACGCCAAGGTTTGTTCGAAAAAATTTCGAAAGAAGCGTCCCCCCAAGTATGCGTTAGCGAGCCGCGTGCCCAAGTATAGTTTCTGGTCTTACTGCCCTCTGTCTCTCTCCCCTTACCTGTTCATCACACTCCTTATCAATGTAAACATGACAGATTCCTTCGGCATGTCCGAGTACGGGGATGCCCTTGCTGTTCTCTTGCATAGTTCTGACCAATTCCGACGAGCCTCTGGGAATGACCAAGTCGATGTAATCTTTCAATTGAAGCAGTTCAGCAACATCTTCTCGGCTACGAACGAGAGTCACAGCGTCTCTCATGTCGAAGCCATGAGTTCCGAGAGCTTCTTGAACGATAGAGTGGAGCATCTTGTTGCTCTCATCAGCTTCTTTTCCTCCTTTGAGCAGGAGACTGTTTCCTGAGGCCATGGCAAGAGAAGCGACTTGAGGAAGACAGTCAGGACGGGACTCGAAAATGACCATCAGAGATCCGATGGGGACAGTAACCTGCTCCAAGAAGAGATCATCACTGACTTTTACCTAAACTCAATTCTTTAGTTTGTTAGATTTCCGTAAACCTTTCTCAAAGTCCTGCCAACAAGAGTTTCAGCCGACTCGGCGATCATGTTCAGACCATTGTAAAGGTCCTGAATCTTGGCTGGGGTCATTTTGAGACGGTTGCGGAGTTGATCGTCCAGACCGTTCGTCTTGGCATTGTTCAAGTCGAGACGGTTAGCTTCAATGATGTCGTTTTCGCGAGAGACAAGGAGTCCGGCCAAATGACGGACCATTGCAGCACGTTCAGCATTGGTGAGGCGGGAGAGTTGACGACCGGCGTCGCGACCTAAAAGAAACTCAATCTCTCTGTGGTCTTAAAGGAAGCCTTCGGCTATGCCGGAATGCCGGAAACGCTGCAGGCCCAATTGGCATTGGTCCCGTCACGATCTTGCATATTTTTCATTTTTTGATGCTTTGCACTCGTTTTATCGTTTTCAAACAATGTTTAATCGATTCCGCATCAAATTTTACACCAGTTATGTCCATTCCGACATCAAAATTGCTGTGCTTAGCAAAGAACTAAATAGGAAAGGACTGAAACGCTGTTTTCGCCTTTTCCTTCCAGTTCTGCTTCATTTTTGTTATCGGAATAGACGTAACTGATGTAAAATTGGATGCCGAATCGATTAAACATAATTTGAAAACGAAAAATGAGTGTAAAACGTCGAAAACGCGAAAATAAAAGTTTTGAGATGAGATCGCGTTGGGACCCGCTGTAATCGTGACGGAACCCGTGCAATTGGTCTCACAGCGATTTTTCGAAGCCGGACACACGCTTTAAAGAGACAATCTCATTGTGTGCGAACATGCGAACAGGGAAAACAGACAACTTCGTGGCGGGACCCATGACAAATTTCATTTTTGTATTTTTAGGGGCTTTACACTCATTTTTTCGACTTTTTCTTGTTTTAATCGATTTGTCGTCAAAAATTCAACTCTAAAATGATTGGTGGAACGCTAAAATTGGTGGAAAATTGACCGACATAGGCGAAACTAGAAATTTTGACCAAAAAGTGATATTATTTATATTTCGGTCACTTTTCCACCAATTTTAGCGATCCACCACTCATTTTAGACGTAATTTTCGACGATAAATCGATTGAAACAAGTAAACCCCCCCCCCCTAAAAATCTCAAAATAAAATTTGTCGTGGGTCCTGCCACGAAGATGCCTGAGTTTCCCTGCTTACACACAACGGGACTGTCCTTTTGAAGGTCTGTTTTCCATCCCCTCTCTCTCTCTCTCTCTCTCTCTGACCCCAAGCTCACACTTGCTGGCCAGCTCCTCAGCCGGAGGTCCTTCTTGACTCATGGTTCTGCAGAACATGGTTCCATTCTTTTTGCCCTGGACCGCTTCAGTAATAGCGTTATGAGCCAGTCCATTGGTGATGACAGTTGTTACTCCATTCTCGAGGGCCTGGACACATGCTACTACCTAAATTTCCAACAGTAAGAAACAGAAAGATTGATTTCTTGACTTTGCTCTCCATTCCGCCAGTTCCAAACTTGCTATTGGCGCCGAAGACGACATGAGCACTTTCTGAAGGAACGTAAGTGTGAAGGAGACGAGATCCCTCAAGATCTGGAGGTCCGGTGTAGACTCCATTGACATTTGAGAGAATGATGAGCAGCTCGGCTTCGATCTCAGCAGAAATTCTGGCAGCGAGACTGTCGTTGTCGGAAATGTGCATATTCAGCTTTGGATCGGGAGCGACGGCATCGTTGGCATTGATGATGGGAATAATGTTCAGAGAGAGCAGGCTTTCAATAGTCGCCTGGAGATTTTTGCGTCTCTGAGGGTCATCGATGTCTGGCTTGGTCAAGAGAACCTAAAAACCATATTCTTCAATAAAATGAATGATTAACCTGAGCGACGGTAATTCCATATTGTTGGAATAACTGCTCGTAAAGGGACATGAGTCCAGGCATTCCTGAGGCGGCACAGGCTCGCTTGTCGGCTGTCATGCCACTGGGTCCTCTGAGAGTCTGCCTCATGCTCATGCTCATGACAAGCTCTTGACGCAGCTTCTGTCTTCCGAAGGCTACGGCTCCAGAGGAGACTATGAGCATCTGTCTTCCGGCTTGTTGCAGTTCCGAGACCTGAACTTTGAATTTTAGAGAGAAAAACTTTTGGTTTCACGTGATGTTTTTCATGGGAGTTTCAGGATGCAGTTCTAGGCTGGCTTGTTGATTTTGCGGCGCCTTCTAAGCGGTTTTAATCGATTCAGCTTGAAAAAATAACCTAGAAACGTGTATTCCGGCAAACATGGAGAACATGTGGAAGAAAACAGTTTTTCACTCATTTTGCCTCTTTCTGAGTGTTTTCTCTTATTTTTTTTTTCTGCCGGAATAGACGTTTCCAGGGTTTTTTTTCAGGTTCAAATCCTTTCGGGTGAAAATCTTTTTTCTTTTTATATTTTGATAGAAAAATATGTTTTTAGTTATTTGCGACCCCATTTTCCAATTTTCTCACCCAATTCCACCATTTTTGTTTCTGCATATACACCCCGCCACTTCCATCGTCATTTTCACCCTGAAAAGATTTTCGAGCTTGATGACGTTCTGCAAAGTTGGAGAGGAGATCGAGGACTACATTTTCACAGGGCATTGTAAAACATTACAAATTATTCTTCGGCTAGTAGCTTCGTGCTCAACATTCACAGCCATTTTCCAGAAGAGGGGGGAGGGGGGCTGTACCTTTAAAGTACAAACTGTTTTGTTTTGGAAATTCCGCGGCACTGCACCGCAATATCAAAAAGCCTGGTTCTAGGTAACGGTTCACTGTCTTTCAGTCTCTCCATTCCCAGTCGATCACTTTCCGGTTAAAGTACCCTCCACCCTCCTTCGCTTATCTCTGTTGACCCCACGTACCCTAGCCCCTTATCAACTGGTTCAAATAGCTCCCGCCAAATTGAAAACACCCGAAATTACCTGTTCAACGATCGAGGCCAGACGTCCGAGAGCCAAACCACACTCATCTTCTCGCGTAATGACAGCACTACCAAGTTTGACGACGATCCTCTGTGCCTTTTTGATATCAGTTCGGCTGTTGATTAGCAATGGACGTTTCCTGGATTTCGTGCTGAGAAAAGCTCACTTGGAGCAAAATTGTTAAGGGAAACGAACCTGTAGTTTCCATTCGAGTCTCCGACCGGGGTCGAACCAACAGCAGTGATGGGAGCAACAGTTGGAGCCTTGGTCAAGGAAGAAGCCTGCCTAGTGGTTTTTCCTGTGGTAATGGTAGTCTGCCAGAGACTTCTCTTGGTGAGCTGGATGACGCAGCGGACGCGGAACATGCTGCTGAAAAATATTGAGATGAGACTGGAAAACTAAATAAGGAAGGGTTTACCTGTTTCTAAAGGAAAACATCAGTAGAGGAGGAAAGGATAGTCAGAGTAAAGAAAGTGACTAGCTCTCCTTATATGGAAATGTATTGCACAACATTGTGAACCCATGGCAAGCAAAACCGGATCATAGCCTTGGCTGATAGATGTGAAGATGGACTGGATGATTGGGAACGAACGGTTTGGGAGGAAAGAAATTTTAGCGAATTTTTGTTGAGAAGAATAAACAAGTTGAATAGAAGGTCTGGAAAAGATATCGAATTTACGAAGATTTTGACGCTCCCATTATAGAGTCCGTTCAGATTACTGTAGATTCTTATACTACAAAAAAAACTAAAAAATCATAGAGACTAGGAGAGACAAGAACCGTAAAGCCATTAAACTGAGATTTCTGGAATAGATTTGAAAATAAGCTTCTAAGTAGAGTACTGTTCAATGGAAGGGATTCTAGAAAACTATGCTCAAAGTCTGCAGTTTGTTAGAATTGGGAACAGCAGAGAAATCAAGTAAAGGACATCCTGCTGCTTTGAGCTTAGCTAACGTAGGAATTGATTAAGTCAGAAATGGATCTGGAATAACCAAAAGTTGAGAAATCGATCAGTGTTAAGATATTGTCCACTCTCCACAAGAGCGACTCTCTGAGCGAAGTAAAACAGGATTTCAGGCGGCCGCAGACCCAAATTGTAAGAACCCATATACTGTCTTCGAAATTATAAATTAATGGTTCCAGATCGTTTGAAGATTCTAGGAAAATGGGGAGAAAAAGCACGTCTAGGATAGACTGCCAGTGGCGGGAACTGGACAGGCGACGCGGACTGATAACCGCCACAAATGTCCGGCGACGATATCTGCCGGTCACTTTGAGATATGGAGAGGGGGACGAGAACACAAACTGACCAGATCTGGAACAGATATCGCAAAAAAGCTTTGTAATCATATCAAAATCTTAATTGGTCTCTTGGAACAATGGGCGGTGGTAGGTCATGCACACACCGCCCGCCCTTTTCCGACCGCCGACGACCATCTTCCGTCTTTTGTCCCTATTAGATATGGAGTCTGAGGGTTTGAACCCTGATTCAGGTGGTCAAAGTAAGCTTTTCCTCAACTGATACAGTATATTTGCAGGAACCCATTGGAAAAGTGTCTATGTTGCCGGCATCGTCTGCTTTTTGTCCGCCGTCGAGGCGACGTTCGTCATGATGGCGGACTGGCCCTATATGAACAAGGTGGGGTTTTTGGGGATGAAAAGATAGACTGAAGGCCCTGTTCAGACTATTTATGAGCTTCTGAAACAAATAAGATCATTTTTATTAGTATCACGTCACCTTGTCATGTCTAATTGTCGGGAGAGCGTAATGTAGTCAGTGAGACATCACAGAAAACACACAAAATACGAGAACGACAAAAAATGGAAATTTACAGTAAAGCATATGGATTCGGGGATTTTAAATGGGAGGTTGTAAAGAGTTCAGTTTAACGAAACCTCTAACTGTTAGGATATTTTACTCCATATCCCGCCGACCCATACCGTATCCTCTATCGGTTTAGGCGCCAATTTCCCTCGCTCAAACTCTTGCTGATTATTCCCGAGTTGTGATATCTCTCCGCTAAAAAGCGGTTGTTCTACGTTTCATAATAAACCTTTGTCGTATTCTAACGCTTTAATATTCCACAAGCACCGATTGTAACACTAACAATAAGCTGTTTCTGCAAAAGAAGTCCGATTATGTTTTCAAATGTACATACAGCTACGATACATTAGAAACTTTTCCTCAAACCCCACTTATTTGCCCCACCTCAGAAAACACCATTTTGCGAGCTCAAAATATGTATAGAAATTGAAAGATCATCATTACTGACTTTTTTCTTGGACTAAACCACTCGGTTCAAGACGAATCCCATTTTTTCACTTTTTTCAAGAAATTTAGGGATCTGATAAAAAAGAATTACAGGTCGATCCCGATGCCACAACCCAATTCTACGGATTTGCTGCTTCAATGTCCACCACTGCCCACGTTCTTTTCGCCTGTGTCTTCTCTTTCTGGACCTACAAAACTCACACAATACGGTAACTTTCTCTTTCCGCTTGTGAACACTTGTCAGGCCTCAGATCATCCTCGGCCGCATCCTGGCCTTCACCGGCTGCTGCATCTATCTCTGCATCGAGTTCTTGCCATCAAATCGGCGCTACTTGATGCTCTTCTGCTATGTTATCTTTGCAATTGCTAGTAGCAGGTACTTTCCCTTTAAAAGTTGGATTAAAATTTTCCAGTTCTGTCATCATGAGAGTCTACCTGGTCTTGGTCAGTTCTGAAGCGGATAGGTCACGTGCCTTCGCGGGAATTGGGGTCGCCGGCACCGTGTCAATCGTTATTGGCCCACGTGAGTGTTAAAGTGAGACGAGAGCGAGAAAAACTGGTACTATGGTCGAGAGATTGAGAGATGTCTTCAAAAAACTGGTTAATCCAATTAGAGAGAGAGGGTGATTTGTCACAGTTGCGGTCGAAATGATAGAGGGGATAACTGTTTGGACAGTTCAATTGAGGGACAGAGAGACAGAGAACCAGAGAACCGTTTACTTTCAGCATCCTTACTTTCATCATACTCGAACACAGCATGGTCGATTACCCTAAAAAAACCTCATTGCAAACGATTTTTGGAAATTTTTTTAATTTCAGCATAAAAAATAACCCTAGGAAAAATTTAGCAAAAGAATTTTTCGAGAAAATAGTTTGGGGTGGAATCGAACCTGGATGTCTCGGCGTCCAAACCGTTGCTCTTTAGTAGTAGAGAGGTTCCAGTTGGTCAACTTCTATTCTCTTGGATCTCCTACCCTGGCTATGAAGTATTCCACAAAGTCTACTTTCATCTCTTCTCGGCTCCTGTATGGATGGCTACCGTCACCAACATCTTCACTCTCATCTTTGTCATCTGCTTCCTTGAAGAAATGCCTTCAAAGGAAGAAAAGTCGTCGGACACGAAAAATGAATATTCTCTTACCGCATTGAAGGAAAAAATTGCGGCGGTCAAAAAACTTGACGTCAACTGGAGTCTGGTTGGTTTGTGTCTGATAGAAAGGGTCATTTTGGATCTCTCACCTGCTACTATTGGAATGTAAGACACAAATTAATCGAAATTAGAACAAATTCAGAATTTTTTCTCCTCTGATGATGGCAGCGTTTGGATGGGACAATGAATACACAACGGTTCAATCTTCCATCATTTTGGGCATTGTTGGAATCTTTTCGATCAGTGTAGGAGCCATTTTTATGGGCACAAAGATCACAAACATGTAAGTTGAGCAAAAGAGGGGAAAGCGAGCTCGAAGCAATGAAAAACAAAAAAGTTCTCCCCGGCCGGGAATTGAACCCGGGTCTCGCATGTGACAGACGCGGATACTCACCACTATACTACCGAGGACACGATCCAGCGCCGAATCTTTGATGCTAACAATGTCTGCGCTCTAAACTCTTGTCAGAGGCGATTGCTAGTCGCTCAAACTCGGAAAAAAAGAAAAATTCTGATAATTTTCAGTGTCCCTCCGCGATTCTGCTTTCTAATCTCTCTTCTCACAGCCATTTCCATGTATCTGATCTCTCATCCATGGACTCTTTTGGGATCTTCTCCTCTTCCAGTCTACAACGGTATGCTTTCGCAGGGAGACAAGAAAAATAACACTTTTAGGGACTCTCGGAGTCGGCTGTAATCCGAAAGACTACAGTTGGTGTGAGACTGCCAAAGCCACCAATCCTTGGCTCTTCCTACCAGTTCTGCTGGCAGTAATGGGTATCGGTACAACAATGGGAGATATTTCCATTGACACCATCTTTTCGAAAGTTCTCAGAGACACGGATCAGGTTATTTTTCAGTTCAAATCTTAGCAAAAAAAATTCAGACCCTCATGCAGGGAGCCATGGTAGTCGCCGTGGACATAGCCATGATTATTGAGCCTCTGTATGCAACGTAAGATCTTTTTGGAATCCTCTTTGATAATACGTTTAGGGCAATTTTTACATACAGCGGTCAAGCGCTGCTTTGGAAGTGCAATGGCATTATTACACTTTTTGGTCTCATTCTCTGGTTGAAAAACTATCGAAAGTTACAAGAGTACAATTGAATAAATTTTTAGTTTTTATGGTTTTTGCTGAAAGGATTAGATATGGTTCGGGCCTTAAAGATACTGGAAGAATGATAAACAGTGAATAATTTGGGATGAGACAGCGGAAGGTGGAAAAGTATGAATCGAGGGTTTTACCAAGAAATGTCTGAACTATGAAGCGAACTATACCTTTTTGACCTTTTGACAGTAACCACAGAGTCACAGAAAAAAGTACTATCTTTTGCCTCCTCTACGTTAATTTTTGCCAGAATTTTTCACTAGTTTCATTAAAGTAATCAAATAAATTTTGTTACCCACCGCTTTACACTCTGTACTATGGGATCAGAATCATCTTGTTGACGATCTCTTAGCCTCTGTTTATTATTTTGTCAGGGCAGCTTTACGCGGCAACAAATCCATCAAGCGTGTTTAAGTCCAAGGGATGCCCCCAAGCATTGACAGTTGTCAATGTTTTCGTCTAGACGGGTCTTTAAATAGGGGGCTCTAACCAGGGATCAGTACTTTCTCCGTTTTCCCTTCTCCTACTCTCGAAAGCTTCCAGCTATGCTCAAGTTCCTTGCCTTCCTAGCCCTCTGTGGACTGTCCTCTGCCCTTCTGGGAATCGGAAGACAGCAATCTTCAAGTGTCCGAGGACGACTCCAGTGCAATGGTCAACCCGCCTCTGGGGTCCTGGTCAAACTTATCGAAAATGACAGTATTGGAAAGGACGACTTTCTGGATGAGGCAAAGACTGACGCCGACGGGCGTTTCGTCATGAGTGGACATGCTCGCGAAATTACCAACATCGACCCCAAGATCAACATCTACCACGATTGCAATGACGGAGTCAAGGTGAGAACACAGAGAGACAGAGAAACAAAAAGAATTTTTCAGCCCTGCCAGCGCAAGTTCACCATCAGCATTCCTGACAGATACATTACCCACGCCAAGGTAAGAATCTTTCAAATTTCCCTCTCAAATCTCATTCAGAACCCCACCAAGATCTTCGACGCCGGAACCCTCGAGCTGGCCGGAAAGTTTCCCAAGGAATCCAGAGACTGTCTCCACTAAACTTCTTTCACTTTCTGTACAAAATCTAATAAACGTTTCCATTTTTCTGATCAAAGGGAACATGTTGTTGCTTGTGGTGAGGGCAGTTGGGGGAGGACGATGACAGCTGCCAGTGTTCTCAGATCAGAAATGAAGCGAAGGATGAGACATCGAGATTCAGGTCAGGTCAAAACTCTTCTAGAAGATCTGGTCAACTTTCACAAAAAGATTCGGTTGTACTGCAGTTCGTTCAAAAAATATTGGCGCCTTTGTTCAAATTGCCTCAAACTTGGTTTTTCACCGATTTCCTTTAATTTTCCACATTTGTAACCGTATGTATTCGATTCAGCGTGTAAAACAACCCTCTTGTTGTTCAGATTGGTCGAAAATATTCAGAAACAGGCAAAATGTCCAAGATCGGCTTATGAAGGTCTTTTCATGTTAGTTTCGACCAATTTTCACGCCTAATAGGTTTTTTTACACGAAGAACTCGATAAACTTGCTTAGAAAGGTGAAAAATAGAAGAAAAATGGTGAAAAACGAAGCTTTTCAAAAATTTGAACGAACTGAGGCGCCTGCTGCAGTACTGTAGTACAACCAGTGATTCTTTGCCTGATTCCCAATCTAAACTGTCCCCTTTGACTCTCCTGGCGGGTGGTCCTACAACTCATGTCCAGTCTTAATTGTCTCTTTTGTTCTTCGCAACCAAAGGTCGAGTGGCTCATAATCACGGCCAACACCGCCAATTACAGTAACTACCTGTGAAAACAGTCCCCCAATTGACACCCTAGCGGAATTTTCTCTCTCTTCTTCTTCTTCCCATCAACATTGGCTGGTTCCATTCACTTGAACCTACAAGTGCGAGGATGTGCAGAGGTCGAGCGCCTCTAGTGACCGCGTTCCTTCATAAGTGACCCCATGTTTCCGAATGAGACTCAAGCGCCTCTCAGTCGCTAATGTAACGCGGCACCATATGTCGTCGTTGGCTTTCAAAGGGGGCAGCACACAATACCTCTCTCATCTTCTTCAAGCCTTCAGAATAATTTTAGCTTTCAGATTCTCTTGTTCTAATGACTGACAGCAACCACAACTACATCAAGGTGCTCAAATTTAAAGGTGTGTTCCGGGACAAAAAGTTTTTATTTCACCGTCAAACAATTTCTGACAATGGGATACTTCTAGCTGTCAGATTTGGACCTTTACATACTATTCAAACAGTCCCTTTTCTCAGAAGTCTGCTATTTTTCCCTTTTTCCTTCACTTTGTCAAACAGTCCAAAATTGGATCAAACGATGCCTTCAGGTTTAGTTTTAGTCTCTAAAGTTATTAATTTTCCTATTTTTTTCTGATTTTTTGTTTACACATGATGAGCAATAACAGACTGATTGACACTACTTTTTAGAAAAGTTTTGGGGGAAGTTCGGAAACTGATGGGACCAAATCAATTGTCTTGAAACATGGCCTTATTAGTGAGCTCAGCTCACAATTGTCTCCCCTTTTGTTATCAACATCCAAATGAAAAATCTCTGATTTCAGGAGCAAATGGAGAAGAAAGAACCATGCAGTTTCCTGTGAAGTTGGACTTGGAGAGGCCAAAACGCCCCAGAACCACATTCACAGAGGAACAGTTGGGTCAACTTGAGGAAGCTTACAAGTATTTAACCGTTTTTCTGTAACCATCAAACAAAAATTTAGGGTAAATGGCTACTTGACCGGCAATGCCAGAGCCATACTGGCTTCAAAGCTGGGAATAAGTGACACCCAGGTCAAGGTCTGGTTCCAGAATAGACGCACAAAGGAGAGGAGGAGGGTTTCTGAGCCGGAAAAGTGAATCAGCTACAAAAAAAAACTTAGTTTTAGGTCTTCCCCACCCTTAAAAACTGAGCCCCGACCAGATGTGAAGCTCCAAGAAATGCCCTTCGCTCAACAGTCCTTCCCGTATCCGATGTACTACCGTCTTCCGCAGACAGCACTTCCACCGCCGAGTCTCTATCCTTTTATGAATCCGTACCTTACTTATTAAATGGTTCAATTTTTTGGTTCAATAGCGAGTTTGGGGATCGACTAAAGTAAGTACAAAAGCAGGATAAACATTTCAGTTAGAATGAAAATTTGCACTTTTCTAGTTTCCGCGCAAAAAAATTCCATTAGTACCATTAGTATTACGTTTATTAGCGGTGATCATAAATTTTCGGTTGTACTGCGGCGCCTCCCTTCGTTCAAACAATCCTAAACTCGCGTTTTCACCAGTTTTCTTATAGTTCTCCCGTTTATAATCAAGTTTATCGAATTCAGCGTGTAAAACAAAAAAAGTATCCGAAAATATCATGAAGCCGACGCTTGCTCTTTATAAGCCGTCCTCGGACACTTGTCTTCCATTTCTTGCGATTTTTGACAAATTTCCACATCTAGGGGGTTGTTTTACACGCTGAATTCATTTATCACGCGTAAAAAATGTGAAAAATGAAAGGAAAAGGGTGAAAAACGTTATTTCAAGACAGTTTGGGACTTCGCCCCAAAAATGTTTAAACGAAGGAAAGCGCCTACTGCAGTACAACCAAATCTTCTATATGTCGCTCCATACTTCTTCTCCATATATCGGGGCTCTCCCTTGCCGTTCTGGGCCATTCAACTGTACTCTTCGTCCATCTGCTGTGGTCCATTTGTGCTATCTTATTTGCCCACTCCCATGTTCCCATTTCTTTTTAATATTCGCAGCTTCACCGTTCCTTCTAACCATTCATTTGTTCTGCGTCCTAGAAGAGTAGTACCAACCATTTTTCGCATCATTCGCCGCTGAGCAGTAATCTGAGCAGTTTAGTTCCCTTAGTATATGACTTCCCTAACAATCAGTAAGAGTTCAAATGACCGGTGCGTGAACTGCCTTATGAACGTGTTTAATGTCCAGAGTAAATATACTCTCCACTACTACTACCTCCGTCCGCTAAACACGCATGCTCTTTGTGTCAATCTCAATCTGTAAGTCTCTAATAGTCCAATGTTGATACTGTTCAGTGGCTCTGATATCAGTGGTCCAGAGTCAATCCTGTGCAATGAATCGAGGAGAGACTTGGTGTGGCTGTGGTCAAGGGAAGCAGACTCTCGGACGTGAGTGCTTTATGAGAGAAAAAAAAGTAACAGTAACAAAAAAGGTCCATACCGTATGCAATTACGTACGCATTTTTTTCGGGGTGAAGACATAATTTTTCAATTTATATATAATTTTTCCTTGGTAGCTGAAATGTCTATCTGTATGGGAAAAATAATCGAAAAGTTGAGAAAAATTTTTATCAACCCGAAAAAAATGCGTACGTAATTGCGTACAGGGGTGCTTCTATTAGAAGAAATACGGAATTTTAGCTTGCATCGGAGGAGACTGTCCTGACGGCTTCACTTGTGTCTGTGACTATTGTTGTGAGTCTCTCTTCCACTTTTCCACGAACTAAAACTTTAGGCGAAGGCTGTTTCGATGACTGCTACGACTGTGCTCTCTTTGCTCAATTCTGTGCCAATTTGAATTACTGTGAGCTGCGCCAAAAGTGCAAAAGAACCTGTGGACTGTGTGTTGATGCAGCTGCGAATAACGGTTAAGAATAAAAATGTTCATTTTCAATACGGAGTCATATGAAAATGATTCGAATCGCTGTTTTCAAACTTTTCGCTTTCAATCTTGATCACGTCGAAGATTCTTATGAGCTCCATCATCTGTTTGCGTTGAGTTTGAACGTTTTCGACACTCTGGATCAAGCTCATGATTTTGATGAGTCTCTGGGCATAGTTTGGCTGTCTAGTTGCCATATAGTAGTTGTGAATGTCGTCGGAAATGTTGTCACGAAAAGCTATCAAACTGTCCATGGTTGCGTTGCTCAGTTCCATTCCTAAAAAGTTTGACAATACAAGGTTGGCAACGCCCAGGACCTGAACGGGTCACCTGGCCAGTTTCAGTAACTCAAAACAATTTCTCCTTCCCCCATTCTTCTCCCTAACAATTTTTCCCGTTTCTCTTACGGTGTCTCTTTAATACCTTGTGTGCTAATGTCTCGAATGCCCCCCCCCCAGGCTCGAGCCATTGAATCACCTAAATCCAAACTCCTGAAGTCAAGGCAGATGCAAAGTCCTGGGGGAGAAGCTTCTCTTCTACTTAAGCTGACTTGTCTGAACTTGTTACTGTAGTCTGCGCACAACGCTCCCCTCCTTATCCTCAATTAGAGCTTCAAACAGACACACACAGAGACTTGGGAGCAATTTAAAATAGACAAGTTGTGCTACGCCCCTCCGGGGCTAAGTGACTTAGTTTTGTTCTGTTTAAAACAGATAACAGTTAACAGTTTGCTGTTTGATCCCTCTCCAGATCAATAAATAGATAGGAGTACCTTAAGTACTTTACACGAAGCAAAAAGACAATCTGCAAGATCTGAAAGTATCGAGACAGATCTCTGCCCCTCTGTCCCTCTGTCCCACTGTCCCACTGTCCCTCTGTTTCTAATTTCTCGGCACTTTCTCTCTGTCCACTCTTGCATTCTGCAATGTGCTCTGCCCTTCCCGGTTTCCTCGTATCCCGGTCCGTGCTCATGTTCTCCCCTATCCCTGTTCTCCAGTTGTGATATCATCCCGTTGGAGCTAAAGTAATAGTGGAAACCCCCTGAACGCTTTCCCGTATTCCTAACCCGCACTTGATTCTCTACTGTTTGGAAACTCCCCCGTCAAAAATAAGCAAAGTCCGTGCAATTGACTCGTCTAAAGTTGTTACACTAACTCCTTTCCCCTTAATTGTGCGCACAAATTGCTCCATTTTGATTGCCAATTAAAGCTTCCGACAGACAGACAGACAGACAGACACACACAGAGACCTGGGAGCAATTTAAAGTGGATTTTCCAACACGAGATATTCTTGAAGATTTTCACCGATTGCGGCCAATTTTTGGCTGGAATACAGGTCCAGGGGATTGTTTTACACGGAGAATTCAATAAGCACACTTAGAAAGCTCAAAAATGGATGGAAAATAGAGAAAAACGCAAGTCCGTACTGTTTAGAGAGTTTGCGCCAAAATATTTGAACGAACGGTGCTGCCTACCGAACTATTACCCAATATTTTATGCGAACTAACCCTCTACATGAAAACAGAGCTGTGTAAGCATGTAGATAAACTCGAAGCTTGTCAGATCGAGAGACATCATTGGCTTGATCACTCTCGTTTCAAGAACTTCCATCAAGGGGCCGAAAAACTTTCGCAAATGGTGGTCGTCGTATTCGCTCATGGATGACATGTCGATTCTGATTTCGTCGTACTTCATGGCAACCGTGTCGCCGACGACAAAAATCTGAGTTTTGTCAGTCAGGAGAAAGTTTGTAGGCTCACTCTGTCAGTCAAGACCCGATCTCCAAAGATTTCCAGAGACATTCCAATTCTTTCTAGTCGAAGGAACCATTTCCAGCTTTCTCGAAATATTGTAATCTTTTCTTTTAGGGGCAGCATGGCAAATTCTTTGCAAAACATGTGCCATTCGGCCACACGGAGAGTTATGTAAGTCCAGGAGCCACGAAGAAAAGCCGCGCTGATCTCCTGGACAAGGATGAGGTGCTGAAAATAAATTCTGTCTCTCTGCCCCTCTGTCCCTCACCTCAGGACTTCTAATCTGGTTCTGTCGATGTCTCTGCAATGCTATTTGCATTCTAGCCAATGGACTCTGCTCCCAAATTCCAGGATATTCCTGCTCTGGATTGTACTGAAAAATGTCAAAATTACCGTATCTAGGTATTTTAAATTGTCCTCGCGTCTCTGTCTGTCTGTCTGAGGCCGATCGTAGACACTAAGGGGTTATATATATTTATTTCTATGAATTGGACATAGGCAAAGTGTTGAAAGGGGAGAAAGGGAAATGAGGCTGTATGGAAAGTACAGGTATAGGGCCATAAAAGGACTGGCCGGAGAGGAACGATATTGGAATTTGGGGTATAATAAAACGCGGGATAAAACTCGGGGTAAGGTGAAATATACAACAGGGAAAGAGGGTTTGGGGATACACCTTGGCAGTGATCTATCTCCGATTCTGTTTTAGAAGTGAAAGGATGGGTCTATTTGTTTTAGGAATTAGTTTGTTTGATCTTGTAAGTATTTGAAACCTGGACCCGACTCGGTGTGAAAAGAAATTGCGGCGTAAATTTGTTCTGGGCCTAGATAAAAATATTTTGTTGATGGGTCCTCGAGTTCTCGAGGGAAAAAACTGGAAGAACTGGTTTTTGTCAATGCGGGATTCAGGGAGACAATATTTTTTGGATCATTTTGATATCAGCTACGTTTCTTCGTGTTTTTAAGGTTTCCAATTGTAGGTTGTTATTACGAGATGGGAAGCGGGAATATTTAGGTATGAAAATCCACCCTGGCGGAAGAAGAGTTTGCGAGTAAAATCATTTTGGCCACTTTCTAAGATTTTATCGATTTGGGGATCTCCGTTGAGAATAGTCTGGCCGAATTCTAGCATAGGCCGAACAAAGGTTTTGTAAACTCTAGTCCAGATTTGGACGTCGGAAGTTTTGATGGAACGGAATAGGTTGAAGGTTCGAACCTTGGACTTAGAAAGGACTAATCTGACATGGGGGATTAAGGATAAATTAGAAGTGACGAGAAAACCTAAATCGCGAATTTGGGCGGCTTCTTGGAGAGATTTTCCATTGATCGTATAGGGAAATTTGGGATTTGTGTTACCTATGCGAAGAATACGGGTCTTCTCCCATGCGAGTGGGAGACCCCACGCTTCGGACCATTCAAAAATCTTAGTTATGGCCATTTGAAGTTTGTTCGAATCTTCAGGTGAACAAACAGGGGTATACAACTTCAGATCGTCGGCAAACATTTTACATGTTACACCGCAGTCCTCAATTATTGAGGGAATTTCACTGGTGTACAAGCTAAAGAGGAGAGGGGATAAACAGCTACCTTGAGTGACCCCATTGGAAACAGATTGAGATGATGAAAGATAATGTCAATTTTTACTTGGAAAGTTCGGTTGGAAATGTAGTTTTGGATCCATAGGCTAATTTTGGGGTGGATTTTGAAATGATTTAGCTTTTTCCTCAACAATAGGTGGGGAAACTTGTAAAAAGCCTTGGAAAAATCGAAGTAAACGACATCTACGGCTTTTTTATTGTCAATTGCTAAAGTCCAATCGTTGAAACACTCCAAAATTTGGGTCTCTACAGAGCTGCCTTTTATGAAGCCGTGCTGATGAGAGCTGATAACTCCTGCAGCGACAACATATGTATATATATATATCAAGATGTTTAATTTTTCGAAGGAGTGAGCGAAAATAGAGGTTATAGAGATAGGTCTAAAGTTTGTGATATCATTGGAACAGGGTTTTTTCCGAATTGGGGTAACGAAAGCATGCTTCCAAGTGGAAAGGATCTCACCCCGCCACATGGATTGGTTGAAGATTATTTCTAAAGGAGGGGAAAGGAGGGTGGCAAGATTTTTGGCCAAGAAGGATGGGAAGTGATCTGGAGTATCGGAGAAAGAACGCTTGGATGCTTTCAGGACCTTATGAATGCAATCTTTAGTGAAATAGGGAAGGGAGCAAGGAAACGGAGGATCGGGAAAGTGATTGGAAATCTTAGGCGCAGATAAAAGTGTATTTTCATGGATTTTGGCAAAATATGATGCTAAACTTTCAGTTATATCTTGTTTTTTGGAAAGAAGATGGCCATTTTGTGATTTGAGAACGGTCAGAGAACGGTTATTTCCTGGACAACTCTGTAAAGACTCTTGGTAGGAACCTTTTTTCAGAGTATTACGTTCTCTATTGACCAAAAATCTATTTAGAAGGAGGGTAGCGATTTTTTATGAGCTCATAACACATTTTTATACCAGGATTGTTATTTTTGCTAGCCAGTTTGCACAAGCGTTCTTTTTGCTCCTACAAATTACGTAGATGGAATGGAAAGGATAAAGTCTTGCTTGTGGCTGAAACTGTAGGGACAAGTTGGGAAATCAGTGAAGAAAGTAAATCGATAAATTTGGTATACATTTGATCGACTGTAGAGCAATCAACAAAAAAGCAATGCCAGTCGAAACCATGCAATAAAGCGAAAAAACATTTGCTGTATTTCCCGCAAAATTTCATCGAGAAATACTAGATTCGCTCTCCACTGTATTTGAGGGAGGTTGAAGTCTCCAGCCAGGATAGAGATTTTTTTAGTGGAGGCAAAATCACTGATAGCTTTAAATAATTGTTTAGAGAGAATAATTTGACAACTGGGACACCTATAGATCAGAATTACCCTGAGAGGAGAAATTTCGGAGATGAAATTGGCAACAAGAATTTCGTAGGCATTGGGGACGGATTCTGCGAATATTTTTGTGAAAAGATAGAATTTTCTTGCAAGAATGCAAACACCACCACCCTTTTTACGTTTTCGATCACTGCAAATGATGGAGAAACGGGGGGCGAGAGGGCCTAGTGCGGAAGGGTCGTTGATGGAGGAGTTGAGCCAGGTTTCGGTCAACAATACAAGATCGAAACGCGATTTTGAAAGTTTTAGAGCCAGAGAGGAGAGATTTTTGGTAAGAGATCGGATGTTTGTATGAGATATCTGCAAAAAAGCGGAATCGGAGATAGATTTAGGCCGCGGAAAACTTATTGAAAAGAATAAAGGGGCTTGGTATGAAAATGGGCTGTGGCATAATTGAAATAACGTATTGGATAATTAAGAGCCGGACGAGATGTAGAAGGAGGAGAGAAGAAAGATGTGGGCTGAGCGGAAGAGATGAAGGTCGAGGGAATGAGAGGAGGAGGACGATTAGAAGAAGACCGTTGTTCGCGGGAAAGTGAGGGACGGAGAAAAGTACCGCGGAATGGGGTTTTTGGAAGAAGGCGTGAATTAGATAAGAACATTTTTTGGGAAGAGGAAGAGGGCAAAACAATTTTGACTAACCGAGGCCTAGTTGGAGAAGGGCGGCCCATTCGGTAGACGGAGACAGGAGCTACAGGAACTTGTAAATTGTTGAGCATCGAGCGAACGAGGTAAACGTCCCTGTCGACTTGATCCTGAGGGCACAGATAAAAGCCTTCTTGCAGGTTTCCTATGATAGAATGATAGAATGAGCAACATCGAATGACGGAACTTGAGAATCTTCGGTGGCAACGGAAGGAACAGCGACCTGGGACTTGGAAGTTTGAGACATCTCGGCAACTTGTTGACGGAGGCCGATATTCTGCGAGTCGAGGAGCTTCATATCTCGTGAGAGACTTCGTATAGTGTCGACCATCTTCAACAGGGGAGAAGCGAGACCAGAATCGAGGATATCGAGGGAGACTTGGGCCAAGGCATCGTTGAGCGACGTAGAGAGATCTTGGGACGGCGAGTTGACCAGAGGAGAGCTGACATCAATGCGTTTACTTTTTGTCCTTGAATTAGCAGGTGTCGTCATGTCCATCAATACAGCAACATCATCGTTAACAGGAGGCTTGGATGCGGACATCGTGATGAAGTTGAGCCGCGAATGAAGTTGAGGGGGGTTTAAGGGTTGAGACATGGTTCGATCCCGATCCAATTTTTTTTTGCAAAAACTTCTTTTGCTAAATTTTTTCTAGGGTAGTTTTTTACGCTGAATCCGAAAATAACGTCACAAATTAATTTTTAGCGTCCTTCGAAACATAGGCGCCCAATATCAAAGTTTTCTAGGGTATCGACCCCGCTGAATTCGAATATCTTAAAATTAGATCACCTAACTTACGTTGAAGAATAGTAACGACGATTTTAATCTTCAAAAATGTAAATTTTCAAATGTCACGTGTGATTTGTCCATCCTGGAGTTTTCGATACTCCTCGGTTCGAATATTATAAAATTAGGTAACCCAACTTACAATTCAGGCCTCGGCCTGCCTCGCTCCGTCCAGTGTCTCACAGCTTACAGAGGGGACAGAGGGACAGGAACATAATTGATCTGGAGAGGGATCAGACAGCAAACTGTTAACTGTTATCTGTTTTGAAAAGGACAAAACAAAGTTACTTAGCCCCGGAGGGGCGTAGCAAACCTTGTTAAAGATAACTTACAGTTGCGAACAAATGTTCCAACTTTTCGAATACTTCACACAGAATGGCATCATCTAGTGAACCAAACCATGCCGGTTTTTCACCCGGAAGTCTCGGTATCTAAATCAGAGCTCATGGATTGTTTTGTACCCTACAGGTCTAGGCAGCTCTTCTGGTTCTCTTTCTGGTTCAGATTCTCTAACAGGAGATTTTGCCGAGTTGGACTTCCTCAAGCTTCCTATAAGATCCCGGTTCCACTGAACATCTCAAACATGGGGTTTGAAGACAAAATAGACAGAAACTTGCTGTCAGCAGTCATTCCGAGTCTGAGACATTTGTTGTAACGGCATTTCCTACAAATTTGTCTTGTTTCCTTCTGAATAAGGCATCGGTCCAGTCCGTTCCGACAAGGATACTGACGGTTACAGACGACTGTGCGACGGAACTGAAAAAGTAAAATAAGTTTTGTGGAAAGGAAAAAATCTTCAATATACAGGGGTGACTGATCGAAAGGGACACAAAAAATAAGAGCCTTACTTACAAAAGCGGCGCAGGCTCGGCAGGTAAGAAGCCCAAAATGTACTCCATGGGCAGGCTGATCACAAACATGACAATCTCCTAATTCCTAAATTTGGATTTGAGCTAAAAATTTTTGGCAGCCAACTTCTCTATTCGATGATTCCGGTTCCATTGACATGGCTAAAAGTTGGATATAATTTTCCCATTTTACCACGAAAAAGAGACATTGGATGAATCCAGTGTGAAGGTTTAAAAAAAGAATAAATGAAAAGGTTTTATACAAATGATGACACGTAAAAAATCTTAGCAAGAAAACCTGCTTGCCCTTTCACAGCCGTCAATTTTGATAATATCAAAGATTCTGATCAATTCCATGACTTGGTCCTTTTGACTCTGAACGCCCTCAATGGCCTGGATGATTCCCATGATTTTGATGAGTCTCTGAGCGTAGTTTGGCTGTCCCAGCGAGATGTAGTAGTTGTGAAGATCGTCGGAAATTTTGTCACGATATTCGACCATGCTGTCCATTGAAGAGTAGGGAAGATCCATTCCTGGAGAGGGCTTTGAATTTTCTCGAGGATTTGGACAAGTACCTTCAACGTGGAAACAGAGCTGACAGAGAAGGTAAGTGAACTCAATGTTGGTCAGGTTCAAAGCCTGCAGAGGCTTGACAATTCGCTCAAAGACGCTCTCCATGATTGGGTCGAAAAATCTGAAAAATGGAAGTACCTCTATCTATATTTCAGAACAAACCTTCTCAAATAACTCCCATCGTAATCACTGACTGAAGACAAATCAATGTTGACCTCATCGTACCGGACAGCAAAATTGTCTCCCATCAAGAACATCTGAGTTTAGAATTGTTAAAACCCTCTTCAAAAAAACTACTTTTTCATCAGAAGTCCGCGATCCAAAGACCTCGATGGTCATCTGAAGACGCTCCATTCGAAGAAAGGCTTTCCAACTGTCGTGGAAGATTACGAGCTGAAGAAATTCCCATGTTCAGTTTGAATGAAAAATTACCTTGTCCTTGAGAGGGAGCATCACAAACTCTTTGCTAAACATGTGCCACTCGGCTATGCGAAACATTGTGGCTTCAATTGTGTTCTTCAGCGTGGCGACGTTGAGATCAGGGAGGATGATAATGTCCTCGGGATTGGAGCTTTGACATTGTCGATGACGAATCAGTCCCATCTGCATTCTGGTCAACGAGGGATGCTCCCAAAGACCGGGGAACTCTAGTTCGGGATCGAACTGAAAAGTAATTGATGAGAGAGGGAAAAAGAAACGAGACAGACAGACAGACAGGACAGTCTAGTCACTACTAAAACTCACAGTTGTGAAAAGAACCTCCAATCTTTGATAAATGTGACAATGAGCTTCATCGTCAATAGCATGTACCCAAGACTGTTTCTGGGCCGGATTCCTGGGTATCGGTCGAGGCAAGTCGTCCACTGGAGGCTCTGGCCCCTTCTCCTTGGCAGCAGTCTTGACGGAAGGAGTAGCTTTTGTGATGTTCAGACGATCACGGTTCCATTGAACATCTGAGAAGTTATTTGAGCGTTTTTTGTGCTTAAACTGACTGTCAGCAGTCATTCCTAGCCGTACACATTTGTTGTAACGGCATTTTCTACAAATCATTCTGGTTCCCTTCTGGATGAGACATCTGTCGTCTCCGCGGCGACATGGGTACTGACGATTGCAGACGACAGTTCGACGGAACTGAAATTTGAAATTTTTACAAAATACAAATTTTCGGTTAATTCGTTCCAATTTTCATAATAACCTGTCTTTTCAATGATTTTTGACTTTGTTTTCCTGTAACCCAGATTTATCGGGCAAAACTGACTACAGGATAGACAAGGTTCGTTTCGCTTGGATAGGAGAAAACTGTAAAATTTCTAGTTTCCTTTTTTAAGCTTTTGATGCTTAAAATTAAGTTAACGTGAACTCACGAAAGCGGCACAGGCTCGACAGCTGAGAACTCCAAAGTGGATTCCGTGAGATGGCTGTTCACAGACGTGGCAGTCTCCGGTCGTCTGAACTTCATATTTCCTTCAAAAAGTTTAGTTTTCTACCTCTTTTTGACTGGAATCCGGCGACATAGACATTTTCTTGAAGGAAAGGGAAGACAGAAGACACAAATCGATGAGTCTAGAACTCTATCTTATCAGTCCTGGTCGTGCTTAAAGCACACAATGTCCCTCACAGAAAAAGGCTGAAAGTATCAAGGAACAGCATGGATGATGCCATTGAAGTCACAACTTTAACACAAAAGATAACATTTTATTTACACTTTTTCCATATATTTCTTCGCTGCACTTTTTAAGGAACAGCAAGGAGACTGACCCTCGTCCAGCTTAATGTAGTCGAAGATTCGAACCAGATCCATGATTTGTTCTCTTTGGGTCTGAACGCTCTGAAAATGGATTAAAAGTTTTAAAAAATGACATTGAAATAACCTCCATGGACTGTACAATGACAAGAATGTCCATTAGGCGGGAAGCGTAGTTTGTCAGGCCGATTGAGGTGTAATAATTATGCAGATCATCAGAAATTTGGTCACGGAAAGATACAAACGAGTCGATAGTCTCGTAAGGGAGATCAAGGCCTGAAGTTTGGAGTATCAGTGATTTTTATAAAAGATAGTACCTTCTACTGTGAAAGCCAACTGGCAGAGGAGGTAGACGCTTTCAAAGTGGGAAATGTTCAAGTTTACAATTGGGGTGAGGACCTTTTCGAAAGTGCTCTCGAGGACTGGAGCGAAATAGCTGAAAAGGCAAGTTTTAAAAAGTGTAGGTAAAAGGGAAAGGTAAAGTTTTTATCCGAATTAACGACAACTATTTTGAAGGGACCTGTGCGACAAGCGTTGGCCATTCTGAGGAGCAATACGTTCCAAAGCTGCCCAATCTCTTTCTAGGAACGCCTTTAGATAAAGGTGTAACAGTTAACAAAAATTGCAAAAACACTGTGGCCTTTGTTGTAAGAGGTCAATGAAAATTATGAAAATTTGATATTAGACGTGTGTCTTGAGTTTCGGAAGGGGGATTGCACCAAACCGTAGTTGAAAAATGAACGTTTTTGGTGTACTATTTTTTGATAGATGGATAAATAGTTGACTGATAGAGAGAACAAAAAAACTACAGTTATCAAAAAAGTCCGTTTGGCTCTAGTTAGCTGAGAATCATCGATAGGAAGAACCTAGCTAACCCTGACTGACAGTCCGGGCCGGGATTTTAGAAATTTTTTTTTAGAAAAAAGGGTTTTTTTCGACCAAAATGTGCATTTTTTCATCATTTTTAGTGAAGAAGGTCAGCGAAATATAAAATTACATATTACTATTCTATCATTTAGTTCTAAAATATGGTAAAAACTCCGGCCCGGAGTCAGGTCTAGAAGAACCTCACTGTCCGGCTCAGAAACCTCCGTAACTTACTAACCTCTTCAACTTCTCCGGATCGTGATCTGACACTGAGGACATGTCCACTTTGATATTCTTCACATAGGCGGCAATGTTCTTTCCGAAGAGCATCACCTAAAATTCGTCTATGTCTTCCTTCTTCAGTTCCACCGACCTTGTCTTGAAGAATAGATGGTCCAAAAAATTCAGCTGACATTAGCAACCTTTCCAGTCGCATGAAGGTCTTCCATCGGTCTTGAAATATTTCCAACTGAAAATTTGAAATTTTCTTAGAAATTTAAAAAAATAACAACCTTCTGTTTAAAGGGAAGGACATTAAATTCTTTACAGCACAAGTACCATTCGACAACATTAAAAATATGGTGCTCCCAATTTCCACCCATATTTTTAAAATCGATTTTCGTAATGAATTGGAGCTTCTTAAAATGGTTGGTCGACAAAAACTGGAGAAAAAATTACCTCAACTTCCAGAACCTGATCCCTCCGATGCCTCCGTAAAGCCGAATACATTCGATTCAGGGGAGTTTGTTCCCAAATATCGGGGATGTCTCTGGCTGGGTCGAACTGAATTTTCAATGGAAAATAATCTCTAGGAGGTGAATAACTTACACTGCTACAGTATTGTTCAAAACGCTCAATTACGTCGTCATTGGCAGTGCGATCAATTGGAGTGAATAGAGACTCCAGACGGAGAGGCTTAGGAGGGGGCTGAAAGGCAGAGTTCAAAATAAACGAGTAGATCAGACAATTTTTTATTGGTACTACCTGGGGAGAGTAGTTTGCTACGAAGAAAAGGTTGGGCAACAAACGCCTCTTTCGATGTGACCCCTCAGATTGACCCCTCACGCAGTAGGAGCTTGCCTCCCAGAGGATTCTTCAAAACTCTGCGGTTGAAAAGGAGAAACTATATTTTCCTGTTACAGCCTTTGGATTACAGTGCTTTTACTCAAATTTCTTCGCAAAACATTTTGGAGCCAGTACTATGTCCAGCATTCGGCATTTTCGGTTTGTCTCCATAGTTTTTTTAGTTTCGAACTCAGATTACGAACATCTTTTAGAAAGAGTTTCAAGAGAGAATTATCCAGAAACTTTTTCTTATTCTGGGAACCCACCGGCGGTGAGAGATCAGTCGGTAGATCCGTATCTTTTGATTTGTGGCCTTTTGAGGTAGTCGGTCGCATTTTGTCTCTGTTGTACTGTACATCTAAAGTTACTTTTTCACAAAAATATAGTGAAAAGCTTACTATCAGAAGTCATTCCCAGCTTCACACATTTATTGTATCGGCATCTTCTACAAATTATTCGGCTTCCCTTCTCAATGGCGCATTTCTCGTCACCCTTTCTACATGGATATTCTCGATTGAAGACTATTGTTCGTCTAAAAATTCGTGAAAATTTTACACAGAAATTGTGTCAAACTGACCGGAAAAATGCTGCGCAGGCGCGACATGAAATCACCCCAAAATGAATGCCGTGACCGGACTGTTCACAGACTTGACAATCACCAACTTCCTGTAAATTTTATAGTTTTCAGGACAAAAGTTTGAACTCACGTTCTTGCCACTAGTTTCCTTCCTTTCCATTTCGTAAAATCAATAAAAAGCCTATCGGCTGTGCGCGACGGCTGGAGAAAGGGGGCAAGCACAATCCCGTCACGGACAGAGTACACAAAGCGGGAGAGGGGATGCCTAGTTTTTGATCTGTTAGTCTGCCAAAAAGGTCCAAAAAGTAGACCAATCTGGAGAGGGGAATAGACAGAAATCGGTCTTTTCAAAATGACGATGATGGGAATTAGGCGGAAAACCGGTCGAGGGGAGTCGAGAGACAGAGGGAGGCAGATTGTGTGTACTATTGGGAACAACCTCGAATTGAAATCATTGTACAGTGACGGATTTGGAGAGCGCGGCAAATAATGACTCAGATGTTTGGAGGTTTTTTTTTGTTGGAAAAAAACAGCTGCAGAATTTGGTCACAAAATTATTTGAAAAAAAGGAAGAGGAAAAGGGAAGACGAAAGCTTATGAACTAGTGGATAAGGCAAAAAGTTTCGAAACTTGTGACGTTGTGTAAATAAGTGATGCAAAAAATTGGTCGGAATGTTTGTGCTGTGTACCTGGATAGGAAAACAGGGAAGAGTCTTTGCAGTTTTCGAACAAGAACTCATTGAACTTTTAGCCGTAACAAATTGCATGGCCTTTGCAAAGTGACCTTTTTCAAATCGAAACATTTTTTCCGCCCCTTCTATAGTCTGTTCAAAATGTAGAGAGCATAATTCGAATAGACCCGCGCTTTTTGGTTGGCTGAGTACCCAACATTTACATGCTGTATCGTCCTACGCAGCTAAATTACCGCGAATTTGATTTGAAAAAAGTTTATGAAGAAAACACGGGCCACGTCAAATTATGCTCTCTATATTTTGAACAGACTATAAAAGCCTTTCAACCGAAACTCCTAAATTGACATTATTTGGAACAGTTTGCCAAAAAATTGAAACAATCTTTTTTGTTTTGGCACTCTGAGCAAAACATCTTTATCAGGTGCCATCCCCTTCTAGCTTCTTTTAATAGCCTACCATTTTAAATTCTCAACTTTGTCCAAAAACGGACCAGCAAACATTCAGTAGCTTCAAAAATGTGGCATCATATTACCCTAAATGATTTGCGGCTGCCCTTATCAGACTGCCGCGTCTGCTAGTTCTCTCTTTCACACCATGGAGCACCCGGAACGAATTCAGGTTTCTACTTCTCCGATTTTTAAGCGAGACTCTTTTAGGTCGAAGAAGAGATTCAAGTGTTTTCTATCGAGACTCATGTTGAAGAAAATGTTCAGCCAAATGTTCCTAGTAAAGCCCAAAAACTACTGTTTCTAGAAGGAGTAGGGTATACAGCTCCTGAACCCTATCATTCTTCAGCTCCTAGAGATCCCGTTGGTTTTGTCTTTTTCTCTTAAAGAAATGTTCAGTATCACTCTGTCTGGCTAGTGTTCTTCTTCCAAGCAACTGCCTTCTGGTTGGCATGGAACTTGGTCAATTTTCTTGGACCTTATGTGAGTTTTTATTTGGAAGGCATGGAGATTGAGAGACAGAAGGTCAGAGAAGGAACGTTATGATGAGAACAGAACCGTCCTAGGTTCCAGTAGGAAACCGTAACAAGATTCGGACCGGAAACCGTGACAAAGTACGAACTGAAACGAGAGAAAAGAGTCCAAAAAGACTATGAAAACAGAAAAAAAAATGTAAAACTTGCTATTCTCAGCAAAAACAGCTTTTGCTCCTAAGAAAGATCTTTTCAAAAAATTGCCAACCACTGCTTTTACATGGTCGGAGTTTTTTTTTGATAACTCAGATAATTTAAACTTATAAAAAAAAATAGAAAACAGTTTTTTCCTGGGAGGTCATACACCAAGGGTGACAATACGATACGGGTGTGACTGGGGTGCCTATGGCCGAGTGGGTAACATCGTTGTCTGGCACTCAAACGTCAGCAGGGGTTTTTGGTTCGATCCCCGCCGATAAAAAAGTTTTTTACATTTTAGTTTCTGGGGTTTTCGAGTGTCCCGAACACGATGGTGAAGTCCATTTTCATTTTTGTCGCTTTAAAAACGGTCGAGGGTAGTATTGAAAAAAAAAAGTGGAAAAATAGTGAAAAGGCTTGAATTTTCGACTTTTTTTGGATTTCTTTAAGTTTTACTGAGATTTTAGAGGCGCTTGAGCGAGATTACGATATTCTTTCCATTTTTTTGCCGGGCGAGGGTCACATTGAAAATAGCTGAAAATCCCCAAATTGTGAGTTTTGTACTGAAATAGCTGAGTTTCCGGAAAAGGTCGAGAAGATTCTGGAAAGTTTTGGCTGAAAGTGGAGAATCACTTAAAACTTCTAAATAACCGTTTCTGGAAAATCTAGTGTCTGTCATCAATTCAGTTTTCAGTACTACTTCGACTACTGGTTTTCCAACAAGTACCACATTCCGATCAAAAGCTACGGAATCGACTTTCTCGACTACATGGGCATGATCGCCTGTACTCCTCTCTTTGCAATGGGCATCGTAGCCTTGATTCCAATTGTCTGGTAAATTTTGGGCCAAAACTTGTAAAATAATGGACATTACAGTATTCCCATGCTGTACCGACACATTTTCTCAGCAGTAATCTACCTACTGTCAGTCATGATTCTCCTGATTGCCACCTGTACTTGGACCAAGGATTCGAAGACGAATAACAGTGAGATCAGTTCCTTTTTAGTCTTCACCTTGACTATGATCTGCTTCATGATGGGAGCTGTAGGAGTTTTCCAGGTATACTTTTCCTTGAATTCTGGAAAAAAACTGTTTCAGAGCTATCTCTACGGGATGGCAGCAGAATTTCCGAGAAAGTACACCAGCGCTATTGTGATTGGTACGAACGTTGGTGGACTCTTTTCCAGTTTCTTGTACCTTTTCTGCACTCACGATGCCAAGGACAACCTTTTGGCGAAGAATGAGATTCAAACGGCTAAAGTCTATTATGGCGTCTCTTTCGCTTACGTGATTGTCGTCATTGGGACTGTCTATGTCTTCTGGAAATCGGTGAGTTTCATTTTCTTAAAGGAACATATTTGGGCGCGTCATAAGTACTTAAAAACTGTTCATAACTTCCTTCAGATGTAACGAAATTGGGCAAACTCGGTTCCAAAATGTAGGGGTTCATTCAGGTCGAATTTATAGGCTATATAAGAGATATCTTGTCGTTCGAGAACAGTGAACGTTCCAAGTTTCGATCAAAACACCATTTTGTCCATAACTCTTCAGGGTTGCATCGTACAAAAAAGTTGTCAACCAGTGAAAACCTCAGCTCAATGAGACGAGTATTTTGATTTTTTGAAAAACGATTTTTGATATTCGGATCAGCCCTAAACTGAAAATGTCCGGATGTCTTAGTGGGTGTGAAACGATGCCATTCCTCAGCTACTCCACGAAAAAAAACCTAAAATTCCAGGGTTTTTTGAAAATCTGATGCCAGACAACAAAGTCCTTAGTTTCAGAAAAGTATCGCATTTCCAGAAATTCTTCCGGCACTACAATTCCGACTATGCGGCGCCTCGTCAAACATGGAACTTTCGCAAATTTCTTAGGGATTTTGCTGAAGTTTTTCTTTGCGTATGTTTGCTTGTTTTTTCTTCATAAAGTATTTCTACAGACCTGGTCCGAGCTCCTTGGAATCTTTATGCTTTTCTTCACAATGTACTGCATTTTCCCGACAATTTCGGTCGGAATTCAGCCTTGGCCGACGCCTGGTCAAGCGGAATTACGTAATATATTCAAACCAGACTTTTTATGGTCTTTTTTCAGCAAAATATTTTCTTCCGATCGGGACGTTTTTGAATTTTTACACTCTGTCAACGATTGGGGCTATTGCGGCCAGTTTTATCAAATTTGTAAGTTGGATTTGATAAAATTACAAAATTTTCAGCCAACTACAAGCAGGAGTGCCAGAAACTGGCTTCTTCTGCCCTGCTACCTCAGTATGTACCTCATAGTCTATTTTCTGTTTTGTAATTTTTATCCGAACCAGCCAAAGCTTCGAAGAGCTCCGGTAAGACTCACTTTAAAAGTCCTGTACAAAAATTTAGGTAATATTCAAAAATGAGTGGTTCTACTTTATTGCCAACGGTTTTCTTGGCTTCCTGACTGGAATACTGTCCGGAATTTTAATGCCTCTGGCTTCGAGGTAAGATTTCCGACTCAACTTTCACTTCCCAACTTTTTGTAGGGCTGTCCGTCCCGAATTGCGAAGACTTGCCGGTCAGATGGCCTTGGCCTCCCTTCTAACAGGTGAAACTTATCAGTTTTTTTTTCAAGACTTTTTTAAGGTCTCTATTTTGGCGCCGGTATGACAAACGGCTTCGTTTCTGCTTTAACTGTTGAACACAAAATTAAAGATTGAACTATTTTTTTAAGAAATTTAAGCTGGTCTAAGAAGTGAACGATCATTGTACATACGAGCCTAATCCTTGTTTGACGAAAAGACAGATGGAGAGACAAACTTTAGAGGTCGTAACAGTTTTTCCGCCACCATCTTTCAAGAACGATGTTTGCTGCTGGAAGGATTTTTCCACTTTCAAAGAAGTTTTATATCGAGATTACTTTTTCGGCGCCCCATTAAAGTTTCGACAATAACTTCATCCATCTCTTGTCTTTCCTTCATAAAACTTAGATATCTGTTAATTGGAAATTTTCCGCAGTAAACGTACTGGTTAAAAGTACTGGTTAACAAAACTCAAATGGTTTATTTTTGACAATTTACGAAAGATACCACTGCTTGTATTGTGTATTAAGATTTTCGGTGCCGGCTCGTCCATCACAGAATCACAGTTTTTTGATGAATTGTTACATTATTGGTGATTCTTTACAGATCGGACTGTAGAAGGTGTATGTCACTAACAATTGTCTACTGCCATCGAAAACAAATTAATACAGGTCTCGCCAAAATGACCTTCAAATTTTGGTTCCACGCGCCAGAACTATTTTTCACTATTTTTCTCTTTTTGTCATTTTTTTTTCATTATCACATACGGGTACAACCCTCGATACTGTAACAAAAAAAACTGGTAAAACCCGTAAAAGGTGAAAAATAGTTTTGGCGCGCGGAACCAAAATTTGAATTTCATTTTGGCGAGACCTATACCATTTCAATGACTTGCTTTGATACTTCACTTCTCAACCAATCTCTGAAAGATGTTTTATCATAAATCATAGCATCACAATTCTAAAATCCCCAACAATCTCCGATCGCTTCTAACAGATGAGCACAAAAAAGCGTGCCCCTCAACCCGTTCTTGGCTAGTTCTTTCTATCGCCAATCCACATGTTGGTACAGAAGCGGAACTATTCGATTAATGTTCCTCTCCGTCTATAAGGCAGTAAACTCACGTTTTCAGTCGTAACCGGTTCTCTCTTTTGAGTTGACAGGCGACTGATCGATCAGCGCCGTTTCTACCTTTAAAGGTCACCCAGCTCTCGACCAGCATCCGCTTTTTTAAATATTGTTAGATTATTGACTTTAAGCAACTCCTAAAATCTTGTGAACGTTCAAGTTCGCTCTTTTTGCCACTAATTTTAACGAGATGTTACAGCGGAAGTTGGTTTTTTGACTGCAAACTAAGTCCACTCTCTCTCACCTCTCTCTTAGGGGCAACCTTGATCGGTCGGCTGGACACAACAGTAATAGTCTCTTCTCTCTGAGGAAGGAAACTTGATCCTTTCAATAGAATCATCATTTTTTCTTTTTCTTTCGATTTCTTAAAGACTATGACATCACTTTTTTGTTAACTTTATTTGCGTCATGAGTCATTAGTACAAAGTCTAAAAAACTAAAGAAAAAATGAGTTAAACACCCTTTCCATTGATGCTTTCTTTCACAATTAACTTCCTCAAATACTTCGCCTTTTCTTAATTTTGCAAGAGCTTGCAAACCTGCAGATTTTGATTTCAAAAAAAATGCAAAAAACGTCGTCCACGCGAGTGTCAAATATAGATATCGTTAACTCCTGTTCTCAATGTTTAAACGGTTGCAAATTTATGAAAATTTTATGACTCCAGTCATATAAGACAACCTTCGATTCCTTGTTTTTCACCGGAACAAAGCCCGGTCATCTCTCTGATTTCTCAAGAGTTCACCACGTGGGTGGATTGAAAGTCACGGTCAGTTGTTGATTACTCCCATTTCAAAAACCTGTATCTGTGACAGATAAGCCCCTTTTTTGTCATCTTGTCTTTAAGCTTTAAATTTTTTAACATCTACAATTTTAACCGATGTCCGAGTTGTTGGGGTATTTCTTGTTCTGAAAACAAATTACTGGGTTTTTAGGGGTTTGTCACCAAAAACTTACTCAAGTGAACAGTCTGATCAATGTTTACCAAAGTCTCCAAAAACCAGCTCGAAGTCCAACCTCCAAAGAGCACGTGAAAAATTAAGAGCCTTTGCCAGCTTCCATGGGCATTTTCTTCAAAAGACACAGGGCTTATCTCGCACTCATCGTGTACCAAAGGCAAACAAGGCCAGGGCCTCCAAGAGACGACCTGCTTGTTGACCCGAACAAGAGAGAGACGCCCTTTCATGCTTCTCCAACTTTGCGTGATCAAGTTGTAACTTTTTTTCTCTTCCATTTTATGGCCAAACATTCAAAAAGCGAAGGAACAACAATCCTTCCACAGTTGACAGTTCCCCACCTAATCGGATCGCATCAATTCTCTCTCTTTTTGGCACAGTTCGATTTTTCGTCTCAACCACACGATCCCCAATGTGGGTATCACATGATACTGCCTCCAGTTTGTTGCGTCTCTGTCTTCTTCGTCTTTTCTCTCTTTCTCTCTGTGTGTTTTAAACTGGGAAAACAGTTAAAAACAAGAGAATCTTCAAAGTACTTGCTCAAAATCAAAGGACATTTTCTCTTCCTAATTCTTGGTAATATCATACTGGTTTTTTCAAGTGTAATATTGCGAAACAAGAATTTGTTGTCTGCGAGATTTTTTAGTAAGTTTACGATCTTTTGGAGAAAAGAGAAATACAACTTCAAGAAAAATTGTTCAAACTTTTCGAGAAAGACGAGACCCAGTGTTGGAATCTTTACATCTGGGACTCTCTTCAGAAAATTCGTTGGAAGATCAAAAAAAGACTTAAAAGAGAAGACTGTTTGCTCAAACGGTAGCATACTTGTCACATTTTTTTCGAGGGAGAGTCACTTCTTTATGTCCACTTTAAACTTGCCAGCAATGCTTCAAAATTTGCAGCCTAACAACTTTTACTAAAAAAATGTTTTTAGTTTTTAAATGCGGTAAATTCGGGAAAATACTGTAGATCTCACAGCAGGAAGCCTTCGCTGAAAATGAGGTGAAAGATGAATGTTAGGTATTTACTCCAATCAAGTATCCCGCCATACCGTATCCTCTGTCGGTTTAAGCGCCAATTTTTCTCACCGATCGTAACAATGAGTAGTGAGCTAAGGACAAAAATGCCATGAGTTGTAAAAGAAAGTGACGCTAAATATTCCTATCTTACGCGGTCAGTTCAAGAATAGCCTTTCTACGTCACGGTCTTCATTTCCTTCCGAATCAAGCTACAGGTCCGTATGACTAATCAGGAACTACTAATTCTTAGAATCATCTTTTGCGTCATGGTCAGAGACTATAATGAGGACAAGGCTGTTGATAAGACTCAGAGTTATAAGGCCCCAGCTTCGCATTTGTTCAGTTTTCATTCTTTAAACTCCAATCTTTCTTCCCATTCACTGAATAGACTATGAGCAGATTGGTCGATAGATATGGCACCAGAATTCAAAGATAACCTGGGGTCGGTAGAGCAAAACTTAGCGCCAGTTGTCTTCGCTAAACTTTTATCTCTCGTAGCATTTTTCTTGTTCGCTTTAAGTCGAAAAAAAAAGAAATTTCCAATTCACTCTCATCTGATCAAGATTTCGGTATTTTTATGTTTACCGTACTGCAGTCTAAAATCGGGCGAAATTCGTCTGTACTATAACAAAAGGACTGAAATTTTTTTAACTCCGGACCGTTATGGACTACCCCTAGGTGTACGGCTGCACCAGAAAATAATTAAAACTTTTCTAACCACTAGGGAACGGTTCGTCAGTAGGCATTTTTCTCATTCAGCATTTTTTTACTACCGCGTCCGAAACTTTCTGTTTCTCATCGTTTCGGTGGCTTTTTCGTTCCGAAACTTTCAAAGCCAAGAATTTTTTCAAAACGTTTGAAAGCCCAATGATGTTGTTAAAGGAAAAAAAACAGTCTAAGCTTAAAGAGAGGTAGGAAGTCATCAATTTCTAGCAATCTGAGAAGAAAGCAAAAAAAGGAGAGAGACAGAGATAAGACAATTGTCGACTGTTCACAAATCGTCGCTTACTATGTCCATCAAAATTACCCTTAACTTGAAAACTATAAACTGATCGAAACTCTTTTTTTCTCGTAAAATCTTGCCTGAACATGCTTCAGTTTTTACGACAGGGTATGCTTTCTGTTAACCTCAAATTTTTCTCAATTATTGCGTTGGCTTTACTCTCGAGCATTTCCATTCTTTGACCCAAATTCTTTCTCAAAAAACACATTACAGAGTCCAGCCTCTTCTCCTCCTTCGTGTGTGTTATATGTGCAGCCGGGTGACTTTTTCCGATAAGATAGCTCAGCCTCTGACGACAAATGCCAGTATGCAACGGGCCGCCGACCCCAGGACCTCGCAGGAAGATTTTGTTGGTAATTTTTCTTCATATTCGTCCTAAATTTTTTTTAGATCTTTCCGACGAGGCCGAAACATCCTCCGGGGACGCAATATGCAACGTCTGCGGCGAAACACCCGCCGCCATGCATTACGGTATTTTTGCTAAAATATTAGCCTAAAACGATAATTTTAGGAGCTGTTGCCTGTGTAGGATGCAAGGTTACTTATTTTCCCATTAAATTATGCAATTTAAAAATTTTTAGGGATTTTTTCGTCGCGCCTTGATGAAAGCCGACCAGTTGGAATGCTTGACTGACGGCAGCTGTGTTATTAATAAAGGTTTGAAAAAAAAATGTAAAATTTAAAAATAGTTAAGATTTACGCACAAACTGTCGTAGCTGTCGCTTTCAAAAGTGTCTAAGTGCTGGAATGAAGCCCGGAGCGGTTCGTCCAAACCGGGAGGTTAGCAGTCGGCAGAAGAAGAAAGCTCTGGCTATGCCTGACGAGTCGGTAAGAGATTGTTATTTTTTTAAATAATATAAATCAGGTTGATTGCACACCAACATCGGCACGACAGAAAGATGACTGGCTGAAAAAGATGCCCGTAGAAATGAGGACGATTCTGATGAATCTGCTCAATATTGAGGCCAAGATCATGAAGGTAACTTTTTAATTTTCTGTTTTTAGTGGAGGAAAACTAAAGAGTTTATCAGTCAGTTAACAAAACCTCTCATTTCATCCAATTTTTTTTTATTTTCCGGGCGATACCAACACCCCAGCTTCGAACCTCTATCCACTGAAGATCAAGACGCTGCAGGAACTCGTAGAAGACCCAACAAAACTTAAAGGGAAACGTTCGGAGGTACATTCAATCCATTGTTTTTTCCAAGAATTCTCTTCAGATGCGCTACGAACCCTACAGAATGGCCAAAAATGACGAACTGTGCTCTGTAGCTTACCGCCGAGTCATTGCCGCCATCGACTGGATCGAGTACTTGGCGGAGCTCATGGGAGGACTCGATATCGACGACAAAATGGTTCTGATTAAAAGCAGCTTTGCTCCACTGATGGTCTTCAAATTCACTACGAGAACGGCGGAAGTGGCCAAGGATCAGAACATTTTATGCCTTTGCAATTTTTGTTTTGTTCCAAGGAATATTTCTTCTGCTTTTTCAGATTCTTAGTGAGTTTTTTTGGAGATACAACAGAAAAGCACGTTAATTTGAAAATTCTTTAAACTTTCAGTCATCTTGGAAATGGTCTTGTCGGCAGGGCTCTGGATGAACTGGTCGAACCGTTCAGGACCTATGGGCTCCGAGAGGAAGAAATCGTCTGCGTCAGCGCAATGATCGCCATCAATCCACGTAAGAAATTTCTCAAAATTTATAAAAAAAAAGTGCGTTTTAGTGACCAAAGGACTCTCAGACTCGGCTTTCAATAAATGTGTCGAGCTGCGGAACAAAATTCAAGATACTCTCTTCCATATCGTCAAAGAAGCCCGTCTCAGTCCCCATCCTCCGATCTGTTACGGTCATTTGCTGCTCTCCTTGCCTATTGTTACCGTGAGTTTTTTTTAAATTCTCTCCTCAATTTTTCTCCAAAATTTCAGTCGATTGCCAACTCCATGTGTGAGAATCTCCAATTTGCGCAGACCTTCTCGGCACAGGGAGAAGTTCCCCTCCTTACGGATCTCTTCGGTTGTTTCCCCGTCGATCCATTGGAAGATCTTCTTCAAATGGACGACTTGGTGCTCTCTCCGACCTCGAGCAACATTTTGAAGCAGACGAATCAGAGGGAAAAGTCGACGCAGACGGAGACGACGGAGCGGAGAATGAGTAGGAAGAGGAGAATGGACGAACCGAGATCCCCGTCAAGCTTCAGTCTCCTGAGAGCGCCGGCTTCTTTCACTTTGACGGAAATGTTTGACGATATTCATAGAGAGGTAAGTATGTGGACAGATATACGGAATGATAGCCAGTAGACATAAGAGAGACAGTTTTGGTCCAGCTTTCTACCGAAAAACCGGTTTTGGCTTCCAAAACTCGAATCAAAGACTGTTGAGGGAAGTGAACAGATTGTCCTAATAATTTGGATTTTTTTTTATCCTCGATCAAATGAATGTAAAGAACAGAAATGTTTGGGGTTACAGTTAAAAATATGCCTCTGTGAAACTGTCCTCATCAAAAGATTGTGTCCTTCCTCTCAGCTGAAGAACTTTTCAAAAATTTCTAACCACTGCCTTTTCCGGTCAGACTTTTCTGATACATCAAATAGAACCTATAAAAATTTAAAAACGTGTATTTTTCTTGGAAGGTCATAAACCAAGGGTGACGACACGATACGGGTGTGATTCGGGGTGTCGGGTCCCCATGGCCTAGTGGTTATCATCATTGTCTGGCACTCAAACGTCCCCAGGGGGTTGTTGGTTCGATCCCCGCCGACAAAAAACTTTTTTGCATTTTAGTTTCCGGGGTTTTCAAGGTTCTCGAACACGATGGTGAAGTCCATTTTCATTTTTGTTGCTTTAAAAAATGTCGAGGGCAATATTGAAAAAAAGTGGAAAAAATGGTGAAAAGGCTTGAATTCTCGACTTTTTATGGATTTCTTTAAGCTTTACTGGGGTTTTCGAGGATCCTGAAGGAGATTATGCCTTTCCATTTTTGTTGGTTCAAAACCGGTCGAGGATCACATTGAAAATGTCTGAAAATCGCCAAAAGTTTTGTACAGAAATAGACGTAAGTTTTGGCTAGACGTTTAGAAGAAAGTTAATCGAACTAGTTACTCTTTCTTTATTATTTATCCATTTCCAGAGCGACTCTCCCGAGCGTTTCGGCACCTCCTTCCCCTCCACGTCTGCCTTGAACCAGCCTCAACAGGCTCCACTGAATCCAACAGTAGGAAGAACCTACTCTCTCCCGAGTTCTGTGAACATGCTCCCGGTAAATTTCAAATTCGTTCAATTTCATAGATCTTTTAGGCCAATAACGTTGCTACTACCACCTACCAGTACCATCAGATGGTTCAGCCAGCTCAACAGCAGTCGACTTCATACTATCCCAACTGCTACAGCTCTCAGCATTGGGAGCAGCAACCGCTGCCAATAAACAAAAATCAACAAAACAACGGATACCTGTGAAATGCCAAAATACCTGTGATTTGTATCTTTCAACGCTTCTTTACACGATAGCATAATGAATGTCAGACTTTTATAACTAAAATATATAACAGCTCTTTTTGTATGTTCTCCCGGGGTATAAATGAGTAAAAGTTGATGGAGAATAAGGCCTTTGCAGTCCGACATCGGTACAACACTGTTTGAACATCAGTTCAGGATCACAGAGGTCAACGCGTCCGGAACAGTTTCTAGCAGTGGGCTAAAAGGTCAAACTGGTCATAACTTTCGAAAAAATGAGGTTAGAAAGGTTTTTCAAACAAAGAATTGTAGTCTGAACGAAGGCCTATTAACCTGCACAGGACAAACACCATGATTCTTCATTATTCGTTCACAGTGTACCGAATCTCCCTCAAAAGGTCATCATAACTTTTGAAAACAAGCAGTTAAAATGCTTTTACAAAAAAGAATTGACGCCAAAACAATGGACTTCAAGGCTTGTATAGTCCGATCTCGGGGCGATACTGTTTAAAAACCGACCAGGCCAAATTCATGTTACTTTTGGCAAGAGATTCTCTAGAGCGCATATCATTGACAGAGATGCTTAAAACTACGCTAATGACATTAAACCTGTGATTGTAAAACTAAAAAGTCTCGAAACTTCCTCGTTTTCTATCAGTTGAACGAGTTTTCGTAGCTTGTCTCACCCCACATCATTAGGCTACATCGTTACCAGATTAGCTTCAGTTTAGGGGAGACACGGATCCTTCTGCGGTATGAACAAGACCGAAAGTCACGATAAGGACTCAGATAAAAGGCGTTAACACCAGGAGACAATCAGGCTTGCAACAATGCTCCTCTTTCTTTTAGCTTCAGTTTTTGTACTAACGAGTGGTCAGTCTTCTTGTCCAAATGGCGGTACCTTTCAGTCCATCTATAATACGTAAGTTTTTTGCTTAAAAAACTGAAAAAAAGCTTTAAAAAAAGTTTGTTATCAAGAGTACCAAAAGTTCAGATGCGTCTATCTCTCGACGGACACAGCTACATTTTGGGATGCTGAGAACAAGTGCCGCGGGAAGGGTGGTCATTTGATTTCTGTGCACAGCGCCTTCCAGAATTCGGTGCTTGCTGGTACATTAATTTTTTAAAACTCTAAATTCTCTTCTTTTAGGCGTCGCCGGCGATTCGCCGGCCTGGATCGGCTTGTACAGGAATAGTACCCAAGCCTCGTGGACATGGTCAGATGGCACTCCCCTCAATTACCAGGCATCTTTCGACATCACTGGCTGCAAAAATGCCGCCAGTAACTATATGGCTTTTGACAATTATCTCTGGGCGTGAGTCTTTTATTCTATCTTCAAATTTTGGCGCTTTTGACCCGTTTTTGCCTTAATTTTTGTTGATTTAATCACGGGATCATGCAAACTATCAAATCGGGGGCAATTGAACTGGATCTCGTTCATATTTTAAACTTTTTCAAAGTTTTACAAGGATCAAATTTTAAGGATGTTTTTAAGGATTTTTTCAGCTGCCAAGTCTACTCCACCAAGCTTCCCTACATTTGTCAGTTGCCAACAACGGCGACTGTCACTACAACCACCATAGCTCCGGACTGTGAGAATGGCGGTGTCTGGGAGCCGCTCTTCCAAGCGTACACTTCAAATATATTTTTATAAAAAAAAGGTTTTAGCTGTCTTTATGCAAACGACAACTGGCACTACTTTCCTGACGCTGAGCAAGCCTGTCAAACCCGGGGTGGAAATATCGTCTCAATCCATAATCAGGCACAGTTGGACGCTGTTAGAAGTAAGAATTATATTTTTTTTAAATAATATTTGTCTAGAATATGCCGCCAATCATGATGGCTACGTTGATGAAAACTACTTTCTCGGAGGAAGCAGACCATACTACGGAGCTAGTTTCAATTGGTTGGATGGTTCGCCATACGATTATGATGTTTTGCGTAACTTTAAAAAAATTTCTAAAGAGTTCAACGATTTCAGATAATCAGAGCTGTGCATACTATTGCGACTGCATCTTGGACAACTACAAGACGAAGACAACACAGTAAGTTTTTGATACAGAGTATCAGCAAAAGAGGTTCAGAATTTTGCGGAAGCTTAGGCAAAACTGTAGTGTTTGTGCCAGGGTTGGGCAAATTTGCGATTTAATTTGTACGCAAATTTGCGTAACAGAGTGGCGTGAATCGTTTTACAGATGCATTCGGGGTCAAGGCGTCTGAGAAAAATAGTGTCACGACTCAATAATCGCTGAATTGAAAATGGCACGAGTTACGCCACTCTTTTACGCAAATTTGCGTACGAATGTTCGCCCAATTTTGGTTTGTACCGTTAAGTAACGTCCTGTTTCAGATGTGATCACTGCAACTATTATTCTGGTTCTATTTGTACCATTCCTGCTGCTTACTATGATGGTCCTCCAGGCACACTGAAACCGTCGCCGACACCTTCTACTGTCTGTAAAAACGGAGGTTTCTGGGACTCTGTCTTCAACAGGTAGCTACTACCGTCATCTGGTTTCAAACTCTTCTTCAAGCTGTCTCTTGGCCGGACCATACGAGCTGTATCGAGAGGAAGCTGAATCTTATTGTGGCGCACTGGGCGGATACATTATCTCTATCCATTCCAAAGCTCAAAACGACCATCTTGTAGGCAAGAGATCTTAAAATTAAAAAAACTGGAATTTTTTAAGATATGGCTATTCAGAACAACTTTGTTCTTGGGAACGGCTTCTGGATTGGCGCTTCCCGTTCGTATTCAGAGGGAAATTGGACTTGGAGAGACGGAACGCCATTCGATTACAACAATATTGTCGGTTGCGTACAGTACCCTACTATGGATATTTACTACGAGAACTATCTCATGTTTGATAGTCCGTCGGGAGGATGGGAGTGAGTCATCTAGTCTATTGTATTTGTATTTGGTAATAGTTCGGCAGGCGCCCTTTCGTTTGAAAATTCCCTCGTAATGAACCAATTTCGCATTTTTCTTCATTTTTCATCGATTTTTATGCTTTCTAACTACTTTTACCGGATTCAGCGTGTAAAGAAACCCCTTAGGCCATAAATTCACTCAAAAAGTGGGAGAAATAGATGAAATTCGGAAGTTTCGCTATATCCTTCTGGAAATCGTCATAGTTCGAGTGAATTCAGGGTCCAATAGGTTCTTTTCCACGCTGAATCCGGTTAAAGTAGTTATATAAGCATAAAAGTTGATAAAAATGAAGAAAAACGCGAAATTGATTCATTCTGAGGATTACCGTGCAAATTTTGGGGGAGCGCCTGCCGAACTATTATCAATTTTTTTTTTCAGATGTGTTGACCGTGCCGGTGACGGCAGCGGCGGCTACAACTTTATCTGCTCCCTCCCAAAAGATCTATACGTGTCGACAAAGCCACCAAAAACACACACGACAAAGAATCCAATGTGTCCCAATGGAGGAGAATATGATGACGTTTTTGACAAGTGCATCTACGTGCCATCTAGTGAACGAAGAGAATGGCCTGATACCACTTCGTTTGCTGACTCTGAAAAGATTTGCAACTCCAAAGGCGGTCACTTGCTGACTGTTCATAGTCAAGCTCAACAGGATAGATTCACGAGTATGACTATTTTTTTTGCCGTGAAAAACGCTTTTCAGAATGGGCCTTGCTGAACAGCTACTCACTTGCTTACTACACTTGGCTGGGTGGATACAGAGTAAATCAGGTCGCAAACTTTACCTGGGTCGATGGCACTCCCATGAACTATACCAACTTTGACAATAGTGAGTTTGTATCAGAGTTGGGACAACGTTCGTGTTCGTTGTTCGCTTTGACCGAACACGAACAGTTCGTGTTCGAGGGCGAACACGAAATTGGTGAATTTTCGTGTTCGCTTGACGAACAAAAAAGTGAAAATGTTCGCTGTTCCGGGCTCGAACAGAGTTTTAAAGCCAGACGAACATGGACACTTTTTGCACTAGAAATTGTCAAAAAATTGCCTTTCTTGGTGACAGTTCCTTTGACTAAATGTTCATAGTGCCTGATTTGCTCAAAAAATTGAATTTGAGTGGAAATTTTCGAATTGTTCGTGCCCTGTTCGTGTCCCATGTTTATCGAACAGTCCGTCGTCGGACGAACTTTGGGACACGCGGACGTTCGTGTTCAGTTCGACTTCGAACAAAAAGTGCTCTGTTCGGGCAAAAATCCACTGTCCGACCAACCCTGGTTTGTACTGAGAAACAGGGGGACAGAGATATACAAGATTGTAACTCAGCCTCGGTTCGATTTTCAGCCAGTAAATGCAGTCTGACCGACTACAACAAAGACTACCTCATGATGTACCTTCCAAATGGAACTTGGTCGTAAGAAATGTGTTCAAAAAGTTCTAGACAACCCGTTTTCAGTTGCGCATCATATTGGGACAAAAAACTGTACGCTTGTCTTCTGCCTACTACCCCCACAGCTCCTATCACTTCGACCACACCACTACCAGCGACTGTCGATCCCCGTTGTCCCAAGGGAGCCTATGATGATCTTTTCGATGCGTAGGTTTTTTGGTCCTAGTGCATAAGTGGGGGTCTTAAGAAACTTCGGGGGTCATAAAAAAAGAACGCAATTTTCCAAAGTATGCTTGGTGATAGCCTAAGCTTTTAGCAGGGGTTATCACTCTCGCTGTAGGCTTTCAGTTGAGTATGGGATGTCACAGCTTCCTGGCAATCAGTCTGCTTTTAGTGATAACCTAAGCATTTATGAGGGGTTATCACTCTCGCTGTGTATCCGAGTTGGGCTGTAGAAGTCATAACTTTCTTTCCATGTTGCAAAAAAAGCAACTTTGTTATGGGAAATCCGAGCGACAGAAAGAACGAAAAAAACTGAAAACAAGCGATAAAAACCAGTTTTCTGGAAAAAACCATTTTTCTTTTTTTAAGACCCCCGAAGTTTCTTAAGACCCCCACTTATGCACTAGGACCGGTTTTTTATAGGAAATTCCGCATTAAGATTTTTTTAGCTGTGTTTACACGTCAGGTTACGACACTGACTATTTCACAGAAGCCGACGGAGCTTGTCAAACACTTGGAGGAAGACTAATCTCTATCCATAGTCAAGCCGAAAATCAGAGACTCATCGACATTGCAATGAGAACAAACTTTGATCTCGGGTCCCATGTCTGGATTGGATTGAGCAGACTGAACACGACTTCGCCCTGGACGTGGACTGACGGCAGTCCAGTAGATTATATGGCTGCTCTGGATACGGCCCCGTGTAATGGCCGCTATAACCAGGTACTACTTCACATGACGGTCGAAGGAAATTGGCTGTAAGTTTTGGTCTCTAGTCGAAAGTATCGAATCTTTAGATGTGGGCCCGATTACGAGTATGATTACTACATTTGTAAGCTATCGAAACAGACTGTATAATAAAGTTTTATGCCTTGTTCGAACTGTTGTAGACGGCTGGGGGACATTAAGCCCCCACCCCGCGGAGTGGGGGGGGGGGGGCAAACGCGACCTCGTATTTTTAGCATAACAGCAAATCGTCCCCAAATCGTCGGGAATCAATTCCTTTCGATGAATATAAGTTAGAATAATTATTTTTGATAGGAAAAAACTTTAATTTCGCTAAAATTCAATTTTTGGTCAACATTTTCTATTTTTTGCCGCTTTTCACCTATATATCGCTCCATTTCGATGTTTTCAAGAAGAAGAGGTGTTTTTGAGCTTTGCAATAGTTTTCTAAGTTGTACAGCAGTTCAAAAGAAACAACTTTGTAGTACATCACCACTCTGCCCGACCAAGGCTTCGTCATGAAAACAATTTAGGAATTTGAGCGCTGCAATGAACCCTATACTAAATGGTTTCCAAGATGCTTCTCACAGAGAGTATAGTGTATCCTTCCAGTTTTATTACTAGATAGAGTACAATTCTCTGAAAGAACCAAAGCTGAGTCATCTGATTTGACTGAGCCCTTACTATTAGTCGATTGGTTCTGGTTTCTCCTTACTGAACTGATACTATGTCTAGCTGCAATCTGGTGGGTTTTCTGCTCTGATCTAAAATATTGTGACTGTTCTTTCCTCCGATTAGTAGTAAACACCGGTAGAAAAATAGTTAAGTCTCTTTACTCTCTCATTCGACTGTCTTTCCATCGGCTCAATAACTGATAGTTACTGTGTAATAAGGAACGACAGATCGGTCAGGCTGCAGCTTACAGTCGCCAGAAATAAACGCTCAGTTTATACAGAGACATTGTGAGAAAGAACAGTCACCGTTTTTGTAAATCAAAGAAGAGAACCAAACAGAATCCATGTAGCGATGACTACCAGGTCGGTTGAGAGATACCAGGCCCTATTGACTAGCAGTAGGTGTTTATATGACTTGTAGTCTTTGTTTTTTTCACAGAATTTGTAGGTTACCTGATGCTACAAAAGAAAGGGAACAGTAAAAGGACAGTGGTATCTTCGGAACAATTCAGTACTGATAACAAGGTGACACGCAGCTTCATAGCCTGTTTTCATAGGGATGTATTGGTCGAACGAAGTTCTGATGTACTACAAAGTTATTGTTTTTATCTGTTTTACAACTTTACAAACATTTCGAAGCTGAGAAACCTCTTCTTCACCTTGAAAACAGCGAAATAGTACGCGAAATAGGCGAAAATCAGCCTAAAAGCTGACATTCCAAGCCAAAAATTGAATTTTAGCGAAATGAAAGTTTTTTGCTGTCAAAAATAATTATTCTAACTTATATTCATTGAAAGGAATTGATTCCCGACGATTTGGAGACGATTTGCCGTTGAAGAATACGAGGTCGCGTTAGGCCCCCCCAAAGGTCCCGTTAGCCTACAAATGCTTACAAGCTAGCTTACAAATCTAGTCTGGCTTAGAATATTCTCACGTTTTTAGTCTTCAATCCGTCTTGAAACTGGCTTAGAATAAAAAAATATCAGTGCTTTAGCCGATACTCTAAAGTATACTTAGGCGGTCGAGTTGCTGGCCCAAACCTGGTGTCCCGTTTTCTCAATATTCTACTTATACATCGTTGAAGTCATTTTTTTCCATAGGTAGGTACCATTCATGGGAACCTCCGGCAATAATGATGCCTCCGGCTCGTCGACTCGAGTCGGATTCGAGTTGAGTCGATTTTCTGGAAAATTTCACGATACATATTTGGGGTCATTTTTGCCGAAAGTTCCCATGAATGGTACTATGGAAAAGTGACGCCAAGGGTGTATAAGCAGAATATTGAGAAAAACGCGACACCAGGTTTGCGCCGGCAACTCGAGCGCCCAAGTATACTCTAAAGTGATGTAGGTGGCCAGAAGCCGGTGCCAACCTTTTCGCGTGGCCCAGTTTGTTAGAGGCTGAATTAGAAATCTACACAACCATTTCCATTATCTTGCACTGAGCTTTTCCAGTATTAATTTCTTTTTTTTTGCTTTTATGCGATTAAAAGAGCCATTTCGACCTGTGTAGTGTCTTCCGGTGAGATAACGCTATCAGCTTGGCAAAATCATCCCGCCTTGCCTTGCACCTCTTCTCGAATCTCTTTGTTTATTCCCAACTTTTCCAGGACAAATGAAGCTCCTGCTTCTTTTTCTCTCTCTGGGTTTCGTTCTCGCCAAGTGTCCTGCCGGAACAATATGGTCCAGTGCCTACAATTACTGCTACTCTGTTAACATGTAAGAGTTTATTAACTGAAAAAATATATATGGTTTTTAGTGACGCAACATCATGGGAGGTTGCCGAAAGGCAATGCATGAAACAAGGAGGTCATTTGGCATATATTCAGGACTCTGCTCACAATAGCTACATTTACTCGCGTAGGTTCAAAAGTTTCGTATTTTTGAGGCAAAAACAGTCATTTTTTCCACCTCCAACAACTTTCAGTGGTTCGGAGCCTGAATGCCAAGAGAGTCTGGATCGGAGCGGAAGTCTATTCTCACCGTTGGCTCTGGAGTGACGGCAATGCTCTTCTCTACTCCAATTTCAAGAGTAAGACTCAAAATTGTAACCATATCCAGGTTCAGACGCCATTTCTGACCCTTATTCCCACTCTGTAGCCGGAATGTACATTGAGAGCAGTCAGCTGAACGGTTATTGGGATATTTTGTCTGATACCCAGACTGTCACCTACCCATACATTTGCGAAACTCCACAGTGTACTCCTGACGGTCGTCCTCCACCGTCTCTTCTTCAAAATGCTACTCTGCCAGGGATGATATATGGACCCGTCTCGAGGAAGTTTTTCTTCGGATCTGGAAGTAACAAACTCTATGTGAAGGACGCAAGAAAATGGTGTGTGGCTAGAGGAGGGGATCTCGTCAGTATTGCAAACGCTTACGAAAATCAAGAAGTTTTGTCAATGATAAACAGTAAGTTTTGTGGATAGTTATAGGAACAGGGAGACACAGGGAGCCCGACCAGTTGACCAGCCATTTTCAGACATTCTCGGAGTCAACAATCCATCAATGTTTCAAGTCACCATTGGCTTCCAGTCCGATCTGAAAGGAGTATGGAGCTGGGTTGATGGCAACCCTGCTACCTTCCAAAACTGGGATATTGGAGGTTTTCACACCGTTTTTATTCCACGTAGAAATATTTCAGAGCCGTTCATGAACACCCAAATGGAGTCTGTCATCAACCTGTACGCTGGGAAATGGAAAGCCAGCGCCGACCTGATGCCAGGATATTTTCTCTGCGAATATCTGACAGCAAATGACAATGTTTGTTTTTGAATAAAACCTTCATGGCGTCTGGGCTCTGTAAAATTGGAACCATGGACTCCGGCAAAGCATCGCTGTGAGTCAAGCCATAGGTACAGCTAAACAAGACTGAACAAGATTGACTCTCCATCCAGACTGCAAATACACTGACAGGCCAACACAATGGTAACCATAGAAATCAGCCTGGATACCATAATGTAGTGCCCGTGAAAATAACTACCACAAAATGGTAACCAGCGAAAGTTTAAAGCCAATTTTTGACTGACCATTACAGACATTACGAAGAATAATGCGCCGAATGGTAGGAGTAACCTTGTTGGATAGACGCACTAATGAGTGGTTACATGGAACGGTCAAGCTCCAAGATATCCGAGTCACGTGGATCAAAAGGAAATGGAAATGGGCTCAGAAGATTGCCAACATGAACCACGACCGTTGGACAAAAATCGTCAGCGAGTGGCGCCCTTGGAATCGGTACAGAGGAGTTGAGAGACCTAGAGCCAGATGGAAAGACGACTTGACAGCAGGATGTGGCAAAAACTGGATGAGTGTTGCGGTTAGGACTCCCGATATTTTTAGACAAAGCATGTAGAGTCCGTATACCACCTCATTCTGTACTGTACGTATACCACCTTCTTTTTTCTTTTTCCCTTCCAGTTTAAATCAGACTGGACCGTAATTGCTGGGAGATGTCATGGAAGTATCCACAGTAGTCTTGAGCTGTGGTTATGTCCCGTAATTTCCTAAGTTCAGCTACAGGATGGACAAGTCCATCTACAGGATGGACAGCTCATCTCTAAGCTGAAACATTGCAGACTCACACTCGAATACACTTAGTTTTGTTAGCACTAAAGCGTTATTTTTTACTAGGTCTCTTAACAGGAAACTCAAACCCCTTTCACGGCCATCGGGTGGGGGGGGGGGGGGGGGCAAACGTACAGAGAACCTGTTCTCGACACGGTTAGAGCGCCATCGTCAGGGATTTCCTCTAGAACCCACATCATCGATTCGTTACCGGGAAACACCTTTTTTTGTTGCTTAAATCAGTCTAGGCCAAAGTTTGCTATTTTCAGCATTGAGGGATTCTCAGACCGGCGACGCGATAAAATCTCATAGTCGTCCTTTCCCCGCTCTCGCCCCCGTCCAACCAATATGTGTCATCGGACCTGTCCTTTTATTGATTCTTTCATCCTTTGGAGCCTGTTCAAACATCCTCTTCTATTTCTCTTTTGTTTCAATTTTGGTCAGAACCGTCTTCTAGATGCTATCACATCTTGCGACACCATCGTCTTCAAGTTACGTTTACGGGGAAAAGTTTGATCCGTAAGTTTTATCCGTCTTTTTTTGTTAATTCGACCTTGAGGTACCAATTCGAGTTCATTAGAGAGTCCGAATCCCCTCCCGATTATAAGGATTACGGTAATTTTCCGAGAAATGTCTGTCCGGCAGAGTGCAAAGTTTGCGGTGGGCAGGCAACAGGTTACCATTATGAGGTGAGCAATGCTTCAAAAATCGTGTTTTGTTTGGGAAAACGACACATTGTTTTCTCTGCTACCTCGGAAACACTTGTTGTTAAACTTTTTTAGCATTTTTTGGTATTTTGTGGTTATTTTACACAAAAACATATTCTGGCTTTTTCTAGACGTTGGTTTTTTATGCAATTTCTGAATTTTTTTAACTCGAAAAAACACAATACCCAAAAACTGCCATTTTTTGAGATTCGTATGGTTATTTTCTAACCATTTATATTGACATTTCAAAGATGTTCTTCGCTAGACGAACAACCTCTTTCCATCCCCCTTCCCCTCTTCCGAACCACGCGGCTAACACTTTTGTGATTTGTGAACGGACCGACCGACACAGACACTATAACCTCCGTGATCTTCAGGTCGCGTCATGTAATGGCTGCAAGACCTTCTTTCGGCGAACTGTCCTCTCGAAAAAGACGTATACCTGTAAGAGGACGGGCAACTGTGAGAGTGACCTCTCCAAAAGTAAGATCTTGATGAATTCGAGAATGACATTTGTGTTTTTTAGAAAAGCAGCACTGGTGCAGAGCCTGTCGGTTCAAAAAGTGCGTCAATGCTGGAATGAATCCTTTGGGTGAGTTTAACCTGAAAAGTGATTGCGATTACACTTAACATTTAGTCAGTTACAACTGCCTACGATGACGTATAATCCAACGGGTTTTACAATGTGTTTGTTCGAGATTTTAACCAGGTTAAGGGGCAAAAATGACAAACCGGAGTGTGTTGCTGAATAAAACCGTCCCTTCTTTCGGATCTTTTCGTGTTAGCCGTCTCATACCGGGCATAACCGTCTCAAAATACCTGTACCGAAAATATAATAGCCGTCTCATAAATTCCTACAAGCCCAAGGTTTTGGATACGAATATCTTATTTTTCTGGACAAAAAGTTCTTGTTTTCACGAAAAACTTGTCTTTAAAGTAACAGGGTTTTAATGAGACGCACAGCTAAATCAAAAAGGGTTATTTTTAGGCCAGGGACATAAAAGAGCGTTTAAAGTCATTTCAAAAAGCGCTTGTAACCACAAATCACAACTTTTTTGCAGCAATCAGCTCGCAGGATAATCCGGGCGACAACGAGCTCGTGAAGGCAATAATTCGGAAGCGGAGCGCTGATCCCGGCTCCGATTTGACTGAATGCGACCTATTGGTGGGGATCTTTCATTCTTTTAATTGATATCCCGGTTTTTGTAGGTGCCATCACCGATGAGAACACAAGAATGTGAGCTGGGAAAACTGATTGATGGCTTGTTGTATCTCGAGCTGAAAAAGGACAACTTTCGAAAGTGTAAATTTAACCCCGATCCAAGGGATCTGCCGCCGCTGATGGAGCTGATAAGAAGTTCTTGTCAGATGGATCTGGCAGATAAAGTCGGGGTGAGATTTTTAAACTTTTGGCCTTTGAACAGGAAATCTATTGGGGGTTTCAATGTTTAGACAGCTACAGAGTGAGAGCACGAGAATCCAGAGGAAACCTGTGAAAATACGTTTTTCGTAGGGTTCAAAAAGACTCAAAAAAACAAGAAAAAGGATAGAGCATTGAGTTCATCACAATTTTTAGCCGATGCCCAACTGGCCATTGTCTCCTATTACTCCCTCAACGGCCGAACAAAGAGCCAATTGGAGAAAGCAGGGCATCATGTTTCGACCCATTGAAGAACACAGGCAAGTTTTTACTTTTTGTTGGGGAAACCTTTAAAATTATTACAAAATTGCGAAAATTTGCCTACGAGAACAAGTTTTTCGAATTTGAATCTTGAAAGAAACGCTTGAAAAAGTTCAAAACCAGTAATTGGCCTTCAGGAAAAACTGGCTCGTCTTCGATCTCCTGACCACAGTCGAGTACGCCAAAACATTTCCCTTCTTTCACAAGCTGGGAGAAGCTGATCGACTGGTACTGATGAAAAATGTCGGCTTGATTTGCTACAACCTGACTCAGGCTTATTTTTCGTTCGAGAACAAGTCAGATGAGGTTGTTCATCCGGACGGGACAAATATGGTCCGACCTACTGTGGAAACCCCGTAAAATTTCTGCTGAAACGGACATATAAAACAAAGTTCAGAAGGTACCAACTAGTCTACAATCTGAAGAAGAAACTGATCGCACCGCTGATCAGGAACCAGTTAAACAAGAAAGAGTACGTTCTTCTGAAGGCTCTACTACTTTGCAATTCTGGTAAGTCTCGTTCCTGTTTCTTATTACTTTGTCGAAGCCACTAGAAAGCGAAGTTCTTTGACAGTTATTTCCTGAGTTTTCAGAGAGTTCTCAAAAACTATGATAATGAAGCGAAAGTACAGGCTGAGTCAGGGTAAAAGGAGTAGCTTGAACTTGTTTTAACCACACCATTTAAATGGAAATGTTATGATCGGTAGATATTGAAGACTTGATTGGTTTTTATAAGGTTTATTTAACCTTTTTACAATCAACAAAAGAAGTGAAGATAATCTGTCAGCGCTAGACTTGACACACGATAGAACTGGGGACAAAGTGATTTGAATTGGGCGCGCAGCCGCGGGATACGGTAGATAAGAAATGGCGGGATGTTTGAATGGGAATCCCAACAGGAAACATGCAAGTCTTGCAAAAAATACAGTCAGTAGAAATGTAACTAATCGTTACTCAGACTTCTCCCTACAGAAAGACAGTAATCTTTAAGAAAAGATGACCACTCCAATTTCCATTGTTTGATAACAATACTCAATACAACTCATTGAAAACAATGAAAATCTCAAAAAGCAAAATTTCCGCCAAGATGTTTCCTCTGATTCGTCACGATATTTTGCCTGACTATTTAATATCAGTGCACTTGACTCATTTGTGGGCAAAGAATGACGTCAAGGCAGTTTCATAAAATAACCAAATTTTAAAGTTTCAGGCGTCTCCGATCTCAGTCCCGAGGGTAAAAAGATTTTGGAAGAGGAGAGGGCCGTGATCAACAAGGCTCTATTCCACCTTTCTTTCACCGAAAGAGGGAAGGATGGACCTGCTCGCTATGCAGCCAATTTAAGTCTCGTTCACTTTATCGAGAACGTTACGAAGCAGCAGAAAGATGTTCATCTTCTGGTCAGGATAGGCAGTCAACAGAGTATTTTTACGGGTCTTGTAGCTGAACTCTATGAGTGATGTTTGTGCATAAATAATAAATTTGTTTGCTTCATTTTCAGATTTTTTGACTGATTTTAAGGAAAGAGAGATCTTAAGATTCCCCAGACTAGCAGCCACATAGTTTCAATCGTTAGCCCGAATCAACTTTTTCACATTCCCAGCCCCTTATTGTTCAGACTGAAAAGCGCTGTTCTTTCCATTTTCACAACAGTTAAAAGAAAACAGTCTGCCTGACTCAGACGTTCTTGCAATTGCTCACATTGTTGGTATATTAGTGGCCGCTTCTCGACAATGAAGGAGTCATGACCAGCATGCTGATAACTTTTACCCTTACAATTCTTCAAATAGCTGCAGAAATAAGCGATCTGTCTTCAGTAAAGGTACCGTAAAAGCTCTAATAGAAGCCCACCCCCTTACGTAAGTTACGCAATTACGTATTCACGTTTTTTGGGGTCAAGATGACATTTTTCAGCCCCGGACGTCCTCTACAACTTTGCAGTACACCAAAAAGCTGAAAAATGTCATCTTGACCCCAAAAAACGTGAATACGTAATTGCGTAACTTACGTAAGGAGGTGGGCTTCTATTGGAGCTTTTACGGTATGTAAGAACCAGGCACTTAGCCCCGAAAGTACGCAATTGCGTATTTTAAGCAAAACATATAAAAAAACAGTTATAGGCTCAGTCGTCATTTGCCACACTTCCCATTTATATGACTGTAACTTTGGATCCGCAACTCACTTGCTATGAAGGTGTCCATTATCTTCTACCCCCTTCAGGTCAAAAAATTGGAAATATGGGTTCCATTATTACTTGGCCTTGTGCTTTTCGCTGTTATACGACTTATTGGAAGCAAGGAGACAGGTCTGACTGGAAGTTGGGCTGTTCTCAGCCTTCTCAAAATTGTTCCGGAGAAAGAAAACCGACAGTTGGAGGCTGAGAAGAAACAGAGTGCTGTGACATATCTTACTGTAATCGACTTGAGGATGCGGAGTGAGCCGTTTACGAATCAGTTTTTTGTATAAAATAAAATCTGTCAAAATTCAAGTCAAAATTTGAGGGACATGAACCCTTGAAGCCAAAATCAAAAAAAAAATTCCCCTTCATAATTCCTATGATTATGAGTTCCGGCTGTGTCTTTCTCTCCTCTACTCAGAGCCCACTGAATAATTCAAAAACAATGGGGTCAGCTGAACAAAAATTATGGGAGTTCCATTGTCCCGGCATCAAAACTCTCATTTCGTGTCCATTTTTCCAGTTCCTTCGTGAATTTACTACCCCCGAAGAGAGCTCAAATTTCCAATCAAAAGACCCTCAGATTTTAAATGCATAGACAAACCAACGGCCGTCCTCGGCTCTTTGCAAAACTTTTAAAGTTTCCCTGTTTTTTGTTTTGGACATCAAATTAGTGAGATTGCTGCGTACCTGCGCCGGCTTCCCTTAAAAACAATAGGGCCATGGACACGGCCAATTTCCCCATCCAACCTATTCCCTCCCGCCATTTTCGCCTGACAAATGGCCTGGTTCTTCTTGCCAGTACGTACTCACTCGAATCATGTCAGCCTCTTTCAGAAATTTCTGCAGCATGATCAAGATCAGCAAAAAAACGGTAGGTTTTGGCTACCCGCGGCGCCAAGTCAAATGCGCTTTTGAAAATGCCGGAAGTCTGCTCGAGGGGAGTCGGGACGGTTATTCTTCTCGGACCTCCCTCCAGCAACTAGCCATCATGCTTTTAGTCAAAAATCTTAAAACTACACTTTTTAAGGTGAGCATATCAAAAAGTGTGGGCTTTAGAAGAGCCCAGTGAAATTACCGTAAAAGTTCTAATAGAAGCACCCTTGTACGCAATTACGTACGCATTTTTTTCGGGTTGATAAAAAATATTCCTAACCTTCCGAGTATTTTTCCCATACAGATAGACATCTCAGCTACCAAGGAAAAATTAAATATAAATTGAAAAATTATGTCCTCACCCCGAAAAAATGCGTACGTAATTGCGTACATTAGAAGAAATACAAGTATACTACTTTTTTTATAGTTTTGTCAGGTCAGAACCAGAGATGTGCGGAAATTTTGTCTGCAAAAGTGCTAAAGCGCACGTCATGTCGTTTTTCACGTGTTACGCACTTTTGCAGGTCAGAACCAGAGATGTGCGGTTCTCGCTTTTCCCGCGGGAATCCGCGGGAATGTTTAGTCTCAAAAAAATTTCCCGCGTCCCGCGGGAGGGAATCCCGTGCTCATTTGTTATTCCCGCGTTCCCGCGGGAATCACGGGAATTTTCTAAAAACACTAATTTCGCTTATTTTCGTCAGGTTTTCGTTATGCAACTACCTTTCGCGCTGATTTTCAACAAGCTGATAGTCAAAAAGGCAGTTCTAAGCCGATGACACAAAAATAAGCTATATGTGAACGAAAAAGTAGGTCCTTCCCTGATTTTTGCTGACGAAAAACTCTAAAATCGTAAGATAAAGAGTCTGAATGAGCACGGGAATTTTACTGTCTAAAAGTTATTCCCGCGTCCCGCGGGACGGGAATCCCGCGCTTATTTTTTTCACGCGTTCCCGCGGGAATTTCATTCCCGTACATCTCTGGTCAGAACTCTTTTTTTGGTCCCTAGAGACCTGATTTGCATATTTCTCTTTTGAAGTTCAAAACAAACAAAACTTGATGTTGTTTGATGTTTCCAAAACTAAGCTGTTTTCAAATTCAAAGAGTATCACCAATCTTTCCCTTCAGGCTTCCACCGTCGCCATCCACTTTGGCCTGATTTTCGGCGTCGTCATATATACGCTTTTTGGCGCCGTTTCCATGCAATGGCTCGAATCGCCGGAACGAGTGTAGGTCAATGAACACAACCACAGCACATTTCCGCCTCAGTAAAGCCTCCATCAGCAAGAGGGACGTCACAGAGAGCCATTCGAAGATGATCAAAGTCTATCTCGGCTCGGAGATTGCTGCAATGGATCCCGGAGTCCATTCGTGTCTCCGATTTGTGATCGAGAATGTTTTCAAACAGACGAACTGTTCAATGCACGAGATGGAAAGGATGAACATTCAGGCCATTGACAGCTGTTATCAGTTTGCAAATTTCAAGAAGCTTGGTCTGAATTATCCGAATATGAAGGCGGATGCAGTTCGGAGAACAACAGCTTCTTCAGTAACGGAGTTGCCTGGTAGGAAAGTTTTTCCCAGAAGAATTTAACTTTTTTTTAGATTTGGAGCCTGAAGAAGAGGTGGAAAAGTGGTCGTTTGGAAATGCTCTCATTTTTGCATTTACTGTCATCACTACCATCGGTGAGTATCTGTAGAGACAGCGAAATTGAACTGAACTTGTGACTGATTTAGTCTATTCAAAAAGAAGAGGGATTACCGTAATCTTTTAGCTCTTCCCTTCGAGACCCTCCACTAATAAATTTGAACACAGTTCGCCAAAACCGGCACTTTAATGACTTTGTCCTCCTTCTGGGTCCCTCCGCGATTTGAAAATCTCAACGGAATTTCAAGAGAGGGAATTCAAATTTCGAATTTTGGCTTGAAAATGTGAAAATTTCAGTGAGTCGTTTTCTCGGTCGCCTGACCCTAGGTTTTTTTGTACTTGGTCTCATTTTGACAGCCACATCGAGTTCTACCAGAATGATTTTTTGCAGACCGATCGCATGTTGCACGGCTGTGCGACGCTGTTTTCCTCATTTTTCAAAACGATTCGCTGATTCGTTGGTGCCAAAACTCATTCTGGTAGATCTCGCTACGGCCGTCATAATGAGACCAAGAACAGAAAAAACTATACACGGTTCACTGAGAAAATTAATTCAATGAAATTTCGATTTTTCAAGCCAAAAATTCAAATTTTTCGTTTCGCGGGGTTTCAGAGGCACGGCGAGCTGCGTGAAAGATACGCAGCTAAAATTGAATTTTTCTTTCAACGTTTTTGGCTTTTCAGGATACGGTCACGTGGCTCCAGAAACAATGGCCGGAAGGGTCTTTGTCATAGTCTACGGCCTCATAGGAGTCCCGTTGACTCTACTGACGATAGCAGACATCGGAATGTTTATCAACATCTGCCTTAAGAAAATGCTTGCACTTGTTGCCAAAATCGTATGGCTTTCTAAAAAGTGCTTCCGGAGGAAGATTGTGAGTGAAAACTTTTTATCGGTCAAGGGAACATTGCAGGACAAGGAGAAGAAAGGAAATGTCTCGGATCGAAAGAATTTCGTTGAACCGCCAGTAATATTGAAAGATGGGGAAGAGGAACCGGTGCCTGAGGAAGAGGAAGCTGAGGAAGAAGAGGAAGGGCCACAAGAACCGGAGGCGAGAGGAGCAGCAGAGTCTCTGGCTCTTACTGGCACATTTGCAGCGTACTTGTTCTTTGGAGCTCAGGTGAGTATCTTTCCTTTATCTCTGAAAAAATTGAGAGAAAATTGGGTAGACCGTGAGTTTTTTGATTTCACTCTAACAGACTTCACAGGCTTCTGGAACAAAAATCTTACAGGGTGGGCCAAAATTACAGCAACCGCGCGCTTACTACTCAAACTCAAACTTTTAGGTGTTTTTGTTCTTCCAGATGTCCTGTGTGTGATTTCGGCGGATTATTTACCTTGTTTTCTAAAGAAAATCTGATCCGAACTGTTTCGAGGTCTGGCTCACCACCAAAACTGTTTGAACTGAAGTCTAGCGTTGATAATTGGTTGAAATCATTCAAAGAATATTTGTTATATTTTCAATTCTGAGCCTTTTTGCCGCCTTCCACAAACAGTTTTTCTGAGTTGCTATAATTTTGGTCCACCCTGTAAGTGTCACCCCTGATAGGAACACAGCTGAGACCTCAGTACTTTGATATTCGGTCCTGACGGGCCGAGACATATATTTCAGATCTCTATTCAGTTTTTTTTGGAATCTTGACTCAAGATGCATAAAAACCGATATAAATAGAAGAGAAGAGAAACATATTAGACAAAAAAACAAATAACAAGAGAACCTCATCTTACATGGTCCACACAAAAACAAGTAAATTTTCAGGTTCTCTCCGCCTACGAGCCGGAAATGGACTTTTTCAAGGCTCTTTACTTTAATTTTGTTACCCTAACAACAATTGGACTGGGTGACTTTGTTCCTAAAAGGTAACCAGAAAACAAGATTTTTTTAAACTCTCTATTCAGTTTTGACTACCTCTTCATCACTCTCGTCTACATTGGAATAGGACTTGCCTTAACCACTATGGCCATCGAAATTGCTGCTGATCTGCTCAAAAAAGTCCATTATGCGGGAAGAAAAATGGAAAATGTCGCGAATGCTGTAATCTGGTTTGGAGGAAAAAAGTAGGTTCCAAATATTTTGTATAAAAATCTTAAGGATGACAATGAAGGCCCTGGTAAAAAATCTCGGCGACAAGTTTAACATTCCTCCGGAAGAGCTAGTCAATTTTAATTTTGACCAGTTTGCCGACAATGCCATGAAAGTTCAGGCTGGAGAGATGAAAACGTTGAGGGTAGGGCCGTTTCCAACTTTGATGAAAAATAAAAATTTCTAGAAGCCAGGAGAAGAAGAGGAAGCTGAAGCCAAAGCTGTCAGCTATACAGATCTCCGAGGAAGTATGGATGCCCACTCTATTGGCTTCATGGACGAACGCCGAAACAGCAAAGTTGCAGGTACTTTTTTTCTTCTCACTGTTTTGTAAGAAAAAGCCATAGAATCTCTGAAAATGGAGACGAATCGAACTGTTGACACGCTGCCGATTTTCTACGAGACGAGCTCAATTGATGGGAAACAAGAAAATGTGGGTTTCGCATCTTATTCCTACAAAATCAGAGGAAAACTGATAACGACAAACAGAAAAGGTTTTTTGAACTAGTGGAGCAACTTTCTGAAGAGATCCTGTGGCTGCAAAATCAAGCTGTTACTTTGTTCGTTTTTTACAAAGTTCCGGCACTTAAAGCGAGCAAGCTGGCCCGCAGCGAGCTCAAAAAATTAGCGGGAAGCGCAAAAAACCTTGACAAACTGGGGGTTTTCACTGCATTTTTGTCGTTTTCCTCTGTTCTCATGATGTTTATCGTAAAAAGCATGTTGAAAATAGCCAGTAGAAGACAAAAATGGAAGAAAACGTATTGAAATGGACGAAAATGGCCGGTTTTTGACATTTTTGTCAGAAGGATTGAATTCCCTGAAGAAATAGGTAGGAAAGAAGCCGCACAAAAGTACGGTAGAATCAGCCCGCCTATTTCCGTAATTACCCACTCGCTTTAATCATTCTTGTAGTTTGAATAACGTACAAAATGTTGGTTCAAATTATTCCCTTGAACACTTCGCAGAACAATAACTATTTGAGCAATACACGAACAAAATTGGGTGAAAATAGATGTCTCAATCGGGGGAACATATAAAAACGTGTAGGGAAAAAATCTGAAACAAACGGAGACTCGAAAACTGGCAGAGAATGAAGTTTTATGATATTATGAGGCGGTTGCACAAATCTCCTTGACAGCAGATAGACCGGCTCCAGGAGACAGGGCTTTCGACAGGGTTTTCGTCTTCTAGCTGTCCATGGCACGAAACACTCTTGCCACTAAGCCCTCTCCGTTTATTATTGTCACATCCAACAGATATGCTGAAGCTTCCTTGCTGGTACATGTACTTTGTAAAGCATACTCCAAACTCAATGCTAAAGTTCACGTAGTTCATGTCCACAAACTTGTTAACGAGTGTGCCTTAATAGATGGAAATTTCTTGCTTTTTGGAAGGCCTACCATTAAAGCATGGGAAGACTTCTTCTTCGGTATCGAAGCGACCAAAAACAAAAACACAAACCATCAGGCAGCAGACGAGAATAGTGAGGGGCAGCATCTTTTATGGAACTTGCTTGTATTGGGTTCTATTTATAGCTGAAAAAAACTATGTTCAAAAAACGCTTTCTACGTTAGATAAAAATTGTCGTAAACTAATTCCTCCATAATTTGAAGTTAATTACAATTAGTTACGTGAGATTTTTGGTTCTTTTGGGGATTTTTGAACGTGCTCTTTAGAAGCTCGTATATCCGGGTCCTTTGCCAGGTCATCAAGAAGTTTCCTCAATTTTTTGGCATTTTCTGTCTCGAGGACATGGGATGTCTCCTTTCTTTCTTGCTCTCTCATGTTGTGCAGAGACAGCTTCCCGTAACAATCCTCAAGTCCTATTTGACACCGTTTTGACAACGTAGCTTATTCTTTTCCAAAAAGAACTGAGGTTAATGTGGTTGCAATCATCTCCCTCACAGCAAGTTTTGATCCGCTCCTTTTCCCTTTACAATTTTTGACAGCGTCCTTTGCAATGCAACTCATTCTCCAGGCCGTCTGCTTGTCATCGCACTTGTTGGTAAAGCATCTGGTTTCTCAATCCTCAGTATTCCTTTGGTTAAATCTGTCTGGGAAACATCGTCTACAGTAGCGGCCAAAAGTTTGCAAACTTTTATGTTTTCGATACAGCGCGGACAAATGCGAGTCAAATAAAGCGGTATTCTGGCAGAAGATGTCAAGTAGGATAAGAAACAAGGCGTGTATACTCGTTTTTCGAAAATCATAAATTTGATGACCAAATCGGAGTAAATGCGTAGTGTTGGACAAAAGTTTGTAACTTTTTTTTGAAACTGCTCAGCAGCTGAAAGTTTTTAAGTTCAACTGTCCAGTATGGTAGTAGACAACTTTAAAAGACCCTATCAAAGAGTCTACATGATCCCGATATGCAAAACTGATTTTACTCGTTACTTGGAAAACAGTCATTTTGTATTCAAAACTTGAAAACTTTCAGCTGCTGAGCAGTTTCAAAAAAAGTTACAAACTTTTGTTTCTTATCCTCTTTGACATCTTCTGCCAGAATACCGCTGTATTTACCCTTTTTTGTTCGCGCTGTGTCCAAAACACAAAAGTTTAAAAACTTTTGGCCGTTACTGTATATTGGCATATTAGGCAAAAACTGCATTCCGTCTAGAAGGCCGGAACTCCAGAAAATTAGCTAAACTTTCCGGAGGTTTGTTATTCGAATTGTATGAGCAATGGTGCGGATGCCTAGTTACAGTATCCTCCAATTTTCTTCTCTCGAACGCGAAATAGCACACTTCAACTGACTCTTTCAACTCTCTAAAAATCATTCAAAATTCATTGGTTTAAGCTTTTTCCGGAGATCAAAAGCATTGAAATTCACTCAAAAAAAAAGCACTTTTCAGGTGCCGCGACTCGGCTTGGGAGACCTCGACACTCCCTACGACATTGACACTTCCGCTCCGTGCTCATTCGACATTGCCTACCTGAAGACCATGTCGACTAATAAACGCTACTAGATAGATTGAACCGGTTTCATTCTCTGTTTTTTAACAACGCGTAGGGAACGGGGATATATCACCGAGTAGAAATAAAGTGAACAAATATAGGGTCGGTAGGAGAATTAGGCCGAGATCTTCGTCTCCATGTGATGTACAATGTCGTTCGTGTTGTCCTGCTCTGAAATCAAGACCGTTCAGGGTGAAAAGACGGAAATTACGGGTAAGAAGTTCAATCTGTTTGTATTGACGACGGTTTCTGGCCTTTAGGAGAGCATTTTCTTCTTTTAGAGCGTCCAATTCCATGGCTATTGCCTTGTAGTTGACTTCGATGTTGCCGCCGAGCATTTCCTGAATATCGATGAGATTTATGGTCCATTTTCAACGAAGAGCGGCACTTGGGCAATTCTTTAAAGGATATTTTCCATGGTTCAAAATCAACCTAGGTATAGTTTGTTCAGCAGCTCAGCGGAAAAAGGGTCGCCGTTATGAAATTCGTGACGGGAACCACGGGAGCAGTCCTTTAACCCATTGCAGCCGGATTCAGTGTTTTTAGCAGCATTTTTATGGGTTTTCATCTTTTTTTTAGTTTTCTCATTTTATTTTCGTTTCGTCGAACGAACAAACGGGTATGCGCCCCTTCAACTGTGTCCACGAGCCTACATGGCACCGTGCTTACAACATACTGGTCTTCTATCGGTAATCTCCTTGTTGTTCTCAGTCTACCGGTAAAAATAATCTGTAAATAACAGCAAAACAAAGCTAAAAAAAGATGAAAACCCATAAAAATGCAGCTAAAAAACACTGAATCCGGCCGCAATGGGTTAAAGGACTGCCCCCGTGGTTCCCGTCACGAATTTCATAACAGCGACGCTTTTTCCGCTGAGCTGCTGAACAAACTACACTTGGTGTAACGGTAGAAACGGTAGAAAATCACCGATTTTCCGAGCGGCATGGCTGTTGTAGTGAGAAACCTTCCATTTATGCCAATCTAGCATCAAAAGAGTTGTTTTTCCCGTCTTTTTGATGACAACTAGGTTATTATAGGCGTAGAATTCGATTACAACGTCAAAAATATCAGAAAATGTCAAAAATAACCTAAAAGTGAAAGAAGTAACAAAATCGGATTTACGCAGAAATTTCAAAATGGCGCGCAAACATGGGTTCCGCTCTTCGTTGGAAATGGACCAAGGAGTTTCTCTGTCCCTCTGTCCCTCAAACCTACCTGTGACTGAACATTCTGCTCTAGATCCCTTATCGTCATCAAGGCTCTGTCCAGTTCCGCTTGACAACGATAAAGTTCCGAGTTGAGTTCATCCTTGAACGTCTCCAAAGCTTCCACTCTGGCATGCTGCTGTTTGTGTTCATCCCTGACCGAATCCATTCTCTCCGAGGCTCTTTTTCTCTCAAAGAGAACCTCGTTCTTCGACTCTTTGATCAGATCCTCGTGCTTTTTCTTCCACATCTCTGCGTCTTCCTGGGATCGCTTTAGCCTCAGAGCCAAAGCGTCGGCATTGGATTCCGAGCGGTTCATCTGTCTTTGTGCATTTTCCAGATCGAGCTGTTGGGAGCGGTTGACGTTCATCAGACGGTCGCGTTCCTAAATTTGACTTTGATCGTATTGACTGGAAAAGTTCAACTATCTTATTATTATGCCAGCTTTCTGTTAGTCCTCTGGTTGGTTCTGTCAGTTTGTCTGTCGTTTTTACTTAATCGGGGCAGGTTTCTTTACCCCCTCCCTCTAAACTTAGGTTTTTGGGGGGTGCGGCGGCGGCAATTTAAATTTTCCGGCTCTCGTTTGCATTTTCCAGCCTTATCCCAGTATACAAGGTTGTAGCCCTGATCACGCTCTACAACTTTGCAGAACATTGGGAAGCGTGCTGTTATCACTGTGAAAAAGTGATTTTAAGCCAAAACTTGTTAATCAAAGCAAAAATCATTTTTCACAGTGAAAACATCATTTTCATGTTTCACAATGTTCTGAAAAATTGAAGAGCGTGATCAGGGCTACAACAATGCTGTGACAAAGCTGGAAAATGCAAACGCGAGCTGGAAAAATTAGATTTCCCCCGCCGACCCCCAAAAACCCAAGTTTGGGGGGGGGGGGGGGGGGGAGGTAAAGATACCGCCCCACTAATCGTGTCTGTCAGTTTCATTCCACTGTAAACGGACAGCTGAATACCCACAGCTTCTACTGTCGACATGGTCTGTTTGTAGACTTCCAGTTCCCTTCTTTGAATGTTCATGTCAGTATTTAGAGTTTGGACCTAAATTCATTCAGTTTTCTTTAACATGTCATTCTACCTGTCTCTCAAGATCAGAAATCTTCTTGTCCTTCTCAATATTGCTTGTCGAACTGGATCTGTGAAGTGTAGAGCTTGGAGGCATGGAATAGTCAATTGATGGGCGTCTAGAACTTTCTTTAGATCTTTTTTCTGAAGCGACCTACCTCGGCAGTGTAGAGTACATAGAAGAAACCATATCTGGCTCTGTTTCTCTCCTCCTGCTCAGAGTTCTAAACGAAGAGAACGAGCTCAGGGAAGTCAGAGAATACTGCCGTCCAAGAGCCGACCGATAGCTCGAAGTGGTTCCGTAGCCTGCAGGACAATAGATCAGTATATATTTTTTGGCAGTTGTTGCTTGGAATCTTCTTCCGGGTTCAAGTCACGGGGTGGGATAGAAAGATAGACGAAGCTATATATCAGAGTGAGAGATGTTGCGAGGATAAAGGCACATGACTTTTGGAAGTTCAGGGCTAAAAATATAGGGGGAAAATGACAACAATGCCACTGATCTTGCAATGCCTTGCAACGTAGCTTGGACAGAAATAGAACTTTTGAAAATTGATATTTCTGTTTACTAAAAACGCATAAACCGAAACAGGTGTTACCACTGCAACATATTTTTCCTTTGCCAAAAATATTGTCGCTGCAAAAACGTTGGGAGATTAAGGATCATTCAAACAGTGCGGCTAACCACTAGCTAACCACAGCTTCGCTGTCCACAGGCGATTTTGTATGGTATGGTCTGTTCAAAAAGAAGATTGTTTAAGAAGATTGATTACCATAAGATTTTAGTCTTTCAAATTTGTTGGCTGAGTATCCAACTTTTGCATGCTAAGTGAGTCTCGAAGGAAAGAGCTAAAATCTTACGGTAATCCCTTTTCTTTTTGAACAGACCATATCAAGTGACAAAAAACAAAATTATTTGACAATATGAATTCACTAAAAATCTACTGGAACTCACCATAGTCAGAATCAACTGATCCCTCCTTCTCGAAAGTTGTCTCCAGCTTCATTTTCTGGAGACTGTTCTCCGATTCCAGTCTAAGTTATCCCATATTTAAAAACAAGCCTTCAACTTACTTGCTGTTCTTCCTCTTAACATCCTCCATCTTCTCCTCCATTTCAGAAAGCCGCGCCTTATGGGACTGCTTCAATTCCTGGACACAGTCTTTCATGACGGCTTCCTTGTCCTCCAGCCGTTTTTCCAGCTGTCGGATTGTGTTGTCACGTTGCCGGAGCTCGTCTTTCTGCAAATTTTTCGTATTTTTTAAAAGGAACCTGTTACCAGAGCCTCGTACTTCTTCCTCAACTTGTCATAATTCTCCTTGGCGTACTGTAGCTGCTCATCGAGAATCTCCTTCTCTTTTTCTAGCTTCCGTCTCTTATTCTTCTCCTCCAGCATGACTTGATCGAATCTGGCTACTTTATCCTAAAATATTGAGTACTTTGCTGTTAAAAACTTCCACCTACATTGAGCTCTGTTATGAGCTTTTGGAGATCTGAAATGTTGTCGTTGTAGCGCTTGTTCCGACTTTTTTCGTCTTCCGTCTCATTCTCGAGCTTGGCGATTTTCAGCTTCAGATGAGAGATTTCCTCGTGAAGCTTTTGAATAGTCGCCTCGAGCTGGGAAATCAGGGCACTGCACTGATCGTGCTCTTTCAAGAGCTCTTCTCGTTGCTCGAGTTCTCTTTCCAATGCATCTTGGGTCTAAAAACCGGTCATGTTAAGAACTTTATTCGAAACCAGCCGTCTTTGACGACCTTTGTCATCTCTATTTTTCTCATATTCGAACTTACCATAGTAGATTACCCTATATCACCCCCATTACACTTAATTTATGGAAAATTCACTTTTTTTCGGTTTAAAGGACTGTCTTTATCACAAAATCGAAGCCTAAAATATGATATTCGAACTCAGCGTGGTCGTAACTCCTAAAAACAAAATTGCAAAAAGAAATGTTCCGGGGCGGACTCGAACCCTGGTTGTTCCTTTGTGCGTTATCTCAAAATAGGCCACAGTCGGACAGACTTTAGAAGTAGAGAGATACTACTCACCCTCTTCATTTCCTTATTCAGATCCTCGTTGTTCATTTTCGCTTGTTCGAGTTCTCTTTCGTAGTTCCTCAAGCTATCGTTCATTTTCTGAAAGCGCAAGGTCATCTCAACAAAAATTCCATGCACCCACCAGAACTTTCTGATGCTGCTCGTTGTACTTCTTTTCCAGAAGCTCATAAATGTCCTCGTTCTGATTCATTTCAGTCTTCATCTTTTCCATCTCCTTCTCCTTCTCAGCCTTGAATTTCTCCAGAGCTTCTTTCAAAATGTCAGCTTGTTTCTCAGCCGCCTCACATCGAGTCTTCCAGGAACTCGAATTCTGTTCCTGCTTCCTCTCCAGTTCTTGTTTAGCCTTCAGCGCTGCCTGGAGCTGAGCCTGCAGCTCTTCCATCTCCGCTTCCAGTTTCTTCTTAAAATCCTTCGTCTTCGAAGCGGCTTCACCAATAGCTTCTTCAAGACGTTTTTGGAAGTCGCGATTGAGATCAAGAATGGACTTTTCGTTGAGTCTCTTCTGTTCTGATAGCTCCTTTTCAAGTTGAATGGTCTTTTCTTGGTACTCGCGAGCTGTGGACTCGGCTTGCTGAAATTTGGTTTGTGTAGCATATGGGCCAGATTTGTGCGGGACGGGGAAAAAATGCCTGCCAAACTTGTGAAGCAGGGGACCTGTATATCGACGGTCGACTACGGTAGGCATTGATACGCAGGCTGTACGAGTTGGTGCGCAAACAACGTCAAATTGGCGTGGGCAGAAAGCACGGTAGGAGCCATTTTGAATCTGTCTGCGCACTATCTTGTAAAACCTGCGTATCGATTACGGTAGTTGGTACGCAGCCAAAGCCAAACCGTTCCCATACTTTCGGGTTAGCGACTTTTCTTAGAAAACTTTTTTCTAGAATATTCTAGAACGAATTTTTCGCCAATCAATTTTTCGGCTGTTTTTGTACATTTTTGACGCTTCGTTATACGTTACTGGTGTAGTTTTTCACGCCGAGTCGATTGAAAATGAGTGGAACATGCTGAAAAATGATGCAAAAATAGGTTTTGAGCAGATGGGTCTCGACACGAATTATACTGTAATTTTTCTAAGAAAATTCCCTAACCCACTTTCTTTTATACCCACCTTTCTGAGCCTCTCCTCCATTTCCAGCTTTTCCCTTCTCAATTCAGCCAGCTCTCTCAGATGCTCTTCTTCCAGCTTGGTCATCTTCCTGTTCAGCTTTTCGTTCTCCTTCAGAGACTTTTCGTGTTCCGCCTCAAGCTGATGAATCTTCTTCTCCAACTCTTCAATCCTCAGCCTTTCCCTGTCCTTCGGAATCAGCGGTCGAACCAGACAGAGCAGACGGTACCACTCCCAGTTGGCGACGTTGGAAAAAATTCGGACGTTGTTTTGAACGATGACGGTTCCGAGGCTCTTCTTGCGTCGGAGGTCGACGTCCTTGACGGCGAGATGCCAGCGAATGTAGGACTGGAGTTTGATCAACATGCTCGATAGATAGTTTCGGCGCTGCTCTTCAAGCTGTAACCGAGGATTTATCGGTAATTCGGGAGAGTTATTACCTCGGGAATGACTCCGACTTTGAAAAACACGCGCGACTTTCCGACGGCATAGCGCTCTTTGTCGAGGGAGATGGCAGTGAGGAGCTGGCGACAACCTGAACAGAGTACACTCCGATACAAAAGTTTGACACACATGATTTTTTAAACTAACTATACGAACGATTGTTTTCCAAGGTTTGGGACTATCACCAATCGATTCAGCATGGTCAAAAAACCCCATAAAACAATTGTCAGCAAAATTCATTTTTTGATTAGTGCGCGGTGACGAAAATTTCAAAATCAGGCGCGGAAAAAGTTTGGCAACAGCCAGTTTTTTTCTAGACAATCAAAATACCTGTATGTCGGTCTCTCACTCTCAAAAAGACTCACCCTCTCTTCCAGTAGCCCTAAAGCTAGCTCCACCCAGAACAGAATACCTCTGAAGAAGGTCAGAGTAGCTCAATCTGGACGGATATCCCTTCCTACAGATCCTGATACCTTCCAGAACTCCGTTGCATCTGAATTTTTGTATATACTTTTTTTAAAGATCCCCTACTTCAACTGATGCAGCACCAGAGGTCCATCAACTTTGCCCGGAACTCTTTCATAGTTCGGAATGACACAGCGGACAAAGTGAGCAGATGAAAGGTTCAAGCAGTCAAGCAGAGATTGCAATTGGCTCTGAACAAAAAGGGATCAATGGGTTGAAGGAGAAAGTAACTGGTGCGCCCCCCTTCGTTTGAAAATTTGCGCGGGAACCCTCGGAATGAACCAATTTCGCGTTTTTCTTCATTTTTCATTAACTTTTAGACTTTCTAACTACGTTTATCGGATTCAGCGCGTAAAAGAACCCTTTCGACCATGAATTCACTCAAAAATGGGAGAAATGGACGAAATTCGAAAGTCTCGCTATTTCATTCTGAAAATCGTCAGTCACTGACTCGGTAATTATAGGTGACAGATGCGTTGCAGATTGTTCCTCGTCGCTGGTTCTTTGTATCAGTAGAGACTGAAAATTCTTCGATGAGTAACTAAAGAAAAACCTGGAGGGAAGAGCTTCTTCAGCAATGGCTGTGTAGATTCTGATAGCAAAGAAAGCACAGAATTCTCCACGACGTCTCTGTTCTTCTCGATCCAGAAGTCAATGTTGTAGTCAACGTTTCCGGCATAGTGTTGGACGGTGAAGTGGATGATTAGCTTGTTTCTAAAGCATCTTTTTAGCTGTCGAACATACTTCTGCAAAAAATATCACACAAAAAACTTGGTAATCTCCCTGGGGAAGTGTTCTTCAAAATTTTGAAAATGAGATTTGTTTAAAAAGTCCAAGAGCTATTAATCGTCTAAACTCACTTTTTAGACTGTTTCGCCTTCGAAAAGACCTGCGTATCTGTCAAATTTGCCGTGAACTTTTCCAAAAGACTCTGATCTGAGCCATTGGGAACGACACATTCCTCTTCCAGAAGCGAAAACATTCCCATCGGTTTCTCAAAGAGAGCAATCGTCGGCTGTAGATCCTCCGCATAGTTTACGTGACTCCAGCTGATTCCTTCTTCTTCGTATTCGGCCTAAAAACAATCATTTTTCATTCTTTTTCCGGCCTCTGACCTGCTCCTTGATGAACATGAAATGGTTGAAAAACTGTTGCAATTTCTCATTCGTGAAGTTTATGCAGAACTGCTCAAAAGAGTTCTTTTGCATGATTTCGAAGCCGGCAATGTCCAAGACCCCAATGAACCGACGCATTGATGACTCCGTCACTATAAAACATCAGTCTTTTCGAGAGAGAGAGGCGGTTGTAAACAAATTATGATGGATGCGACAAAGCCGCATTGTGTAAGAATAACGAGCCTCTCTCTCGTAATGAAACGATTGCAACATGAGGTCCAGAATAATTAGAAACTCACTGTCGATGTTCTTCTCGCCGATCACGTCATTACAGCGCTCGAGGAGCCAGTTGAAGAGACGCTCATAGATGACTTTAGCCATGGCTGAAGCGGAGAACAGGGTCTGGAAGAGATTGGTACTGAGAATAAAAGGATATGGTCCATTTTCAACAAAGAGCGGAACCCATGTTTGCGCGCCATTTTGAAATTTCCTGCGTAAATCTGATTTTTGCTACTTCTTCATTTTTAGGTAATTTTTTGTCATTTTCTTACATTTTAGACGTTGTAGTCCAATTCTACGCCTATAAAAACCTAATTGTCATCAAAAGCCTTGAAAAACAACCTTTTTAATGCTGGGTTGGCATAAAATGGAAGTTTTCTCACTGAAACAGCCATGCCGCTTTGAAAATCGGTGATTTTCTCCTACTTTTGACACCAAATACGTTGTTTTATACGCTGAGTTCGAAAGTGCAGTCGAAAATGAGAAAAAGCAGCTAGAAAACTGCGAAAATTCAAAAAAAAAGGTTGAACAAAAAAGAATGTAAAGAATCCAACGCCACGGCCGTCATTTTGGAAATTTCGTGTCGAGAACCATGGAAAAAATCCTTTAAAGAATTCCCAAGTGCCGCTCTTCATTGAAAATGGACTATTGAGAGACAGTGGGACAAAGAGACAGAGAGACGGAGACAATGACTCACCTTTTTCAAGTTCTGATTCTTCCTGATCAGCTTGTCTCCAATTTTAATCGTGGGAGACGTCAAAGCATCGACTATCCTTCCTGCTTTCAATTGGAGAAGATCAGCCACATGATCGACTTCATTTTGCCTCTCGACAAAACTCAAATCCATCCCTGACCGCTCCCCAAATCTAATCTCTCCGATCATCACACACGCAGCCACCAGCTCAAAAATCTGCTGCTGTTCCGTCTCAGCGATATCCAATCTGGTCATGGCGGCAATAGTAGCCTTCATCAGTTTCCCATCATCCATGTCCGGAGTCTTGCATGCTCCTCCCTGATTGAGAAATTTGAAGGATTCAGCTGATCCTGGGAGTTTTAAGCGAGCCTTCAGATTGGCAGGAAGACCCTGGATTATTTGTGTTTTACAGTGTTTAGGAACTTACTTCAGAAAGAATCTGGTAGAAGATGTGAAAGTTTCTGTCTCCCTCATTGTGACTGATGACTCGGGACTTTTCGAGAAGATCTAGAAGTTCTGGTTGTAAAAAAATCATAGATCCCAGAACTTGTGGCAATCTCCAAAGTCTGGTTACCGTAAAAGCTCTAATAGAAGCACCCCTGTACGCAATTACGTACGCATTTTTTTTCGGGGCGAAGACATAATTTTTCAATTTATTTTTTATTTTTCCTTGGTAGCTGAGATGTCTATCTGTATGGGAAAAATAATTGGAAAGTTGGGAAAATTTTTCCTCAACCCGAAAAAAATGCGTACGTAATTGCGTACAGGGGTGCTATTAGAAGAAATACGGTATTTTGAATTTGTGCTTGTAGTTTTTGGTCCCGCCACAAAGTGGTTCACCAAGACAAAGAGACAGAAATGGCAACATCAGAACGTTATGATTGCGTGGTCCCGTTAGTGATTGGCATGTTGCATACCAGTGATTTCGTGACGGGACCCAAAAATCTCAAAAATGATCTTTGCCTTGACAAGGCTCGTCTTTGTGGTTCCCGTCACGAAATCCCAGCTGTTCAAAAATGAGCTTACCCTCTTTTTCGTTAAAACAAAAACTCACAGCATTCAATCTGTGACGACATCAGCCTTCCATTGTCGTCAAACTCAACCTTCATGAACTTTCCCTAAACTTCTATTTTCCCACTTTTTCAAAAACGATCTCACAAATCGACTGCTGTTATTGTTGTGCGTCGTCCTGGCATTCCCAAAAGCTTCCAGCAGAGTTCCGGCCGTGACCACAGCCGATCCCAGACTGCCGTCATCGTCAGAATCACAAGAATGCAGAATAAAATCGATTATTTTCTTTGTGTTCTCCGTTTTTCCGGCACCTGACTCGCCCCTGAAAGCATTAATTCAAGTTGTAACATGGGATGACGAACGTGATCAGAATGGATTGGTTTCTTCCGCCTGAAAATGAGAGGAATCAGATGTTTTTGGGGAATGAGGCAAACCTCGAAGAATTCCATCGTATGCCTCCTGCGCAACTGTGTAGACGTGAGGAAAATGGTCGCCGACAGAGCAACGGTACTCTTCCATCACTTCTTCAGAATAGATCGGGAGATTTTTCCATGGGTTCATGACTACGCAGAAGAGACCGGAATATGTCTAAAATGACTGTTTTGGTGTTAATATGTGTGATTTTCTATAGTCGGTAAAAAATACCGAGGACACAGTCCTTGTTTCCAATTCGTGGCGAGACCCGCTGACATACACAGCTCACAGTTCACATTAAAGGACTGCTCGTTGCAAGCGGTCTCGACACGATTTTGAAATGGGACCTGAACAAGAGCGCGGGAGTACGAAATTTCGGCTAAATTCAAATTGCCATCAAATTTTATAAGCGCGAAATGGAGAAAATTTGAAATTTTGGCTTAAAAGATTCGAAAATCTTGGCGCAACGAGTTCTCAGCAACCAGACTGTGTTTTTTATCGTGTTCGGTCTCATTTTGACGGCCGCATCGAGTTCTACAATAATTTCTACAGAAATTACATAATAAGATGGCTGGGAAAAAACGATATTTTCTGTTTTTCACTGCGATTACATCAGCAAAGTTCAAGTGCCAACATTCATTATTGTAGTTTCGCCTACGCTCTTTCCAATGGAACCACAGACAAGAAAAATGAACGAGTAGTTTTCTCAGGAACCTTGGGCCCAGTTTCAACTGAAAATGGCTTGAACGGGTCCCGTTACAAAATCGTTTTGTCCAACGTTTCAAAAGCGCAGCGAGCTGTGAGCTCGGCTGAGTATTCAATGTTTACACGTAACTTTTAAGAACTTTTTTTCTGGCTTTGATTTTCAGACTATAATCAAATTTCTGACTCACATGAATGACTCCTTGCTGATATCTTCTACTGAGTGAGTCCAAAACAGTCGCTGAATTGGGCTCTGTGAGGCAACAGAGATCGTCGGCCAGGCAATTCCTACTCGTAGATTGGACTCCATTTTTCTCGACTCTTTTCTGGAAAATATGCTATACTTTTACAGGTCATTGAGCTCTTTTTACGATCCCCTCACTGGAACAACGGTGTTTTTAGCAAATGACCCTTGCCAGGTGACAACTGCTATGTTTCGAAGGAGGAGGGAGACGGGAAAGGTTTTGAGGCGAACACTTTTAGTTCAGTCAATGGGAACAGTAGAAGAGATCAGCTTGGTCTTGGTCTTCTCAACCCTAGTTCTGATCAAAAAAATCTTGGTTCAGGTCAAAAATGTCTTGGAAAATAGCACAGTCATTATCGATCACAACAAAATGATAAGACGAGCAACAAGGCTCAATATCTGGGCTTCAGTGGCCGAAATGAGGAAAATGACCTGGCCACAAAAGGCTACTTATAAACTGCCAAAAAACGTTGTTTGTATAGCTACTAGATGGAAAGAGACAAGCCGAAAGTTATGCTACAGAATCGGGTGATTTTTGAGCACTGATTCTGTCAGAAAAACTTTCATAAACCCCCGGGTTTTCTTGTTAGTTTTGACTTCTTTCGTGTACACTCTGGCAACATCACTTCCCAGTTCTTGCAGCCAACCAGCTCCAGTCGGTCTTTTCTTCGGCCCGATCCTTCTATTTTTGATTAACGAGCCGTTCTTTCCACTCGCTGAACCCGGCAACTGTTCTTTTCCACATTGCGTAATGCAAATCTCTTTCTCTCTCTCTCTTTTGGTGTAACGTATTTTTCAGCGCCATCAGCAATTGATGAACACTCCTCACCCGGCGAGGGAGAGAGGGAGGAGGGGATGTCTTACACCAACACGTGAGAGCAACTGAACAAGCATGCAATACGAGAAATCGTGGGGCCTTCAAAAAGCGATTCGAAGCGTGGAGAGAAACAGCTGATGGAGCGTATTTTTAACCCCTCGAGCAAGCGATGAAATTTCGAAAACAAGTGGAAGCTTAAAAATAGTTTTGCTTTGCAACAGGATCAAAATAAAGGAATTGTGGAAGAAATGAAGGAAAATTTCAGTACACGGATTTACCTTGGGTTCAAAACTAGGAACAAATATGAGAGTCAAAAAGTTACCATGAAAAGGGTTTAGAATGATTCAAAGTTGTACAAAATTGGCAAAAAAACAGAAAATAAAAACTGAAAACTTCAAATGTGCTCAGGAAACTAAGAAAAACTTTCTGGATGTCTACATTTATTCAGCTGCTGGCGCTTTCAAGCGTTCCGTTCAACCAATGTTTTTAAAAAAATTGCAAAACAACCGGCTTTTGGAAGTGTTAAGAAAGGCTGTAGCTGCTCCATCTTGTTTCACACTTAGGCAGGAAAAGTTACACTTTCGGTTAAAACAAGCTGCAAACAGTATGAGGAAAATATGGAATGCCGTCAATTCCATATAATCTGTTCGTTTCAAAGCCCCCTTATTCCATAATTAAGTCAGACACTTGATCGGTGACTCAAAACTTTTTTGGTCGACGAACAGGTAGAACCACGATAAATCGCTAAGACGAAAAATAACCAACCTTCTCAAAGAATCCCTGTTCGTCTCGAAAGCCGACAAGAACGTCGGCATAGCCATTATCCAGGACGGTACAAAGTCTTCAAAATTATAAACTTAGAAAAAAGGGGGAGAAAAAACCTGTAGCCCAGCTGAGAGTCTGGGATCCAGACTCTGTTTTCGAAGGCGGCATCTTCGTCCTGGTCGTTGTTAGACACTCTCAGGTACCTATTTTCGGTATATTTCTTATAAAAAAGGACTGAAAAAGAACCTGAGAACGCCTGGTTCCATTTTGGCGGGAAGGGCCGGTGTACGCGAAAGAGCTCCCTGGCCAGGGTGATTACATCCAGGCCAGGCGACTTTTTATCGCCCCGGCTCCGCCTCGAAATCCGAGACAAAACAGATAGGTTTTTGGCTTGAAAATTTGAGAAGGTCAGTTCAAAACGTACTCTTGATCACAGACCTGGCGTTTGCACGGAAAACTTTGAATATTTAAACGTTCTGGTAAGACAGCTTCTTCATTTTGCAAAAACCACAGGTCAACTAGTCGAAAAATCTATTTAAAGCATGAAAGTAACTCTTCAATTCAGCGTAATTTATGTGTAAGTCAACCGAAATCAACGTCAAGTTCATTATGTTTCTATACAGGAAGCTGGGCGCTGTTCAAAAGTCAATCTGATTCAAGTCTCTGGATTTCTTCGAGGTGATTATCCGGATCCTGATTTCGCCTTGTCAGTTGTGTATTTCCTCCCTTTGGTGAAAGTTCTAGTAAAGTTTTCTATGTCCTTTTTCCCTCGATTCACTAGGACAACAGATGTTCACTACTAATTTGTGACCAGTGATCAAACCTATGATCCCATCACTAATCGGAACAGTTCGGCGTGATCCCACAACTCTCTATTGCTTTCCAACAAACGTTATTCCTGAGGTAGCTGCATTTAGCTGAAAATACTTTTACATCTACTATAGATTTTCAGTTTATTAGAAACCAACTGGAGTCTGACATTTACTTTTTCTCGATTTGGGTTGTGGTGAAGCATATATTCAGCGTGTAGAAAAGCCCCTAAGAATACAGATTCACTTAGAAATTGGGAGAAATTGACGAAATTCGTCAGTTTCGCTGATTCCTCCCGAATATCGTCATATTTCTAGTGAATTCTTGGTATTAGGGGTACTTAGTCTTAGGCTTAGGCTCCCCGCTTCTTACCCAACATTCACAGCCATTTTTGAACCTGACAACGAGTTTTGCCAAGTTTACAATGTTTTACAAAAATGTAGCCCTCGATCTCCTCTTCAACAATGCAGAACATCACAAAGCTCGAAAACTTTTTCTTCAAAGTGAAAATGACGATGGAAGTGGCGTGGTGTATATACAGAAACAAAAATAGCGGAATTGGGTGGGAAAATTACAGAATAGGTTCGCAAATAACTAACAACATATTTTTCTATCAAAATGTAAAAAGAAAAAAGATTTTCACCCGAAAGGATTCGAACCCGAGCCCCTTGAAAATAGGTACTAACCGAGCTCAATGTGGTTTTACCTGCCAGATCGGACGGCGGCGCCGCATACCACTCCTGATACAGCGTTTGGCTTGAGCGTCATGCTATAGGGGGGACTGTCCCTTTAAGAAACCTTTGGTTGTACTATAGTAGGCGCCCACCTTCGTTCAAACTAGCCGGATCTCTCGTGATTCACTATTTTTCGTTCATTTTCCGTGTTTATAAGCATTTTTATTGAGTTCAGCGTGTAAAACAAGCATCTCCACATGAAAATTGATCAAAATAAACCTTTTGAACCCAGGATTATGTCAAGCCGTTACCATTGCGCTCAGCATGCTTGTTTTTTTTCACAAGAACATCAGTTTATTCGAACTTACACAACACAGGAAAAAATTAAGATTTATTGTTCCTCGTCCACAAGAACTTTTTCCGTTCTTTCTCCAAATAGCTTATTCTTTCCAAATGATCAGGTTTTAAGTGTACTACTGGTCAATTTCACAGCTGTACGAGCGTCAACAATCCCTTTCACTAGATGAACTCACCCTCATTAGGCACCTCTTTGACCTCGGAACGAGTTTCGCCTCGTTTTTTGAGCATGGACACTGCATTTTTGAGTGAAAAGGTTGATTCTGAATCATATTATTCACACTTTTAAAATCTAGGTAAATGGCAGCTGTGAGCTTCATAGTGGGACTGCAGCGGATCATGTCCAAGCCATTGCCAGCTTTGGCTATGGAGTTATAACAATTTTTTTGTACTTTTATCAGATCAGGATAATTTGCTCGAGTAAGAGTTTTCAACATCCTTTCTTCTATCAGTTTATTCTACTTGCAGTATCGGTGGGTTTAGCGACTTTGTTGAGAGGAATTTATATTTTTTAGAACATTATTTTGTGGGTGACGATCTACATCAGTCAGAGAATTATACCCAATCCGGTGAGTTCAAGAGAGACAGAGAGACAGAGGGATTCCTAAAAATGTTCTTTTTTAAACTCTTATTTTAAACTCTAAGGTCGTCTGAAGTGTATTTCGAACTTTCAACCCCTCTGCACTGTCAAAATGCGAATATGAGGGTAACAGTTTTATCGAAATTTTGCGAGGAATCCTGCTGCCACGTCCGTTTTTCGAAATAATGCCCTTTTCACTGTTTTCTAGTCCCTTTATGGTTTAGCACTCTGAAGCCACAGGTAACAAGTTATGTCCTGTCGAGAATTTAGGCAACAATTAAGTTTTGAACTTGGAAAAACTTGGAAAGTTCTATTACTGTTGTAGGGGTACAAAATGGGGTACGACGTCGTCAGACGACGAAGTCGGTTGGTTACCAATTGAACCACGTCTTTCTGTTTCCTGAACAGGACAAATTACTTACCTTTTCAGGTCTTCTGCCCCGTCTTCTTCCCAGAGTTCAGTCAAAGATCACTCGTCCTAAAGCCATTGATACTCGGCTACTACATTCCCTTAGCCTGCCAATTTATTACCATAATTGTAATTTCAATCAACCGGATGACAGTCGTCTTGTATCCCTTCACTGCTCCCAAAGTAAGATCTTGTTGATCGAACAATACCACTTTTTTTTCAGGTTTGGCACCACTACAAATTTCATGTGCCTGTGGTGATCCTGTGTGCATCATTTCTTGTATCTTTTTACCTATATGATTGGGGAGCCAGCGTCATTTTTGGGATTACTGGTCGCTTGTTGGTCAGCTATAGCGATGGATGGCCTCATGTAAGTGATTTACTTCGGCTGATGAAGTCAATTTTAGTAAAGCAAACACAGGGTGACCGATAAATATGTGCGCGCGCAAAAAACGCGTTTTTTTGTTGTTGAAAACACACTTTTTAAAAAGTTTTATTGGTGCAACAAGATGTAAATATTACCCATTTACATGTCTACATGAACTGTTCGAAGTGTCCTCCTTTGTATTTGACAAAGGCCTCCAGACGAGGGATAACAGAATCGACGGTGCGCCGCAGGTAGTTAATGTCCAAATTGTCCCAAATCTGGATTAGTTCGCGTTGAAGATGGGCCAAAGTTGTGATCTTCTTACTCTTCAGTTCATTCTCCATGTGTTCCGTTTTTTTGACAATGGATTGAACAGTCGACCGTGCAATATTCAGCTCTGTCAAAGACCGCGCCAAAAACGCGCACATATTTATCGGCCACCCAGTATGTCTGTTCGATAAAGAGGAAACTTCCACAGTTTTTGCATCAAAACTTTTTATTTTAGCGCATAGATTAAGTTCAATGAAAAGAAAAAACTTTTACTGGGTTTATTCGAATACTGTGATTTGTTTTCAAGGCTGGTATGTTTTAAAAATTTCCCCAAAATATTTTTAATGTTCAAAGGGTTATACACTTCCGAAGAAAGCTCTCAAACTTGGGAAAGTACAGCGAACCCTAGATTTTTTTATCCAATACAGCTTTTTTTCTCAGATACCATTCGTTCTGATATCTTCTCTAATGAGCGTCATCTGTTTCTTGACAGTTCTCATAACTACAACCGTCAGTATCGTCACTTTGTCCAAAACCAATGTCTTGAATACTAAAGCAGCAGAAATTAATCTTTTCTGGACAAGTTTTGGCTTCTCTCTGACCACACTTGCTGTAGTTTTTTACTCGGTAAATTGTCATTTTATTGAAAATAATCCCAAGACAGATACTGGTCTTCACGGCTCACTACATTTTCCAAGATGCGGCTGTGACAAAACTTGGAGCTGTTCTGAAAGGATGGCTTTACGACGTCAACTGTCTTCTGCCAGCCTGGGTTCTGATAGCTACAAATGGCCAAATTAGGCAATGTATCTGGCCAAGCAAAGGAAATATTCTTCAGGGTTCGGCGTTTCTTACTCAAAGATCCAGATCGAGATAAAGTTGTTGGTTTTTGGACAGAGAGGGACAAAAATACAGTATGATGGAAGAACAAAGAGACAGATAAATAGAGAGAAAAAGAGACAGCGACTGAGAGCGATAAATGGAGAGACAGAGTTGGCCAGTACACAGTACCATGAAGACACGTGGACGAGAAGAATAATCGAAAGAGGACCATGGCGAGCAGTAAGGCCCATTGGACGACCGAAACCAAGATAGAGCGACTCGTTCACAAAAAAAAATCGGACAGAATTCGACGACAGTAGCTAGAGAAGATCCCACCCAATGAAACCAGTGTAAATTGCGACACGTTAACGTGTTGATATCGTTAAAAAAAATTGAAATTGACACAGTACTGGGGGTACCGTCTTGTCACCACTGGATTCCTAGTCACCCAGTGAAATCAACTTTTGAGCTCCCTCCGACATTTTTGAAAAGTGTTGGAATTGACTCTGGTGATTCGCAGACCCTGAACGGACTAGAAAGAGCTTGGCAAAGTAGGTCACGAGAAACAGGAGTAGGGAACTATACTGATTTTGGTACACGATACTCTGCCCTGAATTTTTTATCAGTGCCAGAACTCTTTTCGGATCAAGAAATCTGGTCCAGTTTGGTTTACGTTATAATCTAACCAGGGATGAAAAGAATCTCAAGAGTTTTCCCAACTGACTCCAGCTCAATATCGTCTCTCATTGCGATATCGATTCCACTCCAGTTCTCTTATCAGTTCCCTACGGCTATGGTTTTTCACAATGTTTGGCTAGGGCCTCTCTTCCTCTCTGCCTACAGCATTCTCGCCGTTCTAATATGGTTTTTCTCCCATATTTTTTCATAAATTTCCCTTTCAGTTTGTTGCTATCCTATTATCACAATCACTTGCCAGCAAGATGGCCATTTTTGAGTGAAATTGCCACAAAATCTCCGGAGAGCAATGTCTACAGCCTGATGGTTAATCACGTTGCCGTAATGGGTAATTTTTCCATTTTTTCAGTCTTAAACGCATTTCAGTGGCCTTTTGGGCTTATCTTAAACATCGAGAGCTAATTTCTTATTTTTCGTTGGAACATCAAGTGACTAAAATAAGATTACTGTCTTTATTCAATATGTGCATTGGGATTTTGGGCGCCGTGACCATGCAGATGAGTGTGAATTTTCCGGTAAGTTGGATTGAAATTTTGGGGAGACAGGGGAGAAAATAAGAGAAATTACATAAAAACGATGAGAGAAGTCATAGTTTTCGAAATATAACTGTTGGCGGGAAGTTTGAACAGGTTTATTTCTGGGGCTGTCTCGCAGCGAAAATGTTCGATTTTAATATGGTCACTTTGCAAAAATCTTGGCTGAGTATGCAACGTTTACGTGCTGTAGCCAAATTGGTATAACATGTAAACGTTGGATACTCAGCCAAGATTTTTGCAAAGTGACCATTGCGAGCTTCGAGACAGCTCCCTTTTTTTCCTGCATCCAAAATTCTTCTGGCATTTGGCCCGTTTCGTTCAGCTAAACACTCCTGGCAAAAAATGTTCAGCCGAAACTTTTTCTGGAAATTAAAAAGGAAGAGAATAAGACAAACGTTAACTCCAAAATTCCAACATTTTTTCCAGAAATCAAAAATTCCCTACATTCAAACTTACGCCAGCTTGATACTCCTAGTTTGTATCGTAACATACGTCTGGATCCATACAGCTTTTTCATTTTTCGTGGTGGACCCAAACATAGCCAGGACGAAGCTCTTCATAGTGCGCGCCTGTATAGCAGCGGCTATTACTTCTTGTGCCGGAAATAGTGAGTTTCATTGAAGAAAGTAATGGAAAAATGTTCAGTGATCAAAGTTTTCGAGATTCGAGGGCACAACTTTGACAAAACCACTCCTTCTCCTATTGTACGTCACTTTTTGCATGTCCAGTTCAAAATCTCAGGACTCTCAGCCCACTGGAGCCATCTTCGAATGGGGAATCTATTTCTCTGTCTGTCTCTTTCTGTTGACAGATGCCTACGAGTTTCGGAACTTGTCCTTTTCGGCCCCGAAGTTGGTTATTCCTGGATCGGAGAACTACGATGAGACGAGACTGCTGCCACCGACAGATCTGAACAGAAACAGGAACATGTCGTTCAATGATCTGCCTTCCAGTCAACTTCAGGCTTCGATGGTCTGGTGATTGTAAATAATGAAGACTTGACTGTTACTGTCTCCCCTGAGAAGAACATTTCTCAGTGTGTCTTTGCCCGTCGACAACTTTTTCTCTTGCCGCAGGCTTGATTTCAATCCTGAAAGATCATATGCCATTTAGCGTGGATTATAAGATACCCAATGTTGAAATTGGCCTCTTGATTTCTTTCCTCCAAATATTCTTTACAACTACGTTATCCTCCTGTGACCCTAGCCGCTGATCTGGTTCGCTGTCATTGACCTTCTTTTCCACGTCAGTTCACTGAAAATATGATTTCAGTTGGTTCAAAGGCAAGTTGTTATGGATAAAAAATAAATAGAAGATAGAAAGAATAAATAACTGAGAAGAGGATAACTGATTGAAGTCTTAGATACAAGTGCGAAAGCTATCAGAAATCAAAAAGTGCGCGGCGTGGCTCGGCTTACAATTAGTCAGCAATTTTCAAATTGACCGCCAAAACGACGTGATTGTGACCGGCCGAGATCATGGCAGCAGAATAGAGCTCAAAAATAGGTCTATAATATAAAACCTTTACGATTATGTCAACCATGTTGAGGACAAAAGTAGCAGAATCAAAGAGTTTTCCTAGAGTAATTCATTAAGCATTGAAGTTCAACAAGCTTCCTGATGACGGGATGTGTTCACAATAAGCGACAGATCAAAAGCAAAAACTAGCGAGATGTCAGGACAAAAATGAGATCAAAACACTAACATGACAGTTTTTCCTTTTCTCGAATTTTCTCCTGATCTCAACCTACTCAATTTCCTGCTTCATGTTCCATCCTTGTCCCTAAATATCTCTTGTCATTTTCCGCCTAATTCAAATAATCCCCCATTTCCAGCTCAAGTAGAGTATCCACAGCCTGTACGCTCCAGATTGACCTATGAATAAGTAGGGCAACAAAAATCCCACCACTGATCTTTCGCCATCGTTTTCACAGATTATATTCAAACCAACACCAGATATCATATGACCATTAATGAGATGTTTCACACGGACTAACGTATAAGTTGTCTGCTGTCAGTTTAACGCTTGATATGGTTTTTTTTGTTCCAAACAAATCAGGAGCTAGTTTTTCACTGAACGCTTCACTTCACATCTACAGAACTTTATAAGCTTCGGTGCCTTTTCTTCAAAACCAGGAAGCTGTTTTATGCTCGTGTCTTCTTAAAAACAAACGTATTTTAAAAGTTTGTCTCTTTTCTAGCATTTTGTTGAAAACTACTGGCTCTCCAGGATGAAACCAATTGCAACCTTGTCGCTGCCTGAAGGTCATAAATTATACTCTGGCAGTTAACTGCCTCGGTAGACATCAAACTCTAGATGTTACTTCTGCGCTGAGGCTTTTTGCCCCAAACTAATCTTCGTCGCCAGTTTTTTGCACACAGAGTGGGGTCCAGGTTCCAGGTATTAACGAGGTCCAATAACGTGATTCCAAAACAAACAGGGTCATTTTATCAGCCATCTACTTGAATACGGTAAAAAGGGCAAAATATATGAAGTTGCTCGGTTTTTGAACCCTTTTCACTCCCGGCAATTGCAGGTTAGGCAAGCTTGCGATTCGCACGGGTCACTACAAAAAAAAAATATGTCTGCACAAATTTAGTTGAGAACTCCTTTGGCTGATCAAAGAAACTTTTGTGACGGGTCGAGTGCAACAAGGGCCTTCATAATTCTGAACAATTTCTATCTTTTGCGATTTATGCGTAGTGTCCCTAAATCATCAAACAATTTACAATTTACAATTTATTTTGACAGAATCGAGGGGTATCATGTAGAAACGGTCGTTTCTTGGAATCCTTCGCCGCTATCAGGTCTCGACCACCGCCCAGCTTTTTCTCATCCAGCAAATGACATCCTGTCCGAGTCGTGAAGATTGCCTCTTGATTGGGGTTGTCTGTCTGTCATCAAACTCTAGAAGTTAACTTCTGCGCTGAGCCTGTTTGTCCCACGGAAAGTTGCTCGGTTTTTGAACCCTTTTTTTACTCCTGGCAATTGCAGGTTAGACAAGCTTGCGATTCCCGTGGACCACTACAAAAAGATATATCTGCACAAAGATCCTTCATTGTTTCCCACTGTACGCTCGCCATTGTTTAGCCTGCCTGCCTGAAAATATCTGCCTACAAACCAAGTTTTGTTCTCTTCCGTATTACAAAAACGTCTGAGACAAACATTGTCCCACCCCCTTGCACATGATTAATTCCAACTCCTGGTGCAGTCTACGCTTCACATCATTTTTAATCCCATAGGCTAGAGGATAATCTCTCGACTTTATAAGGTAGAAACAAAGTCATTTTTTAGGAACAATGCCCGTTACCGTATTTCATCGTCTGTGTCTGATTTTTATGCAGACCTGCTCCATTGGGAGCATTATCGTCAATGCCATGCTCATACCACTCATTCACTATCGGTAAGTGTGGGTTACTGTAGAGAGGGGAAAGAGTATAGGTCTCGCCAAAATGACCTTCAAATTTTGGTTCCGCGCCAAAAACTATTTTTCACTTTCTACGGATTTTACCACGGATTTTTACCAGTTTTTTTTGTTACAGTATCGAGGATTGTACCCGTATGGGACAATGGAAGAAAAAAATGGCAAAAAGTTTGCTAAAATCAGAAAAATAGTGAAAAATAGTTTTGGCGCGCGGAACCAAAATTTTAAGGTCATTTTGGCGAGACCTATAGATTATTTACCATCTAGTTCAGATCTGGACGTGGAATTGGAAAGTACCGACATCTTCTCATGGCCTACGTTCTCGTCACAATGGCTTTTGCCTTCATTTCCGCCACAACTGTCCCGGTACCGTTTTTGAACCTGACCCAGTTCCTCTGTCATGACCGCGAGACAGATAATCCCGTGATTCTCTCAGCGTGCGAAACGAGAAACTTTGAACCGAGTCACATCGAAAAGGCCGAGAAATCAAAAAATAGAACCTTTATATCATTATTTCCTGGTTGGGGCGAAGCGTGACGGCTCTAATTATACGGGGAAAAAATATTTGAAATTTGACAGGATTCCGTCGTAGGAACAAAGTTTAGTCTATACCAAAAAAAATTTGTACATAGTTCAAACCATCCCGCCATGAATTTGGCGGGAATTTGAACGCTCAATAATATGCCTCATTTTTCCAGCTTAGCTATTTTCTTTCTGTAGCCGATTCTTACTATTTTTGAACAGAAAACGAGGAAAATAGGCCAAGAAACGACGAATGCAGACCTAACAATTTCGCAATTGAATCCAAATTCCCGCCAAATTCTAGGCGGGCCGGTTTGAATTATGCATCATTTTTTGGAATCGACTATAGAAATTTCCAGGTATTTTCCCCAACAAACCAAGGCTGGATAATGTACGCTAGTATCAACCTTTTTCCCCAGGAGTACGGTAGCTGGATGTCTGTCCTCTTCTGCATGTGCTACTCTCTTCAACTCGTCGTCATATGTCTCTCCTTCATCTATCGAGCCCTAGTCGTCTGCAAGTAAGAAAATTCTGTAGTGAAAAACAGTCGTTCAGTCGTGAGAAGCTCTACTGGTTCTACAAGAAAGAAAAGCTATCTGTTCTCCTAGGACTAGCTATGGCCGTAAATTTGACCTGGACCGGCATGACGGCTCTATTTCTTCGTCCCAACGAGAAAATGAACGGAATTTTCGAGGAAAGGGTTCGTTCTCTCTCCGATTTGGATATTCGGCAGGTTGCCTATATTGCCGGAGTTGCTTATGTGAGTTTCTGAAAAGTTACCACAAAAAAACGTTTTCAGCTGGACAACGAAATCAACTGGGAGTTTGCAATGGTCTTTTCCTGCCGGATTATTATCTGCATTCTGTCGAGCACTGTCATCGTCTACTGTGTCGTCAAAACACTCTCACGTTTCCTGGACAATACGAAAATGGTTTCTACCCAGGAGGCCATGTCGATTGTTCAGAAGAAATTGTTCTATCTTTTGCTTTTTCAGGTGAGATTTGGGAACAGATTAACAAGGGAATGTTTTTAGTTAAATATCGGATATTGAAACGAGATTGGTACTATTCGAAAGAGCACGAAAAATAATGTGTTTTCCGAAATTTTCAGCTGCTGAATGAGTTGATGCTGTCCCCTGGAGCCATTTCAATATTCAAAGTACCATTTTGGTCGCCCAAGCAAACTACAAAATTAAAGTCAAAAACGTGTTTTTGGTCCCAAGTGATGTTCTACAATGTTGTGGAGTATATGTACGTTTCGCTACATTTTTGTAGAACATACAAAAGCTGTGAAACACATCTTCAGTTAGAAACAAGGCTCCCTTCCCTATTTCTAACGTTGTTTGGCTCAACTGTTTCCGATTGAAGATGTGTTTTCACAGCTTTTGCATGTTCTACAAAAATGTAGCGAAAAGTATACTCTTCAACATTGCAGAACATCACTTGAGACCAAAAACACGTTTTCTACTCGAATTTTTGAGTTTGCTTGGGCGACCAAAATGGTGTTTCGAACATTGAAATGGCTCCAGGGGACAGCAGCAATTCATTCGGCAGCTGAAAATCTGGGAAACAAAATTATTTTTTGTGCTCTTTCGAATAGTAGCTCGTTCCAATATCCCGGATTTGACTAAAAACATTTCCTTGTAAGACAACTTTCAGACCCTCATTCCCCTCTTCCTGGCCTTCCTCCCAGCAATCTGTGGCTACGGCTTCGCCTTCCTCCGCATCTCTTCTCCCTCTTTAACGACCCTCTTTTCCACAATGCTTCCTCTAGCTCAACTCGCCGATCCCCTAATCATACTGCTCTTTATAGCAGATTATCGTCGTTCTCTGGTCACATTCGTGAGTTTATCTGTAAGCGGGACTGGAGATATTTAGATAAAATGGTTCCAGGTACTGCGCCTGTCCAAAGTCACACCGAGCAATGGAACAAATGAGGCAATCTTTGCTGTCAACAATCCAATTGAAGCGGAACAAAAGATTTTATCGTAATCAAAATGTGAATTAACCAACAGTGTGTCCTTTATTCTACTCCGCAGACATTGTATCCGCCTTACCTAATAAATTTACCTCATTTTTTCCTTCTCACTTTATCTATAAAATTTCTGACGTCATCAAGTTTCCACACTTTCATTGTTTTCAATTAAAGTTCCCAGTTAGTAAAATACTACCGGGTCTGTCTCAAAGTCCCGTTTAAAAAATTCCAGACTACCAGTCGAATCGTTCCAGGCCTTTGATCTCCCGCTGGTTGGTCGAGCCTGTGACAGTCGGGCTAACGGATTAGCTCAGCTGGCCATGCCGGCATAACTGTGCCAAAAAGTGCAACAAAGAAGAGAGAAAGTTTTATGAAACTGCTGTACAAATAAGCTTCCTTGACGAAGTGGAAAGTCTATTTGCTACAACCACAAAGAGATAATGGAGGAGGAAGTGGTGGAGCACTGAAAAAAAAGACAAATTACCGATTCTGTACGATACGCGTTCTTTGGGACAGTTTTGCAGAATAGAGCTTAAAAGAAGAGTATATGCATAAAACTTTAAAGATCATCTTCATACTCTTGTTCAAAAATATACATCTCTCTCAGAAAGCTCACGTCGTGGGAACCTGTCTAGCCACGAGATATGATCACGAGTTTTTTATATCTCTAAACCCGGGTTATTTTACAACCTACTGAACTTGACCTATGACCCAGAACAATTGTAAGAAGGCGTCTAACGCTAAGAAGCTATCAACCAATCGAAACCATGAAATTTTTCTACATTTTCGTCGTCTTCCTCGTCTCCCTCTCCAATTCCTTCCTCTTCGGAAATCTCCTTGGTGGCGGTGGCCGCGGATTCAGCTGTGGATGGTAATTATTTTTTGAAGAAGATTCGATAATTTAACACTTTTTTTTTTCAGTGCAACCCCGACCTTCTTCTTGTGGCTGCGGAAAGTAGATTCTCTGCTTCTAGAAGTTTTCTTCTATCTGTACATCACTTCAATAAAGCTTGTCTTTCGCTGTTCTGTTGAATATTTAGGCTCTGAAATCTTCTCTTCCGTTCATTTTAGCCCTTTTCGAAGCAGTTATGCCGCCATGACCGGCCGAGCTAATCCGACGTTCAGACTCAGCGGGATGTCAAAGGTCTGGAACGATGCGATTGTTTAGTCTAGCTCCTTGGCTAATCTAGCCAGTTTTTCTCATGGCTATATATGCAGAAGATGTTTGCCGAAAACAGCAGCAGTCTCACCGTCATGAGAATCTTCGCCATCTTTCTTCTAGCCTTTGTCGCCTTCTCCAACGCCTTCCTTTTCCCCAACATGGGCGGCGGAGGAGGCTGTGGATGCCAGCCTTCCTGTGGATGGTAAAATCATCGAATCCATCCAAAAAATCAATATTTTAGTGCTCCGGCCCTACCACCACCTCCTCCTCCTCCTGTCGCTTCCTGTGGCTGCGGACCACCAGCATATCAGATGCCTTCGCCTTGTGGCTGTGGAAAATGAACAGAGAAATCTAGTAATAAATCTATTTATGTAATGAAAATCTGCTTGTGACGATGAGCTTGACAGGTCGTAGGCACCGATCCAAGAGTTCTCTCAATCGGACTCCTCTTGATTCTGATCTGAGATAAGCTCAGACCGTCTTGGGAAGTCGTACCGTTTGTAGTGTTGGCAAGAGAGTGGACGCGGGTTACTGTAACTTCCTTCACCAGTCTGAAATCGGGGGTTTGAGTCAGAATATACTCATGTGCAAAAGTTTGGCAACCATCTAGCTTTTTGAGGTACAAGCGGAAAAAAACAAAAAGCACTAGAAATCGTTTGGTAATAGTCTCGAACGGTCAATACGCTTTCTTCCGCTTGTACCTCAAAAAACTAGGGGGGGGGGGGGGGGGTTGACAAACTTTTGAACACGAGTATAGTTCTGGCGGCCCTGTCTCTTCAGTTTTCATGTTCCAGTTCAGATTAAATCGATAATTCCTCCATTTTAAAAGCACTGGATTCACAAAGACGCGAAAAAAAAGTTGCGTCGCGTCGGCCAAATCAACTAGCTTCTATTTCCAGACCCTATCATCAGTTCTTTCAACTGCTCTCTCGCAAGATGTCCACCACCAACAAGAAGATGCAATTCATTCTGAAGGCCAACGATGGAGTCGAAGTCGCCGTTGAACAAGATGCCGCCTTCCATTCAAACCTGCTGAAGAAGATGGTCACTGATCTGGGAATCGACGATGCCGACAGCCCCATGCTTGCCGATCCGCTTCCCGTCTCGAACATTGACGGCTGGACGCTACAGAAGGTCGTCGACTGGTGCAACGCCAATCGTGACAAGCCCTACAAGCCGAAGCCCCAATTTGATGATCCGCGATTCACTCTCTCCACGGCCGAACTGGAATATCTGGACGTATCTAATGTTCAACTAAAGGATCTTCTCCTGGTTAGTTTTTGTTATATACTCTCTCGAAATATAAAAATTGTAGGCCGCCAACTATTTGGATATCCAAGGTCTCATGGATATTGTCACCCAGAAGATTGCCAACTTTGCCGACGGAAAGACTGTTCAGCAGATTCGTGAGCTCTACGGTCTGGAAAACGACTTCACCGCCGAGGAAGAAGAAGAAATCCGCAAAAAGTTCGAATGGGTCGAAACTCAATAAATTCTTCTCATATTCTTTGAACATCCTTAGTTCTAGGATTCTAGGGCTCGTTCCTCAAAGTCTGCTTTCTGCAGGTTTTGTCAAGGTTTCCTCGTCCCTCCAGGTATACTTCCTCTCTTAAGATTTGTCCCATTTGTCCTTTCAAAAATTCTCACGGATCATGCCAATCCCACAACGAATAGCCAGACTTTCCCAGATCAATGAGCTCTTGCACTTATCAGAGAAAAACTAACTGAATCTGACTGAGAAGGAGCCTTCAGACATGTGATCCTCGGAGGTTTTTTTCTAATTAACGAGCTTGCAAAATTTCTAAGATTTGAAATGTCTCAGAGTTGTACAACCAATCTAGAGGCTCTTGTTCGATATAGTGGGATTTTGAAACTTTTTTGTACATTTTTTCGCTGCACTGTTTTTCTGGAAATTTACCGGGATTAAATTTTTAATCTAATCTCTGTCTGATCTCCTAATGCTGTAAACATAATAAAGGTCTTGTGAGTAAACATTTTGTCGGAAAAAAAGGGGGGGGGGGGAGTGAAGATTCAAACGAGTTGGGCGCTTCGAAGGATCAGAAATACGAAGAAATAGAAAAAAAAGAGATAATCCCGGTTAATTTCCAGAAAGACAGTGCAGGGAAAAAATATACCAAAAAATTTCAAAATTCCCGCTAAAACTTCAAAATCCCGTTATAATTTCAAAATCCCGCTATATTGAACAAGAGCCAATCTAGAGCTCTGGAAGTCCTGACCCAGCTCTCAAGCCAACTGATTCCATTCTCCAATATTCAGCTTCCCCACACTTACAGCCATGAGACAGAGCAACAAAAATAATCCCCAGATCTTCAACTTTTCTACTAAACCCACCTCTGAACAATGAAGTAGACAATGGGGTAGACCCAGCTGTTGAAAATCCACATAAAGTTCACGAAAACGTCTGAGAAGACGGAATCTGGTAGCCAGTCGGTGTTGTGCCAGAAAAGATTCAAGACAGTACAGTAGACAGAAATCAGAACTGATTGCACCAGAATTCTGACCTCTAGATGATGTCCGACGATTGCGGAAGTAACGGCTCTCTTTGATTTTTTGGTATTTGTAAAAAATAGAGGGCAAACCTTTCTGATGAAGATTATGAGTACGACAGCATAACAAATTCCGCTCAAGAGGATTGAGCCAACTTCCACATACATTTCGGCCTTCTTGACCATTGTCGATAAGGAGAGAGACTCATCGTAGCGCCAAGAATATCTGGAACAAAGTTCTGGGTTTTGGGGATCGTGAAAAGTCTCACAACTACCAAATTTCGGGCTCTATGAGGCCAATTTGACTGTAATTTCTAAAAAGACACGAACCTGGACAAATTGTAACTGATAGTAGCTTCTGGAGACGCCAGTAAAGCTGCAAAGATGAACCAGATGGACAGTGACCAGCCAATCCAGTACTAAATGCAAGTTCTGTACAAATTGAAAATAAGCTCACAAAAACTCTCTTCTTCTTGAAGAGACGGTAGCTGACGTCCGAGTCCCAGGCCTGGAACAGACGGTTCAATGCCAGGATAAGAGTGAGAACGGTATAGGTCACGTAGGCTGGAGTGGCAATGACGCCGAGGAACTGAAAGAAAAGTGAATTTGGACGAGATCTCTGTCCTCAGAACTTTTCGAATTTTTTTGTACTGTGTGTGTCTCTGGATTACTGACTAATTTGCGAAAGGGGTCTAGAAATCAGCGCTTGACCTTCTTCGATTGAACATAACTAGAAAACAAGAAAATGAGTGGAACACGCTGAAAAATTGCCCGTCACGAATTCTACTGTAATTTTTCTAAGAAAAGTCCCTAACCCAAGAATCATCTTACCTTCCCAATTTCAATCGGAATCTCCTTGTTGAAGGCAGTAAACAATCCCGTAATGGCATGTGCAATGCAGGGTGTCAGGTCAGCTATTCCGATGGCGATCATCAGCCGGTAGGATGGTCTCCTTCTCATTCTCCTGTCCCTGAGAATGCTCTGAAACACAGTATAATCTTAACCAGCAGACTTACAGAAATTATTTTGGCATAGTAAACAAAACAGGGCACTGTAGCCATGAGCATAAAGGTTCCGATGACCAGGGATGTGTAGTAGTCGGTGGTCGGTTCAGCCATATCTGGAACTTCTGAGAGACTACTGAACGACGAGCTTGGGAAAAGTCAAAAAAAGGTCATCGACATCATGTGAACACTGAGAGATTTGAACGAAAACAGCAAGAAACTCGTGACTTTAGAATTCTTGTAGTCTAGAGAACTGGAGGAGGAATCATGGACAGAGAGACATGTCTAGACAGAATTCATTGGAACGACGAAAAATTAAGAAGAGAGGCAGCCAATTTGACTCTTTTCTCGAGTCAAAAGATGTTCTCAGCTGATCTCAGACCGATCAAAGTAAAGAATGCTAGTTAATTAGAGACTTTGTGTAACACGTGTGAGAGAAATATCGTCTCGTTGTTTATGGGATCATCGACCAATTTATCCAGAAATGGTGCTCGGAAAAGCAAATGTTGGTAAACTAGGGAACTCAGACAGAATCTTTCGGATTACCCCGTTTTCCCTCTTTTTTTTTTTACAATTTTTCGTCTTTGAACTTCAATCAGCTTTCAGCTAATTAAAGAATCAAGTTTTTCTTGGAAAACACTGAGGTCAAAGTCTCTCCTACAAATTCTTTCCTTACTTCGTACGTGTACTTTGTACTTGATTCCTGTACTTCACAGGAATGATGTCTGATTGGAAATGTTGTTTCTGTGAGAAAGTTCCACTAACATTTCCGTGTACTTGAAAATTTCAAAGTGTCTGGTGGTTCTTGAAGAAGAGGGAGATTGCTGGAACGAATAGAGTCTGGCCCAGTCTCGTTGTCCTTCTAGCAGATGTACTTTCCCTAATTGGGAGATGATCCACAAAAGGTCAAAAGCATCCACGGTCTTTCTCAACCCGGAAGAGACGACGAATTCGAGAATAAATAAGAAGAGGGCTTGAGATATAGCTGTTGCCAAATCTTCACCTTACGTACTTTTTGTTACGCAAAGTTGCGTACGAAAAATACAGTAGAAATTTGAAAAAAAATGGCTTGCCCGCGCGTACGTAATATCGCGTCAAAAAAGTACGTAATGTGAAGGTTTGGCACGCTCTATAGGTCCAAGTAATCGTGGGATAACACAATTGGGTTTTCATACGATTCTGAGCCCTGTCGACTTGTTCCTGACGTCAAAGAATGGTTGAAGACTGCATAAATAATACCGGAGTTCCGAAGTTTCCGACTAATTTTACCCCAAAACTGAGGTCTGGGAGGATCAAAATCGTATGAAGACTCAAATGTATCGAGCTCATGTTTTCCACAGTTTTCTGTCTCTCCGAGTGAAAAGTTCAAAAAATTTCAAATTTTAAAAACACACACTACGAGATTTGCTCAAATGCCTGGAATGTTCTTTGTTTTTTTTTCTTTCTTTTTCACCCACATTTCCCATGCCATTGTTCTTGAATCACTTCTCTACTCGAACCTGTGTTTTCTGAGAGAGTTTGGTCATTCAAACGTGGGATTAGGCTGATCAGTTCACACACCACTGGAGTCATTGGGACACTTTGATCAAGCAGACGGCGTCTCAGACATGCTCTTTTACAAAATGTTTGGGCTTGAGGAGACTTTCTATCCAGAGTCAGTTGACTGCAAATTTTTGTCAAACAGTTTTTCAGTCCTCAAATGTACAACTGTTCCGGCACTCAAGGTACCCGATATCCAAACGTACCCATTGGAATTCTTTACCTAACTCTCGGCATTTTCTACCAGTGCTGTTACATCCCCTGTATCATTGTCATGTCTCGACCACCATTAATTAATGCTCCGTGCTTTAAAATCATGGTATTTAAGGGATAGTCTCATTATAGCCGTACAGCCGGGCAGACTTTGTGGCGCGACCAATGACAAATTTTATTTTTATGGGGTTTACGCTCATTTTTTCGGTTTTTACTTGCTTTTAATCGATTTGTCGTCGAAAATTGCGTCTAAAATGTGTGGTGGAACGAAAAAAATTGGTCAAAAATTGACGGAAATAGGTGAAACTAAAAATTTAGGCCAAAATATAAAATAAAATATTTCGTCAATTTTCAACAATTTTTAGCGTTCCACCACTCATTGTAGACGTAATTTTTGCCTAGAAATCGATTAAAAACAAGTAAAAATCGAAAAAATGCGTGCAAACGCCTAAAAATGCAAAAAAAAAAATCTTCTGGGTCCCGCCACGAAGTCTGCACGGCTGCACGGCCATACTGAGGCTGTCCCTTTAATCAATTTTCCTAAAAATAATACTAATAATTTAGGTGTATCTAGGAGTAGTAGATGTGCTCTGTCTCTGTATCTGCGCCGACATGGCTGGCCTCTGGTCAATTTCTGGTCATCAGTTTTGTACTTCTCCTAATGGATCATACATTTTGGGATGCTTTGCTATGGGTTTTTTTTTCTAAAAATTTCTTTAATCTTAACGTGCTTAGGATTCTGGTCCGCCACTTGTCTCTCCTGCATAATTTTGGCCTTCAACCGGGCAGCAGACCTAGTCTTCCCAAAAATAAATCACGTCTTTGATGGAGGAAGAATCTACTTCTGGCTGCTACTGCCAACTCTCTACTCCATTTACTTCACATTTTTCGAGCGACCGCTTCTTTTCGACTCTAGGTCTTCTGCATTCTTCTTCGATCCACTGAGCAACTATTCAACCTCCTTACCGGCGGATTATGTGAGTTGGAGGAGCGGTATCTTTACCCCCCCCCCCCCCCTAAACGTAGGTTTTGGGGGTCGGCGGGAGAAATCTTTCCAACTCTCGTTTGCATTTTCCAGTTTTGTCCCAGTGAACAAAGTTGTAGCCCTGATCACGTTCTTCAATTTTGCAGAACATTGTGAAGCATGAAAATGCTATTATCGCTATGAAAAAGTGATTCTAAGCCGTCAACCAAAGAAAAATTCATTTTTCACCGTGATAACAGCATTTTCGAGCTTCGCAATGTTCTGCAAAGTTGTAGAGCTTGATCTACAACTTTGCTCACTGGGACAAAGCTGGAAAATGCAAACGAGAGCCGGAAAATTTAAATTGCCCCCGCCGCCCCCTATGTGAGGACAAAGTGTACATTCTTACATTTTCAGGAGCAAAAACTTTATGCGAACGTTCCACATTCCTTAAACAACATGGTCGTAATTTTTGCTCTCGTCACTTTCTATCTGGTCATCGGATGTCGACTGGTCTATAAAGCCTACCAAAGTAGCGTTGTCCAGCTTTCGAGCATGACAAAACAGGTTACTTGAAAATAGCTTCACAACCCCCCAAAAACTCAGATAATTCCCCAGCTGTTGATAATCTGTGGCTGTCACATTCTTGGCTGCTTCCTCTACGTCTACACCCAATATTTCCAAGTTCCGCGAATCTTCACAATCATTGGACAATTGGCCTGGATGGGCAATCACGGACTGCCTGGAGTCGTCTATTTGACACTGAATCCGACAATTCGACACAAAGTTCTGATTCTTGTTGGCTGGAAGAAGACAAGGGAAGGACAGGCAAAATTGGCGGGAGTCAACTCAATTTCGAATAATTTGCCTGTAGTTCAATGAAAGCTGTTCATTTTGAAGAGAATGGCATGATAAACCTCGTGTATACATTGCGAGACTCGCTTAACTCAAAAAGGCTGGATACTCTGTCAAGATTTGGTTCAAGAGGGAGTAACCGACACTTATTCGTTTCGAGACCCATTTAACGCAGAAAAAAACTAGATATTCACTGAATAGGAAGCAATAATGATGCCAAGGGTTGTACGCTTACTTTTGGCTAGAAATGAAAAAGCTCGAGAAAAAGCTCGAGCCGTCGAGCTTTTCAGTTTTTCTCGAAATTTCTTCGAACAACCCTTGGCGTCATTTTTGCTGGGACTTTTTTAGAGGTATACTGACCTCTGACAGAAATGACGCCAAAGTTTGTTCGAAGAAATTTTGAGAGAAACGTCCCACCAAGTACGCGTCAGCGAGTCGTTGCGTGTCCAAGTATAATATTCAGCCAAGATACGCAGTCAATTTAGGTCTTTTTGGAGTGGAAGATACTATTCGTTTCAAAACATATTAGTCTAGCCCGAGTATTTAACTTTTTCTGCTCAATTGGTGTCAATGGGTCTCAAAACGAATAAAATAAGGGAACTGTAAAAAAATACAAAAAAAAATTTAATTCGGTGTAACAATAATGACTGTAGACCCTTGACTCTTCGGCAAAATTCTTCTCATTCCATTGAATATTACCATTCTGTATGGTCTGTAGGTAACAATGTAAGAGATGAGCATCAGAGGTACTCCGATTCCCATGTACAAAATGGCATAGTTGCAGAGGTCGACTCGCCAGCTTTTTGTGGCAATAAGTATAAGAAATGCAGTGGTGGTTAAAACCATCAAAGAGCCAGCTGCTGTGGCTGTGCTGCTTAGCGCCATCATGACTTCGATATGCTGTCTTCTGGCATTTTTTGACAGATGAGAAAAGTTTTCCTTTAAAACTTTGTGAATAGTTAGCGATGAGTAGAAAACAAGGAAAAGGATGAAGATGATATCGATAAATATCAGACAAAAACCAACGAGAGATATAGGACTTTCTGAACCGACGTGGACGCAAATAGCCTCTGTGGAAAAAATATCAGGGTAGACGATGTGATATTTTTCAAAGAGCTCGTATTTCACTTTGTTGATGTCCACGTCCATGAAAATGTATAGTACTGGAATCGGAATTATGCAAAGTAGAGGATACACAATTCTGTAGAAGGTAACACGAATCCATTTTTTGTTCAATATGTGACCGGGAGGAAGAAGGGTGTCCATTCTGCAATAGAAGACTGATCCGAATGCTGGGAGGTTTGCTGAATCAATAACGATTCAATTCGAATCTTTTCAAAAACGGCAATTTGTACTGGGAATCGGGTCAGTGCCGGTCGGTTGATCATAACTCTTTCGGGATACATGGATTCTGCTCGAAAGTTTGGCTATTTCTTAGCGATATGATACCCAACAATAACAAAAGAGATCCCTTTGAGATACACATGGTTTACTGTTGCAGAGTAGTTTTTGATCCAGATTTAGTTCCGTAAAGGATCATTTTCAGGATAGGTTCGTCCGGAAATCAGCTGAAAATCCACTTGTTCCATTCTAATTTAGGGACATTGTTGGGTATCATATCGCTAAGAAATAGCCAAAGTTTCGAGCAGAATTCATGTATCCCGAAAGAGTTATGAGCAACCGACCGACGCTGACCCGATTCCCAGTAAAAAATGCCGTTTTTGAAAGGATTTGAATTGAATCGTTATTGATGTGGGGACTGTGCAGACTTCTTTTTATAGTTTCCGGTACATTATTTGACATATTGAGACGGAAATATCTTGGTTTTCTAGAAAAAAACTGGCTGTTGTGAAACTTTTGCCGCGCCTGATTTTGAAATATTCGTCACCGCGCTATAATCAAAAAATGAATTTTGCTGAAAATTGTTTTCTGGGGGGTTTTTGACCATGCTGAATCGATTGGTGATAGTGCCAAACCTTGGAAACCAATCGTTTGTATTGTTTAGTTGAAAAATCATGTGTTGTCAAACTTTTGCGTAGTGTCCGTCTCTGTCCCTCTGTCTATTTATCTCTCTGACTCTCTGTATCCCTGTCTCTCTATCCCTCTATGTATCCCCTACCAAAGATGAGAGGCATCGATATCATAGATTGTCCAACTTGCGAAACTCCCAATTTCGTCAAATAACCAAAATGGTGATAAGCCGTGTAGGGCAACATTAGAATGCCTGGTGTTAACCACGTAATGACAACAGCTGTCACTGCCAGTCTGAAAATAAAAACCAACTGAAAGAATATCTGTAACTCTTACAAGAAGAAATGAAGCAGCATCAGTCGCTTGAAAGTAGCAGACAGATATTTCGGAGCATGGACAGATTGTAAATATAGAGCTAGTGCTACTAACAGCAAAGAAACGGCTCCCATTATCTTAAAGTAAATAATTTTTAGTAAATAATAGTAGTCAATAACCTGGGGAGGAGCTCCATAACGAATGTACGGCTTGTCTTCCCACCATGGATTGGTAAAATTCGGCGTACTCATGTTGTATGTGAAGGATATCAGCTGAAGTATTCATTGCCAGAGACAGGTGCGTTTAGCACCTGACTTTTGTGGGCATCAGAAATAAAAAAAAAGACTACAGGGCAAAGATTTTTGCTCTTGGGGGTTGGGCTTTTGTTCTCCAACGCGACAGAAGACAAGTAGAAAATCGGTCGTTTTGGAACTTGATACCACGATATATGTAAGCCAGGGTGGGTGGACAGCGGATTTTTGCGCGAACACGAAGACGGACCGAACAGTCGCATAGTTTTTTGGGTCAAACCGAACACGGACCGAACAGAGCACTTTTTGTTCAAAGTCGAACCGAACACGGACGTCCGCGTGTCCCAAAGTTCGTCCGACCGACGGACTGTTCGACGAATAGCGGGCACGAACACGGCACGAACAATTCTTTACAGGCTTGGTGGGCTCCGGTGAACAGATATCTCTTCTTTTCAACCATCTCCTTCCATCCTCTCTGGCTTCAGACCTGCTTTATTTACGGTCTGGTAGCCGGCTACACCTTTAATCTTATCGTAATCTGCTGGAGCTTCATGATCCGATACTCTATTCTTACTGGATAAGCCACAAGAAGAACAAGAAGCCTCTTTATATTTTTTTTGTAGGGAAAGTCTGCTCAGTTTTGGCAAGCTCAAGAAGACTATTCGGCTGGCAGTTAGCTGTTTCGTGGTTTGGGTGGTGCTCATGGTCTTCATGGGATTTATCAGTCGCAGAGAGGAGACAACCGCATATTTTGAGAAGGAAATTATGGACATGTATGGAGTGAATTTGGAAGATGTAGGCTATATTGGAGCGGCCATTATGGTGATACAGAAAAAATACAGGGTAGACAGGAGCAATGGAGACTATTTTGTCAGGTCAGAACTCTTTTTGGTTCTCTAGAAAAACCTGTTAATTTTCTACACTATGATATTTCTGAAACTCGTGTCCTTCAAGAAATTTCTATTAGGGTGCGCGGAAAGTATTTTGGTGTCGCCCATAACTCCTTCTAGAAAAATGGAAATCAACTGATATTTTTTTTTTCAAAATTCATTGAGGCCAAATTAATAGGCTATATATGAGACCTGGATATCTTATCGTTTGAGAACAGTGAACGTTCCAAGTTTCGTGAATTTTCCAAACCCACTGCATTCATTCGGACAGTTTCAGTTTAGTGAAGTCGAAAATCGTTTTTCAAAAAAGCAAAATACTCGTCTCAATGAGCTGAATTTTTTAATAGTTGACAATTTTTTTGTAGAATGCAACCCTGAAGGGTTATGATCAAAATGATGTTTTGATCAAAACTTGGAACGTTCACTGTTCTCAAACGATAAGATATCTCTTATATAGCTTATTCATTCGGCCTCAATGAAACCTACATTTTGAAAAAAAGATCAATTGATTTACATTTTTCTGGAAGGAGTTATGGGCGGCACCAAAATACTTTCCGCGCACCCTAATACTACCTAGACTTTTCAGATAGACGATGTTCCCAACAGGCACATCTTCTCCTGCGTCGCCCTCTACTCTGGTACAAGATTCGCCGTCGTCTGAAGCAACTCCGAAACCTGCATCCATCCTCCTTCCGCGTTCAATACCGTCTCTACACTCTCCTAACTTTCCAAGCCCTTCTTCCTCTAATCTTTAACACGTCTCCAGTCTGCTTGGCCTTCTTTGCCGCAATCACCCAGATCAACGTCGGAATCCTCATCACAATCTGCGGTTCCATCCTGTCTTTTGCTCAGATTTTAGACCCAATCCTGACTGTCATCCTGATCTCCGATTATAGACGAGGAGTTATGAAAGTAAGCTATTTACGGAACTGAATAACGCTTCATTTTTCAGCTCTGTCGAATCAGGCAGAGATGCGTAACTGATGCCGTCACAGCCTCGGGAGGTTTTTCGAATAGCCGTCATTCTATTAGCTGGCAATGAAAGTAACTAATGGGTGTGCTGAGTCAATGTTTTTATCGTATAATCTTGCCAGTTGAATAAAAATGAGCGCACAGTTTAAAAATACCCGGAAAATGTGAAAATTATTAACAATACCGGTGTTCTCATACTATTCCTTGTTCTCTTGTATATTTCACACCTTCTTTGAAGACAGAACGATTATGAACAGACTCACAGATCCTCTTATTTGCAACATGATATTGGCACTGGGTCTTTGTTCTTCCCCTTTAATGAATCACTAGCTTCCTGGAAGACGCGGCATCCAAGAAGACGGCATTCTGCAAGAAAATAAACATTCTTATTTTTAATACTTTCGAATCATCCCGAGCAAGATGGGAGCACTGGGGAAGAGAACAAAGGTGAAAAGACTGGACTGACATGAGAAACTGGTTAGAGAAAAAATAAAGATAGTTTCTTGGTTTTAATAAATTTGTTCAGTAAATTTTCAGTAAAGTTCAGTTAAAAGATTGCGCAGTTAAAGGTTATGATCCCTCACTCCTTTTTCAAGTACATGGACAAAGGAAACAGAAAAGAAGATGCAACAAAAAATAAGATATGGTATAGCTTTTGCCAAATCTTCAGCTTGCGTTACGCAAATTTGCGTACCAAAAATGCAGTACAAATTCGAAAAAAAAATGGCTTGCCCGCGCATACGCAATATCGCGTTAAAAAATACGTAAGGTGAAGGTTTGGCACGCGCTGTAGCACCTCTCCTTTTGAACTTGAAAAAGAAAAATTTCCCTTAAATTTCCACCCGCAAGGGTCAGTAGCTCCTGCCGGTGCAATCGGAGTACACCGCAACCCGGAAGACTGGAGAAGTCGCTGCAAGAAAATGAACACATGCTTTTGAAGAATCCGTCTCTGAAAATGAGACAAAACATGAAAATGTTGAACAGCTGAACAGTTCCGCGAAACTTTCCTTTTCAGTGCCAGTCTTTTGCCGACTCCGACAAACCCCTAATTGAACAGAGAAAGGCCTTTGGACCCCGCCCTCTGGTCCCTCCAGCTCTCTCTCCCCGAGTCGGGGAGCGAGAGAATCGATTTGCGTCTCTGACTCTCTTTTCATTTTCTGTCGGGGACTCATCTTCCAGGAGAGGGGGCACCTATTCAAGAAGAAGATAAGGTGTCCCGAGGGATTATTAGGAAATTGGTGTCTTTGAAACTTCCTGGTCATTTTTTTCGGACATCTCCGTCTCCCAGACCAGGCATGGCAAACCTGGCCGGCCAGGTAGGATTTTGCGGCGGGCAATTCATTTCTCATTTTTTCTCAATTTTTTTGTTCCCAAATACGTCCCCCGATTAGATTTAGTTTTGCAATCAGAAAAATTGGAAGAAAATCGAAAACTGACAATGAAAATCGAAGGAAACTGATATTTTTACCGAATTTCGTCCAAAAACGACTCTCTTTCTCTCTATAGCTCTATTTCTTTCCAAAAAGCCTGTCTCCCAGTTTTGAAGATGGCAGTCGTTTTTGAGTGCTCGAGCGCCCACTCGCTCCTCTTCCTTCCTCTCTGGTGCAGACACAAGCTTATTGCTTCGAATAAAGCTGTTTCCTCCCTATTTGATTTCCGCCGACTCACCAAAAATCAAAACTTTTTTTTCTTGACTCTGTGACTTCTCTGTTTGGCCTTTGACACGTCATTTGAGCCTTTTGAGAGATAAGAAAGAGCACACAGCCGATTGGATTCAACTGTCGACAAGGCAAGTGTTCGCACGTCAGGCAAGAGAGATTGATGATCCGGGATATGTTTTTATCCGGGTCCCAACTCTTTTTTCTTGCTCTTGATTTTTTTTTTTGGAAGGCATTGAATTAGGACAATGCATCAGTGGCCAGAGAACATTCGGCTAAATCTGTTAGGAACATCTGTGCTCATTTTTCTCTGCAGCTAAAAGTGTACATTGAACAAGTGGCTATCGTTCTCGAACTTTCTTCTGTCCCTCTCTGTCTCTCTCTCTCTCTTTCTGTCTCCTGACCAAATTTTCGGCGAACACGAACAGAACATCCCCTAAATTTTTTGGGCCGAACCGAACACGAACCGAACAGTGCACTTTTTGTTCGCCTGCGAAACCGAACACGAACTGTTCGTCGTCCCAATGTTCGTTCGCGAACATGCAAACACGAACACAGCTCGAACATTTCACGAATTTTTTGTCCAAATCACTTTTTTTTGTGAGAATCACTCGTTTGAAGATTAACTTATCAAAAAAAGACGATTGGTAAAAACTGGAAATGATTAGGGAATCCAAAGGGCTAAGAAATTTTTTTTTTGATGCCTTTGACTCGGACAGTCTACGGGTGTTGCCAATAGCGCTGGATAAAATGTTCGTGTTCGTGCCCTTTTGAACTCTGTTCGAGCCTCGAACAGCGAACATTTTCACCATTTTGTTCGTCAAGCGAACACGAACAGGAACGTTCACCCAACCCTGCTCCTGACCGTCTAACCCTCGGACTCTCTGACTCTTCTCCCGCTTCCAGTCTATAAGGTCGGCTTAATTGAATTTCCCCCAATATGCTCCACTTTCCTGCCTCATTAACGAGCTTTTAAAGATCACTTTCCTGCCACTGGAAGGTCTTCATTACCCTCTCCTCTGCCCCTTTTTTCCTTTCAGTGGAACCACTCCAACTGTACTACCTTTTTTTTGACCTTTTTCCCCAGACTCAGTCTCGGTTTCAGCAAACAGAGTTTTTTTTTCAAATTATTTGATCATGCCTATTTGTTTTCCACTCTCCTCTCTCTCTCTCTCTTTCCGCGCTCGTATCCCCCTTGGACACTTTGGCAGGCGTGCAACACCGCGTGTTGATTTATAGCTGCGCCATTTTCCACACGGTCATTTTTCATTCAGTTTTCATTGAGAGAAGCCGAGAGACTAGACATTTGTCCTGCGAGAAAAAAGTCAAGGCACCTGCCACAGCTGTGTGAGCCCGAGGCCGAAAGGTTAATACTTTCTAACTTTCTTCTCTCTGACTCTGTCTGCCTTTTTTTGTGTTTCTTCCCTAACTTTCCTCCTATCAGTCCGCGCCTTACCATATGTGTGCCAACGTCCTATGACTTTTTAATCCAGCGATAAGTCTCTCTCCTTTTTTTCCCAACATCACTTTTCGCTTTTTTTAAGAAAAAAAACTCATTTTTCAGTCGCTTGGGCCATGCCCTCGAACCGCTGCGCTCACAAGCTGAACACCAACAAGAAGCGGGAACGGGTGGACACTCTTATCGCTTTCTTGAAACATGCCACTCCGGCACAGGTGAGAGGGATTTTCAGTCGTTGAGGAAATGAGAGCCGTAATTAATATTGGAAAGAGCACCGAGAGCACGAGGGATTATCGTAAACTGTCACAGATTTTTGAAGTGTAAGGTAACATAGCAAAGACTGTAACTCTTCAAACGACAAGACTAAGCTATCCGAAGTTTTTTTAATAGAAACCTCTAGTCTGACAATTAGTTTTTGTAACCTTTTGATATGGTCAGTCTCTGCAAATTAAAATTTGACAAGGACCATTTTCCAACTATTCCTTTTTTTCAGATGACGACAAAGCTCCATGACATCTGGGCAGCACCTCAGGCCACGATCACTGAGGCCAGACTCCTGCTAACACTAGGTAAGTGCCCTCCACTCGTTCTGATAAAATTTATGGCCAGTTAATGCCTCCACAACGTTTTTTTCCCGCGTTAGAGATCAAAGTGCGATGAAGTACATCATTGGGAAATTTCTAGGCAGCCGCAATTGAATAAAATATTGAACAAGACTCTCGCGGGAACGTTGATTAATTTTAATATTGTTTCATGGGAAAAAAATCACGATCTTTGGAGCTGCTTTGTTTAACATTGAAGTCAAAAGTCTTTCTTATCAAATTTTTTATACAAATAGTCCTCTAATCGAGGCATTTTTGGTGAAAAACATCGTTTTGTCTGCCTAACGACATTTTGCAAAAAAAAGTTTAACTGCTGTTCACAACCTGCCATTTCGCAGAACGTTGCTAAGCGATGGTGCCACTTTAGAACTTCGAAATGGGAAAAATGATGCGATGAGTTCTAAAAGAGGGAACTCGAAAGTTTTCCAATTTAAGAACTGTTTAATATTTTTCAGGCGCCGATCCAGGCTGTTTGTACGAAAAAGACTACGGGTCCATCACTCTACGGGATAGAATAGATACTGGCACCGTCTGTGATCAGTGTTCCGAAAAGTTTGAAGACTTTCTACAGTACGCCGGTGTAATTTACGAGGAGATGTGTGAGCAGGCTCCAATCCAGATTAAGAAGAAGAAACAGAGTCATCAGGAACTTTTACCGTTATGTCTGGATGGCGGTGGAGTTCGAGGTCTCGTCTCAGTCGTCTGTCTCATTTTTGCTTCTAAAAGACTCCTGGGAAATGAGTCTCTTCCTCAGTACTTTGACTGGCTGATCGGGACGAGCACCGGCTCGATTCTGGCTCTGTCCATTGAGACGGGAAGAACTCTCTCTGAATGTTTCTATCTCTACTGGGACATGAAGAGGCAGATCTTTTTGGAAGGGTCGACTATGTCAAGACTACTGGGAGATCAGGTCACGCTTCAGACGAAGAACATTGAGAAAGTTCTACTCAACTGCTTTCCCACAGAGACCTTTTCCGAAAGCAGTCGCCGATTGACGGTTCCCACACTTGACATCTCCTGCTCCCCCGCACGACTTCATGTCTTTAGGTATGGGGAATTTTAGAAAGACTGAGATACAGAGAGTCTAGGAGTCAGAGAGATCAGAAGGTCATACAATCGGACAGACAGAAGGGACGGTATCTGTATGCCCTCCCCCCCCTAAACTTGGGTTTTGGGTGCGGCAGGGGCAATTTAAATTTTTCGGCTCTCGTTTGCATTTTCCAGCTTTGTCCTAGTGAACAAAGTTGTAGCCCTGAACACGCTCTACAACTTTGCAGAACATTGTGAAACGTGAAAATGATGCTATAATTGTGAAAAAATGATTCTAAGACACAACTTGTCAACCAAGGCAAAAGTTATTTTTCAGTGATAACAGCATTTTCACGCTTCGTAATGTTCTGCAAAGTTGTAGAGCGTGATCAGGGCTACAACTTTGCTCAAAGGGGGACAAAGCTGGAAAATGCAAGCGAGAGCCGGAAAATTTAAATTGCCGCCGCCACCCCCAAAAATCCAAGCTTGGGGGGGGGGGGTAAAGAAACCTGCCCGACAGTCCGAGGTTCAGAGAGGTAAAGAGTCAGAAAAACGGAAAGACAGAGAGAAAGAAATCCCTTTGTAAAACAAAACATTCCAGAAACTACTCCTTCAAACTTCCCTTCGGTGCTCGATTGGACGAAGAGCAGGACATTTTGTTCCGTGACGCTGCCAGAGCCTCTGGAGCCGCTCCAACCTACTTTGAGCCGCTGTACTACAACGGAAGGAAGTACGTTGACGGCTCATTTGTAGCCAATTATCCGCTTAACATTCTCTTCAAGGTTTGACCTTTTCCAATTTGATTTTAAAAGAAAATTTTAGGAATTTGACTCATTCGCTCGCCACAACAACAGAATCTCATTGTCAGGAGTCGTCTCAATTGGAACGGGGGAGCCGGAACAGTCGGAAAGAAAGTACAAAAGTGGAAAGACCTTCTCTTCGAGAGCAAAACATATGGGTCATTTGAGTACTCTCATCCTGGAACAGGTGAGCCACTGCTACTGTTTCTCAAAGCACTATTCTCTCAGGTAGTTGGACAAGACCTCACGGCTGTAGAAATGGCTCAGGATCGCTGCTATGCGCAGAGCATTCCATTCGTTAGAATCAGTCCAAAAGTGAAACTTTTTTTATTGACATCAAAAAAAATTTAGGGCGTCAAAGAAAGAATTGATCAGTGCGACGATGGAAAGCTTATGGATATGATATGGATCACTCTTCGTTGGCTGGTAAGAGAGGGACAGAGACTGAACAATGGTCTATTTCCAACGGCCAGCGGCACTGGTTTGGGCGGCACTTCGAACAAAGTTCCGAACAAGAAATTCGAAAATCACTATTTTTGAGAATTTTCAGTATTTTTTCACCGGTTACTAGTAATTCTGGGCATCTTTTCGATTTCTGCCCCTTTCAAAACCTACTTGCTGTCAAAACGACGTGAAATCAGCAAGGTTTATGTCAATTTTGCTCATACTGGCAAGTTTTTCAATCGCCTAATATCCTTGAAAAATGGCAATTTTCTCCCGATTTTAACATCATGTAGGTATATTTCAACGCGGAGCTCGAAAATGCAGTCAAAAACAAGGAAAAAGGACAAAAACCTGCTAAAAATTAGCAAAATTGGATTAAATCGAATAAAATACAACGCCGAGCCCGTCATTTTCCTATTTTCTTCGTTGGAAATGGACCATAATTCTGATGGTAATCAAACTTCAGGTGGACAACCTTCAAGAAGTCGACAAGCTCGGCGATCTCTTGTTCCGACTCCACGGTGAGACTGAGGAGCGCAAGCGACGGAGCAACACAGTCCTTTAAGAAAAAATGTCCTGTCTGTATATTCTCTGTAACCCTTTTCATATATAGCCACCTTAACTAATTCTAGTCCTCTTCTGATTTCAGAATTTCCACCCCCGATACGGATACCCCTCTTTCCAGACGTTTTTAGCCAAGAGCCCAGTGAGAGCCCATCATTCATAGCCGGGTAGCACACAAACTAAGAATAGAGTTGTAAAGACTGATGCAATCTGTGATACTGCGATTGTAAAAACTAATAAATTTATTTTGGTTCGGTCTCTAAATCTGACTCCAAATGGTTTTTCTTCGCATGGCGTCCTTGATAAACAGATACTTCTCGTAGAGTGACCAAATTCCGTACCTGACCGTTGAACTCGACCTAGCAGACGGTGCGGATTGGCTTTTCGATCGGTGTTGAGAAGGCTGGAGTCTTGTGTCATCGATAAAAAGATTAGATTGAAAGTCGAGTAGATGTCCCTCCGGCCAGAAAGCAAGTCGGGACACTCCGGCGGAGGTGAGGGCGGTGTGCATCGCCGAGAGGGAGATGTGGGTGGTGGAGGGCAAGCTGTTGAGCGGCTGAGCAGTTGAGCGTGTCTAGAAGGGTCTGAATCATTAAAAGGTCAGATTGAATGTCGAGTAGATGACCTTCCGGCCACCGAGAAGGAACATAGGGTCTGGTTGTGGCTCTGTGCTCCGGCTCGGCCTCATCTGGCAGCTTCTGGCAGCTCATGCAGGGCCGTGTGGCCCTGGCACACATGTCCATGGCGATGAGCTGCGCCTCCCGAGTCCTTCTTGTGAGGAAGGTCGGGCAGGCGACTGGCCAGTGGGCCCCGCTGCAGATCTTGCAGAAGGGCTGCGGCAGTTGAATTGACTGGCCTGCACACCTTGTGGTAGAGTCGCGTGTCGTGGGACTGGGCTCCCGGTCGGGACAAATGCAATCGGAATTGTCTTCAAAATCTATTTGTTCTGAACGGTTTTCAAATAGCTGGCGAATACAGCTAAAAATTTGAATTAACCTTGCGTATTTAATGTAGAGACTCACTTTAGTAGTCCACACCCAGAAGGCGGCCACTGTCTGCAAATTTACAGCCCCGTTTTGGATGTCTGGACCGGACCGACCAGACAGTACGCACATGTCTGATCTGCAGGCTGGGTAGAGGGCACATTTTTGTCGAGAATTCCGCTAATGGCAATAAGATCCATAAAAATGTTTTTTGGTATCAAGACAGCCTCTGTATTTGTTCCGACGACTCTAGCTGTTTGAAGGCTTTCGTAGAAACCACGTTGTCCAATTCACCGGCGAAAATTTTGGCTTCACATATCTTCGAGGTCTTCAGGATCAGAGGAGCTTGTCGATGACTGCCTTATTGCGTCGTGGTTCAAAGAAGCTTCTTTTTTATGAACTGCAAAAGATAGATTATGATCAATTGTCAAACATACCATACGTCCGTTCTCAGACGGTCAACATCCTCGTAGGCTCGTAGCGTTCCGACGGAAGCGACCATAGGCCATGGACAGTGCGGAGGAGGGCCGAGGCGGGAGAAGTTCTTCGATCAGTGTCTCATAGTCCAGGGTCTGGTCAGCATATTCGTAGCTGTCGCGCCTCTGACGACGTGAGTGACTCTGGCGGGGACGGTCCGTCGAAACTGCACTGTGACGACGGTCTGTATCTCCTACAATTGAGACTGGCCTGCTACGTAGTGGAGTCATCTAAACAGTTATCAACAATTAGAAATGTTGAATCAATTAACTCAATGGTTTTGGGACATTCTTCCTAGACTTGCCTCCTTCGTCCTTGAAGAAAACAGAGAAACGATGAGATTTGAGCTTCAACGATTTCTGTTTCTTGAGAATACTGGACAGCGGTTGTTCCGAAATCTCCTCAATCTCCCTCTCCAGCTCCACCAAATTCTTCAACGAGGATCTCGTAGTCGAGAGCTTCAATATCCTGCCTTCTGTACTCCTTGACCGTTTGATCTTCCCCGTGGAGCTCACGCCTATAAACAACTTTCAACCTTTCAGCATACACAAAACTCACAGAATTCTCATGATTTCTTGCTGTTTGTAGGCCAGCTTTTCGACTCCTTCGAACAGATCCTTGTGACCGGTCTTTCTGAGAATTCGGGCGATGTTGAATGCCGTTTGCCAGGTGCGGTCCATGGCCTCGGTGTCTTAGAATCTCCTTGACAGAAGTCGTACAGGACGACGAGGAGCAGAAGGACGAGAGGTATTCCCGCCAAGCCACAATTTCCGCCAAATGCAGAAAAATATTTAATTAACTTTTTAGTAAAGAGTAGGCCTTCGAGATAGGTACTACGTAGAAGTAGAAAGGTCTGACAGTAGAGCCTACTGACTCCTTTTGTCCAACCAATCTAGGTGAGAAGAAAAGTGGAAACTGAAGTAAGTCTGAGCTTGGAAAGCACAGCTTGACCATCGGTCTATTTTTGAGACCCTCGAGATTCTGTCGCCGCGTGTTCCAGAGTCTCGTCTTCCTACGGCAGTAGTCGGCGACGGGAGCATCTCGTTCGGAGAAGGTCGGGAAATCTCAGAAGGCGAGCCACTCGGAGATTTCCGGCCTGCCAGACGAGAAACCCTCGGAGGGGCAATGTTTGTGACATTTTCCCTCGACGTCGTTCTCCGCGGCTTTAAGGCCTGTTTTCTAACCTTTGAGGGAGCTCGCTTCCGATTTTCTTCGTTACCGCAACTTTTCCTCTCATTCTTCGACAGCTTCTCGTCATTCGAGAGTCTCTCTTTTTTATCTTCCTTCTTTTCCGAAATCGAGGTCATCTTCACCATCTTCTCCAAGAGATATCAACGATTTTCTAATTGCCAATCAAGAATTGAAAGAAGTCCGTCTTCTGACGGAGCTGAATGGAAAGGCAGGTGTTCAAATTGTTCAGTGTGTTCCTCGATTTCAGGGAACTATCTGCGTCGCCGGCTACTGGGAAACGAACAAGTGCTAAAATAAATTGATTTATTTGTTCCAAAGCGAAATTATTAGAAAAGGCTTCAAAGAACTGTGTAGTATCCGATACAGAGGTGCCGTGTAAGCTGGGACAACAAGACGGGAGAAAGTTTTTCACAGGAGAAAGTTCATTGAACGGAATCATCTAGAAGGCTTTGACCATGTCGATGACCAGACAAAGTTTACTGTGATGGAGCTCTATCTCTTTGAGAGTCTTCGTCTTCATCTGCTTGGTCGTCAGTTTCATGAGAGGAGCCTTCTTGGTCACGGGACAGACGGACTTCGAGTGTCTCATGTTAGGCAGCGATTCCAGCAGTTCGTCAACGACGTTTTTGAAGAAGAATCGAAGCTGGCGACTCGCCCCAGACTTTCTCCTTCTTGATCTCTCCGTTAGATGACTTGTAGAAGATGACGACCCTCGTGTAGACAAATTGGAAAGTCCTCGGAACGGACAATCCGAGAGTCATCTCCTGGTCTTCCTCTTGTCCAGCTCCACTTCGCGTCTCTTCTTTGTCATCTTCCCAAGAGATCGTGTACATGTAGCGAGTCATCTGATCTTCTTCGCCTGCAGATTGACTTCCAGAAGGTTCGGCTTCAGTGGCCGGTTCCAAGGCGTGGGATGGCACCCCACGGGCACCCCACGCAGAATCTCGCGCGTTCCAAGGTATCCCGCGTGGGATATAGGCGCCCCACGCAGTGCCCCGCATAAATTAGCACGTGGAGTTCACCCCAAGTTTTATTTTTAACGGTCAAAAACTCATTTTTCGGCTTTTCGATGTTCTGCAAAGTTGTAGAGAATCGTTCGGGCTGCAACTTCGCAGAACATCAAAAAATTGAAAAAAAAAATCACTATTTGTGTCCGAAACGACCGAAAAACAAAACTTTGGTGGCGTGGGGTTACTCCACGCGCGGACCCCACGTGGGGTACCTTGGAACCGGCCACAGGTTGACCAAGTAGGGTGGAATGAAGTCCTTTTCGTTTACTCCCAAAAGACCATGGTACAGTTACTCTCGGAGAGGGACAGAGACTCAGAGAGACTGATAGACAAAAAAGACTGAGAAAAAGCGGCTCTGATAGGTAAAGTGAAAAACTTTTATTGAATCTTTTCCTTCCTTCTCCCCACACAACAAACTTTCCATACTGACAGTATACTTGCACCAAGTGCAGCAAAAAGAGCAAACATCAGGTCCAAGTTGAAGAACTGCATCCATCCAAGATTTCTGCCATTGGGTAGGAGTCTTCCACCAGGTCCTACTTCAGCTGCCAGTTCAATAGTCCTAACCAGTGTTTCCTGAGGCGTGAAAGGAGTCTTGGCCAGAAGTTTTTTCACTCGGTTGGCGGAGCTTTGAATCCTGTGAAAGGAATACAAACTGGAATCTTTAGAAACCTACCTGATATCTTCCACTCCTTTTCTCATTGCCTGCTCCAAAATTATTGAGTCTGCTAGGTCTCCTTTCCAGAAGTAGATGCCTAAACTTTTTAGAACAGTACTATTAAGCCTCCTTACCATTCCCCTGTCTCTCCAGCATCCGCGCATTCCTGACCTGGTCGGCAAAGAGAGGAATCACCAGAGCTGGTACACCATAGGTACTGGTCTCCATTATGCTTCCAGAACCGCCATGAGTCACGAATAGACTGATTCGTCCCGATCCCAACAGATCGTTCTGGGGCATCCATTTGGTTACGATGAGGTTTGGTACTTTTTGAACCAGCGGGTCATCAATCTTTTCGTACTTCCAAATGAAGGTGTAGTCGGGGAATCTGAAACTTTAAGGTGATGCAAAGCACAGCACTTCCAGTGTACGCATTAGTATCTTTAACATTGAGATGATGAGAAAAATGGTGGGAGTTACTTTGCTGGGTCGAAAGACCAACGAATGGTTGGAAGAGACTACCAAATTACCCGACATCTGAAAAGAATTGGTCAAAAGCCTGTGGCTATGGGCGAAGAAAGTAGCTAACAAGTCGGATGACAGATGGACGAAATGTGTTGTGGAATGGAGACCTTGGCGACGAAGGAGAATGGCTGGACGACCAAAAGCCAGATGGAGAGACGATTTTGTTGATCGACTGGGAGAGGTCTGGACGAGAGCTGCTAGGACTAGTGCCGATAACTGGAGCACTAGCATGTCACTACATATTATAGCAAATATATGATTATCGCGAATAAATTATCATAATTATCATCTCAAACATTTGTGGAGCGGCTTTCTACATTTTTAGGTTTGTGGAAAAAATTGCGTTCTTTTCACAGACTCCACTAGTTTTTTTGGAGAAACTCTAATATCTTGGAAGCCTCTTTCCTATACTAGTCAGTCAGAAAAAACACAAAAGTATCTCACGTTGAAAAGACTTCCAGAAGACTCTTCTTGTACTCTGACGGCATCGTCGAAGCAGGCGCAATACTTCCAAAAGAGATGAGAACATTCTTGCTCCTGATTGACAAAATCTTCTCCCACTCTTCATCCAGTTTTTGCGGTTTATTTAAGCCAATTCCTCCCAGGTCGACAATTCCGAACAGGGTAGGTCGAGGGAAATCCAGTAGTGGATGAGAATGAGTCAGACAAAAAGAGACGTTCGTTCTGGCAATTTCCTGAAGTCATTGGAAGAAGTTCCACAAAATAGGTTACGAATGAGGAGGGAGCATTCGGATCCTTCTCTTTGGCTACTTTATCAGCAGCTGCTGCCAGGTCAGTTTGAAATTTCAGGCTGTACCACAAATAGAGAAGGTTCTTGGCTCTCTCGAGCAGGGATCCGCTGTCACTTGTGACTCCTTGAGCTGCTGAAAAGGTTGTGTTGTAATCGATGAACAGGATAACAAGGAGTTTTATGAACAAAAAAGGGTTTATTTAGAGAGAAAACAATGATAACCACTCTAGGTGGGGAAGTATCACAAATCTGCGTAAAGCGGAGGACAATATTTAAAGCGGAGAAGGGTTGGCGCCCGAATTGTAGGGATGCGGTTGCGCGGGAATTTGAATAAGGGGAAAGGTCCCAACAGGTTGACTAAATGTTACAAAAACAACCGAAAATATCGTTCTCTGTCCGTAAGAGAATCACAGAAAACTTTTGGCCAGTAACTATTTGCAAGTTTTTTTCCTTTTCCTCGCTTTTTTAGAAGAAAATCTTGATTTTGAATTCCCGGGCTCTTGAAATTCAAATGTCTCTGCGGCTCGAAAACTTTGTGCATCTTTGTCTCGATTCCTCAGAAGTTTCTCCATTGTTTTTTTACTCGATATTTCATGTTTAACATTTACCCGGAATATAGCTGGCTATAGGCGCTCCCATTGCCAGACTGGCCCATTCCATCAAGACGTACGTCGAGGCTCCTACCACATTGTGTAAGCCGATTTCGTGAAAAAGAGCTAAAAATGCCCTTTTAATTTGTCTAGTTGCTTCAAGACTCACAAAACCCGCAGAAATCGAAGAATTCGTTGATTCCCAGATCAAACTTCTCGCCGTTCAGCTTTTCTAATAGCTCCTCGTTGAAAAGAACGTTTAAATTTGGTTTGTATGTAGTCTATTGCCACAAAATTTACCTCGACAAGAGCTCTCAAAAATCGGCTGAAGCATTGGAGAGATCACTGAAGAACCCCAGAATTCCGAGGAAATCCAGGCTTCTTGCCAAAAATTCCCAGTTATCAGGACAGTTGCAACTGCTGCAGTTTCTTTAGACCGAGGAGCAGACAGCACTTTGGCATGAGAACAGCCAGTCGTCTTGTGATGGCTGATTATTTCTGGCTGGAGAACCGTCTGGAACCAAAAAAATCGAGCCACGAGCCATATTTTTAGTAAACATTTTGCAAAAGGGTTCCCGAAAGATGTGCTAAAAATATTTACAATTTAGGAAATTTGCGTCAAAGCTTTCCGTTTTTGGACCGAACCGACAAAAACCTCCTTAGCACGAAGAAACAAGTGAAAACTGTAATAACCAAAACCACAAAAAAGGCTCACCACGTCATGACCAGCTAGCCGCAAAGTGTCAGCAACTGCTCCCAGATAGACCATGTGGCTGTGTGCATATTTTGGGCTATAGACGAGGATTTTTAGACCATTTGCCGAGGAAAATAGCAGCAGGAATAAGAAAATAAGCATTTCCCTTCAAAACTGCCAGAAAATCAACAATTTTTGGGCTGCAAGGTCACCGAATCAAGTTTCCCATTACCACGCTTGATCGAGTCTATTTTAGGTTTCAAAAACTGCTATTGAACGCCATTTTTATCTAAAAACGTAACAAAAAGAGAACAATTACAAGTCGAGCTTCCCTCTGACCGTCAAGCGGACAATTTCCGAGAGCATGTCGAATTGCCGGGCGTCTTCGTCTCGCTTCACTCGATGTCGCGCCACAAATCGGCCGAGTTCTTCCGCCGCGATGGTGAACATCAGCTGATTTCGATCCCTCGTCACCTTTTCGTCACGAATGGCTGCCGCGTAGGCTCCCAGAAGTTCCACATATTGGGTATAGTGTTGTTCCTCCAGTATTTCTGCCTCTTCCTCAGCACGGCGACGGATTTCTGTCAAGATTACGACCTAAAATTGGGAAAGTAAGCCTAAACCTGAAAAAAAAACGTACAGCATCACTAGTTCTAGCGGTAATCTGTCGAGCCGTGTTCTGTTTCGGAGACCAGATGGCGAAACGGCATTCGAGACTGTCGCCGACGCCGGAATTCAGATAGGATCCAATGAGGATGGTCCGGGCAAAGGAGACGTTACCGAGACTGTAGGACTCGTAGTGGCGGAGAAGATCCTCGTAGCTGAAAAATGAGGAAGATGAACGTATTGTGAGTGGCATTTTTCCGTGAAAAGTTTTATAGAAGAAAGTCGTTGCCAGTCGGCTACATCGCTCGTTTCAACTCATACAGTCGCAGTGGCTAGCCACAGACTCGACAGTTAGACAGTCTTTATCGTCATTGAGAAGTGATTACTAATTTTTCTGGCAAAAACAAGAAAAAAAGAACTTACAATGGCCCGAAAGCGTCAAGATCGGCAATTTTGTTCTGTAGCCGAATAGTAAGACGTCTTTCTATCGCAGCTGGCAAAATGTACGAATCCGTCAGTCTGCTCACACACTGCATTGAGACGTCGTCTGCCATCACGTCGGATCCTGCAGTTTTTTTTATTAAAGCTAAAAAAAGCGCTTACCAAGTAGATAGACCTCACTGAGCCGAACAAAAAAGTCGTTGAGTTCCGCGAAGGCGTAAAAAGTCGACCGTCTTTCAGTGTAGAGCAGAAGAGTCCAAAGGAGGCAGAGTCGAACGATTTCCACGTCGTCTGGCGTCAAAACGCTGGAAACAAGGGATTAGAAATGCTCTAAAAGCAGAAATTACTCGTCTTTTCTCTTGTTCATCGCGTCCAAGACTGTGCGGACCGGTCGAAGCATCCAGCAGCCGTTCATGAGAGGATTTGTGGCAGAGGAGAACTGTATGTATCGACGACCTTCTGATTCTCTGAAAATTAAAGATTTTCTTTAGGAAACTGTTTTTTAGGTTGTTTTTCGCCACTTCGGGTTGATATTTTTGGTAGACGAAACGCATAAAAACCTAGAAGTTTTTTCGACGCTTTTTGATCAAACAGTTACGGCAACGTTGTCTGAAAACATCCAGGGCTCTACTTTTGTCATAGAAATCTAAACTTTTCCCCCTTTTCTTCAGATTTGCGGAAAATGTGGTTCTTTCTGTCTCCACCGTCCGATGCGGGATATAACCGTTCTGAACCGAAAAAAGTAGAAGTATTACCGGGATTTCTATTCAAGTCCACCGTTTTTGGTGGAGAAAGTAGGCGAAAACTCTCGCAGAGTATAAATGAGAATGCACGAGACATTTCACCTTTTTAACTAATGTTAGCAGAATGATTTGCTATGACTTTCGGGAAGAAAAAGACCATTCTGCAACTGAAAGCAATGCCAAAAAAGACTTACACTTCTTCCAAATAGAGCTGTTTGATGTCCTCCATTCCGCTCCTGGCCATTTCTCGCAGCTCATCTGTTCCCGTCGACGGCACGTGTTTCAGGTTGTCGAAGAGGCGAACGGCATTTTGCTGCTGACGGGGAATCATTCCTTTGAGGCATTTTGTAGCGAAATCGAGCTGGACAGCGTCCTATAACAATTTTTGTCAAAAAGGAGAAAAAGGCTTACAGCGGCCAATCTGGTGTACTTTTCCGCGTCGTCACGGTCGAAAAACTCGTCAAGGACTTCCAGCTGCTTGACGAGATCGAATGTGAGCGGATTTTCTGGTGTTGGAGTGGCACTGAAAGAGCGATTGATTAAAATATTCGAATTTCGAAGAAAATGGAAGAAAATGTCAAGAATTACCTTTCTGCTGGCTTCTCGCCTTCCTTTTTGCTTCCTTCTACTGTCGCCTCCATTTTCGCTTTTTTGAACTTGGAAATCTTCGTCGGAGCCGGTACTTCGGCCTTCTTTTTGTGACGGCTGGCCAAGAACTGGATGGTTTTTGAATCTAGAAAGATGAGTCAAAGCTTTCTTGTACAGAAACCTTTTTTAAAGTTTTAACAAGGCGTTTGCGTTTTCTCTCTTGATCGAGCTGACTTATTTTATACTGCAATCGGTTACGGCTTTATTTTCAGTCAAAACGCGGCGTAAAGGGTGGACAAACTAAATTTTGCTAACATTCTTAGCTTCAGGACAAAATATTGGACGATTTTGACTAAATAATCGTCAGAGCATTGTTTGGAAAGTCATTTGGACCGAAACTAGTACGAACCGGCTCGGTTTTAGCTCCACTTTTTGGCAGAAAACCCCAACATTTCCTCGAAAAAAGTAAGAAAAAACTAAATAAAAAACGAACCGAGCCGCTGCGTCAGCTCCTGCTGCATCTCCTGAATCTTGTCGGCGTTCAGTCCTGCCAGCATTCGGTCATTTTCATTAGAAAAGTCGGCCACATTGACGGCTTCTTCCGAGACGTCCTTGTACGAGCAGGTGGCCTCGTCGATTTTCCCGCGAAGACGATCGAATTCCATTGCGAAGAAGCTCCTTCCAGCCGTGGCTTCTAGCAGTTGACCACTCGCATTTGGCCTACAATTGTGTTGTTATTAAGAAAAAGAAGAAAGAATCTTACGTAAAGTAGGCCGAGAGATCCAGCGGTTCGGGAAAGCCGCTCTCCTTTGAATATTCCATTTTCCCGTATCCTTCGGACTGAAATTGGTCTGGGCGGGCTTCTGACAGCCAGTTGACGTTCTTTTCCTGAAAAATGGCGGTTTTAATAGAACTTTCACGAAAGTTGGTCATTTTTTTTGTATTTTCGGCTAATTGGTCTCTTCGGAAGATTTCCGACTATTTTTGGTACTTTGGCGAGATAAAATGATATCGATGTAGATAAAGTGTCGTGTCTGAATGCCGATCCTGACGGAAAACAACATTTAGCTTGTAAATCGGCTATTTTTTACAGGGAAACATGACAATGCCTTGAAACGTGCTTATTTCTGGCTGATGTACATTTTTCCTAGTGTGATTCGACAATATTTACACCTATAGGCTTAAAATCTACCAAGAAGTTTACCTGAATCGGGAAAATGACTTGGGAAGAGCAGTTCTCGTCGAGATCGAGCTGGAACCGGCCTCCGGCTGTGAAACTTCGCGTCACGGCAGTTGCATTTGGTTTACGCGTCTTTTCTTCCGTTTCTTCCGCCTTTTTTTTCATCTTTTGTATCCGAACAGTCGGCTGAATGCAAAAGCTTAGTCAAGAGCTTCAAAAACGATCACGAACCTTGTTCTGGGCCTCCCATTGCTCCTGCTCGGCGAGAAGATCTTCTTCTGATTCGCCTGGCTGTGGCCTTTTCGGAAACATATTCTGAGTCTGAAAATACAGTGTTTGAGCCGAAGCGTGGAGAAAACAAGCAAAAATTGTTTACAAAAAGTAGAAACTTGTAAAGTCCGCTGTTTCTTCGCTTTGTTGCTTAAAATTTATGCAAAGTTCTTTTGCATTTTTACTTTTTTTTTATTTATTTCTAACACAAAGATAAAGAAAAACGATGAAAAATGAGGAAAACATGGGAGGAAGAAGAACGGCTCCGCGGAAATAAAATGGCTTGGAGTTTTTCAAAATCCCCGCCTATTTGGATTGCCGCTGAAAATTGGCGCTCTTTCAAGTGTTTCATCATTTTCGTTTTTTCCCTTTTTCTCATTTTTCTCTTTTTGCCATCTTTTGATCGTCTCATGAATCTTTGTTGTCAGACGATGTCGAAAGACATGTTCACGGCCTTTTCACAATTTTTTTTTGATTAAAAGCATCGAAAAATTAAGGTACAGACATGTAAAAACAAAAATTGGAGGTTAATACTGCGAAGACGGAGAAAACTGTCTTGTCAACCTTTCCCCAAGTCTCTTTTCATGTTTGTTCGAAAACTTACGCAAAATTGCGTCAGCAAACAAGCAAAAAGCTCCGATTCCGGCGGCTTACAACTTTCTCTCTTCTCTACATGATCTTTCTTCTTTTCCTTCAACTTTCACTATTTTCCACCAAAATTCATATTTTTCAGCCGAATCATGCAGCTGGCCAGTCGGAGGTTCTCCTCCCTACTCTCGGCGGCACGAGGACTTTCAACAACACCAGCTACGACGCCAGCAGCCGCCGAAGAAACAAGACCTTCCGCAATCAGGTTATTTTTCATGTTATTTTCGAATAAAATTGACTTTAGGCACAGAGTAGAGAAAGCAGTCGACTCCTACGAAGAATTCATCGGCACCAAGGCCGTCAAAGATGCACAGAACGAGGTCATGAAGGTATGTTCACTATTTTTTCTTCTTGTTCCACAATTGCTATGTTCTGAAGCAAAATGGGCTCTATAGAATGTCTTTTGAGGCTTTAACTTTAAAATTTACGATGTTGAACCTCATTTATTCCACCAAATTCCCTAATTTCAGTGGGAGTCGACGCTGAGCCAGGCGCAGCAGGAACGACGATCGAAACAGGCCGAGATCAAGAGCCTACAGGCGCGACTGAAGGAAATTCACTTCGATTTGGACAGGACGAGTCGCGGCGAGGACCGATATTTACATCTACTGACCGAAGAACATGCCACAATCAAGAAGGAACGAGCCCTGCTGGAGACATTTGAACAGCTCGAAACGCGGGAACGAGAAGCCTTCTATCAACTTTCTAACAGGTACCTTTTTAACTTTTATTCAATTTTTATACTCAAAACGTTGCGGATTGAAAGCTTTGTCTCGGTAAGGCCCATTGAGGCCCGGTATTCTCAATAGGTCGTCGGTATCTAAGTAATCGTGGCCAGTGAAGGCTTCTGTGTGCCGAAAGGGCAAGAAGAGCCGTGAAAATAGGCAAAACAGCGTTGCAAAACGTCACAAATTCGCTGATGAGGACTCTCGAAGCCGTCTGAGGCAGGCAGAACGCCGCCAAGAGAATGAGAAACGGCAGCGCCCCGTAGAAACAGCCGAAAAGCATTTGGAGCTAAATATGTCGCTATTTTGTTAGTTTGCGCAGCTTTTACCTCCAAATTGAGTAATTCGCATGACTTTTCTTCGAGCGTAGATGTTCGCAGCTCGCGTTCCATCTGCAAAATGGGTAAAAATTACAAGTCCTCGTTTTGATACGAACGCTTGTTGCCAATTTTACTTACCAATCTATGAATACAATAAGCCCCGATCATGTAGACAAGAACGGCCGAGCAGAATATGCCCAAAACGACTGAATAGAGCCTTGTTCCGACGTCAATGACAGCAAATCCAGGAACGAGTGTAGTAATTCCCTCTTTTGGAACTCCCGGCGTGGAAACAAAGCCGACAAAGACACCAAAACCAAAACCGCCGATAAATGTTAGCGGAACATTAGCCAGTGCCAGTAAATATTTCCTCCCAAAGCCCATCGGATGCGTCATTCTTCTCTTCCACTTTACGCTGAAATAGTTCGCTGCCACGAGAGTTACAGCCTAAACTTGTATTCATTTTGCATAAAATTCAGCCCCCAAACCGTCGCAAAAGTGTAGACAAAGTTCATATAATAAAACAAGATAAAAATCTGAATGATCGGGTACTTTTGGAAGGGCGAGGCCGAGAGCATGACGAATTCGTCAGAGATAAGGATACAGTAGGGATGAAGGAGAGTAATTGGCATCAGAATACTGTAGAAAAATAGCATTTGAACGAGTAGGAAAGTCTGTATGGACCAGCGATATGTCTTAACGGCAATGACGATTAGAGTGTAGACTGTTAGAAGGGCTCCTAAATATGGAGAGAACTGCTTGAAAGTATCTAAATGTTTTCTCCGAAAACGGTCAAAAATGCTTCAAAATCTCCGATCTATGGAAGAAATACAAAAAAGTTGTTGAAAACCTCATTTCAAAAGTTTTTTTGATTGTAACTCACCAAAAATAACGATAAAAAACAGCATAATAGTGACACCAGTATGCCCAGCATTTTCATACCTCGCCAGCTGACTGTACACCTCCTTATTAATCTCGTCATAGTCGGAATCTCTCAAAAATTGCATTCTTCTCGGTACTATCATCTAAATTTCGAACTTTCAGAGTTCGAACGAGTCACGAACGGGAGAGGGAACGCGTGGAAAAGACAAAATGGTGGTCCGTCAGTGCCTCTCTTCTCGGAGCTCTTCTAGGAATAGCTGGCGCGTCAATAGGTAGATCTTACCACTTTTATTGAATAAAAGAGAATAAAAATTTAGGAAACGAGATGCGGATGCGACGACTACGAGAAATGTTACCGCTGGGCGGAGCACAAATGAGCGAGATGGCGAGGATTATTGACGATCAGAACGAAAAGGTAGGAGGCCTCCTCATTTATCGTCCTTTGTGAAGGGATGTTCAGATTGTTTTTGCGTGAAAAGCACGAATATTAGATTTATAATAAAGAGTGATTCAGGTTTCGAGCTTTATTGCGGAGATGAAGGACGCCCTCAATCTGGAGACGATACAGGTGGAGCCGACGAAGACGATCAAAGCTGACGATCTTGATAAGGTTTGTTTTTTACCAGCGAATTAATCAAGCTGAAATTGATCAAGCTCCATTTTCGTTTTGTTTTCTAGCCTCTTCAAGTTTACTCATTTTCTTTACGCCTTTGTTACCGGAATTGCGTTCGAAATTGCTCCGAATTGTTAAAAAGTTCGCATAAACTAAAAGTACTCCAAGAAAACAGCCAAAAAACGAGTTATTGTTTCCCCAAAAAGCTTACTCATTTCAATAGGACAATATCTGAATCCTGATCAGTGCTTCCTGATGTTCATTTCAACCTAATCAAGCTCGAAAACAGTCTCGTAGACAGCATAACTAAGCCTTTCAATTGCAGGTAATTGCGACGATTCGCGAAGAAAATGCTCGTCTGTCGGACAAGATGGCCGAAATGAGTCGACTGGCAAAGCTCGAAGCCACTCTCAATGCCGATGCAAACTCTGTGGTAACTCTTTTTTTTCCTTTAAAAGTGAAAAAATAATTTTAGGTCTACGTCGGCAGCGAAATGGAGCATCTTCTGGAGCAGACGGAGCGAAATCTGGAGTCGAAAATGAAGCTACAAACTCTATTGAGTGTCGTCTTTGTCTACGCTGCCGTCGGCGTCACAATACCGCTAATTTTCGCCTTTTTACGAGGAGGATAGGATTCGATTGTAGGCCTTCTGTACGGGTGTTTAGAGACGAATGTACACAGGCACGGTTTGTATAACTTTTTGTATGTTTCAAAGTTAATAAAACAGATTTTTTTCTCCAATTCCATGGCCAGATGTTTGCATTGCAGCTCGATGGCCAAAATAGAGTCACACTCCTTTGTTGCCGATCGCCAAGGGATTTGATTCATGCTAGGAAAACAGTTTTTTGGGAAAAAGGGGAGGTTTATAAGGGAGAAGAGAGAAACATGTCTACGCTCCAAGAATATCTCCCAGTTTATGTTTTCTAACCTTTTTAATGGAAATGGGAAAAATTCCAGGTCAAACTAAGTTTTTGAGCGCAAATTTGGCAAAGAAAAGCTCGTTCTCTCGTTTATCTGAATTTCTAACTGACCTAGTGGCAAAAAACGATGAAGAAACAAGTATTTTTGAGCATGCAAACGACTACTATCTGAAATATGCTGATTTTGAGACTACTGGAATGTTTTTCTACACTTTCACTGCAATTTCCCACTATCTTCGCCTTTTCCACTTACATACTGTCAAAGAACGGTCTAGAAATGTCTCTTCGTTCACTGTTCATCTTCTCCGCTATTCTCCTCGGCTGTTCAGCTCTCTTCAACGGCGACAGCAGATTTCCTGTAAGTTAGAGACAAAAAATGGGAAAATCAGCTCAATTTAGGTCTTCCGGGTTGGCACGAACTTTATCTGCAAGCAGAAAGTAAATCTGAAGGATTTCCGTGACTGGAAGATGGAAAAGGTCACAGTGGGACAGGTCGTGGAACTGTTCGACCTCGGTCTGAACGATTTCATTCTCATCAATCAGGAGCTACATCCAATCTCGAAAAACACGACTCTCAACGGGCACATCAATGAGAAAACGCAGTTTTGTGTGGCGGGTTATTGGCTGGCTAAGTGAGAGAAGCAAATAGTTGCCTAATAAAGAGTATATTTTAAATACCAAGTCAGGACTTTATCTGGCAGAAAACAAGAGTAGGGAACTATTCACGCGTTTCCTGAAGTGGAAGTTCTCAATTCTATTGGGAAGTCTCACAGTCTGTCTCTGTTCTTAGGTTCATTCCGTCCCATGAATTTAATCCCCTTCTTTGAAAGTTTCCACACCTACCTTGACTTCAGCATTGTTCCCCTAACTGTTTTATCAAAGAATTGACTATCAGGACGGATACTTTTAAAATGTTTCTCGTTCACTATGATTCCAGGCACCGAGAGAGCTGTTTCAAAAAAGAAAAGGGACTTATGAGTAAGATGCTGTATAGAGATCAGAAGCCGTAGTTCGAGAATTCGGAGTACCAATCGAAAAGGTTAAATTTTGAATGTATATCATACCATACAACTGAACCGCCGGTTCAAATTGTATTTGCGGCGGTTCAGACTGTATTTTCCCAGTTCCGATTCGTCTCTATAGACAGTATTTCTTCTGGAAATTGCTGTCTCCTGGTCAGTATCAAACGCAGCAAAAATATACAAAAAAGGAGAACTCTCAATTTCTATTTTCGTTCACAAATCCACTGTAAGTTTGTAGCTGCACTTTTTGTCACTTGTCAGACACTTGCCTTCGTGCTCCAGCGGACTTCCCAGCTCGACACGTTTCTGATTTAACCATACTTTACTCAAACAGTAATTTTTATCTCTTCCAGTGGACGGACATAATGGTGTTCACATCAATGTCATCACGGCCTGTAACTTTGAACAGTTTTCCCGGTTCGAAGTAGAACCAATACAACTCGGCAATTTGATCGTCGCCATTGTTCAACTTCCACGTCAGTAGCATAAATTGGAGCCAAAAGAAGAAACAAAAGAAGGAATAGTTTGGGCTGCATTTGTTAGAAAAGGGGAGAAAAAGAGACTGGAATGGTTTTTATTGGGCTTTTGTGGAACATTGATGAATACAAATAGAAGTTTTTTTCTGTGCCGTAGTCATTGAGAAAAAATTTTCTTGAAAAATCCTGTACATTTTTTGGACAAAACACCGTCTTCAAAGAAAGCTCGAAAAAACAGAGGTATAAGAAACGAGAGCAAAATCTTTATCGTCAATCACAGTTTAACATTCAGCTTGTAAGAGCACTTTGGGTTTTTTGCCAAACACTTCCAATTTGACTCGATAGCATTAGCCAGATGGATCCGTCTGATTGTCTTCATGGGGCCGGTGCAGTTCTGGTGAATGACCACATAGAATTCAAAGTCGCTGAGAAGATCACCGTCATCGTATCCCTGAACTACTACGGGTTGTCCGTTCCGAATAGTCATCCAGTCCGTTCCTCCGATGTCGTCATCGAAGCTCCAATCGTCGTCCTTAAAAACTTTGAAGGCTATAAAGTGGAAATACCTCGTAAAGATCGATCTTGGCCGTAAAGGTATCACTTTTCTTACAGGTAAAAGTGATTTCAACCTCAACGTTGGTTGCGAAAATCATGATAAAAGGAAAGGAGAAAAGAAGTAAGACAATCGGCTTCATTGTGAAACGTAGGGGAACAATGGACTGTTCCTTTGCCTGATGAACACGCAGAATACGAATGAGACTGTTTGCTAGACCAAAAATTGTAGAGAGGGGGGGGGGGCAAAAGTAGCTATGTCTTTTTCCTCCAAGTAAGATGAATGTGAAACTGTGGGCAAAGACAAAATTATTTGGATTTTTTCAATCAGGAGAGCTTTCCAGGGCTCTGTTGACAAGCAGATTATAAAAATTAGGAAAATACACTCAGCGGAATTAACTTACCGTATAATTTAAAAAAAACGTGCCAAACCAAGCTTGTCCTCCTTAATTTTTTCGCTTTTATTCCACATGGAAACATCTCCAAATGGCAGCTGCGATAAGACTGCAGTAAACAAACGAACCGAGATAAAATTCTGCTGACAGGGGCAAAGCCACCTGGAACAGCCGTACGTTTTACCTATCGCTATGGAAGCTGCCGAGTCCAGAACGTTCGTTTTTTGCCAAAATTTTTTACTTTCACCAGTTTCAGTCGTCTTCTTGACACGAACGAAAGTCCCGAACAACTTCCTCATTACTACAAGGTATTATTTCCAAAAGAAAAGACCAAAAAAACGTTCAGAGAGCTCTCATCGGCCTGTACATAATCGAATGCGCATGTCTCGTCAAGTACATATTTATTCTTCTGACGGCTTTGATCTTCCATACTGGTGATCGGCCATGGGCCCTTGTACTCTTGTCCTGTTCCCTGATCGGAGTCATTCTTCTCAGTTACGCGCAGAGCAATGGAAAGCATCAGCTGCACGTCTTAACTTCCTATTTAGTCATCGGATTGGTAAGTTGTAATAGGAACAGATCGGTCTTATCAGTAGGCTCAGAAGTATCTTTTTCATTGGAAGAGAGGGAACAGAAACAGTGACTTTTGGTCGCCCTATCCCTCCCAGGCCAATTATACTCGTCCCGAAAAGCACTAAATCTTCGAAGCCTCTTTTTGAGCTCTACACTATATAGTCAATTCCAAAAAAAAATTGATGCATAATTCAACGAGCCCGCCACGAACTTACGCGGGAATTTGAACGCCGAAAATTGAACTTGGACTTTTTGGTTTTCCGTTCATCGTTTATCAATCTGTTTTGTTCTGTTTTTATGTTCACGAAAAGTGGAATGTACCATTTACTACACGAGAAACACAAATACTATCAGGAACAGAACAAAAATAGCCCAGCTGGAAAATAGCAGTCTATTTTTAGCGTTCAAATTACCGCGGAAATTCTTGGCGGGCTTGTTGAATTATGCACCATTTTTTTGGAATCGACTTTACTTGGGCACGCGGCTCGCTGACGCATACTTAGGGGGGCGTTTCTCTCAAAATTTGTTCGAACAAACCTTGGCGTCATTTTTGTCAGAGGTCAGCATATCCCTAAAGAAGCTCCAGCAAAAATAACGCCATGCAAATACTTTTGGCTAGAAATGAAAAAGTTTAAGAAAAAGCTGGAGCCGATTCGAGCTTTTTAAGTTTTCTCAAAATTTTTCCGAACAAACCTTGGCTTCATTTTTTCTAGAACTTTTTAGGGATATACTGACCTCTGACAAAAATGACGCCAAGTTTGTTCGAAGGAAATTTTGAGAGAAACATTCTCCCAAGTTTGCGTCAGCGAGCCGCGTGCCCAAGTATACTCTACACATGGTTGTTCAAATTCTGACAGTTGTTTATTAGGGCGAAAAACAGAACTTGAGTAAGGCGGAAAAACACTTTTTTACCCGAAAATGTCTCATGAAATCTGTCGTAGACAACTGGTACAGATCTAATGAAAAAAAAGGAAAAAAAATCCATGTTCTTCCAGATTACACCCTTGACCATCAACATTTTCGGAGTGCCTGAAGTGCTGCGCATAACTGGCGAACTGCTAAAGAACAAAAACTTCTCCCAAGTCTTTGTTGGCATCGTCGAAGTCATTGGCCTTGTCGTTTGGGTCTACTACTACACTCTGGCCATCTACCTCATTGTCCAATGCATTTTATTCTATCTCAAGCAGCGGAACCGTCTGAGAAATCAGCCTCAAGAACATGTATAAATGAACTTTATTTATTGTTCCTTGACTTTTTGAGCTGTCTTTGAACAAAAGCACCATTTCAGAAGTAAAAATACAATTCCCAAAAAGATCAAGGATACAGTCAAAAGGACAGCATATACGTCCAGATTGTAGTACTGTACAATGGTGAATTTTCTTCCGGATGGATTCAAATTGGAAAGAGCGCCAAATTTGACGGCTAGATCAATGTGCTTGACCAGAAGATGCTGAGGACTGAATGGTCGCGCTGCCAACATGTCTCTGGCGCGCTGAGCCATTTCTCTGATTCCTTTGTCAGTTAGTCCTTTTTCAATAGCTTTTTTGAACTCTTCAAAGCTAGAAAGATGCTCCTTCTCGGCGATTGTGGCTAATAACCGGTATTTTGACAATGGCTAGAGTGCTCACCGTAGCCGAAACGCTGAGCCATGAGGGCATTGCGATGCTGGTCTCCGAAAAGAGGGATGACGACCAAGGGAACACCAGAATGAGCGGATTCGAGAATGCTTCCGGCTCCGCCGTGGGTAACGAAGAGGTCAAGATGTCCTGAGGCTGAAATTTGAATTTGAACCGGGATCAGACCAAAAATGAAGCTGGTCGTATTATAATGCATTTTAGAGCATTTTTTAACTAAATCAAAGAATTGTTATCTCTATACTACTAAAGCGCAATGGTGTCTGTCGTGGACTCTGTTTGTTTGTCCGGGACCTGAAATTTTGGTGTATTGCTAAGAGCCGTTTTCACCGCCGTCTTCACCCAGACGACCCGGGTTCGACTCCTCTCCTCGCTAAATATTTTTGCTAAATTGTTTTGAGTAGGAAAAAGAGTCAGGGTGACCGGTAGGGGATCAGAAGAGATCGGTTGATTAGGGAAGAAGTCAGAAGGGATCGGTTGACTGGGGAAGAGGTCAGAAGAAATCAGAAGAGATCGGTTGACTAGGGAAGGGGATCAAAAGTAAAGAAGAAAACACAAGTAAAAAAGCCGCCGACAGGCGGCGAAGCCGGCTGGTATTGTCATATTTTGCTGACCTTTTTTTTTTTTTTTTTACTAAAAATGACGAAAAAAATGCAGATTTTAGTAAAAAAAACACCCCCTTTTCCAAAATTTGCCCGCGGTCCGAGATTTTCAGGCCCGTCAGCCATGTCTAGAAGTTACTGACCCAAAATATCCGACTGTGGAGTCCATTTACTGATATGAACATTTCCAGCACCGCTGCCAGTCCCATCCTCCGGTGTTTCGTACTTCCAAATGAACGTGACATCGGGAAACCTAAACATCTTGCTGTTTTCTCACAGCTATTACTCACGATTGAATCGACTTGGGGAGCCTTCAACAAGCACAGACTGTTTCTCACAAAGCGCAATGTGCCTATGACAATGAAAAGGAGAGTTTTTCTAACTTACATCCTGTCAAGCCTACTCTACAGCAGCGAGATCTGGAGTCTTTGAAAAGATGCTCAGCGGAAGTAAGCTACAGTTCAGCGTCAAATGGAAAGGGCTAAGTTTGGTAGACCGAGTAAGAAATGAAGAAGTGAGGAGACGAACAAGATTTCCGGATGTTCTAGATATTTGGTGGAAAAGGAAGTTGAAATGGGCACACACTCTAGCCAAATTGAACCATAGATGATCGAAGACTTCCACGGAGTGGATTCCATTGGATAGTCGAAGAGCACCCAGTAGGGTACCAGTACAATGGGACGACGATATCAAAAGAGCGTCTTGGTTTGGAACCAATTTGTTGGATGCGACATGCGAGAGAAATGGAGAGTGGATGGGAGTCATGAGAACGGCGAGGGACCCCTCTTAGTATACGCTAACAATGATCTTCGATACCGTCAAATAATGTTCAAATGTACTCACTCTTGACAGACTCTGATGATGTTATCCTTAAACTCTTGAGGCATCTGCGAGCTCGGAGCCATACTTCCAAAGGAGATGAGTACGTTTCTCTTGCGCTTGGAGAGAATCTTCATCCAGTCATCATCGAGTTTCTTGGCCGGCTTCAGGCCAATTCCACCGATGTCGATGATTTTGTGAAGCTTGGGACGAGGGAAATCGAGAAAGGGCTCAGAGTTGGTGAAAATGAAGGACATGTTGGAGACGAGGTCCTGGAAGCAATATATCTATTTTTTGTCTCTCTCACATGAATTTTCGGAGCAGTGGGATGATGCTGATCCATATAAGTCTGAGCCTGACTTTCCACAAGTTTTTCAAAATGCCAACTGGCTCCAGTGAAAATTGTATTTGATAGTCGGCTCCAGAAGTCTCCAGCGTCTCCAGCGGCCGATTGCATTGCTTAAAATTAAACTTTTTTGGCCAACCAAAAAGTTCTCACGAGGCACAAAGCTGGGCAGAATCGGCAGTCCGGAAGCGTAAGCAGTCCTATCGGTTAAGACGGTCGAATGCGATCCAACAATGTTCGTAATTCCCAGCTCGTAGAAAATGGCTGGAATCTTTTAATCTTTTGATTCCCGCCACTGTGCAGAGAACAATCTTTGATCTTTTTTTGTTCCTGCCATCTGTCGCGGTCTCGAGTGCATGGGGAGGGCAATTTGCAAGATCAAATGATCATGTGTACACGGCCGGCTGAAAACTCACGGAAACCGCCATAGTCGAACATTTCCACGATTCCGAGATCGAATTTTTCCTTCTTCAGCTGTTCCATCACCTCCTTATTTTGAAGAACATTCTTCATGGCACAGTCAAAGCCCAGAGCGGCTTTGGGAGCATGGATTATGACTCCGATGGGATTCTTTGTGTTAATCGTCCAGATCATTTTCCAAAGGTTCGGATCATCGAACGGCTTGGCAGCCTCAATAGTAGCCTCATCTTCTGGCACCACGATGACTTTGGCCAGCTTGACGCCGGTCACGTTCAGTTTGTAGTTTATAACTGGTTGAAGGACTGTCTGAAATGTAGTTTTATGTATTTAAAAAAGTGTTTTTCGCACCCACCACATCATTTCCTGCCTTCTGAAGAGCGTCAGCGATGCTCCCAAGAAAGTTCATATGACTGAAGCCGAATCTTGAGCTGTAGATGAGAACTTTATAGGAGCAGACAGCTTGAAAAAGTGCCAGCAAGAAGAATACTCGTAAAATCATCTGAAAATTGGTTGAAAGATCAAAAGAACAAATAAAGACGGGAAACGAAACACGAGCGATGTTTGTTGAGTTAATACGAGAAAATGAGGCGGCCGGTCGGAGAGTGTTCCTGCGATAACGCGTGACTAGACTCTAGCAAAATGGATCGTAAGTGACCTTGCGAGGATAAAGTGTAGATCTTTCGATCTTTCGGTTAAACTGGAGGGTTTTGCCAGGTGTACTAAAATTGTCTCCAACCTAGACGTCCAGGAAAGAGGCGGTTTGAATAAGAGCTTCAGGAGGACTGCAAGGCAAAAGTTGCTCTATCTTTGGGATTTTCATGTGAATCGACCACCGAAATTTCTACTTAAAACTAAACAGTTCGGTGGATGTGCCATCCTTAATGTTTAATGTTTCACTATGCCAAGCCTGGGGTGTCCCTTAACTGCTTCCAATCGTCGGGGGTTTCTCTGAACCAAGTGTTGCCGCCATATCTTCTGAGGTCATCCTGCCATCTAGCCTTCTACCGTCCGCGGCTTTTTCTGCCTTCTCGTGCCGTCCTTAACAACACTTACAGTTCTACTCTCTAATGAATTGACCGTCTAGAGCCCGACAGGTCCACACTAGCTGATCCTCTAGCAGCAATCTTCAACAAGATCCTAGACGACGAGGAGACTCCAACCAGACTAGCCGACTCCACTATTCAGTTGCTGTTCAAGAAAGGAAGTCCACTAGAGACAAAGAACTACCGTCCAATTGCGCTCATGTCGACGATTTACAAAGTCTTCACGGCCATTATCGGAGATAGAATGCTGAAGGCTCTCGAATTCAATCAAGGACCAGATCAAGCAGGCTTCCGAAAAGGTTTCTCTACTTCTCACCATATCCTGGCTGTGAACGAACTGATACAGCGATGTCAAGAGTACAATCTACCTCTCTTCCTAGTCATCATCGACTTCAAAAAGGCCTTTGATATGATCGAACACTCTGCCATTAGGGATTCGCTGTACACACAAGGAGTTCAAGCTAAGATCGTTCGTCTCCTTCACAACATTTACTCAAGTGCACAAGTACAAGTAAAAGCAGTTGGCGGTTCTGTCGATCTAGATGTACAACGTGGAGTAAGACAGGGGGACACAATATCACCAGCTCTCTTCTCGGCAACTCTAGAAACAGTTTTCCGATCACTCAACTGGGACGAGAAGGGTATCAACATACACGGTCAATGGCTTTCCAATCTACGCTTTGCTGATGACGTAGTGCTGCTATCTACATCTGCTGCTACAGCTGAAACAATGCTTCAAGAACTGTCTGACGCCAGTAAAAGAGTAGGGTTGGAGCTCAATTTGGATAAGACCTTCGTGATGGCCAATCGCTACCCAACAGCTATTAGAGCGGATGGCATTCGGATCCAATATCAATCTGAAGCAATCTACCTGGGCCAAAGGATTTCTTTCGACAGGAACGCTGCCCTTGAAGTGTCTAGAAGGACTCGCGCTGCTTGGTGCTGTTTCAATAAGTTCCAACAGCTTCTAACCAGCAGAAACGTATCTATTCGACATAAGAGGAAAATCTTCAGCTCCTGCATTGAACCTTCCTTACTTTATGCCAGCGAAACTTGGACTCTTCGAGAACGAGACAGTAACAAGCTCGTGGTAGCTCAACGGAAGATGTTGAGAAGATTTTTGGGCGTCACTTTACTCGATAGACGTACAAACGGCTGGCTGATGGAAACTTCGAGAGTCACGGATATCAGAGAAAGATGGGCAAGACGAAAATGGAATTTTGCATGGAAGATGGCCCATGAAGACACGTGGACGAGAAGAATAATCGAATGGAGACCATGGCGAGCAGTAAGGCCCATTGGAAGACCGAAACCAAGATGGAGCGACTCGTTCACAAAAGAAATCGGACAGAATTGGACGAGAGTAGCTAGAGAAGATCCCACCCAATGGAACCAGTGTAAATTGCGACACGTGAACGCGTTGATATCGTGAATAAATAAATAAAAGCCCGACAGGTTAGTTGCTGGACCCCTTCACGCTAAACAATCAACCAAACCAGTTGAATGAATTTTTTTTTACCAGATGTGACTACCAAGGTGCTTTGAGATTTTCATGTGAATCGACCAGCCCAATTTCTACTTTTAGTCTTCCTACAAAGAAGAACTCAGAATTACAATCAGTCTTCAATCAGCCTTGAAACTAACCTACAGGCACCCTCGAGAAGTCATCGACAGCCTAATGGTTGTATCATTCCGTCTGGTGGAATGTACAGACGGCATCCACCAGTGGGTTTGGGAACAAAAGGGAAGGTCTTGCTTGATCTAATTGTGAGTTCGCAGTTCTTTTTTCTACCACTGTAATTCATTCGTAGCATTCGTTAACGAGGAGATGTACAAGTGTTCCGCTCTGACCAGGGGTGTGCAGGGGGGGGGGGGGGTGACTTTAGACTCGCGAAACCGCAAACGGTGACTGTAGCCCCGCGGGGCTAAAGTCACCTGTCGCGGAGCTAAAGTCACCATCGCTAGGAATGAAAGTTTATAACATCGTCAGCCCAACTGAGGATGCATAGCGAGAGTGATAACCCTTTTTTTTAAGGCTTAGGCTATCACTAGAAGCACACTGATTGCCAGGAAGTTTTGACATCTCACAGACCCAACTGAAAGCCCACAGCTAGAGTGATATCCCTTGTTAAATGCTTAGGCTATCACTAAAAGCATACTGATGATATTTTTTTTACCCTGTATATTGTTACAAAAACGGAGAATATAGCTGTTTTGAACTCCATGAATACGTCCGTGAACACGAGAAAGTCTCTACATGTCATAATTTGTCCATATAACGCTAATTGGATGAAATACAGGACATCTGGGTGGCAAAGCGACATTGGGGTGAAGAAAGCTGACGTTAGCTTCACAATGGTGACTTTAGCCCCGCGAGGCTAAAGTCAACTACCCGGTGTGCGAAAGTACCGTATACTCAAAAGTCGAAAGTAGCGCGCCAACTCTTAACCATAAACGTCGATACTCAAGAGGATTTGAAAATCAGCTGCGAATCGACGCCAATGATTAAAAGTTGGTGCGCGGACATAGCGGCTTTCGACTTTCGAGTATATGGTACTTTCGCACATACCTGGCTCTGACTAACAACCTTTCTTGCGTTCTTTGACCTCAGATCATTGGAAAGCTCTCATAAACTTTTCACCTCCACTCACAGCAGGAACTGGACTGATATCATTCGAGTGAGCCGCCGACTCTTGTTATCATCTGATCATACGGCTTCAATAAGCCCGCTGTTGTCTCATAGACTCCTTTCAGTCAACAACAGCCTCTAATTCCAGACCAGTATCTTGATATTTTTCAACAATTATCGACCAGCTGTATTCTCGCTTAAATAATAGGTTTGCGGTTTCCTTGACAACTCTCTTGTCTGTCTATTCTTCTTCAAGAAATGGACGGCTACTACTACTACAACTATAACACGTAAGTTGTTTTTTTTCTATATTTTTTTAACAAGTTCATCTTGCAGATTCCTCATCGTTTTCTTTATAATCCTTTTGCTCAGCTCTGCTATTGGCATCTATAGGAATGCAGTAAGTTAATTGTTATTTTTTTGTTCTTCGGTTAAAAAAAAGGCCGTCATGATATTAGGTTTTTGGTCACTGATGGCCTAAAAACATCATCAAAAGGGGACTCCAGTTCATACTGATAGGCTGCTCCGTTGTCGGTATCATTTAAAAAATCGCCTAAAAACACATCGTCTCTCACAAAAGAAATAATATTTTGATATCCACTCCCAGGCGGAATCGAACCAGTTTGCGCCAAATCCTTAAAATAACAATGAAATCCATAGTCCGAAGGTCAGACAGGAAGAAACCAGGCAAATCGTGACGGACCTGAAAATATCTCAATTTGTATTATTTTCCGTTTTAAATTTTCGTTTTTTTCCTGTTCCCATCACAATTTTGCCTGATTTTCTCTGTCAGATCATTGTACAGATGAGAACTTGGAGCGGAAAGAAGCGGATTCCATTTTAAAAATCCCCTTTTCCAGATGATCAGACAAGCTCTGGAGAGACAAGCACTGAACCAGCCAGTCAGAGTCGTATACTGTAGAGAAGGACCTCATTCGGGAGCCGTTGGACCGTATCCGATGAACATGATGACAGTGCCCCCACCACCGCAGCTGCCTCCTCTTCCGCCATATCCAGAAGCCACTGATCCCAACAGACCTGGCACCACCCAAGGGAAACCGCCACCTTATGCTGCTGTCGCTTAATTTTTTCTCCTTTTTTATTGTTGAGAATAAAGTTTCGAAGCCAACTTCGTTGTCCAGCAACACATGCTGACAAAAATGGGCAATAAATCACCGACTCGAGTAATCACTTTTGTTATAAAAGTGGCAACAAAGCACAGATCGAGATAATTTCTGGGTGGAGGCGTCTGATCTGGTCTAATTGGAGCAGAGATGAGGAGAATGAGTGCAACTATACTAAGTGTGGGATCAGCCAGGTAGAAATGAAGAAAACTTCTTAAGTTTTTGATCCCCCCTGCAATCAAAATACGGTCTTGTTTCTCTCAAAAGGTATGGGAAGTCGGGCAGTGAAAACAACTGATTGCGAATGTGGTAAATGTTTACTCTGCTCATTTATAATTTTCCGTTTCTAGGCGTACGCATTTTTCGAGTTCGAGAACCAACATTCATCTAGTTTTTGTTTTAGCTCTTGAATTTTAGACCTTACGATACGGAAACAATTGGTCTGAACGACTTTAAGCCAGTTAAAGAATATTTTGTAACTAGGGAGATTCGGCGTTTCTGTTTGTAGAAAGAACTTTCTTTCTAAGTAAAAAAATTACCCCTAGAAAATATAAGTTGCTCCGAAAATGCTTGGATTTTGGAAAATCGTCTCGGATCGAGAAGAAATGCCCAAAAGGCCTATTTCGATCAAATTTGTGGACATTCTAGGGGTAATTTTTTACGTAGAATTCAATGAAAGCACCTAGAAAGCGCAAAAATGCTTGGAAAATATAAAAAAAGGGAAAAAAGTTTTGAAGGTTGAAGAAAATTCTTGATTCACAATGGCTGGTTTCTTCGTTTTCCTAAGCTTGTCGATCCGATCTCGAGCAAAACTTTATGAAATTTTCAAATTTCCTAAATTTGTATAGAACGGTACGAAGAGCTTGTTTGTACAGTTAACTGCTGGTGAATAGTTGCCCAATTTTTCCAGAAGATTCCTCTGACAATTCCCTCGAACCAAAAACCAGATTCTTGAAGACAAAAATCTTTGACACACTTCACCAAATCTTTCACAATCTCCTGAGCCTTGAAAGTACTATTATTTCCCCCACGTTGCTATTTTCATCATGCATAACATTGCACTTCCAACCTTTTCTCCCTCGAGCTGACAAATATCCTTTTGACTAGACACCGAGATTGTTTTGCTACCTCAAATAGGCGTTTCACATGATTACCTCCAGGTTTCACAACTTTATCCATTCAACTCAGCACACGCCACTACAATGTACATCTCTAGCAATTCGGGCATCTGCGAGGATTGGTGCAAGAACTTGACAACGGTTGGAGTATGGTGAGGTCTTTCGAAGGAATAAAATAGAGATTTTTTTTCAGGGCAGCACTTTTGGGATCAGTTATTGCTTTCATTATTGTCGCACTAGTCATTCGGTGTATCATACAGGTGAGGAACTTTTTTGAAGCAAGTCAATGAAATGGGGGTTAAAAATTGGGAAATGCGTTTTTAGTGCTTTTAAAGCGGCAGTGAATCCAGCAAGGAAAATCAGCCAAATCGAGACGGGAACCATAAGAAACTTGTGTAAAAAAAGAGGTTTCCGTCACGACTTGTCTGTTTTCACTCTGTCTAACCATTAGGCGAACAGTCTGATCATGGCCAGACAACTAGAGAGGAGGATATGTGGAAAACAACGTTCATTCGAATTGAAACATCACTTCCAACTTGTTTCCTTACAACTGGCGATGATGAAACTGTCAAAAGAGGCTTCATATGGTTACAACTATACTTGGGCGTCGAGTCACGAGCCGATTAGAGTCGAGTTCTGGATCGACCCGAGTCGAGTTGAGTCGAGTCGAGCATAGTCGAGTAGAGTCGAGTTCAAATTCCGCGGTCAAATACACTTCGATGAAGGAAGAGAATACAGTCAATGAGGAAAATGTTTTAATATTTTCTGTTTGTTGAGCCAAATAACCTTTAAAAATCGGCTCGACTTAACTCGAGTCGAGTCGAGTCGAGCCGACTCGCAGGCCATGTCGAGTCGAGCCGATTCGTGGCTCAAATCGAGCTCGATTCGACTCGAGTCGATTCGAGTTGCCCAAGTATAGTTACAACGCATTCGATCGAGCTACTTAGTTTTTTACCGTCGTTTTGGTACTCAAAATTCTACGGAGATATCAAAAAGCCATTTTCAGCAAGTGAAGAACAGAAGAGCTGCAGCTCATTACAAAGAAGAGCACGACGATCACAATGACCATCAGCGCTACTAAAATTTAACCTTCTGTATATAAAATTTCTTTTCGATATGAACAGCACTGGCTAAAGTATAAATTCATTACTGTATCGCCGTTTTGGTAATCTCCTTTCCTTTGGACAATTCTGTAGTTCAATTTCATTTTTCACCTGGACGTATTCGCTCGCGTTGTCATCTTCCTCCTCTTCGGTTGAGCAGCACTGAATGGCATAAATGTGACGAGGGACTTGATTACTCACATTTTGAACAGCCACAATAGCCACTATCATTAGTACGACGATGATGACAAAGCCGAACAGTAGGAGCCTGGAATGAGGGACAATGTCGTGAAGGATAGAGAGACAGAGACGCTGATAATCAGAGACAAACAAGGAGAGTAAAGGTAGCCTGAACTATTCAGTACTGGGGGAGTCACGCATGTACCATGGCGTCACATCTAGATTCCTATACAGGACCCTAGGCATGGACACCGGGCCCATGCCTGCAGTGCGCACTTTGTGGGGAACTAGACATGTGCGCTTGGACCGGCTGGGAAAAAAATGCCTTCAGTGCGGCGGGCAAAAAAATTCAGCACAATTTTTGCGTTTCCTCAGTCATTGTGAACAAATACCGACTAGCACAAAAAAAGTTAACCAGAAAAGACAAAACGAAAAATAAGACGAAATTCGCGAAAAAATCGATAAAATTCGTGTTTTTCGTACGAAACTTCAAATTTCTTTGCGGATTCATCCTTTTTTGCCTAACTTTTCTCTGTACTAACTGGTATTTGTTCACAATCGCGCATGTCTAGGGGAAACCATGAAAACTTTGCACCCAATTTGAAGATGGGATCAGTATGCCACGCCGAGCTTATGTTCAATCAGCTTTCGAGCTCCCTCCGACCTCCTTTGGGAAGCATTGAAATATGTGGTACCCACTGACTTTGGTGATTCGCAGACCATGATCCGACTAGAATGAGCGAAGTAGGTCACGAATGGTTTGGCTCAGATAACAGAGGGAACTGTACTGCTTTTGGTGAGTTTTTGGCTTAACTTTTTGTCAGGTCAGAACACTTTTTGGGTCTTTAGAGAAAACCGAAGGATACAAAAATCCTACCAAGTCCATTCAGACAAAGGATAGTCATTCGTCCCATTATTAGCATAGAAAAAGTAGCTGCCAACTTGTCCCTGGCTGATGGTTATTGAACTCCTGCTGCCGAGAGAAATGTGCGAAGAAGCCACTCTACAAATCTCCCAAGTTTCACAGAGAAAATATGAAAAGTACCTGATTGCTCTATTCAACTGCTCGCGATCCGTCATGGCTGGAAGTGATATGTTCTGCAGGAGTCTCGGACTCTCCATGGCAATTCGGCTCTAAATGGCACATTGATGAGATTATCGGTCAAAGAACGGAAAGATTATGAGACAATTTGGTATTTTGGGGAAGAAAGTTCAATTCTAGATTTGGGAATGGATTAAAAAAATTCCCAGAGATGGTCTTTGAAGCTCTCTGCGAGATTTGGGCTTCCTGAAGCTATTCGGTGAAAAAAATGAAGCAAAGAAGCCTATGATTTGGCTCTCCGGTAATTTAGGCAGACATAACGGCTCCGCGGCTGACTGCCTTTACTACCTCGATAATAGCGGGCTTGAATGAGCCGGCCATTGACAAAAATCGAAGAAAATCTTTTTTCGCTTGGATGCCCAGAGGATTATCCCCCCGATCGGATAATATAAATATTCGGGGAAAAGTTTGCACTTATAGGAAATGATGTCGGCAAAGTATTCAAGAGTCTGCTGTGAAGACGCAGTGCAGGTTTCCTCCTCTGCAGGTTTTCGTGTAAATCTGAGGGAGATTATGGCTTTAATTAGCGTCAATTTTCATAAAAAAAGTAACTGAATTTATCCTTATCCTCTTGTCCAGCAGTCAGAGTTGGGAACGGGCCGGGCCTGAACTTTCTGGACCGGGCCCGGCTCGTCCAGGCCCGACGTTCCAGACTTAGCTGAGGAAGGGGGTGGGGATAAAAATAAAGGTATTATAATGATTTTTTAGTATGTTTTAGTACTAAGTAAGGAATGAACAATAGAGTATTAAATAATGTCATTTTTTCACATTAAAAACGGCTAAAATTCAGAAAAATTCCTATGTTTTCCCAATTTTCTCATTCGTACCCGTTCCGGGCCCGAGATTTCAGGCCTGAACCCAAATTTTCAGGCCGGGCCGGGCCTGAAAATTTAGGCCCAAGCCCGGCCCGTACCCAACCCTGCCAGCAGTATTTCAAGCACGTCAACCTATCACGTGGAAATGACGTGTTTTTTGTCAACACCTGTTCAGCAGATTCGAGTTAACGAAACGGGGGGCACGCCCATTTCCACCCACCTTATAAGAAAACCGTCTGTGAAGACTACAACAACCAAAACTCCCTACTTGCCTCTCATGTGAACACATGGTCTGATGTTTGGCTTCACAGCAGAAAAATCTCTTCTCGGCCCATGGTCAAACACACAGAACGCATCAATCACTTGTTGAACCTTTTGATATTTCGGGTGAACACGATTTGCGCAGCATTTGTCTTTACCTTCCTCTATCAATGAACATGGATGCTTCTTCGGAATCTCTTCAAACTTTTGAGCTGTAAGTCAGAGAGAACCTTTTCCCTGAAACAGGACGATATTTTTCCAGAGCCATTGTCATTCTGGCCCTCATCTCAGCTCTTGTCTTGATTTTCGTCCTGTGGTGTTTTATTCAGGTCAGTTTAAAAGGGAAGACAACAAAAATCCAGTTTTTTTCAGTGTATGAAATCAAAATCAAAGGACAACAATTGTTCTGGGACTTCTTCAAGATTTGAAGTCTCCACGATTATAGTATAATAAATTGGCAATAATTACGAGATTGGGAAAGTGTTTACAGTTCATAAAGGTAAACATGTAGTTTCGAAAATGGGCCGCGTTGAGACAATTCTCACTTCAGGATCTCTCTTTCCAAGCAGCTCCTTGATTTTCAAATTCGTCTCCACACTGAACGTGGCGTTGCTTACGAAAATCACGGTAGCGGAGTCGATAATTGGCTTGAACTCGTCCGCGAAAAAATCGCCATTGTGGAGGGTCATTACAGTTGTGCGTTTGTTGAAGAAGCGGGTGATCCTAAAAATGAACTTTGAGAGAGGAAAAAGGAGAAAACTAATGCTCTGAACGTCTCCTTCATCTGTTCTGCAATAGCAGAACGCTCTTCGCAAAACTCGATGCCATATACGTGCTTTATCTGAATATTTTTCTGAGACGCATTTGACATCTGCTACTGTTTTTTATACTCGATTTTTTTGGCATTTTTGTGCTACTCGGGGAGGAAAAAAAGGGACTTCACGAAGAAATCACCGTTTTCAAGCTCGCATTTTACAGCTTTGTGATTTTCAGAACTGTTGTAGTATTTCATAAGCTCCATAATTTTTAGAATGTCGGAAAATGCTTTGGTCACAAGGAAAATCGTGCTCCGGAGCCGTGAACTGAAACTATAATAAAGGGCCAGTTGCGCCCCCCCCCCCTAGCGTGACTCTCAAGCCAAACGCTGTACCAGGAGTGGTATGCAATGTTCTACAAAAATGTAGCCTTCGATCGCCTCTTCAACTTTTCAGAACATCGCAAAGCTCGAAAACCTTTTCTTCAGGGTGAAAACGACGATAAAAGTGGCGGGGTGTACATGCAAGAGTAAAAATGGCGGAATTGCCTTAAAAAATAGAAAATAGGTTTGCAAATAACTAAAAACGCATTTTTCTATCAAAATGTAAAAAGAAAAAAGGTTTTCACCCGACCACTCGTGGGTACAGCGTTTGGCTTGAGCGTCACGCTGGGGGGGGGGGGGCGACTGGTTCTGTAAGTTTTTTTTTAAGATTTTTTTTAAATTAGAGGTTCCACTGTGACCAAAACATTTTCAAGCTTTGAAATATTCTGGAAAGTGGTAGATTCCTAAATTTCTCAAAGCTGGAAAAAAAGTAGAGATTTCTCTGAGTTTAGGGGAAAAACATACACGCCAGCCTGTCCAGCCGGAGACAAGGCAGGTCAGATTTCCGAAACCACTCCCCATGTCCAAGAAGATGTCATCTTCGGCGAGCTTCATCTTTTTCAAAAATTCCAGAAACTTGCGAGAGTCGGTTTCGCTGTAAGCGAAATCCTTGTGGCCTTCATACGTATTTAGGACACTCTTGTCTGGGAGCATCCTAAAGTTTTTGTTAGTCCGGCAAATTTAAATTGTACCATTCGGTGGTAATGTTGAAGGCAAAGAGAAGCTGCTCGAAATCACAACAGCGGGTTCCTCGTTCTGGTTTAATTTTTCTTTCCTGAAATAAGTTAAATTCAGTTGGAGAATCATTTACACAAGCTGTTAAAGGGACAGTCTCATCATAACCAGATAGGAACAATCTGGGAAGCCATTCAAACCTCAAACACCTCAAATATTGAATTTTCATGTTTTACTCGTTTTATACTCATTTTTTCGCTTTCAACTTGTTTTTAATCGATTTATCTTCGAAAATTACGTCTAAAACAAGTGGTGGAACGTCAAAATTGGTAAAAAATTGGCAAGTTTTTATCGATTAAAAACACGTAAAAATCGAAAAAAAATGAGTGCAAACGCCTAAAAATGCAGAAATGAAAATTTCTTAGTTTTTGAATCGAGCGGCAATATAAGGATACCTTGCTCTACGATACCTTTTTCGGCCCCTCATATCAGGACGTTTTGCGTCAACAACATGCCTCAAAAATCAGTATAGTAAAATTTGGAAAACGGCTCACTCAATAAGTTTGACGACAATGCGGACTTTATCGACGGTTGGCTTCATCACATCAAAACAATGCCCATAAATAGGGCTGTGCAGCACAAACGCCATAACGAATGGAAAAAAACCTAGTTCAGTTTTGTTTGTTTTTTTTTGTTCAGTTTTGATGTTTTTACAAATTTTCCACTATTTTTTTCACTTTCTGAGTATGTTTGTCGAATTCTACGCCTAAAACAACCCCTAGAAAGTGAAAACTGCTCAAAATTTGAGTGAAAACGGCAATTTTGGCCCACTATTGTTCCCACGAGTTTTCTTCGAAAATCAAAGGTTTTTCCCTGCTGTTTTCACGTTCTAGAGGTTTTTTTAGGCGTAGAATTCGATAAACATAGCCAGAAAGTAAAAAATAGTGGAAAATGGGTAAAAACATCAAAAAATGAACACCAGGGGGTTGACGCGCCAAAATTTTGAACTTAGGGGTTGCCAGCTCGAGTATTACCCAAGTTCTATGAGATTTTCACCAATAGACGAATGCCTCTTGGTCAAAAAAGAAAAGTTTACAAGGTTTGCATTGAGCCGTGTCTGTTGTACGCTTCGGAAACGTGGCAAACGCGATAAAAGAATATAGCGAAGCTCCAGACAACGCAGAAGAAAATGATGAGAAAAACAGTAGGGATAATATTGCTAGACAGAAGAACGAACGACTAAAGGAGACGGTCAAGTTACCCGATATAAGGAAAGAATTTCTCAAGAGAAAATGGAACTGGGCACGGAAAATTGCAAATATGGAAGACGAACGATGGACTTATGAACGAATGGAGGCCTCGGAAGCGCGAAAGGATGACAGGACGACCAAAGTCTAGATGGAGAGACGAGTTTGTGGAGCATTTGGGCGAAATCACTTAATAACCAATTGCTTACAATTTGGGTGAGATATTGTATACTGGACTGGATCTGTCTGAACACACTACATTATCAAAAAAATATCTGAACCTTTGCTCTCTCCCTCGATAAACGTCAAAGTCCACCAGAAAACTGATTTCACCTCCTAAAACTTCCCCCCTACTGAGCCCGGCGGCTATATCTGTCCTCCTTTTCTGCCTGTGTTGACCTTCGTGTGGGTAGTTTGACTAGTATTTCACACTACTCCGAAGGTCAAATGTTCAACACGCTGATCTTCATGCTGCTGCCAACTTTTCTCGTCTCTTGGTTAGCTGCCGTCGAAAGTCCTTCTACTTTTACTCAAGAAATGGACAATGAGAAGCAGTATCTCTTCGAGAACTACTTCGCAATCCAGACAAAGTTGGTAAAGGACCTCTTCGAAGACTACAGAAAAGAGATCCCGGCTCTTTATCTCTCAGGTAAGTTTTGAACTTTTTGGGATCCAGACGGCTTTTTGAACCATTGTTCACCTGTTCGGAAATGTATGCGTATTTGTCTGGTCATATGAATTTCAGCGAGTGAAGTGAACGCGTAGCCTAGAGTTCGTTGAAATTGATATATGAGTATAGGGCAACTTACTGGAAATAAATAAAAATTCAGTCGAACAGACCTGATTTCAATATGTTTTCTGATGAATTCAATTTTTTTTCAATTGAATCAGGGCACATCTCCAGTAGCTTTGGAGGCCGTTTAGGAGTAAGATTTTAAGGAGGACGTAGGCGACGAACAAAAGTTTCTGTCTGCTCTTTACCATATTCAAAAACTTTTCGTACTGGACAATCGGCTTTGGTTCAAATTGCCCTTACTATCACCGCAGAAGCGAAAATCTGTCAAAACTCCAAGTTCGATGGTGATTTGCTATCTAATTCTGGCAAAAGACATGGACACTAAGAATACTAAATACTCCTTACGGTTCCAATAACAGTCCAAATGGGACATATATAGAGAGAGTTTTATGAAGAAGTCTCTCTGATAAACTAGAGTGACTTTCAAAGTCCCGGATCCAGAAATTCAAAGCTCTTTTTCAAGTCTTCCGTTTTCAGAAACCAACGATATCCCCTCTCGTCCCCTCCAGGTCAATGCCAGTCTCATGTACACAAAAGTGCTGGAAATTGTTAGTAAAAGTTATCGTACCCCAAACAGGTCGCGTTTTAGGACCAATCGAAACAATGTGCATCTATGATAATTGACTTCTCCTACACTTGGACGGATCCTCGTCTCACGTGGAATAGTTCCGATTACAATGGAATCAAGGCAATCTCTTTGGGAATCAAAGATACGGTCTGGATGCCTGATGCTTTACCGTATGACACCCTGTCCTATGCTGACACTCTTCCAGAGAACCAGCAGTTTCTCAGTGTAAGAAATCTCCAAAAAATTTGTTGAAAATGCCAGTTTAGGTGTCCAACACCGGCGTGGTCAGCTTCTACAAGACGGCCGTCATTGACTTTATTTGCAGAATGAGTGTAAGTTACTACTGTAGTCTACAGTAATCCCGGGAGGTTTTGAGTTACCTCTAAAAGATCGGATGAGGGCTTTCCCGAATAGTTTGTAGCCTACAATCCAAGTTTGCTCTTTTTAACACGGGGAGAGACTGAACAAATAGGAACTCCAGGCTTGCAAAAGTGAGCTCAAGGGTAGTTCTAAAAAGATCATTGTTCGGAAATGATGTTGCACAAAAATTTGGAGGGTGGGGGACTTTAGAGGGACCGGGAGGGGGACAGAGGAACTGGTCTATGAAAAAAAAACATTTGAACAGTACAGTCCAATTTCAGCTTCGAAATTTCCCCTTCGACATCCAAACCTGTGATCTGCAACTGAGTTCTCTCAACTTTCCAGCCAGCGAGATGCCCGTCCTCGGAATAGTTGGCCCCAACAGTGCCAAACCTTCCCGACTCCTTGACTCGGTAAGAACTCGCCCGTCTGAAAACCATCGTTTAGGAAAACTTTCAGGGAAATGGTGAATGGACTCTATTGAACATTACAGTGGAGAATACTGTAGTTGTTAGCGGCTTTGGTAGTCCCTACAGTAACCCGATCTTCAAGTTTACAATGAAGAGGAGCACCACTTATTATGTCGTTCTGATGATTGTCCCCTCGTTCATTTTGACTCTTCTCTGTGTGATTGGATTGTTCTGGGAAGAAGTCAAGGGACAGTCTTATATGGAGAATGTGAGTTGTGGCAAACAGAGGGTTACAGGGACAGGGACAGGGACAGTAATCCTCAAAACCCATCTCTAGCTGAACCTGGGCTTTGCTGCCATCCTTGCAATGATGTTTGTCCTTCAAATGGCGACACAGGATATGCCGAAAATAAGCGAGACCGACAAGCTTTGTTTGTCCTCCCAATTGCCCAATTTAACTCCACTTTCAGCCATTTATCTAATCGTCAATTTGGGTATCATCACCATCAGCAGTGTTCTGGTTATGATCATTGGCAAGAGCAAGATGATGCGTCTGAAGGCGGTGAAAGAGACCAAACTAGACCATTACTTGGAGATTATGCTCAAGAAACTTCACCTGATTCTCATGGTTTTGTTCAGTATAGCCTCTGTGATCAATTTTGCCGTACTTGTGTCATGACATATTTGAGAATGAAATTTGTCCTGCGATTTCGTACTTCGTACTTGTTCACGATCGCTTATGCTGACTATTAAAATGTCAGTGTTTTCATTTAAAAACCTGTTTGTGTTAGTCTTGAACCTACTGAGGATGATTAGATCTTCGTACTTTTCGTTGTGAGGGCTAAGTATTGATAATTAGAAATACTCAATTTTTGAGTATTTTGACCAACTATGTATTGACATTTTGCATATTATTATAGGTCTGGTAACCAAAACTTTAAAGGTCTACATACGGTAAATATTTGAATAGAGACACTGAGCCACTATTCAAATGCAAAAAATACGCAATTGCGTACGCATTTTTTTCGTATTGACGACGAAATTGTTTAATTTTTCCATTTCATCATTTATTACGATAATCATATCATTCCGATATGTCGCATCATACTTCTTCTAAAGAGTTCGGGAGACCTGACCGCAACGCCCATCCAGTTTTTGCCACATCTTGTCGTAATATCGTCTTTCCACCTGGCTCTTGGTCTCCCAGCTGTTCTGTACCTGTTCCACGGCCTCCATTCACTTACAATTTTTGTCCAACGACCATCCTCCATACTAGCAATCTTCCGGGCCCAATTCCATTTCTTTGTGATCCAGCTGACTCTGACATCTTGCAACTTGACAGCGCCATGTAGCCACTCGTTGGTTCGTCGATGTAGGAGCTTAACTCCCACCATTCGTCTCATCATCTTCCGTTGTGCAGTTACAAGCTTGTTCAACTCCTTTTCTCGCAATGTCCACGTTTCTCCAGCGTAGAGAAGAGCCGGTTCAACACATTGAGTATACAGCTTGCGTTTGTATCTGATCGGGATTCTTGGGCTGGTGAAAATTTGATGGAATCTGTTGAAGGAGGCCCAAGCTGCTCTGACTCTGCGGTTGACTTCAAATGAAGCGTTACCATCGAAAGACAACCTCGATCCAAGAAAGACGAAGTCCGCGCAGTACGGAACCATTTTGTCGTTGATGAGAATAGGTAGTACTTGTCTGTTCGCCATCACATTAGACTTCTCCACATTGATCTGGAGTCCGACTTTCGCACTTTCCGACGATAGCATGCTCATCATATGTTGAAGGCCCTGGGCTGAATGAGATAGCAAGACAGCGTCATCAGCATATCGTAGTTTTGTGAGTCGTTGGCCGCCAATGCTCACTCCTTGGCGTTTCCATCTCATTTTTCGAAAAACACTTTCCAACACAGCCGAGAAAAGTGCGGGTGAGACTGTGTCTCCTTGTAAGACACCTCTCTTGACCTCGATCGGGACTTTCTTTTCAATCACCTTGACAGCTACTTCCGAGTGAGCGTATATGAGACGTAAGATTTTTACAATCTTCAGTGGTATTCCTTGGTCGGAGAGTGACGTCCATAGGGCTGTTCTTTCGAATGTGTCAAAAGCTTTTGCATAATTTATGAACCCAATGTACAGTGGAAAGTTGTACTCCTTGCTTCTTTGCATGAAATCTCCGAGTACTTGGATGTTATCTGAGGTCGAATATGTCTATCTGAACCCGTCTGTTCCGGAGGTTGATTGGCATCAAGTATCTTCCACATTCTTTCTCCGAGAGCTGAGGTAAACAGCTTGTAGACGACGGAGAGGAGTGCTATCGGCCTGTAGTTCTTGATCATCAAGGGATCTCCTTTCTTGTAAAGTAGAGAGATCGTCGTATCGGCTAGTTGATCAAGAAGTTGCTCTTTTTAAAGTATTTCGTTGAAGATGATAGTCAGATGTGGAGTGATGCATTCTTTAGCCGCAAGAATCATATCAGACGTAACATGATCTGGTCCAGCTGCTTTTCCTCTTTTCAACTTTGACATGGCTTTTTCAACCTCACTTGACAGGATGTAAGGGACATCGTGATCGGGAGCAGTCAGAGGCAAGCTGGCAGCGTTTTGTGAAGAGTACAGCGTGTTGTAGAAGGAACGGACTACTTCTCGAACATCGGAGGGATCGTTGACAGTTGTACCAGCACTATTATTCAGCTGAGAAAGGCAGTTCCTCTGTACTTGGTTTGAACGTTGAGCTCTCAGCAAACTTTTTCCTTGTATCAGAACGTCACGTAAACAATTGTAGTGTTTCGTTCGTAGATCTTCTTTCAAGGACTCTCTTAGGGCTCTAGACGCGACTGAGAACTCTACTCGACTACGGCGTGTTACACGTCGATTCATCAGTGTATGTCGTTTAGAGAATAGCTCCTTGGTTCGTTCAGAGATAAAAGAAGTCCTAGGGAGAGGTTCTGACGATACTTCGGCGGCAGATAGAAGAGTTTGCTTCAGATGAGAGTATCCAGTAACTTGAGTACTTTGAGCATGCGTTTCGATGGCATATTTGAACAGTTCTTTGTTCATCCGCATTTGTGGTCTTTTGGCAGCGTTTCCTAGCTTTCTGTAGGGCGGAATCTTCAGCTTTCCCATCAGAAGGCGATGGTCAGATATGAAATTCAGTCTGCCCATTACGTCGACGTCCGTGAAGAGGCCAGGAGACGATGAAAGTACGTAGTCGATTTCATTACGCGTTTCCATATTAGGGGAAATCCAGGTCCACTTTCTACCGGGTCGTTTTCGGAATCGGCTGTTCATAACGAAGAGATTCTTCTCACCACAGAAATCAGCTAGCATCTGCCCTCTTTCGTTTCGTAATCCAATCCCGTACGGTCCAACATGCTTCTCGTCTTGCTTTCCAGGACCGATCTTACTGTTAAAGTCTCCGACGACAATTTTACAGATCAAACTTTCCCCCGGCAGTCGAACACGACGTACTCGTTTGAAATGTAATGCTGTGTCGATCGAGGCTAGAAAGTCTTCGTAGTCGGCATCGGAACTTGTGGAAGTAGGAGCATAGCATTGGACAACCCGTACTGTACCGTGTTTTAGTCGCAAATCCAGCATCGATACTCGGTCATTGAGGACGTGAAATGTGACCTGAGTTGGCCATCGGTTGTGTACGAGAAAGCCGGTTTTTCCAGCGTGTAGTAGAAGGTGACCTGTAGACTGTATGGATAGCGATCCTTGTCCTCGTCTTTTCACTTCACTGGCTTTGGTCCTGAGCCCCGCGGCAGTTCAAGGTCCCAATCCTCAGGCCAAGTATGTCGGACATGTTCCTCCACCAGGTTGTCCAGGCAACTGATGGGGGAGAGTAGTTCTACCAAGAGAAAGCGGAGCCAGCAAAAGGAGACAACCTTATTGCATGGGCGCAGAAACTAAACTCTTTTACTAATAGCCTGGATCCATATCTGTATGGGAAAAATACCAGGAAAGTCGAAAAAAAAATTTCCTTCAATCCGAAAAAATATACGTACGTAATTGCGTATTTTTTTGTATTCGAAAAGTGGCGCAGTGCCTCTATTCAAATATTTACGATATTCTCAGTAGCTTCTGGACTGACTACCCTTATTTATACCTGTCAATAACCTTAGGGCAACACATACAAAAGACCTCCCAGTTAGATCGGCCGAAAAATTCATTCATCACCCCACAAGAATGACAAAGTTGGTGATCACAGCAGCACTGAAAATCATCATCAAAATGAGATTTGGTCTTTTCTGAAAGATGTCCTTGATGCTTTCGAGGCCCTTCGTCTTGTCAATGTTCATGATTTTGCTGAACTTGGCCATCAGCATGACGACGATCGACGCGACGCTGATAATAGCCAAATTGGCTATCAGGTAGGTGGCTAAAATGCCTATCTTTCTGTCTTTTTAGAGTCACCCACACAATTTGTTAGAGCTGCTGATTTTTGGCATGTCCTGCGTCACCATCTGCAGTACAAACAGCATGGCCAGGACTGCGGCGTAGCCCAAGTTCAACTGAAACTTTTTTTTATAAAGAGCCAGACTATAAACACGCACATTCTGCAAGTAATCAGAGTCGGCAATCTCCCAGAAGAGGCCCAAAACGCAGAGGAAGGTGAGAATGAAGGACGGAATGATCATCATCAGAATGTAGTAGGTGGCACTTCTTTTCATTGTGAATAGAAAGATAGGAGCTGAGAATGGCTCTCCGTAGCTCGAAATCATTACGCTATCTTCGACGGAAATGTTGAGAACTGACCACTCTCCGTTGCCCTGAAAACTTATTCACCGGTGCTTTTTTTTCGGAAAATGTAAGTTACAACAAGTTCTGTCAACCGGAGCTGACAAGAATTTTTGCAACTGGACCCCGAGGAAGCCGCGGAAAAATGGGTAATACTATAGCAGGCACCCCCTCCATTCAAATATATGCGCGCAATGACTCAAATCGGACCACTTTTTGATATTTTCAAGTTCTAGATGAGTTTATCGAACTCGGCGTCAATTATAACCCCCCGGGATGCCGAAATACTGAAAATACTTCAGAAAAAAAAGCGACATCTTTCACATATTCCACCCCTCGTGAGTTTCTCGAGATTTTTTCACTATTTATTCCGATTGGACACTCACATTAGGGGTAGTTTTTGATGCTGAGTTCGATAAAAGCAGCTGGAACATGAAATAATACTGGAAAAATTGTGAAAAACGCGAATTTAGTCAATTTGGGCGCGCCAAAATATTTGAATGGATTGGGTGCCTGGTATAGTAATACCAAAAAAATGGACCAATCTCTAAAATTAAGAAGACCTAATACGAAATGATCCGTGATTTCTTATGGTCTACTTGTCTAGAAATTGTCTGACACTGTTCAGTCTCCGTAAAATATATGGTCACCAGAAGACGACGAGTACTCGGGGCTCAGGACCAAAGGATTTGGATCAGAATGATTTTTTCTCTGACAACTGAAGAAGTCGTTCGACTAAAGGCCAGCGTTGAAAAACATGCCAATCTGCGTTTCGAGCCGTCTGATTACCCATCAGGGCATTCCCCATTAGTTTTACGTTAACAACTCCAAAGCAAAAAAATCTTACTGCATCCACATTCAGGTCGTTGACATTGATGTATCCTCTAACCAATAGATCATTTTGAGAGAAACTGTACGAGGTCATCTGTAGTTCACAGATCTGAGTGTCAAAGGGAAATTTGTTTAGCTAAATAATCTCATTTTTATTAAAAAAAAATTTAACCTGCCTTCAGCTGACAGACAAACTCTATAGCAGTCGTCTCATAATAGCTGACATCACCATTGTACCAGACGTCGAGGTATTTCTGATCGTCTGGTAAAATGTCCCGGAACGAAATACTGAAACCGAATTACAGTAACCAATAAAAATTTCAAATACGTGTCAAAAGGAATGGCATCCGGTTGCCAAATGGCTTCTCTGGCGATCGGAATCGTCTTCAAGCCACCAAAGTCTGAAGGGTTCCATTTGAGACGAGGGTCTGTCCATTTCTAAAAATGCCTTTCCAAAATTAGTAAAGAGACCAACTGTTATAGCAAATATAGTCTGCAAACATATAGAATTCTTTTAACAAGATGACCTAAATTGCTAATTTTTGTCTACCGGATCAGTGCCAGTGTCGATAGGGTCGGTGCCAGCAATGAGCACTCTCGGGGAAGGCGAATTTTAGGGTTAAAGATTTTTTTAAGAAAAAGTTTCTAAGAAAAGTCACGATCAAAGTTTACCGTCATTTCTCTTAGAAATTTTTTCTACCGAAAATTATGACGTGAGTTTCTTTCGAATTTTTTTTTTTCAAAATATTTTTGTGGTACCCTGTTTGTAATCACATGACTACTTTTCGAAAAAAATAATATAAAAAAATAACGGTCAACAATTTCGACCGCAACTTTTCTTAGACATTTGTTTCTAAGAAAAGTTGCGGTGTGACTTTTTTTAGAAAAATTTTCTAAGAAAAGCCTAACCCGAAAAACAACTTTTCACTGATTTTGAACACAAGACTTTTTTCTACAGAACACGATTAAAATGGCAGCGAAAGTTTCTTAGATCCCCGATAATGAGTCTGTCACGGTGGACAACCTATCAAAAACTTTTGCTGATCAACGGACGGGAGAATAAAATGACAGATCCTACCAAGATAAAATCCAGAAGCATCGTAGCACTCTGTTGAGCTTGGTCAACCGCGACAACTTTACAATATACCAAAGTCGCATTGACAAACAACTGACGCGCTGGGAGATCGTTCTCGGCTAAAAATTCAATTAAAGTAGGATGCAGAAGAGAAAAACCTGCATAGTAAGCAGCTGGCAATTGCTTTTTGTAACTCTTCAGAATCTTGTCCATTAGTCGGTTGGCTGTGGAGAGATAATTCTCAAAGATGTCTCCATCACCAGTCGCGTTGAATGATTGTGACCAAACTACACAAAATAGAAGGCCGGAGAGCAGAAGCATTTTTTGAATAGCTCTGGAGAGGAGATGAAATTGAAGGTCGAGTCAATAGAGAACGGGAAAAGGTTAGGATCTTTGGTGAGGTGTTTGGGGGAAAATTTGGACTATGTTTTGTCTAAAATTTGTTGTGAACAGAAAAAGGCAGAAAACTATTTAAGAGCTATGGATTTCCAAGAGTTATCAGAAATTGCTTGATTTTAGGAAGTCGTCTTAAAAGAAGCAACAGTGGAATCAAGGTATCTTCTTGGGAAAACTTTAACAAACGAAGGAGTAGTGGTACTTTGATGATACACACTCGGCCCCCTTTTCGCTATCAGCGGGCCCGACCCCCATTATGAAAGGAAACATAATAATAATAATAATTTATTTTCATAGTTCCACGAACCACGGGATTGCAGGGAGCTTTCCATCCGGTGTGCCGCATAACTTGTATTCTTCTCCGGAAAAGCCGCATTTGTTATCATTAACTTCATGTCCAACTTTGACTTGTATTCTTCTCTTTTAGCTACATACATACAGTATTTCGGTAAAATATTCTTGATTTTTTTTCGCAGGACAAGTCCCTTTTCGTGCTACTGGTCGTTCAATATTGTTCTCTTTTGCAAATCGAGAATATGGGAGACACTCAGCAGATTGCACGCACTCTTTTTCAAATCGTTCCAATATTTCATCTATAAGTTTTTTCTGTTCTTCTTTTTCGCATGTTTCGATATTTGTTAAAAAACCAAGATACCGATGGTCATATTTATCTGTAGGGTTGTGATTCATTATACATTCTTTGTATTCTGGTGGATTTCTGCCTTGACACTCTTGCTCATCTCGTATATAGCACCAAACAACCTGAGTGGTTACAACCTTCTTACGACCATAATCGTCCATTCCTGGTCGTTTGCGTTTCATTGCCAAGCAGTTTCCAAACCCTTTATAATTTAACATCATTTCGTCATTTTGAAGTTTTGCTTCAAATAAAGCGGACAAACGAAAAACTCTTAACATGCAGTGATACGTTTTGGCAATATCTCTTAGTTCCTTTCCTTCATTAATAGCTCTGAAAAGTTTGTTTCGAAAACTTTAATTAGCAACTAAAGAGAATATCCGGACCTTTTTTCCAGATTCTCCCAAATTTTGAAGCTTGATCTGATAGGTTACGACAGGTAGCCAAGTTGCAACTTGCGTTTTCATCTAGCTTTCAAGGATGATTGCGTGAATAACCTTGAAGGTAACTGACGCAAACGTACATCTGCAGAGCTATCCTGAGAAAACCATGCTAGACCCCCCCCCCCCCCCCAAATTTGGGACTTTGGGAAGAAATCTCAACTTTCTTGCTCACGCTTACATATCCCAGATTTGCGACATTCAGAAAAGATGTAGAGAACACCAAATACTACAACTTTTCTGAACATCGGAAAGCTGGAAAATGTAGGCGTGGGCTAGAAAATTGAGGCTCTTTCTCAAAGTCTCAAAGTTCGGGAGGATAAGGGAGTTGGGCAAAATAAGAAGCAGAACGGTTGCTTCCTATTTTGATATATCTACAGTTAATAATAAACCGTTCAGTTACATATCTTTGTGAAAATGGAAAGAAACTGTCTTTTGTCTAACTCCCGAATTCCAAGCCAATTGGCAAGTCTTGACTTGTCGAACTTAATCTCTGACACTCAAGTCAAAAATTAGGCATTTTGTACGGGGGCGGGACAACTGTTCCGCGGAACAATCGCCTCCTTTTCTTTTTCTGGGCAGAACAATCGCCATATCCAAATGTCTAAATGTGAATGAATATGCAAATGTAACTAGGAAGAAAAGTTATGACATCGTCAGCCCAACTGAGGACGCACAGCGTGAGTGATTAACCCTTTTTTATTTTTTTTGAACTTAAAAAAACAAAAACCTGTGAAATAAATGCTTGTTGACTATGGGTTTACCGCGTTTGAAAAGAGAAGCGGTCTGTTCGGAAAACGTGGGTCATTGTTCCGCGCGAAAATGGGCGATTGTTCCGCGGAACAATAGTCTCGTGTCCATTTTGTACTGAAAACGGCGACTTGTAGCGTTTGCAGCTCGGGTATCTTTGAATATAAACCCCAAGTAGTATAGTAATTCGGAATCAGCGCACTTTTCTCTACAAGACCCATGTTTCCGTTTATAGTCGAAAAAAGTTCCGGACACTCGCTTAAAAAAAGAGAAAGTAAAACTAAGAGAACACTTGAGACCGCTTGCAGCCTTTTTATCGACGGGTAGTCATCTCTTCTGATCGGTTCTCATCCCCTCCTAAAGAACCGATTCGAATTCTCCTATTTTCTAGCCATCCGGTCCCTCTCTGATCTTATACAGCTCAACCGATCTCTTCTGATCCCTTAGCGGTTACCCTGACTCTATTTTCTATTCAAAACAACTTAGCAAAAATATTTGGCGAGGAGAGGAATCGAACCAGGGTCGTCTGGGTAACAGCGGCGACTCTTAATAATACACCAAAATTTGAGGTCCCGGACAAACAAACACACAGAGTCCACGACAGACACCATTGCGCTTTAGTAGTAGAGATAAATTTAGTCGAATTAGGTCGAAAACTGGCTCCGGGCAGGCCCGTCTAGGCCCGTGCCTCAACTTTCAGAAACAAGCCCGGCTCGTCAATCAGGTCTACGGCAAAGTTTTCCGTTAAAAAAATTCCGGTAATACTTCGGCTGGCACCCCCCTATTTGAATATTTTTGGCGGGAACTTGCGCCAAACGTCCAAATTCTCCTTTTTTGATCTTTTACACTCATGTTAGCACTTTCTAAGTGCGTTCATTGAATTCTACGTGAAAAATTACCCCTAGAGGGTGTACGTTGCACCGAAAAAGCTTGGATTTTCGAAAATCGGCTTGGATCAAGAGCAAATGACCAAAATGCCTATTTCGATCAAATTTTCGAGCGCTTTGATCACTCTAGGGGTAATTTTTCACGTAGAATTCAATGAACGCATTTAGAAAGTGTCAAAATAAGTGGAAAAGATCAAAAAATGGAAAATTTGGACGTTTGGTGCAAGTTCCCGCCAAAAATATTCAAATAGGGGGGGGGGTGCCAGCCGAAGTATTACCAGGAAATCGAGTCAGGGTAACCGGTAGGGGATAAGAACGGACCGATTGATCTGTGTTAGTTCCGAGAGAGATCAGATAGCCGGAAAATATGAAAATATTTCTTATCGGTTCTTTAGGAGAGGATGAGAACCCTGGGAAAGAATGAAAAATGTCCGATTGATTAGGGAAGGAAGAAGGCATGACCGGAGCAGAAGAGATCGGTTGACTGGGGAAGGGATCAGATCAGGAGAGATCGGTTGACTAGAGGGAAGGGATCAGAAGTAAAGAGAAAGACACAAGTGAAAAAAGCAGCCGACAGGCGGCGAAGCCGGCTGTTTTACGATTATTCTTCTAAACATTGAAAACAATACAGACTAATTGAACACTCTAATTGAGTTTTAAAAAGAAGTCCCGTGTATCATGAAAGTACCGTAGTAGTTTAGAAGCCAGTTCCTTTTTTATCTGACTTGATCTGATCAATCTACACCCACTTGGTTCAAAAATATACTCCCTGCCCACCTATTATTGACATACCTCTCGTGAGCCCCTACTTGTATTTCACTTCACCTTCCTATTGTCATGCCAAATGTTCCTTCTATTGCTTCGATTCCTTCCTTTCGTTTGGAGTTTTTCTTCCGAAGATAGGGAAGCAGTTGCTGATCGGTATTATGAAATTGCGGGTCGGCTTTATGATGATCTCTTCAGCAACTATAACAAGTACTTGCCGGCAGTTTATCCAGCTGGTGAGTAAGAGGAAGAGACAGAGAGAAAGAGGGAGGGACAGAGAAAGTAAACTCATTTCCAGACAAAAACGGCTGGACTCTCCGTCCAGTTTTTGTCAACACGACTCTAAAATACTGTAAAATTTTGGCGCTTGATCAAGCCAAGCAAACTGCCTCGATGATCATCGACTACCAAACGGAGTGGATTGACCCCAGACTAAAATGGAATCCGAGCAACTATAGTGGATTGAAGGTTTCTACCGTGGCAAAAAAAGACACAGTCTGGCTGCCAGATGCCTTGCCATTTGACACGTCAGTACTTGTTTTTGAAAGGAAAAATTGTTTTAGACTGGAGATCGAAGACATTTTGGAAGAAGACTTGCAGACGGTCGAGGCTAGAGTCGGTTTGTGCGAGCAAAATTTCTTGTTCAGATTTATAGCGACGGTCGCGTTTTGTACTACAGAACGACTGTGACGGAGTTCATTTGCAGATTCAAGGTAAGACAGAACTGTTATTATTTTGATGAACAGAAACATAAATTTGTTCTTTTCGACAAGAGTTTTTCAAAATTTTCCAACAGCTGCTTCTACGGTCAGATCATTCCGATACCACAAGAAATTGAACATAAAAAGTTAAAACATGAATTTTTCCTGGGAGGTCATAAACCAAGGGCAGTGACACGATACGGGTGTGATTTGGGTCCCCATAGCCGAGTGGATAACATCGTTGTCTGGCACTCAAAACGTCACCAGGGGGTTCTTGGTTCGATCCCCGCCGACAAAAAAGTTTTTTGCATTTTGGTTTCTGGGGTTTTCGAGGGTTCAGAACACGGTGGTGATATCCATGGCAACATTGAAAATGACCAAAAAAAGCAAAAATAATGAGTTTTGTACTGAAATCGACTAGTTTTTTTTTTAATTTTTTTAATTTAGTTTTTTTCTCAGTTCCTGGGGTTTCCGAGGGTCCCGAACACGATTAATGAAGTCCATTTTTCTTTTTGTTGCTGAGAAACACTTGCTTTTCCTATTTTGTTTTCTTACTGAAAAAAAGTGTGAAAATATGGAAAATGGCTGTGGAAAAAAATGGAAAAACATTATTTCTGGGGTTTCCGAGGGTCCTGAGCACGTTTCTGATGTCTTTTTTCGTTTTTTTTTCTGTTGAGGGTAATATTGAGAGAAAAAAAAACAGTTAAAAAACGTCGAAAGCACTGTTTTCGAGTACTAGGTCAGAGGGAACTGTTTTTCAAAAGTGGAATGGGGAACTATTTTTTGGTGAGTCTCTGACCAGACTTTTTGTCAGGTCAGAACTCTTTTTGGGTCTCTAGAGCGTGAAGTTAAAAACACGAAAATCTATGAAATTTACTTTTCAGCTCAAAAAGTTTCCATTCGACACTCAAGTCTGCCAACTTCAGCTAAGTTCTTTTGCCTTTCCTTCAAATGAAATGACAATAACCGGCCTAATAAGTAACAACGTCTTCACGGCAATACCTACCAGTGTAAGTACTCCTTAAGACCACCATCATCAAAAACTTCAGGGAAACGGCGAATGGACTCTTCTGAACATCACAGTTGAAAACCGAGCTCTTGTCGGAGAGAGCGGAGCAAATTTCTCAATTCCAGTATTTTCGTTCTTTCTGAAAAGAAGTACGACTTACTACATCGTTATGATGATCGTCCCCTCCTTCATTATGACATTCCTTGCAATATTAGGTCTCTTCTGGGAGGAAGTCCATGCCGGTTGCTATATGGAAAATGTTAGAGTTTTCTGAGATCCAAAAAAAAAAATTTTCAGTTGAACCTGGGCTTTGCTGCCATCCTAGCCATGATGTTTGTCCTCCAAATGGTGACACAGGATATGCCGAAGATTAACGAGACGGACAAACTTTGTGTGTGTGAATTTGTGTTAATTTTAAGAAAAGATTCAGCTTGCTACTTGATGGCCAATCTTGGGTTGATTACGCTGGCCAGTCTTTTGGTGATGATCATGGGGAAGGTGAACAAGAGGACGAGCAATTGGGAGAAGAAAGCGGAGTGAGTTGAGCCAGAGAGGCAAAGGAAAAGAGAGTCACAGAGTCAGAAACACAAAGAGACAGACTTGTATCCTAAAACCTCTATTAGAAACGTCACCCTACGTAAGATGGGGCGGTATCTTAACCCCCCCCCCCCGCCCCAACTGGAGTTTTGGGGGCGGCGGGGGCAAATTTTTCGGGTCTTGTTTGCATTTTCCAGCTTTGTCCCAGTGAGCAAAGTTGTAGCTCTGATCACGCTATTCAACTTTGCAGAACATTGTAAAGCGTGAAAATGATGTTATAACTGTGAAAAAAATGATTCTAAGCCAAAACTTTTTCCAAGGTCAAGACGACATTTTTCAGCATCTTGCAGTTCTGCAAAGTTGTAGAGGACGTCAGGGGCTACAACTTTGCAGAACATCACAAAGTCAAAAAATCACGTCTTGGCCCCGAAAAACGGGCATACGTAATTGCGTATTTTACGTAGAGTGGGGGCATCTAATCGAGGTTTTAGAGTAGCTCTTTCAGATCCAAAGGCTGGTCTTACTGTAGCAGAGCTTCGTGGAAAGTCCTGATTCCCAACTATTTCCATCTGGCCGCGCTCCTAGTCTTTGGCAGCCTGTGTCTTCTCAACTTTGTCATTCTTGTTAAATAAAGTTTTGGAAAAAAAAGTCTATTCCCAAATAATCGGAGCACAACTGATAATATAATAGTTTCCTTCGGCATTGTACTGTTCACGACAGGCAATTCTCCTTGTGTAGTCCGTAGAGCCTTGCTCCATCATCATTTTGGGCTCAGGATGGTCGCGAATAGCACGCTAGAACGAGAAAATAAGAATTTAATCAAAAGAGGTTTCTACCTTAAAGATTCCCGCCGAAACTACTAGAATCAGGGCGAATAAACAGACCAATAGACGCATTGTGGAAGTCGAGGAAACTTTGAGAAGAGGAGTATAAATAGTCGGGAAACCTGTCTCAACAACTCTCTCCAATTTTGCGACCAACATCTTGTTTATCAAAAACAGAAGCCGCCTGGTGTTGGCGCGTAACTGTTCGTCAGCTGTTTTTGATCGGCTGGGGAGAATGAAGTACCCTTGAAGTGTCTAGGACTAAGTTCCAACAGCTTCTAACCCCATTATCCATTCGACATAAGAGGAAAATTTTCAGCTCCTGCATTGAACCTTCCCTACTTTAAACCAGCGAAATTTGGACTCTTTGAGAACGAGAAGCTCGTGGTAGCTCAGTGGAAGATGCTGACAAGATTTTTCGGCGTCACTCTGCTGGATAGATGTACAAATGGATGGCTGATGGAAGCTTCGAAAGCCACCGATATCAGAGAATTTTTGCATGGAAGGTGGCCCACGAAGACACGTGGACGAGAAGAATAATCTAATGGAGGCCATGGCGAACAGTAAGGCCCATTGGACGACCAAAACCAAGATGAAGCGACTCGTTTACAAAAGAAATTGGACAGAATTGGGAGAGAGTGGCTAGAGACGATCCCACCCAATGGAACCGTACATCGTAAATAAATTGTAAATTGTAAGAAGAATGAAAAGTTTCGTTTTCTGAACAGGGAACAGATTTCTCAATAGGTTTGAGATCTCAATAGATCTTCATGACAAATCCTAAGAGAACTTTGTTATCCGAAAGATTTTTTCCATGATTGGAACTATTGGGTAAAGGCACTGTCTTGTTGCCTTCTCTCAGGAGAAAAGACTGTTTCAAAATTATTTTAAAACCTCTACAAGAGCAGGGTCGCAAGCAGTAAATACCTCAAACTAGGGTAATTAAACCGACAGTTCAGTCCACTGCCGAGTGATAAAAAAAGTGTGCCGACGCCGTTGTACGGCAGGGTCCGGTTACGAGAAGGAGGGGGAACAAGAGTGGAGAAAAGCATCAGCCAGGTTTTTTGACTATCTGTGAGAATCATAGAAAAGAGACCGAAAAGAGAAATACTCTTGTTTTCCTCAAATACTCCATTGTTGTCAAATTGTCGTACAAATTGGTAAACTGCCTTTAAAAAGGGAAAGGATAAGTAAACTGTCGGAAAAAGGACTGCACTATTCGATCGAGATCACAATGTTTCCCTTTTCCCCTTGTTTAGACGTGACACCTGTCATAACAAACTGTGAAACAAAGCCGTCTGGTTAGTATAAAAGCCACTGCAGAGAGTCCAAAAAGTATCATCATGTTCGCTCTTCTCCTGCTCAGTCTTCCCGCTCTCAGCACGGCCATTCTCGACATGAATTGTACAGCTGGAGGAGTCTACTCTCCCAATGCCGTCTCCTGCAGCAACGTCTACTCCGATGCCACTTGTGGACTAATCTTTCTGAATAACAGTGCCGTCGTGGCTGGAGGGAATTCTGAGAGACCCAGCCCTTGCTTCAATGTAAGTACTACAGATCCACAGACTGATCCAGAACTATTCTAATGACTGACTCTCAGGATCAGGGATGGGCGGATTATTCGCATCCGCATTCGCGAAACTGAAAAAGTGACTATCCGCATTTCGAAAAAGGTACTATCCGCGCCAAAAACATTTTTTTCGCGGTTCAAAAAACTTCTCAATAATCACCTTTTTGCATCATTTTGAATGAAAATTTTTGAAATCCGCGGATATCCGCGCTCAGATCCGCAGTTTTTCGGCAAATCCGCATCCGCACTTGATTTGGGCATGCGGATGTATCCGCACCTGTTTTTTGGGTTGCGGATACATCCGCATCCGCCATACCATTTTGACATCCGCCCATTCCAGGATTCTAATCTTAAACTTTTCAGGGAACGAACGGTCCTAGTGAGGACCAGAAAGACTTGGCTATTGCCTCCTGTCCCAGGACTTGTGGTTACTGTTGTGAGACTGACGCCTACAGTTGCTCCAATGCTCCATGTGAGTTCATTTTCCATCACTTGTACTCTCAAATCTCCAGATCCCCGCATTAACTGCGCTACCGTAACCAACTCTATGTGTCAGAGTACTCAATGGAGAGCCATCATCGCCTCCGACTGCCCAAACATGTGTGGATTCTGTCTTCTGGGCGGATGCATTGACGCCGCTGCAGACTGTGCCAGCCAGCCTGCTGTCTGTGTGACGAAGGGATTAGAGACTTTTGTGGCTGTGAGTATGATTTTTTTTAAGTTCACGAAATTTTAGACCAACTGTCAGAGAACCTGTGGTCTCTGTTCCTCTTCCACAACATCTTCTTCAGTAACTTCTAGAACTTGTGGAAACAACAACGCCAACTGTGCCAGCTGGATCAGAAACGGATTCTGTACTTCGAGCTTTTACACCGCGGCTCAGAAAATGTCCTTCTGTGGAACGAGCTGTGGACTTTGCTCAGGAAAATAACTTCAAAGATCCATTGTACAATTTATTCGGTCTGACCAGTCGACTTGTAGAAATCATAAAAGTAGGCACGACTGTTCTTTGATATAGAATCTCGATAGAATCTCTCCCTGTACGACGTGGGGATGAAAATCAGAGAAAGTTGAGAAATGTTACCAGAGTTTAAAAAAATGAAGAAAATATAAAGAAAAACGTAGAAAATTTGAATGAAGTACTAACCCGCGCCAAAATTGCTGACTTGCCAGATGGAATGTAGGTACCAACTAAAGTACAACCACGAGTTTCTTCATGGGAAAAAGAATCATAGTGTTATGATCGATAGTTATTGAAGACTTGGTAGGTTTTTATAGGTTTATTATATCTTGTTAATCAATAAAAGAAGTGAAGAATATATCGGTCAGCACTAGACTTGGCACACGATGGCGGGATATTTGAATGGAATCCCAACACATAGAAAAAGCAAATCCAATGGTTTGTTTACATAAAAAAATATAAATTGAATATTTTTAATCATTCGGCTTTATAGCAGAAAAAACTACATTTCTTGTCGAATATCAGATTTTTAAACAGAAATTTTTCGGCGCTTCCCTGGTGGCTCAACGGCGTCTTCTTCCAGTCCCTTCTTTTCGTCTGATAACGATCCTTCAGACTTTTCTCGACCCATTCCATCTAAATCAGATTCTTCAGCTTCGTTCTGAGAAGACTCATTGTCTAAAATAATCTCGGTAATAGTTCGGCAGCCCCCCCCCCCTTCGTTTGAAAATTTGCGCGGGAACCCTCGGAATGAACCAATTTCGCATTTTGCTTCATTTTTTATCAACTTTATGCTTTCTAACTACTTTTATCGGATTCAGCGTGTAAAAGAACCCCTTGGACCATGTATTCACTCGAAATATGACGATTTTCAGAAGGAAATTGCGAGACTTTCGAATTTCGTCTATTTCTCCCATTTTTGAGTGAATACATGGTCCAAGGGGTTCTTTTACACGCTGAATCCCATAAAAGTAGTTAGAAAGCATAAAAGTTGATAAAAAATGAAGAAAAATGTTGTTCTTTTGTTCAGTTATTCATAACTTACCAGAATCTTCTACATCAACATATTTGGTAGTTTTCTTCTCTCCGTAGCATTTAAAGAACCATTCATTGATCTCATCCTGATAGTCCTCTTTCGGAGTCACGTCTATGAGACCCTGTCCACTGTGAACCTTCTTCTGATGCTGCTTCACGGTGGTCTTCCGATTAGCACAGAACGCAGAAAAAGATGCTCTTTTTAAAGTGATGACTCAGAATGTGTAGATTTTCATCTGAACTGACTTTTTGGCGAAAAAACGAAAAAAAAAACCTACCCCAGTATATTGACAAACGAGGCAAAATGGTTTTGTTTTGACTGTCGGGCTTATCTCCTTTTCCCGGAAACAGCGAGCAATCCAATCATTCACTTCGTCCTCGTATTCCTCCCTGGGAACTTCTATGGGTTTTGCTTCTCCCATGTGAACATTTCGGATGTGCTTGTTCATACTGGTTCGACCGACCTCCTTTGAGCCGTAAGCGCATGCTGAACAGGTGAAGTGGATGCGGGTCATGTGATTGTTCCAAATGTGAGTTTTGTAATATCCTGAAATTTTTTTTATAGTTTGTTCAATAAAAGGAGGGCTCCACGGAGGATACCGACAGGCAGCAAAGCCTCCTGATTGCGTTCCCTAAAACCTCTATTAGAACCCCCCCCCCCCCCCACGTAAGATATGCAATTACGTATTCACGTTTTCCAAGGTCAAAACAACATTTTTTGACTTTGTGATGTTCTGCAAAGTTGTAGCCCCTGACGTCCTCTACAACTTTGCAGAACTGCAAAATGCTGAAAAATGTCGTCTTGACCCTGGAAAACGTGAATACGTAATTGCGTAAAAGTAAAACCAGCGTGCGCAAATCGAGGATAGGGATTAAGCTTTTCCCTGTAGGTCATTTAGAGCGTAGCCAGAAAAGAACAGTTTGCTTTTGGACCATGCTGCTTTTTCTGGATCCTGCTTGTCAAACTGGAGAGACAACTCTTTCGTGGGAAGACAGTCCGGCACAGCCGCAATGACCAACTTGGGGAGCTCCACAACAGCCAAGTCGAGTTGCTCCTGACAACCTTTCTTGAAGTAGTCTAGAGGGAAATGAAATCTGAAAATGGTCTGAGACAGAAACCTTATGGAAAGCTTGCTTGGTTATTTTATAAGTCGCTTGGCTGTGACAAGCCATCACACTAGTTACCGGTCCGTGGCAAACAATCAACTCTGCTGAAAACTCCTTATATCTAAAGATGAAATTTTGAACAAAATTTAAATTAGCATACCCGAGTTCACACACTTGTTTGTCATTTTTGACTTTCTGGAAACAATGAGCCGCTGTCACCACGTGCTTCGGACTGATCAAGCTTCCGGTGCAAATAGAATTGATCTTGCCATCAACGTGAATATGAATGCGGACCATCCAAGGGAAGACTGTTTCCACGATCAGCGCATCACCACCGATGATGGAACTTCTTCAAGCCGCATCCAGAGGGATAGAAGTGGTCTTCGGACTGGACTTCTTTTGCTCCTATGAGGAGAAGGGAAAAAATGATGATCATCTCGTTTGGGAAAATAAGCGTCAGAAGAAAAATAACCGTCAGATGAGGCTATAGATTTTAGATAAACAAGTTGTGCTACGCCCCTCCGGGACTAAATGACTTAGTTTTGTCCTTTTCAAAACAGATAACAGTGAACAGTTTGCTATCTGATCCCTTTCCAGAGCATTTATGGTCCTGTCCTTCTGTTCCTCTGTCCCCTGTCCTCCTGCCCATTTATCCCTTTACCTCCCCTGTTTCTAATTTCTCGACACTTTTTCTCTGTCCACTCCTTCTGCAATGTGCTCTGCCCTTCCCGGTTTTCTCCTACCCTGTCCCTTGTCATCTGTTTTTTCCTCCTCTACCATTTTTGATGTACCTATCGCCATGTCCCCTTTCTTCTGTCCAATTTTTCCCTCCTTTCGTTCCTGGATCCCTTCGTGTAATTCGAGCTTTGAAACCCGAATAAGAAACAGAACATGATTCATTCATAGATGCGTATTTTGGGCATCTTTGACAATTTCTTTGACTTTATCGACACTCTTTCTAATGTTGGTGTGAACATTCAACCGCTTCCATCCCTTGACTGGAGTCAGGTGATCGTAGTTGCACACTCCGCCCTATAGCAAGTAATTCTCCAGTTTACCGCATAACCCTGACTTGTAGGATAGTGAAGACACCAACCAGCACATGTCTCTTCCCTAAAATCTCGGTCAGAGGACCTCCTGAATCTTCTTTGCATGCAATGGCTAGTTTATCGGTTCTCTCTGTGCGAATACTGTCAGCATAGTGATCTTTGGCATCGGAGCAGGAAACTCACTTGCCGGCTTTGGCAAAGCGATTAACCTTCTTAGGGTTAGTGGTGTGACCATTCAGAGCGTAGCCAGCCAAAAACAGTTTGCTTTTAGACCAGGCTGCTTTTCCCGGATCCTGCTTGTCAAACTGGAAAGAGATCAACTCTTTTGTTGGAAGACAGAGAGGCACGCCTCCGGCGACAGTCCTGTCCAGCTCCAGAACAGCCAAATCGAGCTGGTCCTTACAATTGTTTTTGAAGTAGTCAAGAGGGAAATGGAAGCTGAAAATAGTTTGAGATAGAGAGATAAGAAAAGCTTCTTGGCAACTTTGTACGTAGATTGGCTGGGACATGTCTCAGCATTTTTCTCCACTCTGTGACAAATGGTCAGTGTTGGAGAAAGCGGAGCATGACTGAAGTGAAATACAAATTTTGGTTCTGGTGCACTTTACCCGGCCCATGGCAGATTAACCGGCCCATCGCAGATTTTGGTTTTCTATCCGCTAAACTGTGTTTTAGTCTTTAGGTCGGGGCAGTTATGTGTAATGTTTGATCCCTCTCCAGATCAATTAATAGATAAGAGTAGCTTAAATACTGTATACGAAGCAAAAAGGCAATCTGCAAGATCTGAAAGTACAGAGACAGATCTCTGTCCCAATGTCCCTCCGTCCTTCTGTCCGCAGTGGTTCGGAACACCTGCGAAACTTAAACCGGACACTCTTCAAAATAAATTGTGAAAATAGAAGCATGGGCGGTTAATCTGCGATGGGCCGGTTAAAGTGCGCCAGAACCCAATTTTTTACCCGAGTTCACAAGTCTTGTCATCCTTCTTGAAACAATGAACGGCTGTCACTACATGCTTCGGACCGATCAAGCTCCCAGAACAGTGACCAACCAGTTTGTCACCCTCGAGTATATCAATACGGATCATCCAGGGGAAGACAGTCTTCGCGGTCAGTGGATCGCCACCGATGATGAAGTTTTCCAAGGGAACAGTGAACTTTTTCAGACCGCATCCGAAGGGATAGAAGTTCTCCGGCTTGACTGCATTTGCGCCGAAAGGGAAGAGATAGAGAAAGACGATCATCGTATGCTGTCTCTCGATGCTCGATTGTTTTTATGGGAATTTGGCAAAGAATTAGTATTTAGTCTAGATGACGGTTGGACCTTGTTTTTTTCTCGAATTTAAAACTGCTCCAACCGTTTTAAACTCTCGGATTAACAGAAGGCTGCTGCGGTTTGCAGCTGGCAACTCACACATTGTCAAATAGATTTTTTTTGCAAAGCCAAAGGACAAAAACCAAATTTTGCAAGAGTATTTATCGAAAGCGTGGTGTTCTCTGTCACCTGCAGTTCTGTATATACAGCCGCATGCCGACCATTTAAGTCGATCAATCTGCAGAAAAAGTAACAGCTACCATGTCCGCTTTCCTTGTGATCCTACTCGCTGTTCTGGGGCTTACTACAGCCCAGACTTTTGTAAGTTTTTTTTCTTTAATACAGTCAACCTTTTCTTTTAGGGCTTCTGCGGTTCAGAAAAGCAGCACTCGATCGGCGGCTGTAAACCCTCCAATGTTCCGTACATTGACGGGTATGCTTGCGATTGGTCCGGCACCGAGTACTGCCCCATCGTCAACCTCTCTGAGATACAATACCAGATAGGGCCCGCCGTTGGAGGAATGTGTCCTGCTGGCTATGCAGCAGTTTTTGGCCTTGCAAACGACGCTTCTGGTTATGGTATCTGTATTGATATCAACAGTGCGGCCTGCTACGACGGAAATCCCAAGTAGGTCGAAAGACTATATTGAAAGTTTGTTCAGCTGCGCAAGATGGATCAAGAATGGCTACTGCACTAGCAGCTTCTACTCAGCAACCGACAAGAAGCGAAATTGTCAAAAGTCTTGTAGATTGTGCTAGACAGCTTTTGCAATGAATAGTTGAAATATTCTTGACTCTTCATTTGAAAATATACTTGTATCTGGGTTTACCCAAACCAGTGGGCCTGTACTAGAGATGTGCGGGAATGGCCAAAATAATTTCCGCGGGAATTTTTAGTCTCAAAAAGTTTCCCGCGGGAGGGATTTCTGTGCCCACTTTTATTCCCGCGTTCGGGAGTATTCCCGTAAGAAGCAGTTTTTTAAGCGGGAATGGCGGGAATCGCAGGAATTTTTCAAAAACGCTAATTTCGCTTATTTTCGTCGGGTTTTCGTTATGAAACTCAAAAGAAAGTCAAAAGGGCAGTTCTAAGCTGCTTACAGAAAAAAACACGCCTTATTTGGACGAAAAAGTATGTCCTTCCTTGATTTTTGCTGACGAAAAACTCTAAAATCGCAAGAAAAAGAGTCTGAATTTTCCCGCGGGAACAAACGGGAATGTTTAGTCTCAAAAAATATTCCCGCGGAACTCGGGAAGGGAATCCCGTGACTATTTTCAATCCCGCGTTCCCGCGGGAACGTTGTTCATTTCATTCCCGCACATCTCTAGCTTGTACCTTTCTAATTAAAAACTTGAACTACGTAAAACATCGGCCGAACAAAAAATCATAAAAGTTCATATGACAATTTCACAAGCGGATATCACCCTTTCTTCGAGACAGCATTCTTGATGATGGCCAAAACCTTGTCAACGTTTTTTCTCATGTTGACAGCAGTATTAACCGGTACACTTTCGCCATCCGAAATAAAACGATCGTAACTGCAATTTCCTCCCTAAAATTCCACATTTTTTCTGCAGTTGAGAAAACCAACATTTCCACCAAAAAGAACTCCGGCCAGCACGTGTCTTTTTGTCGAAAACGTGAATACGTAATTGGGAATCAGGACTTTCCACGAAGCTCTGCTACAGTAAGACCAGCCTTTGGATCTGAAAGAGCTACTCTAAAACCTCGATTAGATGCCCCCACTCTACGTACGCAATTACGTATGCCCGTTTTTCGGGGCCAAGACGTGATTTTTTGACTTTGTGATGTTCTGCAAAGTTGTAGCCCCTGACGTCCTCTACAACTTTGCAGAACTGCAAAATGCTGAAAAATGTTGTCTTGACCTTAGAAAACGTGAATACGTAATTGCGTATCTTACGTGGGTAGGTTTCTTTTCCCCCACCCCTACACTTGGGTTTTTAGGGGTCGGCGGTTTTAGGGTATCTTACGTCACAGTTCGCCCAGTTCGGCACTCTAAAGGACTGCTCGTTGCAAGTGTCGACACGATATTGAAATCAAGCCCAAACACGAGCGCTAGAGGACGAAATTTCGGCTAAATTCAAATTACCGCCGAGTATTAAGAGCGCGAAATAAAGAACATTTTAAATTTTGGCTTGAAAACGGGAAAAATCTGGGTGACACGCTTTCTCGAACATCCGATTATATTTTTTAACGTGTTCGGTCTTATATTGTCGGTCGTATCGTGTTCTGGGTAGCTACATTTTTTTTTCAGAGTCATTCCATGAAAAATGGCCGAGTTATGAGGTATTTTCGGTTTTTTACTGGGATTGGATGACCAAATTCCAAATGCCAAAATTCACCTACACAGTTTCGACTGTGCTCTTTCTATTAAAACCGGGAACGAAAGAAATGATCGAGTATTTTTTCTCAAAAACGTGTCACCCAGAGCGAACGTAATTTTGTCCAACATTTGAATTGCGCGGCGAACTGTGTACGTTTGATTGTTATAATGGTCTCACGGCAAACAAAATGGGTTACGGTGGAACCTTCTTTTTATTGAAAAAAAAACAATAATTTCTTACGGGATAATATTCCCTCTCCTTCAAACGTTGGAACTCTAATTCCTAACCCACCTTTAACTTGCAGTTCACAGACGTGACAATATTTGTGATTTAGTGTACTGAATCAGATCCTCTTGGTCTTCGCCTTCTTCCAAAATTCCAAAGCATCTTTTCCTCCAAACCGCCAGCTCTTCGACGTATTCACTTTCATCCACCTTGATAATTTCTCTTTTTCCCTTGTGAACCACCTTGCGATGTCTTTCTGCTTCACCCTTACTACTGGTTCCTTGTCCACAAATTGAGCAAGAGCAAATTTGCAGCTTCATGTGAGTTCGGAGCACATGGTTATTGGCGGCTAAAGTATTGATATAGCAAAATAATTAAAAACAAGCTTACACTCATAATCTACTGTTTTCTCACAAACTTGATCTATTTTTGGGACCACGACAGTTGTTGTCTGCTTTTCTTTCCTCTCCTTGGGATCTCTTCCGTAACACTGAATCGTCAGCTCGTTAGCTTCTTTTTCGCCTTTTTCTTGTGTGACTTTCGAATATGCTCCTCAACATAACCCTTCCAGCAATGGGAGCCGTAGTCACATTCGGAACATTGGAACATGGGCTTCTTCAGGTGTACAGTCATCATATGCCTTCGAGCACCTGAAATTGACTTCTCGGTCTTAACCAGGGTTGCACGGACGTCCGTATCCGTTGTTCGTTTTGAGCAAACACAACACGAACAGTTGACTAACAAAAAAGTGAAAATGTTCGTGTTCGAGGCTAGAACAGGATTAATAATCTGACAAACTCGAACATTTGGCCCCGCAACAATTTTCAGCCAAAATTTTGTCTATCAACGATTTTCCGCTTTCGAATTTTCCGGTTTTTTGAAATCCTTTTTTTCGTTTCTTTTCCTTGATAAATTTGCTATTTGTTCAGAAAAAAATTGATTTCAAAATTCTACAAGGCGTTTTTGTAATTGTTCACGCTGTGTTCGTGTTCGCGGACGAAAATTTGGAAGGCGAACTGCTCGTGTTCGGTTGGCAGGCGAACAAAAAGTGCAATGTTCGGTCCGTGTTCGTTTGTCTCAAAAATGTTAGGGACAGTCCGGTTCGTGTTCGTGTTCGCCCGAAATTCCGATGTCCGCCCAACCCTGGTCTTAACCCGAGGCCATGAAGACAATGAATTGCATATTAGGTTGGCCCAAGTGGACAGATTACAGAGGCCGAGAAAATGAAACAATCCATTTTCTAAGATTTTCATGTTAAAGACGGCCATATTTTCACGACATGTGCAATTTGTGCAATTTGTACTTGTCAAATCAAGCTGACACAAGTTGCAGAATTCGATGCGATTGGCATTTCTTTTGCTTGTCATAACCTGTCCAGAGTTGATTGTTCTCACAAAGTTGATCTTCTGGAAGGCCACTTCTTCCTGATCTGGCTGTTCTTCTGGCAGCAGAGAACTGAAATGATGCCCGTACTTTCGGTAAAGAATGGCCCAAACCTGATGTCGTCTGTTCCCTCAAAGCACCTGATCATCCATTCTTTCAGTTCCTCTTCATATTCCTCTCTATTGAGAGTCATCGTCTTAGCATCTCCATTGTGCAGCGTGCCGCCATTCTAGCATTCGTCTCGTCCATGTATCATCGTGAGCTATTTTTCGTGCAAAATTCCACTTTCTTCTGACCCATCTTTCTCTGATATCAACAGCTTTCGTCTTCTCCTTCAGCCATTCGTTTGTTCGCCTATCCATCAATGTGACACTTCTTAACATCTTTCTCTGAGCTACTACAAGCGTTGTACAATCTTTCTCTCTTAGTGTCCATGTCTCGCTTGCGTACAAGAAAGAAGGTTCGATGCAGAAAGTGAATATCTTTCTCTTGTGTTCAATGGAGACGTTTTTGTTAGTCAAAAGCTGATGAAACTTGTTGAAACACTGGAATATAGCCAGTTTTTTTGAATTCAACCCATTTCTATGGAAGCCTTTGTCTCTTCCTTTGAAAATAAACACATTGACTACCATGATATTTGATCCGCTCTGTCTCTCTGCCTGTAAACTATCGGATGCTTCTTCTCTTCTCTCTTCTAGTACTTTCAGTCCTCACCGAAGATATAGACGACTATGATTACCCCCAATACGACTTTGAAATTATGAAAATTGATGAAGAAAAGGAAGGTTTGTTATCTCAGCAATTTTCCGCAAACAGGTTCAGAAAGAACAACTTCAAGCGAATGGAAGACTGCTCTGGAAAGAAAAATTCTCCCTCTGGCCAAAACTCCTCCATTTAAAGAGGGATACCGAATGCAAGTGCAGTTAATGTTCTCAACATTTGATCATATTTATCTGGACGACGAGGAACAAATCATGAGGGTCACTGGAAGATTGTGTCTGGTCAGTTGCATTTGAGACTTTTGGCAGTAAAAGGATCCGAGCACGTTTTCACTTAGACCAACGCATTTTCGAGCTTCGTGAAGTTCTGCAAAGTTATAGAGCACCTCAAATACTACAACTTTATAGAACATCACAAAGCTGTAAAATGTAATCATGAGTTGGCCAGTTGGGGGTATCGCTTGCGTACCACACCAAACCCACAGGACATGCCCGTCGATCCGGCTTTCACTGGTTGACGGAGGTAGCTTGCGCACTTTTGCCCAGAGCTGAGCCATAATCTGAAAAGTGATGCAAGTGAAAACTTGCGGTGCACTTAACTTTTTGGGTTAGCCTCCCTTATGGGAGGCAACAAAACTAATCAGTGTAATTTTGAAAAGTGATGCTTTGGCTTGCCTTAGCGGTGCACTTAATTTTTTGGAGAGCTTCCCTTATGGGAGGCGACAAAACTTAAAAAATGGAGAGGGTCCTTTTGGCACATTTCTTCCACTCTTTTATTTGTCTTCTGGAAAAGGAGGCGGGTCATTTCAATCTTTCCCAGACGGTCACGAAACTGCAGCTCCCTCAGATGAGATTCCCACGACTTGATGTCAGCTAGCAGTTTATCGAAGTGCTCGTAGTTCTCGTGATTGTGAAGGAGGGCACGGCGGATCTTGGCAACGTTGGACGTCGCGATGATGATCGAGAGGTCGAGCAGTTGCTGGTAGTCATCGAAGGCGGGATCCTTGGCGCGAATCCCGGGACGGAGAAAGTCGTCTTCGGGCGTAGGACGGCTGACAGTCAGACGACGGGTAGAAGGCAACTCAGATGGAGATTCGTCCATTCTAGAGCGTAAAACAATGAACAAGTTGCATAAACTTTGTCGTCAAATATGTGTCTTATTCTGTAATTTCGCCTAGAAGTATCAATTACACGGTGCTAAAAGAAGAAACAAGTCATCAGAGTTCAATATTCAGGTCTGGAACGATCAACGCCTCCTCTGGAAACCTGCTGACTACGACGGGACGAATGCCCTTCATGTTGCTTCCGACGACATTTGGATTCCTAAATTTAAGGTCAGAGCTCTTTTTCAAGTAAAATCCCATTCAGGCCTCAAGTAACATGTACGACCGGAACAGTTGGAGGAACCAGAAAAATCTCGTTCATATCTACGTCAGCGGAGTCAGAAAGCCTTTGGTTTACTTGGTCACTTGTCCGAAGTTTGCTGTCAAGACTGGTTGTGCGTTAGGTAATGAGATTAATGGTCTAACAAACAAGATCTTTAGATATGAGTCGATATCCTTATGACCAGCATGTTTGTTCTTTTATGGTTACGGTAGAACAGTGGCAAAATGTGGACTTACTTGCCAACCACAGTGTGAATGTGGAACAGACAAAACTTCGTAAGTACTGAATGGGCGATAAGCCAATTTTTGTGCGAGCGCGATTAGCTTTTTTTTCGATCAGATTTTTTGATCGCAAGCGATCGCACCACCAGAAACCAAAAAAAACAGGAAAAGTAAAAATAACAGAAGAAAAAATTGAACAGAAACAAGCAAATCCAAAAAATATTTATAGGTAGGCAGGACCTAAGTGATCGCGCCTCCAAAGCTGTTCGCAGCGCGATGGCGAGTATTTTGAGATTTTCTGTTCGCGTGCGTGCACCTCCAGCTGATCGCAGTGCGAGCGCGAGCGATCGCCCATCCCTGGGACTGAAGCAAAGAAACAGAACAGACTGTCTAACTGTCGAGTCTGACAGAGGAAGAAACAATCTTAAAAACAACTCTCTAGGCTACGTTGTGACCCGAAACGATACCCGTCCCACAGTTGGTGATTTCACCGTCGTCAGCATCAACAGTACATCAAAATGGTCAGATGGCTACAAACTGTTCACGACGCACGAATTGGAGAAGCCTATGATGTCAATTCTTTCTCACTTCATCAAGCAGTCGTTTTCAGACCAATAGCCCTCCAAATCGTCGTCTTCCAGCGACAGAGCAGTACCTTTTTCGTCACTTTCGCAATTCCAGCCATGAGTTTTGTCTGTTTCAATATTGCTGCGGCACTCTCTCGAAATATAAAATTCGCCCTCAGCTTGTATATTTTGAACATCGGTGCAATTGGAATCTTTCTGAGGGATGCTGCTGACAAATTTCCGCACTACTTCTCAAGGACACCTGACTTTGGTGAGGATTCGGAGACAATACGAGCCAAAAATTTCAGTAATACACATCTCGACGTCTCTCTGTCTCGCAACTATCGCTTTTTTCTATATTTCCACACGAGAAATCGTCTTTCGGAACCTTGGATGGACAACAACAGTAGAAAAGTTTCCAGTCTCCATGAACAGCGAGGTCTGGAAGGATGTCCTTCTCAAGAAGATTCTCTCATTTGACTTTCTTGTGATTCTCATTTCTGTAATTACGACGATTTGGTACTTTCTTTAAATGGTCTTTCTGGTCCAAAAGTGAAATATTTTTATGAACCAGTTCATCCTGAAATATCCCTCTTGTACAGTAGATTGTTTGGGAAGCGGAAATTTTTATTCGGGAGAACCCGGTTCAGAAAATGTAAAGTTATTTTGTGAACGTTCGAAAAGTTCAGCTCAGAAAACCAGGTGAAGCGAAAATGATGCCTCCACCGATAGGCTTGGAACCGATAATTGGCGATAACGCGTAGGGAGATCTGAAAAATCGTTAAATTCTTGACAATTTGAAGGAACAGTTCACTTACAAAACGAGTCCTCCTACGATGGACGGAGACAGAATGACTGGGGAGAGAACGAAGGGTGAAAGAACGAAGGGAGACAGTGTGAAGGGCGATCTGGAATTTCAGCTACCGTAACCTTCTGTCTGCAAATCAGAAAGGAGCTTTTCCTGCTTTTTTATACTCACAAAATTACTGGAGACAGGGCAAGAGGGGAGAGAATGACTGGCGTTAAAACTTGGGGTGATCTGAACATTTACTCTGATCTGAATACCTTCCAATACTTACAGTATGACAGGATTCAAGACGGCCGGCGACAGAATCAGTGGATTGGCTGAAATACATGAACTATCCAGAACCTTTACTCACCGACTCCAGGAGAAAGAATCAGTGGATTTCCGAGAAATGGGGATAGGATGAGTGGTGAGAACAGGAATGGCGACAGTACGACGGGAGAAAATGCTCTGGGAGAGAGAATGAGCGGAACAAAGAGCCACGGTGAGAGAATGACGGCTCCGAAGATGGCTGGAGAGCTGAAAAGCATATTTTCGGTTGTTCGTTCAAAAAATTGGCGCCATTTTCCAAATTTCCAATATATCATGGGTTTTTCAACTGTTTCCTTTCATTTTATACGTTTGTAACCGTGTTTAAACGATTCAGCGTGTACAACAACCCCCTTGGTGTTCACATTGGCCGAAAAAAAGTCAGAAAATTATCGAGAACGGCTTATAAAGGGTCTTTTTCATGCTATTTTCGACCAAATTTTACGTCCAGGAGGTTTTTTTACTCGATAAACTTGCTTAGAAATGTGAAAAATGGAACAAAAATGAAGAAAAACGGCATTTCAAGGAAGTTTGAACGAACGAGGCGGCTTTTGCAGTAGGAGGAAACTAAAAATTACAGAATTAAAGGTGAGAGAATTGCCGGCGAGAGAATGAGGTTGAGACCAGAAGAAGGCTTAAGAACAAAGGCAGTCTTGAGCAACGGAGACAGGACAAGATCTTTCATTCGGCGATTGAACGAAGCCTTGCCGTTGGCTAGTTGACGGATTGCCTGGATCAGGGCTCAATTACAGTAAGTCTGTGTCTCACCCTTCCAATCTCCCTGTTCGCCTTACTCCTCGTCAAGTTCAGATTCCGGCCGAGTACCTCCTGATCCTCTAACGGAGAACCTTTCCCGTAAACCAGCTCAAGCTGCTCCTTGTTCATAATCGTGTACCCAGTTTTGTTCATAGTTTCAATCTGAACCGAGTCTTGTTACCAAAATGTCTAATAACCTGTTCGTTGTCATAAGACGAATGGAGTTTTTCAAAAACCTTCATTGTCCTGTAGCCTTCGTCTCCATAAATCTGTGTCATGTTCTCCTTGGATACGGGAATCATTTTGCCCTTGCTGTTAGCTATAACTCCGACTGACTCCTGTAGGGCTTTCTGAGAATGGAGTTAGCAATAATACAAGGAGAGTTGGCTCTCCTGGACCTTAGCCGTTCCATGAAAAAAAGACCGTCCGGGGGAGAAAGACCATCCCAAAATTCTTTTTTTTTAAATTTGTTTTGTTTGCGGAAATCTTTTTGTCAGTTTTTTTTGCATCTACTGGGATTTCAATTTTTTATGGTCTTCACTCAGCATTTCAGACACGGGCAATTAAAAGCCTGATAAATAATTGAAATACGCACATGGTTCTTTCGATAAATTGAGATCATAATAATAAACGAAAAAAAGTCAAAAAAGCCTGGGAGAAATCAGGCTTAGGAAACGGGGTAGTGTCAAGAGAGCTCGATCATGAGAAGACACTGAGATTGAGCAGGAAGACTCTCTCTCTCGTCGTGTTCTGCTCTAATATCATCCAGGCTACTTCGTTCCATGTGTGTATTTCAATTATTTACTAAGCTTTTAATTGTCCGTGTCTGAAATGCTGAGTGGAGACCATAAAAAATTGAAATCCCAGTAGATGCAAAAAAATAACTGAAAAAGGATTTCTGCAAGCAAGAAAAAATTCCAAAAAAAAGAATTTTGGGATGATCTTTCTCCCCTTTTTTTCATGGGACGGCAAAGGTCCAGGAAAGCGGGAGAGTTAACCTTCTCAGCGTCTTCCACAGCGTCGGACAAGCCTGTGATTTCGGTAATCATCTCAAGAAGAGAGTCGGGAGCTTTCTTGTCGATTTTGCCTGGAAACAAGGACTGGCTTACAGACTAAGCAGCATAGAGACAGAAACAGATAAAACTTACTCAGTAATCCATGAAGGGACGTCTCCTTCTCAATGCCTTTCCCCTTCCCATGTAGAGAAAATAAGGAGGGAGATAAAAAGCTCTTCTCCTTCTCCCTCTCCTCTTCCGGAACAATTGACAAAAATCTCGGTGAAGCCATTCTCAGAACATCTCCATACATCGTTCCATTGTGGCCAGTTGCTTTGAGTCCCAAGTTCACGCCTTCTCTCAACACTTTTAGCAGGGCTTCGTGTTCCGGTTTCAGAAATTTTCTCTTTCCAGAACTGTGAAAGAGCGAGTCTGCCAGGAGCTGTTTCCGGTCCATCGAGTTCTTCTGAGCCATTATGGAATAGTACAGAGCGTTCCAACTGAAACCAGAGAATCTGTGGCTTTCGCCTTTTTACTCACTTTCTCCTGTCTTCTTTACCCTTCTTCCTCCTAACAAGATTTGTTACCATTCGAGTCAGAGAGTTGAAAACATTCTCATCTCTTGTTGACTGTAGACGATAACTGTCCTTGTTCAGAATTTCTCTTTTAGCACGGCCAGAACCTTTGTTCGGCATATCTTTGAGGTAGTCTATGTGTTTTGGCTTCTCTGGAAATCACAGTAAAAAAAACCAGTTTCCTTTACCTGTTTTCTCATGGTGCTCGAGTAGGGCAGCTACACATTTTGCATGTTTTCTAATCGAGGTGGCCTTCTTGGAGCATTTTTCATGAAAAGAGGCAGCGGATTTGGGCAGAGTTTTGATGCTGAAAAGTAGAGTTATTGGGAGGGAGAAACTCACTTTTCCTGAGCCACTGCCGCCATCAGTGAAGACAATGCCTGATCGACCCATTTCCCATAAAGCTGAAGGCCAGCTTCAGCTCCCGTTTGGATCTGAAAACCTCAATAATTTAGTTACCAGCCGGCATCGCCGCCTATCGGTGGCTTTTCTACATGTGTTTTCTTCTTTACTTCCCATTCCTTCCAGTCAACCGATCTCTTCTGATCCTGTCACCTCTTCTTTCTTTCCTAATCAATCGGACCTTTTTCATTGTCTCTGGAGGTTCTCATCCTCTCCTAAAGAACCGATACGAAGCTTCCTATTTTCTGGCCATACAATCCCTCTCTGATCTTATACAGCTCAACCGATCTCTTCTGACCCCTTAGCGGTTACCCTGACTCTATTTTCTACTCAAAACAATTTAGCAAAAATATTTGGCGAGGAGAGGAAACGAACCCGGGTCGTCTGGGTGGAGATGGCGACTGTTAGCAATACACCAAAATTTCGTGGCCACGGACAAACAAACAAAGTCAGCCACAGACACTTTCGCTTTTTAATATTTTAGATACTGTAACTACCTTCAAAACTTGTTCTCCTAAAAGTTTTTCAACAGCTTTCTCTTGGACAGTTTCCTTGTGACTTTCTTGAAAAGATTCGGATGCGAGAAATAGAAGTAGAGCTAATGTTTTGAAAGGCATGAGACCTGTTAAAAGTCAGGAATGTTTCAATTTTGTACCCGATCCTCGATCGTGTTTCGCGGCTCATTACCATTCTCAAAGGGAGAGCCGTTTCAAAAATCGTCCTGACCTCTTCCCATTCAATGAGATGGAAAAGGGTAAACTTTCGAGATGATCTTTGGCTGCTTTCTTTTTTAACAGTTCTGGTTACAAGAGATGTTTGTTAACAGTTCTGGATATCCGTACAAGGGACAGAGATCAGTGTTGTGCGGAAATTTTTTTAATTCCACGGAACGCGGAAATAAAAATGAGAAATTTCCGCGTTCCGCGGAACGCGGAAATTGTTTTTTGGACACTCGAATTTTCCGTGGAAATAATCGACTACATTCTTGCTATTTTTCGAGTTTATCGCTTATATTTTTAACGACAAGAGGACTCAAACATCGAAAATTACCAATCTCGCTACTACTGGTAGACCCGGGACCTCAAATGACAAGTCAGAAATTGTCAGTATTAGATTGTCCGATTTGTTTTTTTGTTGGCTGCTTTCTTTTTTGCACAGAGAGACAGTCCCTGACTTCCCAAGCTCAAAAATCCCAATAACATCTCCAAGACCCTTTCGCTCTGGTCACATGCCTCACCCTCTGTGCAAGGAGCATATGTCCGTTTTTATGAGTTCCAGGGGAGGTGTAATGTAATTTGTTCGTCCTCCAGCCTAGGCTGCCAACACATGTCTTCTCGAGGTCCCAGGTTCCCCGTTGATCCAGATGGGTGTTCCGTCCCTCTTCCTTATCCTTTTCAGCTCACTATTTCTAGTACTTGGAACTAATTTGACGTTTGTTTGGTTTTGTGTGAAAAGTGATCAGTTTAGGACAAGAGAAGACGGTCGACCGACACCAGAGCTAGAGAAATATCACAAAGACCTGGTCAAGAGGATAAATGATCGGAAAGGCAGTTGGTCGGTGAGTCGATAGACAGCGAGAGATGGAGTGAAAGAAAGATAGTTCCTATAAAGGGCCCCTCTCCGAAGTAAAATCAGCTTAAGAACTCCTTCTTTGGGAAGTCTTGGAGAGTCAATAAAGACTGTTTATTGCATCGAGCAGTGACTGTTAGAGAGAGAGGACAGAGAGACCAGAAAACTAGAAGGTTGACTAGGAAAATGCAACTAGATATGAGGAGTCATCGATGGACGATGACCGTTGGATTTAGAAAAAATTGAAACTACCCCGTTTTTTTTTTTAAGAAAAATAGTTTCTGCAGTTTCTAGGAAGGAAAATTACGGTCCTCTTTTCCCTAACGAACAGTTTTCAAAAGTTCAAACCTCTACTTTCACAGAGTCGGAGAACTTACAAAAAGTTGGAAGGTGGCTTTTTTCCTAGGAGGTCATAAACCAATCATGACGAGACGATACGGGTGTGATTCCGGCCCCCATGGCCTAGTGGATAACATCATTGTCTGGCACCCAAACGTCAGAAGGGGGTTGTTGGTTCGATTCCTGCCACCAAAAAAGTTTTTTGCATTTTAGTTTCCGGCGTTTTCCAGGGTCCCGAACACGATGGTGATGTCCATTTCGATTTTCGTTGATTAAAAAACGGTCGGAGGGTAACATTGAAAATGGCCAAAAAAATGAGTTTTATACTGAAATAGACGATTTTTTTTTGTTTCAGTTCCTGGGGTTTTTGAGGGTGCGGAACACGATTATGAAGTCCATTTTGTTTTTGTTCTTTGGGAACACTTGCTTTTGCTATTTTTTTCTTACTGAAACAGTGTAAAAAAAATGGCTTAAAAACACTTGGCTTAAATTATATGCACTTTCAGGCTGTCTATAACCGTTTCGCTGACACCAGAGATTCAGTTCACAACTCGGATCTCTCCCTGTTCACTGCCCATACAGTTAACCAGTTTCTGTTGTCCGCTCCGAGAGAGCTACATGAGACTGAAAAGCAGTTTCGTTACCTGGCAGAGTAGAGCAAAACCACATTTTAAATTAACCCCAACTTCAGACTCAAGTTGACGATTCCGAATGCCTACGATGTCCGGAAAGAGTGGTCGCAGTGCTGGACGGTTCACCAGATTTTCAACCAGGGACCGTGTGGATCTTGTTGGGCCATCGCTGCTGCTTCCGTCATGAGTGACCGGCTCTGTATTGCTTCCAATGGAACCATCCAGAAACTGATCAGTGCTCAGGATTTGATCTCTTGTTGTCCCTACTGTGGAGGGTGAGTAACTTTGGTAATAGTTCGGCAGGCGACCCCCTTCGTTCAAAATTTTTGGCGGGAACGTTCCAAATAACCATTTTTCGCGTTTTTATTATTTTCCACTCACTTTTTCTCTTTCTAGCTGTGTTTATTGAACTCAGCGTGTTAAAAAACCCCCAGGATATATAAATAGGCTTGAAAATACAAGAAACAGCGACGGTGGCCAATATTTCCATCCTAGGGGGTAATTGTGACGCTGAGCTCAATAAACACAGCTAGAAAGTGAAAAAAGGAGTGGAAAATAATAAAAACGCAAAAAATGGTTATTTGGAACGTTCCCGCCAAAAAATTTGAACGAAAGAGGCCGCCTGCCGAACTATTTCCGTAACTTTCACTCTGTCTCTCTTCAACTTCCTTGTTTCAGATGTAAGGGCTCCATCTGGACCCTCTCCCCATTTTCGTATTGGAAAGAATCTGGAGTTGTAACTGGAGGCGCTTATGGAAGCTTCGAAGGCTGTCAACCTTACTCCTTCGAGCCTCATTGTGGTTCACCCTGCTCTGTTCCAAAATACTCAAAAACAATAGCTCCGGCCTGCCAGAAAAGCTGTCAAAATCAGTATACAAAAAGCTACGAGAACGATCTCTACAAGGCGAAGAGTGCCTACTGGCTAAGGGCCTGGGTCTTGGGGCCACATGTAGATGGAGTTCGACACGTTTTGGGCAATTTGACGGAAGAAATGGCGAATCTTGTGAGTTTTTGATATTTTTACGTATAACATTGTTCCGAAAGATTTTTGTAAAACATACTCTGATTCAGTCCGACGACCTCTTCTACATCGAGCTCATCCAGAAGGAGATCCTTCTCAATGGTCCAGTTCTCGCATGTTCTGCCATTTTTGAAGAATTCCAGCACTACAGTCAAGGCAAGGCTCACTCATAGACTTTTTTATTCCTACAGGAATTTATCGACATCTGGAAGGGGAAGACGAAATGTACGGACACTGTGTCAAGCTCCTCGGCTGGGGCGAGGAGAAGGGACAAAAGTTCTGGATTTATGCAAACACTTGGGGCAGAAATTGGGGAGAAAACGGTCAGTTTCCTTCATTTTTATTAATAAATCAAGCTCAGGATTCTTCCGGATAAACCTTCACGACCTGCCGGAAGAAGTCGTTGCAGGAATTCCGTCATTGTGATCCAGATGAAATTATTGAGGAACGGGTTGGATTGAAACAACTATGGTGCTTTGTGGTCCGGAAAATAATCGTTTGAGAGATTTTCTCAGATGGGGAATAAAGTAGAGGAGAGCAAAGCTTTTGACAATTGAAGGAATAGTAAAGACGGAATAGGGAAAGGTGCCGACAAGCGTGTTGATGGTCACTGAGAATTGTCCGAGCTGCTTGAAGAGGTCCGTGTTGGAGGCTAGGAAGTAGAGGAAGACGACAGTGGCGTCGAGCGTCAGCAGCTGAAAAATGTGGTATTTAATCTGAAATTAATGTAATTATTAATTAATTAATTAATAATTAATTTAATGTAAAAATGTGGTACGTTTAAAAATTGAGAGAAATAGACGAAGTTAGCAAGTGTCGCCATTTCCTTCCGAATATCGTCATATTTGCAGTGAATTCGTGGTCCAGGGGGTCCTTCTACACGCTGAACCCGATAAAAGTAGTTAGAAAAGTTAAAAGCTGATGAAAAATGAAGAAAAAAGTTCATTTCGAGGCTTCCCGCGCAAAATTTCAAACAAAGGGGGGCGCCTGCGAATTTTTTCCAAAAATGTTAGAAAGGACTAAAAGGAGCCCTGATTCTACAGCGAAAGTGTTAGAAGAGACTGTTAAGAATAAACGGTTGATGGACTACTAGATTTTGAAGAATAAAACATCTGATGGAGCTGAGGGTCTTCGGTTCCTTACTAATCAAAAGTATTCGATCTTTCTGACCACTGTACGGCTTTTTTTCTGACCACTGTACGGCACTTTTCACCATCATTTTTTGACTCACCCCAGCTTCAGAGATGTCCACAACGTAGGCAGTGCGCCGGTCTACTTCAGATCTCAGATCGTCATCCATCAGGGGCCAATTGCTACATTGATTTACGTAGCCGAGACTGTCAAAAATGACCATGGGGAGTGAAGGAATTGCTCCAAGGAGACAGAAAAGTAGCAGTTGTCTTTTGTTCAGTCGGAATTGATAGACCAAGAGGGCTCGAACGAGCATCATGACACCGATGATGATGGGGATAAAACTGTTGAGAAAGATGGCCAGTGTGTCGACCACAAAGCAGAAAACGGGTCCAAAATAGCGACCCATACCGTAGATCACAAATATGACGTGTGGGAGAAGATGTTCTACTCTGAAACGCTTCTTTCTCTGCCCTTTTGTTCTCTGACCTGCTCAAAACGATCCAACCACAAAAACAGTTTAAAGCATTAGCCAGACATAGTGTTCTAACAAGAAAGTCAAACCGCTCTCCTTTTACTTTCAGCGACAAACAGAAGATCAAAACATGGGTGGTAACACCGAGAGACATTACAATAGTAGAGAGGAGATAAACTCCTTCTATGAAGGCAGTAGAGTTGACCATCAAATGAGACTTTTGTGTGATGATGATGGTTCGTCATAAGTAGGGGTATTTGACCACCCAAGAAGTTTTGATTGGAGATGAGACATATTTCTGAAGACGTCAAGCGAGAGAGGGGACAGGGACAGGGACAGGGACAGGGACAGGGACAGGGACAGGGACAGGGACAGGGACAGGGACAGGGACAGGGACAGGGACAGGGACAGGGACAGGGACAGGGACAGGGACAGGGACAGGGACAGGGACAGGGACAGGGACAGGGACAGGGACAGGGACAGGGACAGGGACAGGGACAGGGACAGGGACAGGGACAGGGACAGGGACAGGGACAGGGACAGGGACAGGGACAGGGACAGGGACAGGGACAGGGACAGGGACAGGGACAGGGACAGGGACAGGGACAGGGACAGGGACAGGGACAGGGACAGGGACAGGGACAGGGACAGGGACTGTTTGGTATCTCAAACCTCTGCTCCTCTCATCCCCCAAAAATATCCTGCAGCTATTTTCGTCCCAATCGCTGACGTTTTCAAAGCCGATCCCACACTGTTCTTCTCCGTCACGACCCCGATTTCCTATAGGGCCACTGAAGTGGCCAATGAGAGCCAATCAGATTAGTGTTTGAACAAAATGGGCCGAGACAATTAAGAGATGGAATCCATCAAAGGTAAATACTGGCTCCTGGCTGGTTACCGTAGTTATTCTTCCCTTTCAGTCTTCCCCTCTGCACAGTTCATATATTGCCAAAACATTCTTAGACTGAAAAATTGGGACAAACAGTCAAATCCTAAAATCCTCTCTAAGGCGAAAACAGAATAGGTCGATGGTGGGATAAGACGCTTCCAAAACAGAAAGAATCACTATTTTTGTTTTGAAGTTTCTCTGTCCAGTAGACTGTCTACTGAGATCCGAACCGTCGAGTACTTTGAGTCTTCTGTCTGATGTTTGAGTTCCAACACGTTTAATTGAGCCCAGGGCTCTCTCATTATAACCCACCACTCTTCTCAAGAGAGTGCAATTTTGAATCAGAGTTCAAGATTGTGTCCTGAAAAAATGGTCTTTGCCCTTAGTCGATTAAACTATACTTTTACTGAGTTTTGTTCTATTTCGGTTCAACGATACGTAAACTTGTAAAAACGTGTCAGAATCACGCTGTTGATGAGTAACACGGAAGTTTCTTTACTGTTATGCTTTATGACCACGTTCTCATAGTAGTTTTCTGTCATTTGACCCATCGAAAGCTAGTTGTTTTTGTACCAAACAATCATCAAGGAACATTTATTTTTCCCAAGCATAGACTGGTTTACAGGTTTTCCGGCTAGCTCGGTCAAATTAAATTTCTGTTGATTATATGCTAAGCTCCGTTATTTCTATATCTGAACATAAGTCGCAAAAAGAGCGTGACTCTTCTGGTTTGTTTAAATCTGGTCTGGACTCCCACTCACCGAAGTTTTAGTAATTTGCTCGGCTACGGGGCTGTCCGATATTATTGTATTTTTCCAACAAAAAAAAGAGCTCGACCGTAACCCATTCAGTTCGCTGCGAGACCGGAATAACACCAGAAAATTTGACTGAGTATCCTACGTTTCCATGTTATAAGGGTCTAAACAAATGGGTTACGGTTGAGCTCTTTTTTTTAACAAATCATATCTCTTGTTTTTCTTGGACCATGTTCGAAGGCGAAACTTTCTGTTCTTGCCTCAATGACAATCTCGATGGTGTTCGACTTTTGAAGCTTTGAAGAGAGTATCAAAAAGTACGATAAATTCTTGTGATAAAAGTGGCGAATTCGTAAAAAAAAAAATAAGCGAAGACATTGTTTGAATCATACCTGTCTATTCAAAAAATAGAGGGCATTATTTGAATTGGTCCGCGCTTTTTCATTGGCTAAGTATTCAACGTTTACATGCGGTAACGTGCTACGCAGCTAAATTTCCGCCAATCTGATTTGAAAATTGTTCTAAGAAGAAAGCGCTGGCCAGTTCAAAAATTGCTATCTACATTTTGAACAGACTATAGCAAAATTTTAAGGAAAACAGCTGGAAAATAGTTCTAGACCAGCCAAAAGATGGTAAGTTTCCCTCCAAATCTACTCATCTTCTAGTACCTCTTAATCTCCCCCTCTTCTTCAGCTTGTCTCCTCTCAAAATTTCTTCCTCGGCCTTGAAAACGGTAAAAATAACCACAGATTTTGTTCAGGGCCATGAAATATTTGCTCCTTCTCCTGATCTTGTCCTTCTACTTGGCCCACATCTACGCCCAATACATTATATCCGAGGAGGCAACAGACAACGAGTCAGTTTACATTTATGTCTCAGAATCAATTTAAATTGTAGATTCCAACCGCCAGAGATGTTTTTCAAGCGGAGCAGTCTCTCCAATATGATGCGGCTTGGAAAGAGAGGCTACAACACGATGAAAAAGTCCGATCTCGGGAATCTGATGCGCCTTGGACGGTGATGTCGACGGAAACTTTGATTTTTTGTGTTTTCTCACCTTTTTTTGACATAAACATGCCCTTGTTTTTTTTGTTAAAAAGCGGAAAGTAAAGCGGGTGAAACGAAAAATAGAAATGCGCTTTTAATATTTTTTCTTCTTCTTTCTGTCGCTATAAAATATGGTTCGTCTTCTTGAAAGAACAGATAACTTACTAGTAAGTTTTGTTATTTTTCTTGATACTGATTCAGTTGATGTTCCGGTAGGATTTCCTTCAGTTAACGATAAACTTGGCTCTTTTCATTTTCCTGCCGTCTCATGGCCATTTGAATCATCCCAAAATTGTGATAGACCGTCTCAATAACGTCATATGAAACCTTCCAGACTAATTTTGTAGGCAAGATCAAAACCTATTCGTTGGCAAAAAAAAGAGTGAATTTTAGCGAAGACTGAATTTTTAAACAGGAATAGTTATGTTAAAAATATTTTTTACAGAAAGTACACCTAACTTTTTTTCCAAGTTCTTGATCTGTGTTAACGCTGATTTTTTCTAAGTTTGTTTTTGACCGTTTTTGATTGATTCTCTTCCAATGAAACCCTTATGTAAACACTCAAAAAATTCGGTATATCAAAATTCCATTTTTTAATACTATCGAGGTTCCAGTATAAAGGGCAATTTCGTTATCAAAAATCAAAGAAATCCTACTTTTAAAAACTTGGCGTGTACGCAAAATCTAAAACATACCACCAACTGCGTACGCGTCGACGGCATGACCGCCGCGAGGCGGTTCTGATATACACTTTTTGTTAATACATTCCGGAACGGATTTCTATCGTATTTTCAGGGATTTTTCCTCACTTCCAGCTTCAACCCAGCTCAGGCATCATAATTTTGTACAAAGTCACTTTTTTGATTGACTAACACCCGAAACTTGGTCGCACTTTCCCCATTTTCAGATGAGCAATTCACAGCAGCCAGTCTTCAAAAAGGCCTTCACCATTCCGAAGAAGAGGAGGCGCGAGGATGAAGGTTAGTTGATTTTTCCGGCCTCTTTTTTTCATTCCAGAGATAAAAATCGATTTGTCGATATGACGTCACAGCGCACTTTTTTAGAAGCGTCCACATCGGCTGCCGAACTCCTCCCAAAGGCCGAATTGAAGAAGATTGACAAAAGTAGCCCGGATTTTGAGAAGTTTACGAATATCGTAAAGAGGAATTTTGCCGAGACGGGGCCGCCAAAGCAGCAGATACACATTCCGTCCATTGAAGTCATCGAGAATGGTTATTTGAACAAGAAGGTTTGTTTTCGGACGGAAGGAGAATTTTCATGTTATATATTTTTTGAATGTTCAGTACTTTGACGGCTCGGACTGATAACTTAGGCTCCGAGATGCCGATAGAACTTACTTCGAGCTAGTGACTAGTTTAAACTGTTCACCATTTTTAGTTATTAATCAAGAATTGATTAGATTTTAGGTTCAAATCTGATCAAATTGCATGTCTGCGACCTTCTCAATTACCCGAAATTCACTAAGATTCTGATGTTTCTGTCCATGTCTGACTGATTAATTGTCCTAGAAACTAGAAAAAGGGTCTGGAACTCTCCGCAGCACCATTTGACTGTGCCTAGAACAGTATTGCATGATAGCTGAGTTCCAATTAAACCACCGTCTCTTTGCTTAAGCTTGTTAGACTGTCCACGTCGTTATTTCACCCCCATTTTTCAAGCAAGGCGTTGTTTGAGAACACATATGATCAACTTTTTAATGTTGGGGCTTCTATTGACCCATTTTCGGCACTTTTGCACTGACATTGTATTTTATCACATGTTTTTGAGTTCCCATCATACTTGTCAACTCTCTAAACTGACTAACTTGACGTTGAATGTTTTGATAACCCTTCCAGTTCCCACGTCCGTCGGAATAACTAAGGCTGAGTCAGTCTAGACGGCCTGTTATGGTTTTTCATCGCTGTCTAGTCTTAAACAGTCATGGCCTCCCGCAACTTCTCGCAAAAGTGCAGTTGCACTTTTGACCGGCTGGCAAGTTCCCTCTCCTGAAAATGCGCCATACAACATGAGTTTGTCTCGTGGGGCAATAGAGCACGAAACGGACAGAAGACATGAAAAAGCTGAAAAAAACTAAAGACGTCCAAAACTTACAGTATAAAAATGATCAAAAACGATTAAAGCGTTCGTAAAATATCAATTTTCAGCACGATGACTTCAAAAAGGCCACGTACACGAAAGGAATGAACACAAAAGAAGTCCATGTCTTCTTAGCCGTCCGTGACATGGAAGAAGCCAAAAAGATTGCGGACGAAGGCTTGAGCGTCAAGAACACATTCTTCAGTGACCTCGGGACCAATGAGGATGGTAAAATTGACCTGTTGATTCATTTGAAAGGAACTTTAAGGTGTCTACGTCTTCCGGCACCCGGACATGATGCTCCCTCATCCCTTCTATCTGAAGAGGACTGTTCTTGGGGTCTGCTTCAAAATCACGGCCGCCAGGTACAGACTTTTATTAATAGTTTAGTTTTCTCCATTTAGGACAAACTGGCACAGAGTCGGACTGAACAGTACGGAGCTCCGACCGACGCCTTTTACCATAGCTCATCAGGCGAATGCATCACAAGAACGACAGCTGAATCGACTGGAAAAGTACAGATATGACCAGGTTTGAGACTGTTTTGCTCTCATTTTAAGGCCAATTTGTTTAGCTCTACGTCTACGACCTGAGCAACGGAAAAGCTGCCGAACAGCCAGCCAGTCTCGTTCCCTACTTTATTTTTGAGATGACCACGGTTCCAGGGGCCAAGTCGTACGGAGAGTGAGTTTTTTTTAGTTTTTTTTTCCATAAAAATCTTCCAGTTTTATTCGCCCGGAAGTCACCTGGAACAAGTTCCATCGATGGCAAGCCGAGGGAATTTTTGCTGGAGAGATTCTCCAGCTGAGCTGCATTCCGCACTATTTGCCCAAACCTTGGGGATTCGACAAGACTGTCACCTTCAAGGAACAACTGAACTTGGAGGATTTCGTCCAGCATCCGGTGGTAGAAGCTCTCCTGGCCAAGCCTTACTGGGGTGATCTGCTCACAACCAAGTTGAATCAGAAGATTACTGTAGGTTTTCGGTTTTTTTTCTTTTTTTGACTCATTAGACAACAGTAATATTTTTTCTATTCCATTTTTCAGATCCAAGGCACGACCTTCTGGTACATAATCATGAAGGTCGGAAGCAAAAAGGCCAGCGAAAAGTACAAAAAGATTGTCGAAGCTCTTCAGAGGAAGCAAAAAGTCTTGTACACGGAGGTCCAGATGGACTTAGTGGAATTTTTTCTTCTCCCATCGACTGAGACTACGCTCCGTCTCGGACTTCCCTACCTGGCCAAAGAGGAGATGTATGGCCTTATGATCCGGACCAATAACAGCGGTTCTCCGTTTGACTATGGTATTGACGTCGTCAACAGCATTCAGGAGGAATCGTAAGGATTTTTTTAAAACTTTTGTTAAAATTACATTTCAGGACTCGTCAGGGTCGAATGATGTACAATGAAGACCAATGGAACATAGAGAGAGATGCCCACTATCGAGACCGTCTAGAAACTCAGTCAATGGAATCGACGAGATTCTGTAAGTTCAGAACTCTCTGTCCCTCACCAGGCATGGCAAACCTGGCCTGCCAGGTTGGATTTTGCGGCGGGCTAAAAAAATTCATTTCGCATTTTTTTTCTGATTTTTTTGTTTCCAAATACGTCCTCCGGTTAGATTTAGTTTTGCCATCAGAAAAATTAGAAGAGAATAGACAATTGACTACAAAAATAGAAAAAAAGCGGTTTTTTGACGAAATTCGGTAGTTTTCTTTTATTTTTGTAGTCAATTTTCGATTTTCTTCTAATTTTTCTGATGGCAAAACTAAATCTAATCGGAGGACGTATTTTGAAACAAAAAAAATCAGAAAAAAATGCGATATGAATTTTTTTTTAGCCCGCCGCAAAATCCAACCTGGCAGGCCAGGTTTGCCACGCCTGCCCTCACTCTCCTCTTTCAGTGAAAGGCTTCGAGCCGGCCCAGCCGCCAGTCGTCCTGAGACCCGTCACCTCCCTCGACGACTTTTCTCTCGACGAAGAATCTCAAGATCCTCCCAACGGCTACCTTTTCTTCTTCGTCGACGACTGCAAAAAGAAGTCGCTCCTGAAGAAGCCCAAGTCCCTAAAGGAACAAGCCATCCATGACAATGACATCAAGAGAAGAGTCAAAACGACTCGTCTGAACTGGAAGGATCATCATGGCGGGGTGAGAGCTGATCTCTATATCTAAAATGCTAAAGCGCAACGGTGTCTACCCGTCTGTGGCTGGCCTATTGCCACGCTAACGCGTAAGGGTTTGGACGCCGAGACATCCGGGTTCGATTCCTCCCCAAACTTTTTTCTCGATAAGTTCTTTTGCTAAATTTTCCCTTGGGTTATTTTTTATACTGAATCCGAATATGCTAAAATATTTTCGATTTTTTGTTCACCCCGCGCAACTACACGCACTTTTTGGTAAAAAAAATGAAATTTCCGAAAATCGTTCGTAATGAGGTTTGTCTAGGGTACCATGCTGAGTTCGAATATGATAAAAATAAGAATACTAAAAGTAAACGGGCGGCTACAGCCATAAAGACGGCTGATATTCTTTGAATCAGTTCAAAAAATTTAGGAGCTTGACGACGCCGGGCTGTGGAAAAGACGCCAGGAAGATAGACACGACTATAAGCAACTCAACGCCATTTTCTCTGATAAAAAAATGTCGGAAGAAGATCTGGAAGCGAATGAGGCAAATATGTCGACAGTTCAGACGGAAAGAGCCAAGACCAATGCCCTCTTCCAGGCTGCACTGTCCGGAAGTGAGTTTCCATTGAGTTTCCCTTGTGATTTCAAATTTAAGAGAACAATCTGGCTGACTTGGACCTTGACGCGGAGCTCGCCCCGATCGTGTTTCCAGAGGACCCGGGAGAGAAGGCTAAGAAGATAATTGAGAACAGAAAAAGTGTTCTCAACATGCCCATGCCGACGTTTGGAAAGGATAAGACGAAGGAGAACCCGCCAGAAGTACAAGACGTCGAAATGGATGAAAGTAGTTTGGAAAAGCCGGAAGAGAGTGTGGAGACGGTAAGGAGGTTTTTTCTAGTTTTTTTTTCTGGTCTTGACTCAAAGAGTACAGTTAGGCATGTGCGCTTAGACCGGCTGGGAAAAAATTACCTTCATTGGGGAAAAGAAATTCAACACGCGTTTTTCTGGGGTTTTTGTGTTTCCCCAGTCATTGTGAACAAATACCGACTAGCACAGAAAAAAAGTTAAGGAAAAAAGACAAATCCGCAATGAAAAACGACAAATATGACGAAATTCGCGAAAAAATCGACAAAATTCGTGTTTTTCGTACGAAACTTCAATTTTCTTTGCGGATTCATCTTTTTTATGCCTAACTTTTTTCTGTACTAACTGGTATTTGTTCACAATGACTGGGGAAACATTAAAAAAAAACAGAAAAAAGCGTGCTAATTTCTTATGAAGGCAATTTTTTTCCCAGCCGGTCCAAGCGCACATGTCTAAGTATAGTATACCTGTTGATATCATGGTCTGGATCCGAATCCATGTCACAGATAGTCATCAAATCAGATTTTTCAGGCCGACAAAACTGCCGACACGACTTTTGAAGACCCCGCAGACATTGACTACGATGTCATGCTGCTCGGGCCTTCTGGCTCTGTCGAAGAGGCTGAGCCTATGGAAACTGAAGAACCCGAAAAGGAAAAGGAAAAGACGCCTGAACCGGCTCCTGCTCCAGCTCTTGCTCCAAACTCTGCCCTGAATGGCTTCTTGAAGATGTTCAACATGGCGGAGCCATACGGAGTGAGGTCTTCTTCCCCAGCGCCGAGAGATGGCTCTCCAACTCCAACTGCTCCGGCTTCTCCTCCAGCTTCGCCGCCGACTACTAGTACTGAAGAGTAAGTTTTTAATGATTTCAGAGGCAGTGAAACCTTTTTTTTAGCCTTCAAAGGATTCTGAACTCTCTCAAAGCGAAGAAGGGAGAAACGGCCGCTCAAGACATGGATCTGAGACTTGTCAGTCAGCCAAAAATTATTCCCGTAAGAGTTTCCGTAATCGTCACAAAATTCTCTTTCAGCTGGTCGGAAAAGTCAGTATGTCTCTTCTCAACAAGGAACAGACGACCCCAATGCAGAAGATCCAGCTAGCTGCCTTCAAACCTGACGAAGAGGAAGAGGTCTCGACTCAGGACAAGGATGAGAGGAGTAAAGAGAAGCCAAAGGACAGAGAGTACGTTTTTTTAACTCATTTGACGAAAATTTGATTTTTCAGTGAGCGTAGTCGAGACAAAGACGACCGAGAACGAGGAAGGGACAAAGACGAGAGAGACAGAGACGATCGTCGTTCTTATGACCGAAGAGACCGTGACCGCCGCGACCGGGACAGAGATCGTCGTGACCGTGACTACGACAGGAGGGACAGAGATCGAAGGGACAGAGATAGAAGAGACTACAGGGACAGAGACATGAGGGAGAGGAGGTCCTCTCAAGAGGTGAGCTTTTTGCACTGGTTTTTTTAGTAAACTATGAACATTGTAGAAGAAAAAGAGCCTGGAAATGGATACGGTTAGTTAGATGTAGTGAAATTTGTGTTGGTTCAATTGTATAGTAAAAGAATCCAGCCTTCTCAAAAGTATGCTATTTACACATTGAAGACGACATTTTCGAGCTTTTTGATGTTTTATAAAGTTGTAGCCCTTGATCCGCTCTACAAGTTTGCAAAACAGCGGAAAGCTCAAAAAAATCGTCTTCAAGGTGAAAAAATACGAGTACGCAATTGTGTATTTTTGAGAAGGGGACGGCATTCTAGGTATTAATGCTGACTGTCTTATTATATTTATTTTTGGGAGATTCTGCTATAATTTTTGTTTTCAAAAGTCTAAAATGAGCATGGAAAATATGCTTTCTTCAGGACACTCGCCCCGGTCCGATCCCCGAGAAAAGCGACACTGATGACAGAATCTTGAAGATTCCCTCTCCTGTAACTGCCTCCCAGGCTGGAATCCATTTGATTGGACAGGCTCCTGCTGCTCCCTCATTTATTGCTCCCAACCATCTGATTTGTCAAGCTGCCTCGTTCGTTTCTCCCAAGCCAGTTTCTCCGGACCCGGCCTCCCCGCCAGCTTCTCCTGAACCGGAGGGAAGTTCTCGTGCCTCAAAGTTTGTGAACATCATTGTTAGTTTTTTTTTTGGTTTTTCTTTAAAAAAATTCTCTAGCCGACCGATAAAGGAGTAGAGGCATCGGAGCCTGAAGACGGAGAGATTCCCGACAGCCAGCCGACTACCAGTCAACGCACCTTCAAGGAATACATGTCTCAAGTGGTTAGTCTTACCTCAGTTTTTTTTTAATTTTTCAAACTCCAAATCACTTTTTCATCTTTTTCTAGGCTCCATCACCAAATGTAATCAAGCCTGAACTTGATACATGGGTGAGTTTAAAAGTGTCCTAATAGCCTCACCAAAATCATTTATCTGTCATTAAATCTAATCCCAGTTTTTAAAAAAATTCTCGTAAAAAATACTTTTCAGCGCCTTCCGCCTCCCGGCCTTCACCACCTGCCAGCAACAATTCAACACATTCCTGTTCAAACTCCCCTGCCAAATTTTCATCTTCCTCCTCCCAACATGTCCATTCCTCCACCAATCATCAACAGACATTTTGCCGGCCTTCAACCGGGATCGGCCATTACTGGACCCTATGCTCCCGGCTTCCCGATGAAGTTTTCACGTCCACCGCCAGCGAGAGGCTTTGCCCCGGTGCCAGTTCGACAACAGAATGATGCCATTTTTATCCTTTTGGACGATTTTATTATGAGGATACCGACTTTGTGAGTTTTGGGGGAAGAAGAGGAGCCACATTCAATTTTTTCAGTGACAGTTCCAAATTGACTGAACTCCTCAACAAATTGGACCAGTACCAGAAGGTTTACCACATCCCCTGCGTCCTCCAGATTCACGCCACCACGGAGAAGAATCTCAGGAATCTCACGTAAGTTTTTGCTTTTGTCCCATTACAGCGGTGCAGGGAAATCAGACAACTTCGTGTCGGGACCCACGACAAATTTCATTTTTTGCGTTTTTCTCGTTCTACACTCATTTTTTTTCGATTTCTACTTGTTTCTAATCACTTTCTCGTCAAAAATAACGTCTAGAATGAGCGGTGGAACGTTAAAATTGGTGGAAAAATGACCGAAATAGGTGAAAATAACGTTTTTAACCAAAAAAATACTTGTTTCGTCTATTTCCATCAATTTTAGCGTTCCGCAACTTATTATAAAAGTTCTTTATGACGAGAAAGCAAATCAAATAGAAATCGAAAAAAAATGAGTCTACAACGAGAAAAACGCACAAATGAAATTTCGTCGTGGGTCCCGCCACGCAGTTGCCTGATTTCTGCACCGCCATAATGAGACTGTCCCTTTAACTTTTCTGTCCATCTGTCTCTCTGTCAACATCACTGACTTCAGAATGAGCAAAGCCACTCCGGCTGCCTTCACAGCAAAGGTGCAATCGTATCTGGATGTCCTTCTACAGTTCAGTCATCTCCACATTGTCCAGCCGCAGCCTCATCATCATTGTGACGACGAGAGTGGCAGACAAGCCGTCGTCCAATGTCAGTGCATTCGCGATGCAGCTATTCGCATCCGATCCCAATATCCTATGGCCAAAATTATCTACTTTTCCGGTAAGTAGTCGGTAGCCGCAAAAAAAGTAAGACCAATTTTCAGATATGGCCGTGAAGGAGCCGTCCTTCCTTCACGAGATGAGAGTTCATTGCGTCCAGCAAATGAGCATCAAGACGATTATGGACTTTGACAGACCCTGATTGATCCCACTTTAATCCCAGTGTTCACTTTCGGGTTCCTGCTTAGAATATTGCCCAGTACGGGTTAAAAAGAACCGGTGACGAAATACCAAATAAAGCTTTTTTATGTTAAAAATATTTTTCCCAATCTACTTAGGAAATTTCAGTGTTTTCCTAACATGTGGAAGTGAAAGAAGTCCGTCTTCTCCAGCAGAGAATGGCTGCTCCAGCATGCTTTAGAGTCAGGTCACGAAAATTTTCGAGGAGCACAGCTTCCTGTGGAAAAATATCTATGGAAGACCGTCAAAAAATAAATCTCTTATCCAAGGTATATTTGTCCAGAAAGCACAGAGCACAGAGTCAACTAGTTTCTAGAAGAAAGAATAAGAACCGAAACCGTACAAGGAGAACCTACCTCAAGAATGACGTCCTACTGAAGTTAGCAGAAGCATGTAGCCTTTGCTCAAAAGTTCAGTAAGAAATTTCTGGAAGTCGTCTGGTCAAGTCCATCCAGGTGACCAAGCTTCCAGTACCCCAGATTATACTTGGGCACCGAGCCGGCTCGAGCCTGACGGTTTTTGGCAATTTTCTCCAAATCTGAATCAATTTTCTCGATTTTTTTCCAGACATTGGTTACTGCTTTGTTGACGAAAATTCTCTAAAATCTCTCTGCTATTAAAGCGTAATGGTGTCTGTCGTGGACTCTGTTTAGTTGTTTGTTTGTCCGGGACCTGAAATTTTGGTGTATTGTTAAGAGTCGCCGTCTTCACCCAGACGACCGGGGTTCGACTCCCCTTCTCGGCAAATATTTTTGCTAAATTGTTTTGAGTAGGAAATCGAGTCAGGGTGATCGGTAGGAGATTTGAAGAGACCGTTTAGAGAAGATTTGAAGAGACCGGTTTACAAGGGACCGGTTGATCTGCATATGATCAGAGTGAGATCGGATCGCCGGAAAAGGGATCAGAAGAGATGGGTTGACTGGGGAAGGGATCAAAAGAGATCGGTTGACTGGGGAAAGGATCAGAAGTAAAGAAGAAAACACAAGTAAAAGCAGCCGCCGACAGGCGGCGAAGCCGGCTGGTTACTAATTTAAATTCCAATTTCTTGTTTGCTAGAAGTCAACAAAGCAGTAACGAATGTCTGGAACAAAAATCGAGAAAATTGAATCAGATTTGGAGAAAATTGCCAAAAACCGTCAGGCTCGAGCCGGCTCGGTGCCCAAGTATACCCCAGATGGACACGGAACATCGGGGGGGGGGGGGGGGGAGGGAGGCGTCTTCTGTCCCGGCTTCAGTTCCTATTCTTTGTATCAATAACCTTGGTTCCTACCGGCTGAAAGATAGAAAACGGCAAGCAAAAAATACGGAAAACAACTTTAATCCATTTCCGTATCCGAAATATTCTCAGTTTCTGGCACTTCATTTGAAATTGGGACAATTCTCCAGACTGTATTACCATCCGTCCGGACGGTATGCTGTACTCCTTTCAGTTCCTCCAGACGCTGCTCCAGCTTCTTCTGAAACTACTTTGTAAAGAGAAACATATCAAAAACTTGCCTCCTTGCTTCGAGCAACCTCGTCCATATTTAACTTTTCCTTCTTCAGCCTCTCCATGCTCTGGCACAGCAAGTTTGCATCTTCTTTCTGATCCTGTACATATTTTGAGAGCTCCTCATCAGCCCATTCGGCTATTTTTACACGCTCTCGTGGCCTGGAGAGCTCTACAATGTCCTTTTCCAGTCTCTTGATCCGCTGACGACAGTCTTCAGGAAAATCAAAGTTCGATGGGAGCTTTCTGATATATTTTACATAAAAATATGGGATAGAAACTCACTTCTCTTTGATGAGATTTTTGGCTTGTTGAGTCAGTTTTTCGTAGTTTGCGGCGGCTTCTTGGATCTGAATTGAAAAAAAAGAGTTCGGGGCAATTTTTCATGGAGATCAAATTTTAAACGTTGTTCAGTCATTTTTTGACCAACTATTCGAACTTCAAGAGTTTGTTCAAGAGTCTTTAGACTGCTCCAGCCATTATTCATCTTTTCTGCCGTTTTTTTTTCTTCTTTCACTTTTGCTTCAGCCTTAGATTGGGGGCAAAACTATGTACCGTAAAAGCTCTAATAGAAACACCCCTGTACGCAATTATGTACGCATTTTTTCGGGGTGAAGACGTAATTTTTCAATTTATATCTTGTTTTTCCTTGGTGGCTGAGATGTCTACCTGTATGGGAAAAATAGTCGGAAAGTTGAGAAAAAAAAATTTCCTCAACCCGAAAAAAATGCGTACGTAATTGTGTACAGGGGTGTTTCTATTAGAGCTTTTTAGGCATATGTTTAGGTGTTCCAGACTTTTTCTCCACCAAAATTGCGTAGCTTCCAAAAAAATCTCACTTCCCTCGTCCTTGAATATCATATTTTCGTACGACGATGTTTACATAGGCTACAGCAACTCCCACTAAATCCAGAAAATTCCAGATCCACGCTTTTTTGAAAGTTAACAGAATAAAAGACGAGAGACTCACCTCCTTCTGCAGTGCCTTGACTCTCTCAACCGTCCATCTGTCTCCCTTTCTGCCCTTCTCCAAATCGTCTGACCAAGCTGATGATAAGGCGTACTCTTTCTCATCCTGTATCAGAGCAATTTCTTTTTCGACCCGTCTCAATTCCTCTTCGTTGTCCAGAGTTTTTCTACGAACATAATGTATCTCTGCGACTTCTTTATCTAGTTTTGACTGCAGTTTTAGAATCCTAGAACTTTTTCAAAGAAAATGGGGGAAAATCTTACATTTCAACAATCTCCAACGTTTCCTTGGTGCTGCAGTCTAATTTTAGCTGGTCCATCGAGGTCATACTGAAGTAAAAAAGTGTACAGGGTGATCAAAAGTCTGTGGAAATTAAACTTTCAACAGTGGTAGGTTAAAGGACTGGGAATGAACGCGCGCCCCTGCTAAATTTTTAAACTTTTGCATTTCCGCGGATTCTAAAAGTTATAAAAGCAAGTTTGATCGACCGACTGTAAAACACTTGAAGCATGTTCTGATAAATGTTCATTTCTACACAGTTGAACGATCCAATGCTTAAGATCTGCGACGGTTTCCTCCAACATATCCGCTGCCATGGCTTCCACCGCTGACGGCGGCATTGTAAGAAGGATGGTGAACTTCAGCATGAGCAGCTGATCCTCCGCTGCTTCCACCGTGAGATCCTCCGTTGCTTCCACTATGAGATCCCTCAACGGCTCCGGTTCTAGGAGGGCAAGGACCTGAAAAATCATCAGAATAGCTAGAAAATGAAGCTTACAGTAAGCTGCGTCAGAACCAGGACCTCCAGCAGAGCCAGGCTCTCCAGCAGATCCAGGCTGTCCAGGAGCACCGTCGTTTCCAGCGGGGCCAGGAGGTCCAGCGGGGCCAGGAGCACCGGCTCCACCGCTAGGAGCAGGGGCTCCAGCAGTTCCAGGAGCTCCAGCAGGACCGGCAGGTCCAGCGGGGCCAGGCTGTCCACTGCTACGTTGTCCGGGAGCACCAGATTGACCGGGAGCTCCTAAAATTTGATTGAAACTTCCGAAAAGAAAAAAAGATACCGGGCTGACCAGGTCCTCCAGGCGCTCCAGCTGGTCCAGGGGCTCCAGCGGGTCCTGCAGGTCCCGCTCCGCCACCAGATCCAGGAGCACCGGCATTTCCATTGGGTCCAGGAGATCCAGGAGCACCGTCGGGACCGGGAGGGCCAGCAGGTCCAGCGGGGCACTGAATACAGCCACCAGCTGCATGATGACTCTCTTCAGCATGCCCGGCAGTTCCAGACTGACCCGGCTCTCCAGGATGTCCTGGCTCTCCGTCATGTCCTGGAGCTCCAGGAGGGCCAGGAGGTCCAGCAGGACAGCCACTTCCAGCTCCTCCACAATTGCACTGAGCTCCGCCAGAAGAGAAGACTTCTCCTCCGGCGCCTTCCTGAGGTCCGGTCTGGTAGCCACCGGCACGCTTCTGACGGAAAAGCAGACTCATCGGGTTGGGACGACGGACGGCCATCATGACCTTCCAGGCGTCGTCGGAATAGCCGCGGAAGGACTCGAGATCAGCCTCGATTTCAGCTTGAAAGTCGCCAATCTCGTTGACGATTCGGGCCACAGAGATGACCGAGACCAGAATGGAGAGGGAGCAGAAGAGGTAAGCAGAACCGAGAATGTATTTGTGTACCTAAATTTTCTATTACTTGATTAAAAGAGACCATTTACCATGATCGGAGCAATTGCTAGGATACCTTCTCTCCCTAGAAAGGATCCTTTTATACTGGGCAATGGTATGGGATCGAAACTGGTTTCGCCTTTGTATAACGGTCACAGGAGGGCAGGTGGTTCCAGGGAAACACAAAGAAGGAGAAGGGAATACTAATTGGGAAGATAAGATCACGATCGTTTAGTGATCCGTGTAAATTCAAAAAATGATGGTCTGACTGCATATTTATTCAGAGTTGCTCCAGTCGCCTCGATAAATATTTCTGCCTCACCTTTTGACGACTGTCTTGCTCTCCTCCAACTACACAATCACGGTCAAACTGTGGAGAAATAAAGAAGGTACGACTTTCTTAAAGTCTGTTTTAAAAAAAGAACGCAACTGTAACGAAAAAATATTTTGTTTCGAGAACCTTAAACCCCTGATTTGCAGGGTAAACTGCAACAATTCAAACAGATTTTTTGATTTTATGAACCTGAAAATCAGAGTGGTTCTCGAAATATTTTTGGGTTACTTTTACGTTCATATTTCCTGAACAGATTTTAAATTACACATTTCGCCACTCATTGTACTTCTAATCAGATTCCGAGCATCCTATCATTTCTTGTTCCCCTTGTACAGGGTGGGCCAAAATTTCAGGTGGTACTGAATAATTCTTCTCAGCAAAGTCCTCGACATGTTCAAATCTTTGGCCATTTTGCGAACGGAACGGTTTTGGGATTCTTGCGGATGCGGCCGAGGATCTTGGAGATATTGGCTCCAGTGATCACTGATTTAGACCTTCCACGTCCATTTCGATCAGAATTGTTGCCCAGCTCACGGAAGCGTTGGATCGTTCTATATACGACAGTTTTGTTCACTCCGAGGCGTCTATGGATGTCGAGCGCTGACACACCACTTCTGTACAACGAGATGATCGTGTTTCGATGAGCTGAAGCCTTGACCATTCTGAAAATATCAAATGTTAGACTCGTTTTTGAGAGAAAATCAACTAAATAATCAAATAAAAACATCACAAACATGAACAGAAAAATGAAAACGCAAAAAAGTTTTGAGTTCAACCGCGCGCAGTTGCTATAATTTTGGCCCACCATGTGCCATCTAATTCTAGCAGATTCTGACTTCTCTTGGGTTCTTCAAGGTTCAACAGACAAGCAGAACAAATGTGTCTATTGTATATTCTGTAGTTTTCTGGCCAGTTTTTTCTGACATCATTTCCAAGTCCTGAAGAAACTCTCAGAGAAGGTTGAGCGAAAATATTAGCATTTTCAGCTGTAGAGACAGAGATACAGAATTATTTTAGGCTTTTTTCCTTTTTTTCATTGACCTTTCCAACAAAATTTCTTCTGTCCCACAATCAATCAGCTGTTTTTTTTGTTTACTCTCTCGCTTCCAGGAGAAAACACGCTCGTTTTTCTTAGAGTACGCAATTGCGTCTCGATCCTCAGAATTGTTTACTCCTCTCCCCCGCGTTCAAAAATGTTTTCGCACAAGGAAAAATACGCCTTTATTCAGCACGATTGGGAGAAATGGGATCATTTGTGAGTTATATTTTCTTTTTGACGAAAAAAAAGAAATTTCTAGAGCAGAACCAAATCCAAAGTTTTTTTTCGGGGCAAATGTGATCGAAAAGCACTGCCAGGCCACCATAAAATCCATGGGAGAGGTCGAATCGGATCAGCCAGGGGTTAAAATTGAACTGGATAAGGTAACGATTATTTTTTTACCAGTTTTTAAACTTTTTCAGAAAACGGTAAGGACCAAATTCCCCGATTTCGAGGCAACATTCCTCTGCCCAGACGTGACCATCTCAAATCCGAGAAAAGAAGGAAGTTTGACAGCTTTAGATGTCAACTGTACCGGAAATATGTTAGCTTATACGGATTCGAAAGGGAATTTTGCTGTGATGAATTCGAAGACGGCTGCTGAACTGGTGAGTAGGAATATTTAGTTTTTACGGTCAGAGAGGGGCAGTTCAAGAGAGAAACACAGTGAGTCTCTGACCTGACTTTACTGTCAAGACAGAACTTTTTTTTGGATCAGTTAAACTGATTCAGTTGGCTTAAATTACGGTAGGACTGTTTCACTGTAAAACTCATGAAGGGAATACTACAAAATAACATACTTTTCTTTCTACTGTCAGTCTTTCATCTGACTACGGCTGTCAGTAGTTACCTATAATTGTGACCGCATCCTCTCTAAGGTCGCCCAAAGTGTATTTCGAACTTTTCAAACCCTGGGCACTGCCAAAATGCGAATCTGAGGACTATTGATTCATCAAAATTTTGCGAGGAATTCGGCTACCAAGTCCTTTTTTTTTAAATAACTCTTTTTTCACCGCAAGTCCCACTACGGTCTGGCGCTCTGAAGCAGCAGTCATGTCGAGAAATTGAGCGCCAATTAACTTTTTGCACTTGGAAAAGAGTTAGAAAAGTTCCGCTACAGTTGTGGTGGGGTACGACGCCGTCAGGCGAAGAAGTCGGCTGGTTTCACGTGAAACTATAGATTAAAATGATAGAATTCCAGAGAAACTTTACCGGTCTGGGTCACATCATGGACGTCTACAGATGCCGCTTCTTTCCTTCCGGACTCGTAATTCTCTCAGCCGGAATGGATCTCTCCGTTCGTGTCTGGTCAGTCGAGCTCGGAGAACTTGTTCGTACTTTCAAAGGACACACTCAAGGTAAATTTCTAGCTTTTTTTGAGTTCATACCCTTTCAGCTGTGACCGATGTGGCTATCATCGGAGTCGGAAAGGAAGTCTTGTCTTGTTCCAAAGACGGCTCTGTCATAAAATGGTCCTGTGCCGAGGACAAGGAGCTCAAAAGATGGAATCTCGAGTCAGGGCCTTGTAATGCTCTTTGCATTGGAGCCGGTATTTTACCTTAATTTCCACACAATGTAGAATTACAGACCACATTTCGACATGGTTCGCCGTGGCCTGTAACTCTCAGCGTGTTTTTGTCATCGACGCCAACGAGTCGGAAATTTGTAACTTTGCCATTGAGGGATGTCCAGTAGCATTGGCATTTGATCAACATGCTGAAGGACAAATTCTGTACGTGGGAGATGAAGATGGCTCCGTCTGGGCTTACGATATTGAGAAGAAGTAAGTTTCATTCTCTTATTAAGTTTTGATGAAGATCTCATATGGTCTGTTCAAAAAGAAGAGGGATTACCGTAAGATTTTAGCTCTTCCCTTCGAGACCCATTTAGCACACAAACATTGGATACTCAGCCAACTATTTCGAAAGATACGCAGCGAACTGTAGAATTTGTTGGCTGAGTATCCAATGTTTGTGTGCTTGGTGGGTCTCAAAGGGAAGAGCTAAAATCTTACGGTAATCCCTCTTCTTTTTGAACAGACCATAAAGCGGCTTTCGCAAGAGGACCGCTGAATGCTTTCCGTAAGACCATTAGATGTCTCGACATTTTTTAGGTCGACTACGAATCTAACAGTAAGAGTATGAATACAGTAAGATCGTCAGGATTCTTGACTCAGGACAAAAAGGATGTGTTACCAGTAATCAGTAGTGTTACCAATAGACCAGTAGTCAACCAAAGAAAGCTCAAAAGAAGGTTAGGTCTTTCTTTTTCGAGTCTTTCAAGGGAAGCTGGTCAGGTCAAAATGGAGTTGAACGACGATTATTTGTGTCATTCGATAAATAAATGGATTTTTTTTTGGTAAATTTCTAAAAAAAAAAACCTGATCCCTCTCTAGACCGAGTTAGGCCGCTTTGCTGTTTTTCGTCTTCCAAGCCTGATATCCTGAGAGTACGAACAAAAAACTGTCCAGCAGATTTTGAAAACCTTTAAAAAATAACCAGATATATTTTGCCAAAAACTTACTTTCCAGAGAAACAGTCTACCGCTTGAAAACATCTAGAGGAGCCGTGACCAGGATAATTGCTCACAAGGAGGGAATCATTGTCTCTTACCGTAAGATTCATCTTCATTTTTAACTATTTTACTCCTAGACAATGGAACATGTGCTCTATATCCTCGAAACTTTGAAGTAAACTTCTCTGCTCTGGAGTTCAGTGGCTGTGACATCGATCCCATTTATGATATGTCCGTTCAGGAGAATACTCTCTGGACGGCATGTCGGGACAATTGCTTCCGGAAATATACCATTCCTACCTTGAACAAAGAACAAAAATAAACGCATTGACAATGATACGGACTGCCTCAAGTGGCTAACGTTCCGCGGGACCGAAACGAGTGTCTTTGGTGAGCACAAATCCAAAATAAAACATCAAGAGGATCACGTAAAGACCCTGAAAAAGGTTCGTAGATGGGAGGAAGAAAATTGTAAAATAGTGAAGACAGGTATTGTTAGCACAATGTAGGCTCTGTGTCCAGTGGACACAGGAAAAATGGAAAAAGCTGTCGGCTCGAGCTTTCTGGAGCTTTTCCATTTTTCTCGAAAATTACTAATTTCAATTTTGGCGATGGGCGAGGTAAGTTGGGCGAGGTAAGTGATTTTCTCAGTCTTCATCTAACATCATTTTTTCTGTAGATTCTATTTAGCACGCCGAATGTGCTGACTGTTCACGAACAAAGATGAAAAGTGTAGTGTTAAACTTGTAAAAAAAAATTTTTTATACTATGTCAAATGTATCACAATGAGAGAGTTACGCGCTGAAGACTTCGGAAGTGGCCTTTTTGACCGTGAATGGCGCTGGCAGAGCTGTAGACCCGGACGATTTGAGAAAGTGAATGAAGCCGCCAAGATATGCCGGTGTGAGAATCATGGACAGTGTTCCAAGAGAACGAATTAGATAGACGAGGTCGCGGAGAAGGCGCGAAGAGTTGAGTGACGGGATCTGGAGGAAGACGGACAGGACAATAGCAGTGTAGTGAAGACGACCGAGACCGAGGAAAGCGAATGGTTCGAGGGGATCAGCGAAGAGGTCGACGGAGCCGAGATTGACCATTTCCTGAAAGATGAACTGTTTGGATGTCTCTCTGTCTCTCAGTTTTTCTGTTCCTCTGTCTCTCTGCTCCTCTTTTCCAACGGCCAGCAGCACTGTTTTGGGCGCCATTTTGAACAAAGTTGACTTGGAATCCGAAAATCACTATTTTTGAGAATTTTCGGTATTTTTCACCGTTTACTAGTAATTCTGGGCTTCTTTTCGACTTCCGCACTTTTTAAAACCTACTTGCTGTCAAAACGACGTGAAAACAGCTAGTTTTAGGTCACTTTTTGCTCATCATGGCTACCCTTCACTAAAAACGCCCTGAATCCTTGAAAAATGGCAATTTTCTCCCGATTTTGACATCATATAGGTATGTTTCTACGCGGAGCTCGAAAATGCACTCAAAAACAAGGAAAAAGAACTAGAAAACTGCTAAAAATTAGTAAAATTGGATTAAATCGAATAAAATACAACGCCGAGCCCGTCATTTTCCTATTTTCGTGCCGGGAACCAAGAAAAAGTCCTTTTTAATTTCAAATTGCTGCCACTAAAGGTTGGAAATGGACTATACCTGTGTCGTCAATCTTCTCCTCTCCGTCTGCTGATAGTACGCTATAAACATAAGCAAAGTAGCATGGAAGAGCAGCAAAAGCATGGACATTTCCGTCGTGGCGACATGTCCATACAAGACACAGACGGCATCCAGACAGAAGAGCGTAGAACAGATTGCAGCCGTCTCGACTCCGGTCAAGAACCGTTCCGCCTTGTAAAGATTGACCCGATGTTCAAGAAGACTGAGCAATGTGGCCAGCGATATGAGCAGACAATTGGCATCTATTGCTTGAGAACCTAGGCAAGTTTTTGTTTTTTTGGTAAGTTTAAAAAAAGGTTACCCGAAGTACAGACGAGATAGTTGACGAGTGTCCAGTGGAGACACAAAAGCCCTCGAATGGTCCGATAGAAGAAGGGAGAGACCTTACACGAACAGGCAGCTATGACGAGGAGAAGACCCGCACAGAAGCACGACACCATATCACATCTGGAGAAATATTTTTTACGGAAAAGTTTTTTGAACTCAAAGAAATATTGAAAAGCGAAGTGATTTGGAAAGTCTGAATAAAGTTGGAATTTTAGAATTGTAGTCTTTTGTGTTTTTTGTGCTTTTCTGATTGAAAAAGTTGTTTGGAAAATTGCTCTCACGAGCAACGTTTGAAAACAGAATGTTTAATCGAAAGAATTCCAGAGAATTTCCGAAGTTTGCTGATTAAATTAAAATTTCCAGAAGTCGGTTAAAAGTTCAATTATTGTTAATTCTGCTGAATACCCTGCTGAAAAAGGGAAATTGTGGTTGTGCCACTTTTAGCGAGATTTTTTTGTTCAAATGGTATTAATTTGAACATTTCGAAACGGCTAGTATAGAAAACTTGGCTCAAACATATGAGAAAAGGGCTGAAAGGACGCTTGTCATGTCCCGTTTCCACAGTGACACAAAGCCCTGCATTTTATTAAAAAGCACCACGGGGAAAATATCTCTAAAGTTGTAAAATATTCGTTCATGTTGTACCCCAATTATGTAGTTTTAACAGTTGAAGGGATTGCTTTAGAGCGGGGGAGAGTGGGTAAAAAACTTGCTGGAAAGTACAATCGGATAGAATTCTCAGAGAATGTGACTTTTTGAATTAGTTGAGGGAAAACTTTGGAAGGATCTTGTCCAAAAAATTGTAGGAAAACCCGAAAATCTTCCTGACAAGACGTTCTCCACTCAAAAGTAGTTACTCAGGACAAAAATGATAATTTTTCGCCGATTTTCTTCAAAAAATTCATCGATTTCACAAGAACGAGGAAGAAAACTGAACTGAAAGGGATCATTTGCGTCGGTACAATTTGACCATAGGATCGGAGCGCGATCTTGTTGTCCTCGCGACTGGCGGCGGCGGCAGAGATTGCCCTCAAAACAAGTTGTAGTGGCGTCATATTAGCGCCGAGAATTAGTTGGGCGGGAATTTGAAAAAGGTGCCAAAAGCTCTGTCTGGCCAGGTTCATGCAAAGGAGGGAGAGCGCCTAAACAAACAACACGTGGCCGGGGGAAGGAGAGAGTACAAAGGGACCCCGTCATCCTCGGCGGCAGGCTTCAAGACGCATTTGATTAGGACATGAAAAGGCGACGAACGGACGGAGAGAGAGAGTGGACAGCGGGATCGATTTCCACTGAACAGGGGAGATATCCCGGGATGACCAGCCGACTCATCCCCCCTCTCTACCTGGTTCTGTGATCAGAGAGGAGAGGGTGGGAGAAAGATAGCCTAACAGAGAGACAGAGAGTCAATAAAGACTGTTTATTGCATCGAGCAGTGACAATAGAGAGAGAGGACAGAGAGACCAGGTGAAACGTGAAGACTGGCTGGGAAAATGCAATTAGATATGAGGAGTCAACATAGAGGAACCGACATTTAGAAAAACCTGAAACTGTCCCGTTTTTTTTAACAAAAGGAGTAACTTTAGCATTTTCTAAAAAGAAAAATCGCTGTACTCTTCCCTATAGAAGTGTTTTCAACAATGTTTCAACCTTGGCTTTAGCAGGGTTGGAGAAATTAGAAAAAGTTAAAACGTGTCGTTTTTCTGGGAGGTCATTAACCAAACGTAACGACACGATACGGGTGTGATTCAGACCCCCCATGGCTGAGTGGATAGCATCGTTGTGTGGCGCTCAAATTTCACCAGGGGGTTCTGGGTTCGATCCCAGCCGACAAAAAAGTTTTTTGCCTTTTAGTTTCTGGTGTTTTCGAGGGTGCTGAACACGATTGTGAAGTCCATTTCGATTTTTGTTCCTTGGAACCTATTTTGCTATTTTTGTTCTCCTACTGAAAAAAATGTGAAAATATGAAAAATGGCTTAAAAACTTAAACTTTTTTTTCTTAGTTTCTGGGGTTTTCGTGGGTCCTGAACAGTGTTTCAGTGATCAACGATGGTGATGATCATTTTCAATTTTGCTGTTTTAAAACCGGTCGGAGGACCCTCACCTCAGTGAAATCAACTTTCGAGCACCCTCCAGACCTTTTTTAGCAGACCTTTTTTAGCTCTCTAGAGACAAACAAACAAGTGTTGCTTTGAAATCATTCATTTACACTTTGTACAGAAAGAAACATTATTAGATTCAGAAGCCGACAGTCACAGACTCTGCTGGCTGACTAACAGCACCGAAAGAACCAGTAACTCCGTCCTGGTTGTCTTGGGTATGGTCTTCGGCTGGGCTGACGTCTTTCTGGGATTGAGTCGAGTCTCCAAGATCGGGAGTCACCTAAAAACAGGCAAAATTTCTGTATACCGTACACCAACTGACCATTTTAAAAACTCCTGTCTCACCGCCAGCCTCCTGAGTTGAACTATCTTGTCCAGTTTTCTCTTCCAGTTTAAATCCTCCAGTGACTGACTCTTGAGTAGAGTCTCGTTCTGTACTCTCCTCCAATTTGGATCCTCCAGTAGTCTGACTGTCTGATTGCTGAGTCGAGCTCTCTTGTTCAGTAGCCATTTCATCAAGCTTGGATCCTCCAGTCTGACCACCAGTGACTTGAGTCGAGCTGTCTTGTCCTGTGGTCTCTTCCAGTTTTGATCCTACTGATCCCTGAGTTGTACTGTCCTGTCCAGAAGTGCTCTCCTCAAGTTTCGATCCAGTGAAACCTTCTTCAGAATTCATATGATGTCTTCCTCCATGAGGGAGATGGGTATTACAGTTGTTGTCCTGACATTCGTATGCCATCGTTCTCATCTGATCTTGAGGAGAGCGACTGCCACGAGGAGGACGAGAGAATCTCAGAAAGTCCTTGGGAGGAAGAGTCGGGTGCTTGAGAGTGGGAATCGGATGCTAAACAAATTTCTTCCTTAGTACTTATCTCTTGACTCACTCTCTGATCAGCGAATTCTCCAGTGACTCCATCCAAATCACCGTCAGGGACAGAAGTAGATCCCTGTCCATTGGAAGAAGCAGTAGTCTGTCCAGCTTGATCAGTCTCTAGGAGAGAGACAGGAGTCGAGAGACGGTAGTCATCTGAACCTCCTGCAATGGTTTGTCCGTTTCCAACATCAGTAACTTGAGTGGTTCTGTGTCTCCAGTGGGATGGTGGTCGAGAAGGGAGAGTCTGGAACTCGGACAGTTACTGTTACTGAACAGTCCCTTACCTGGCCGTGAAACCACGGTAGAGAGTAGGCAGTTGCCAGGGGAATAAGAGCTAGAAGAGTAAGTTGCATTGGAAGCGGATGTCTTTCTTCTACCTTGTCTTCCCTTATATAGAAGTAAGGAACAGCATATGACAGACCAAGAGATCACAACAAACAAGTGGCCGTAAGCGAAAATAGTCCCGATAAGATGGTAGCGATGAATCAGACGGAGGGGGTTCCCCGCAGCTGGACAGTACAAAAATAGGTTGAACAGACAAAACAGCAACTTCATTTGTGATAAGATGTCTCTGCTAGAAGCTATTGACCTGTTTTTTGATGTCACTTTTACGATCACCCTTTTTGCCTAAAACATGTTGTCATATTATTCATCCGCGGTTTGAAGTTTGTTGTCTCGGGAATATTTTGACGGGAAGTTTGATTCACATTCTCCGGAATGTTTTATGTAAAAAATATTATTCTGGTTCTATTTTTCTATTGGATGTCTATTGAAAAGTAAGCGTGTACTTCTAGAGAAACTGTTCCAGTCGGAGATCTGTGTAATCAAACAAACAGAACTCTGTACTATCCTGTAAAGATTCTGGAAGCCAAAAAACATCCTCGATTCCGGATTCAGCCATTTCGTTTCATCTTTGTTCCACTGGTTCTCGTTGAAGACATCTTCTTTCTCTCATCGACCCTTGGCTACAAGCTTTCAGCTCACTTCTATATTTTACAGTTCGAAGCGACCAAACTGCTTCAGACTGCGGGTGAAATTGCGACCTTGTCAACTCAGGTTGGAGCTTTGAAACGAGTAGGTCGTCCTTTGATAGTCCTTGGCAAGGAGATTACGAGATATACTCCAAAATTTGCTTATGAGCAGACTGGTCCGATTTGTGAGTACCGTGAGTGAAATCATTGGGTTTCACAGTCGATTTCCTCAGAACTTCCATTACAGTATCCTACAATTTTATTACTGTAAAAATTCTCCCTCCAGGTGCTTTTAAAAGACTTTTCAAGGACCTAAACCCTTGTCTGCAAAGACAGTTTCCTTCTGACGGAAATCACTCCAGACAACTTTTAAAGTACCTACTTTTCTTCGTTTTATTGACGCAAATAGCTTAATCAAGACGAAACAAATTTAAAGCAAAGCAAATTCGTCTTCCATCTCGAAGACTTTAGGCTTTTTCGTTCTCCTTGGCGGCCGGAGAAGCTTGTGCCGATGTTCCTGGAGTGGTAACAACCTTGATTGGAATGGTTCGGAGAGGAGAGGTCTCCTTTGGCTTGGGCGGGAGAGCGACAATGGTCAAGATCCCGTCAGATGTGAGGTTAGAAGTGACGGCATCGGGAAGAACTTGAGAGGGAAGATTAAACTTGCGGGTGAAACTGCGACTGATCAATCCGAGATCGTCATTTTTTTCGGGTGTGGTGCCTTCGATGATAATCTGTTGGCCGATGACGGAGACCTGAAATCATGTTATGAATGAAAACAAGGCTCTTTTCCTTGAGCTTGTCAAAATACACCGAAATAATCATCAACAATCGAATCTTATTGGAATTTAGGCAAAAAAAATAGTTTTTATAAACAGAAATTGAAAGGTAATTTGGTTGTACTGCAATAGGCGCCTACCGTTCAATAGGCGCCTATCGTTCAAAATTTTTGGCGCCAATTCCCAACCAGCCCAAAATAGCGTTTTTCACCATTTTATTTTCATTTTTCACGTTTCTAACCCGGTTTATTGAATTCAGCGTGTGAAACAACCCCCTGGATGAGAAAATTGGTCGAAAATATCCAGAAATAAGCAGAAGATGTCGGAGAGCGGCATATAGAGAACAATCGGCTCTTTTCTGGACATTTTGACCAATTTTCATATCCAGATGCTTGTTTTACACGCTGAACTCAATAAAGATGCTTACAAATGCGAAAAATTAAGAAAAAGTAGTGAAAAACGCGAAATCACGCAATTTTTTACCAAAAAAATAACTCTGAGAAACTTGTGAAAGCGCGACTCACCTTCAAGTCCTCCGGAGCATAGTCTCTAACATCGATGGTAGCGTAAAAGGAGTCATCAGTAGTCCTGAGACTAGAAGATGTGGATCCAGTGATTCCCGACGGGAATGAAGAGAAAGAAGCCTAAAACAGTTAAACTTCAAACTATCAACAGTACCGAGTACTCTGAATATAGCGTGGATCTCTTAGCGGACATTTTAAACTAAGAAGGCGTGTCACGCCTTCCATCGATCCAGAAAAAAAGTACTTTACTTACAGGAAGTACATGATGGGTCCCGAAAGGAATGGAACTGATCCTGACGCGAGGGGTCTCCTCAATGACCTTTTTCTCGTAAGTACGGTTGTAGCTGCTGCTGTGGTTGTAAGTGGACATGGCTTGACTGAAAAATGGCTAATTTTTGAAAGACAGACTGGAAGAAAAGTCGAGTAGAAAAAGGGCACACCCGATCCGGAAGAATCAGATGGCGTGACGTGACGTCTTCCCTAAGTGGAGACGAGATGTAATGGCCGAGACAATGAGGAAGATGTCGTCGTTTTTTTTCGCGAATGGAATTAGAACGGAATCTACGGATGAGCGCGCTTTTAGAGAGACTGGAGAAATGACGTCACAGAGGGACAGAGACTGTTTGCATAGTTCTTGTAATGAGTCGGAGGTGTGTTGCAAAATTGTGTGGAAAAATATCACTGGGAAGTGTGTCAGGAGCTTTTTCACATAAATTTTTGTCTAAATGATTGCAAATTTCCAAGAGAACAAAATATACGGAAATTTGGTCGGAAGCTTCTGGCAACTTGACTCATCAGCACAGAAATTTTCCCAGACAGCATAAAATTGGCATTTTCTACCTTGACTAACCTTTTACTAGTCCGCTTTCAGAAAAAAAAACGATTAAAAAACTACCTCATGGATTATATTTTGGACTGCGGTTTTAGCGGGGTTTCAAGTTAAAAGGCTCCGATACTTCGGAAGAATTGGCAACCAAGAAGAATTTTCACTCAATGGTCTTGGTCAAAAGAGCGGCACTGGGAAGTTTCGAAAACTTTTTTGAGACCAAATGTTTCGAAAGTTCAAACAAGAAAAAAGAAAGTTCAACACAAGAGTATGACATCAATCTCCTATTTCACTATTTTCTCAGAAGATTATAATGGGACGAGAATATTGAGCTCAGGAAGTCTGAGATGGAAGGTAATGAAGAAAACTATTGTAAAATCTTGTGATAGGAAGAAATCACAGCCGTTCGCGGAAGATGGAGAATAACAAAACTTTCTCCCAAAATGATAAGAACAAGGTTGAGAGAATCAATGCGACCTGCGCGAGAACACGACCGGCAAGAGGGCTGTCCCCCCTCACGGGCTTTGTTTTGTCTCGTGTGGGGCTATTACAACTGACTGAGAGACAGCTGGTGGGGGTGGTTGATGAACTTGATTCGAAAAGTTTTCCGAAGAGAAATGGAACATCTGTTGGGTAAATAGACTGGGTGGAAAGCAGTAGAACAATAGATTTGGGGGAAGCCTCTCTCCTGGGAGAGGAGTCTTGAGATATTTCACGCAAGTGCTCGTAAACAGAACTTTTGAAGGGAGGAGAGAAAATAGAAGAGAGTGTCAAAAAGTCCGAAAAAAGACAGTTTTGGAAGATTTCTGCATGTCTCGGGTCTGATACATAAGACTCTCAAGTCGCGACAATTTTTGATACAAAGGAATTTATTTTCTAGGAAAATTTTAGTGAAGTTTTGACACCTTGTGACAACAGGATGCTATGGTCAAGAGATTGAGAACAGAAAAGCCAACTTGTCAGAAGTGAAACATTTAATCGCGGATCTCTCAACATTTTCAATTTCTCTCAAAACATTTCGCTAACTGTGAAACTGCCAGCGCCCAAAAATTTAAGAAAAATTGAATTGTCGCCTCTTCGCAAAAATAATATGCAAAAAGTTTTGACTGTCGACAAAAAGAGCTGCCTCTGGTAAGCTTATCGCTTAAGTTTGAGGACTACAAAACCCGTAAAAAGGTGTTTCTCGATCCTCTTTCGCACTGAAAAAGACCCGTTTCCATAAAAGAACTCAAAAATGTGCATTTAAATGAACTGGTTAATCGGCTAAAAAACGACAGTTTGACCAACTGGCACAGCTCAAACTCACAAGCCATTGGAATTTTTTTCCATTCTAATCCTATTCATTAATCAAAGACAAACATATAGAAGGAACGAGGCTTGGGGGTTAAACCCAAAACAAATGAGAGGAATGAGGAGGAGGGAGGAAGAGTCAAAAAGTGGTAAATGATCAGATCAATTGAGGCTATTTAACCACTTCCACCCTCTTCTTTTTCTTTTGCGTAGGCGCTGTGGGAAGTGTGTCATCGGTTACAAGTGCTCGAAAACATGCCCCTGGCAGGTGTCGGGTGGGGGAGGCTGACGGGCCAAAAAATTCAAATTTGAGCCGATTTTCGGGTGAGAGAGAGAGAGAAAGACAGCTCAATTGTGGTTGGCCGAAAGGAAGTGTAGAGTCAGGGACGATGAATGGAAGGGAGCCTTTTCGAGTGTCTGAGGGAGCAGCTGGGTCCTGGACGATTATTATGTTTGTGTCTGGAGAACTGGAGCAGAGAAGTAGTCCGACAAATAACAGGAGTAGGGAACTGTATTGCTTTTGGTGAGTCTTTGACCTGACTTTTTTGTCAGTTCAGAGCTCTTTTTTGGTCTTTGGAAAAACTTTTTTGGTACCTGGAAAAACTACTGAGAAATAATTATGGGATTTTGTAACCCGAGGACCAATTTGATTGGCCTAGAACAAGAAAAAAGTGCTGAAACGAACTCTGGAGCCAATTTCAAGCCTGGCCGAGCTGATGGAATTAAAGCCGAGGTTGCAGTTTCTTTTGAGCAAAAGCGGCTGTCTTCAGACGATGTTCTTTTGTCCCTCTGTCCCTCTGTCCCTCTGTCCCTCTGTCCCTCTGTCCCTCTGTCCCTCTGTCCCTCTGTCCCTCTGTCCCTCTGTCCCTCTGTTCCCAGCCCTCTTTTTCCCCCTCAGTTCCCAGCCATGTTTTTCCCTCTCCATGATCCAGTAAAAGAGACTGTTATTACCTCCCACACTCTTCGGATTCCAGTCACTCTCTCCGATCCCCCCTTCCTGTGACTATCAAATACGCCCCAGCGGCTCCGATTTACAAACTTCCATGGCGATTTGCAAATCAGGAAGACGCATCACTGAACAAGACAAAGGGGACTCTCTCTCCGGCACAGCCGGGACCGGAAATCCCCATCTAGTTGACTGTCACTTTTTCTCTCTCTCCCACTGGGTAGGGAGCTATTTTCTCATTAGCTAGGCCCATTTATGAGGTGCCCAATTGGGCACGCGAATCGAGAGAGACAGCCATTCTTTGACTCTTTTGTACTTCCGATGAGCCGGGAGTAGTCGAGCCGCTTGAGGACTATTTTCACTGATTACTGAGGTGGTAATTGGCCGGTTGAAATAATTACAGGATAGTTAGCTATACAACTTCTTCTGTTCGTGAGGATTCTAACAAGGTCGACCACGGTCAGTTCCCTGTCTGTGTCGATCAACTCCAACCAGGAATTCTTTTAAAAGATTTTTAGTAAACCAATCACAAGATCTCTGTAGATACGAAGGTGATAATTGGCAGGTTGACATAATTGTAGGGGATACAAATTACTGGACTATACAACTTCTTCTGTTCGTGATAATTTTAACAAAGTCGGCCACATTCCGTTTTCTTTCCGTTTACGTCGACTCTAGTATCCGTATCAAAACTTATTTTGCTATTTTTGATAAAACGATCACAAGTTCTCTGTAGAACTGGAAAAAAGAGTCATACTTCAGTCTTGAAACTGCAGTTACGGGCAATGAAGTCGGTACTAGTGAGGCGATGCCTCGTTTACTCATAAAGGTCAAACTGATCAGTCTTCCAACTTTGACTCTTTGTTTTCTTACTTTCTTCCAACAATATACAGTATACTTGGGCAACTCGACTCGACTCGAGTCGAGTCGAGCTCGATTTGAGTCGGCTCGACATTGCCTGCGATTCGGCTCGATTTGAGCCACGACGACATGGCCTACGAGTCGGCTCGACTCGACTCGAGGTACCCCGCGAGTCGATATTTAAAGGTTATTTGGCTCAACAAACGGGAAATACCAAAATCCATCATTGACTGTATTCTCTTCCTTCATCGAAGAGTATTTGAGGCGCGGAATTTGAACTCTACTCGGCTCGATAGGGCTCACGAGCCGGCTCGACTCGACTCGGGTCGGTCCAGAACTTGACTCGAATCGGCTCGTCACTCGACTTTTCGACTCGACGCCCAAGTATAGTATACAATACTGCCTACAGTATCCCTAGGATAAACTTTACCTTTAATCGAAAGAAATACTACTTTAGTCTGTCTTAGTATCTTGAATCTAACACCGATTTTCTCAAAAAAAAACAAAAAGGTTTAGTAACTATCGAAATAAAGGTCATGACTCCATTGAATAGGCTACGAATTTGTTCTATTTCGGAGCAAGTCCCGAAGAAAAGTATATAGAGCTTGACCACAGTCATTAATCTATCAGGTTCTTTGCTCACGAGACCCTCCAAAAAACCATGCATTGAGCTCATGATACAGCTGTTGCCGTTTTAACAGATTACCCCCCACTAATTTTCCGTAACATTTCAAGTGTTATTGTCGACTAACCATTCCTTCCACATTTCCGCTGAAAAATGACGATGGTTGGCGACTCGCCCTGTCGGTCTCACTTTTCCCGCTTTCTTATTCCGCGTTTTCCTTACCCATTTCGTACAAAAGTTTCTTGTTTGTCTTGGGAGAACTTTGAGTTTCAGCCTACAAAAATCTCCTAAAATTATGTTTTCGTTTTTTTTTCGTAAAATTGCATCTCAGGGGTCTTAAAATGTTTATGTTCCGGGTTACTATGTATAAATATTTTTTGTTCAGACCTCAGGTTCAAGCAACTTTTTTTAGAGAAAGTATTCAGAAAGTTTTGCAAGATTATGGCAACTGGTTGAATTCCTAACTGATTGTGAGGTTATCAAAAAAAACTGAGGTTGATCAGACGATGGTCATAGCCAAAGTTCAAAACCTAATCAGAGCTAAGTTTTTGTTCACATTTCTCAAAATAATCCTTGGCAAAGAGCCAAGATCCTCTCTCTCAGAAGAAGCGCTCCCGCATTCCCGAGTCCCCATTGAACACCACTCGACCATCCCATAAAACGGCTGTGCTGTGGCTGCATCATTTCATTAGAACTGCGTTCAACTCTCTGGAAAATTGTTGATATGAACGAAATGAAGAGGTATTCTTCAACTTTTGTGACGTCACTGGACGGGTTTCAGTCAACTGATATAGAAATGTACTGCAGTAGGCGCCTCAGTTTGTTCAAAAAAAATGGCGCCATTTTCTAAATTGCCTTTATATCTTGGTTGTTCACCTGTTTCCTTTAATTTTCCATGTTTGTACCCGTGTTTAATTGATTCAGCGTGTAAAACAACCCCCTTGGTGTTCACATTGGTCGAAAAAAAGGTATGATTTATTGTAAATTATTATCTTCTTAAATTGTTCCAAATCTCACCACCATTTCAAATTTACCAGCCGGCATCGCCACCTGTCGGCGGCTTTTATACTTGTGTTGTCTTCTTAACTTCTGATCCCTTCCCCAGTCAACCCATTTCTTCTGATCCCTTTTCCGGCGATCCGATCCCACTCTGATCATATGCAGATCAACCGGTCCCTTGTAAACCGGTCTCTTCAAATCTTCTCTAAACGGTCCCTTCAAATCTCCTACCGGTCACCCTGACTCGATTTCCTACTCAAAACAATTTAGCAAAAATATTTGGCGAGGAGAGGAGTCGAACCCGGGTCGTCTGGGTGAAGACGGCGACTCTTAACAATACACCAAAATTTTAGGTACCGGACAAACAAACAAACAAACAAATAAACAGAGTCCACGACAGACACCATTGCGTTTTAGTAGTAGAGAGGTTACCGAGAACGGCTTATGAAGCGTCTTTTTCATGTTACTTTCGACCAAATTTTACGTCCAGGAGGTTTTTTTTACATGCCGAACTCGATAAACTTGCTTAGAAATGTGAAAAATAGAAGAAAAATGGAGAAACACGAAACTTCAAGGAATTTTGAACGAACTGAGGCGCCTACTGCAGTACAACCGAATCTTTGATCTGTCCCATACTGTAAGAGTCACTCGGGTTCAGAAAAAAACCTGGAAGACTAGTCCCCTCAATTAGTCAATGCCCGGTTACCTCCTCCCCATCTATCTTCCTGCCTCCTTTTCTCAATCGCAACAGCTTTTCCCATGCGTCCCTCTTCAGAAAAAAGGGGCCGAATTAGCTCGTAACTGACACTCGTCCACGTGCTGGAGTGAACCGGGCTTCCACTTGAATCTCTCCCCTGCTTCGTCTTTTTGCCTGGCGTCATTTTGGCATTAGTCATCGGGAGTCTCGACCTCAATTGAGAGGACATTTTGTCATTTTTCACACTTCAATTTTTGAAGAGTAGGAGTCATCACATTTTTCTCTCATTTTGTGTCATCTGGTCTACTAAACCACAATCTCCCGGTCAAGCGTTCACTTCCGATCCTTTTATGTTCCCTTTTTACTATTCTTCCGCAACAATCTCTCTCTGTCCATTCATTGATTATCAACCTTTCGCCAACAAATTGCCATATCATTGTCTCACCAATCAGACACAAAAATCGAACCTAAAACACACAATTAGTGAGAGATACTGAACGCTGCGAGAGAGAGAGAGAGAGGTAAGCAAAAAACAGTGGGGGTAAACGCGTCAGGGTCACTCTCTCCATCGCGTGGCTAAAAAGTTTGGTTATGGACACTGTTTCCCTTTATTTGTCCATTTCTTTGTTTTCTGTCTTTATTCCATCTTTTCCAAGCTCTGGATGAGGAAAAGTGATATTTTGAGAGAGGATCCGCTCGGTACACCTCATGCCAAGACGAGGTTTAGGGTTACCAAGGTGTCAAAGTTCTTCTTCTTTTGTCAGTGAACTTGGATTTTTGAAGTTTTCTCTTTAAAAACTCCTCATTTCTTTCAGATCTTATATTCTCGAATGAAAATGTGTTACTCTGATCATAAAGTTCACTCAATCACAGCCATTTGAAGAAGTGTTCTTGTTAATTAAAAAGACAACATTTTTTGCAAGTATCTGTGTAAATTTCAATCTTCTTGTTAATTAAAAAGACAACATTTTTTGCAAGTATCTGTGTAAATTTCAATCTTCACCACTCCCCTTTCTCGCATCTCGCCGTCAATATTACCATTTTACAACCTGGGTGCGGTGTTCCTTTTTGGTCAGCCAAACAAAACCTTTGAAGTAATAGAGAAGTGGCCTCGAATAGATTTTTTGAGGTCTCACAAGGCAGTAATGAATCTTTTTTTCTATGTCTGTCTTTCTACTGTATTAGAGTTTAGTTTTTTCTAAAATTTCTTCCAAATAGGTTGTTCCAACCCCATTTCTCTTGTAACAACAACAGTACCACTTTTAATTTTTCGACAATGCAAGTCAGAGTTACAGAAATATCAACTTTTCAAATGCTTGTATCTTCCAAACACCATATTTTTCCCCAAACCATCAATAAGTTTTTCAAGTACGTGAACTTTTACTATTTCCAGCCTGAAATCTTGCTAGTCATCCAAACTTAGAAATTACAAAAAAAAATAAAAAAGCTTAGATATTACGATTCATGGGGAGACCCAGATGTATCCGCTACCATTTTGTTTAGCATTTTTTAGCTGTCAATGTCGAAATTATTCAGCCAAAACCGGCCTTTCTTACAGTGTTAAAACGTCGTTTATACCCTTTTCTTTTCCCCGTTTTCTTCCAGTTTTTGAATTTTCCAGTAAGTTTATCCTATTTCCAGATGTTTTAATGATTTTCGAAGCGATGATAGTCGGCTATGAAAAGATTGATTCTCGTCCTCCATCTCTTCTTCGCTTCCGTCCTAGGGTAGCAACTTCCTCACTTTTCTGAACAACGAAACATAGGTTGAGTCTGAACGAGCGAAACGAGCTGCAGCGCAAGTTTAAATACTACTTTCAAACTGTTCGACCGACCGCTCCGGAAAACTACATCTCCGGACAAAATGGCTCCTTCTTCCAGATTGTCACCGAGATCACAATCCTCTCTACTAGTGTGAGAAATGTAAGTCTTACTCTTATCCGTGTCGCCGATCGGTTTCGATTTATGAGACAACGTTCCAGGGGAGAGAGAAAGATAGTGCGAGCGATACAAAAACTTTGATGCTATCGCGATGCCTCTGGGAGATCGGGGTTATACTTCCTTGTTTTTGGCAAGAGTTAGAATTAGAAAAACTGACGTGCTTTTTTTTTAAATGGTCAAGAAAACTTGTATAGAAATGCCGAGATGAACATTTTTTATCGATCAAACATTCAAAAAATACAAAATTAGTAGTTTGTACAAAGGGCTAGAATGGAAGAAAGAAAAGGAAGAGAGAAAGAAAAAAAATGGTTCAGACTATAATTATTTATAGTCTATTTCCAGTGAATAGGGACACCATTCAATTCTTTAAAGGATTTATTTCGTGGTTTCCGTCACGAAAATACGAAAATGACGGGTGCAGCGTTAGATTTTATTACTTTTTGTGCAATTTTGATGATTTTTAGATGTTTTATAGTTCCTTTTTCTTGTTTTCGACTGCATTTTCGAACTCAGCGTAGAAAAATGCCTATATGGGGTGAAAAATGGCAGAATATACCCACTTTGCAAGGATTCTCGGCGATTTTTGTGAAAAATCAGCCATTTTCCCCAAATCAACTCAAAACCTGGTATTTTTCACCTATTTCGGTGACAAGTAGGTTTGTTTAAGTGTAGAAGTCAATTATAAAGTCAAAACAGCAAGAAACTGTTGAAATAATACTAAAAATTGAAGAAATATCAAATTCGGATTGAAGAGCCATTTTTTTCAAATTCGCCCCCAAAATCCACTCCCTATTCGTTGGAAATAGACTATAAATCATCTTGCCCAGCAACAGGCGTCTTATTAAAAATCCATGTTTTGTAGTTCATCGCCATAAGATTCGAACTCCAGACTGTCGCTTTCAAGTCTGTGCACTTATCCACTGCGCCACTTCGGTTTTGAAAATTGAGAGCTCTGTTCCCTTGGGTTCTGCATAAAAAAATGGAAAACTTGCCTGTTTAATTATTTTCTTATTCAGAACGCCGTCTACCTCGACGCGTTGGTCTTATTCTCCTGGACAGACGACCGTCTAATTCTTAGAGAGCTCACTGACCGAGTTGAGCTCCCCGAAGAGTTCTCAGCATGGACTCCGAGAGCATCCACGTCCCCCGGAGCTCACAGTCAATCAATCTTTCTGTCTCCGACGACTGGGACGCTTCATTGGTACTACAGAGTCAAAGACGCTGTCTCCTGTAGTTTCGAGAACTGGAAACATCCCTTCCAGACGTTCAGTTGCGAATTTGTAGTGGAGAACTTTGGAAGTAAGTCAAGTCGAATTGTTACATGAAAAAAGCTACTTTAGCGGAAATTGTGACTGTCACAGAGTTCAGGGATAGTCGACCAAAGTCACAGGCTAAGCAAGTTGCTGTGGAACAGGGTGAGTCAGTCTCTGTCTACCGTATTTCTTCTAATAGAAGCACCCCTGTACGCAATTACGTTTTTTTGACTCCCTAACATTTATTAGTCTAGGGGTTGTGTTCGCTGGGGAGGTTCTTGCGACGGACCATTCCGTCTCCCTGGAACCACTCGCGGCGGAACTGCTTGGCAGCCCCGTCCGGAGTATTGGTCCACTCGATGGTGATACGGTCGTTGTTGGTGTCCTCCTGTCCGAAGGCGAAGGCATCACAGCTGACGGCCATCATTGTAGCTTCCTTAGGGTCCAGACAGCCACAGGCAGGGTCGACTCCAAGACGCTTCAGACGATCTTGGTGCCGGACTGGGTAGCGATGTCTCCGGGAGGAACAGTGGCCATATCCATCCAATGGATGTTATGATAAATAAAAATTCGGGTTGATAAAAATTTTTCCCAACTTTCCGAATATTTTTCCCATACGGGTAGACATTTCAGCTACCAAGGAAAAATAAAATATAAATTAAAAAATTATGTCTTCACCCCGAAAAAAATGCGTACGTAATTGCGTACAGGGGTGCTTCTATTAGAGCTTTTACGGTAAACATCCTTTTCAGCTGCCTACCCCTCCGCCAACATAATTCTCTACTACGAAAATGAATGGCACGCTGCCATTCTCTCAGTCTACCTACCTTCCGTCATGGTAGTTGCTCTCGTCTTTTTCGCTCAGTGGAAACGACGAAAAGTTCAAGTATTAGTTTCTGTAGCCGCGCTAGTTTGTCTCCTAGTTATGGTGAGTTTTACCTAATTGTATAAATCAGAATTTCAGCTTTCCTCGGGTCGATTACAGTCCGGAGCGACGCTCCTCGACCTCTGGCTAAGTGGCTGCTTCCTTCATGCTGCCTTCCTCCTTGCCGTTGATCTCATACTGCCAGCTAGAAGAGTAAGGGGATTCGGTTTCGATAATCAAATAGTTTGTAGGTTAGATATTCGTTGATGTTGCCTATTGAGCGGTCGGAACGCGCTCCATTGAACATTCTGACCAAAGGTGAGGGAGATATCCTTACTGTTTCTGTTTGCTGTGAGTTGATCCTTTGTTTATGACAGGGACAGGGACAGGGACAGGGACAGGGACAGGGACAGGGACAGGGACAGGGACATAACCATACTGTACCCTCTGTTTCCCCCCTGTTGCTGTTTGTTCAGATTGAGAAATTTTCAGCCGAATCTCCCAAAAAAGGTCTCCGTGGCTACATCTCTCGACTGACCGAGAGAACTCTCGGTCTTTCCAGAGAACCGTCAACCTCCTCAGAACTTGTTTCCGCTTGTTCTGACGGTGCTGCTGTCAGTCAACGCCATGTCACAAGGTCCTCTCTGGGTCTCCGAAAACGCTTTGCTCTTCTGGCCATCTCTGCCTCTTTCGTCGCCTTCATGTTCATATATCTGCTGCTAATATTCACAATTGATTAGATCACAAATTGCATTTTATTAAAGTCTCTCAGGAAGATGAAGTGTATAGCAAAATGTCTTTAAGCACAAGCCACGTTACCAATCTCAGATCCCAGATTCTTCCAAAGGTGATCTGAATCATCACAGGTAAAATATTCCATCGAGTTTCCTGTATTAACAAAGCCTCCAACTACAGGGTATGATATCCAGACTTGTGTTCCGCCGGGACATGAGACAGTGTAGCTGAATTGATGTGTTTTTGACCGACAGATTATACTCACTCGCAGAATGTAGTCTGTCTAATTACAACTGATCCAAAGGGAGCTGGGTTAGTTGACTGTTCCTGAACACAGGAGGTTGGAAGAGGCGGGCTGGCGCAAGAATAGGGTGTGGGGCAGCTGGAACAGAGAGGGTCTGTCGTAGTTGTGGCAATGGTGGTGGTGGTTATGGTCTCGGCTGAAAGCAACTTCTGAAGCTTCCACTTTCCTCAAATTTTTGAACACTTGGAAAAAAGGAAAGTTACGTTCTTAGGAAAAAATACTAGAATTTATTTATTTATTTATGTCCTAACACAGAAAATGATCTGTAGGGAAGAGATGTATATCTTCGGAAATCGTCAAACTGCCATTTTTCTATATTCAGTCAGGGGAAGTCTTCTGGCGATTGTTGAAAATGTTGGATGTCCAATCGAACAGACGCATTTTGTATTCATCTTTGACGTCCTTTAGCTTCGTCCTGCTACGGATGGTCTCATTCGATATTTGATCCAAAAGCGACAGACCGACCATCTTTCTCTCCATTTTTCGCTGTGAAACAGCTAAAGCCGTTTCTTCCGTCTTCTTTAAACTGGCTCCTTCCAGTCCGTATCGTAACGTTTGTAAAACCTTTATTTCGAACAGCTTCTTTTTCAGTTTCAATGGAGTCATCTTTGAGTACTAGACCTCCTTGTCGTTGAAAAATGAAGCCCACATGAATTCCAGAATGTATTAAGGAAAAGAGATTGCCTGTTTATAGGGTTTCCGGAGAGATGTTCATTGTTTAGAATTTAGACTCACGAGCTTTGGTAGAGAGGCAAGAAAGGACAGTGTTAGCTGTAAAGACCAGAAGAACTGGAATCATAGGTTGAACTGAATTGAAAGAATGGGAGGAGACTTGACTGGGATCAATTAGCTTCATAAACAGCCCCGTTCTTGGAATGGGATCAAGAGGATGGAATAAAAACATATGAATTCTCAAAACCGTACTGTTCCCATTCTTTTCATCTTTTTGTTGTCGATGAATCAGGGTAGACGCGAAGCGAGAGCGAACGACATTGTCTCCATGCGTCTCTTTTTACCTTTCTTAATAGATTTTTTGCCTTTTTGAAACTACATAATTTTCAGCTTTTTGGCTTTCTTCTGGCCAACCGAACTGTTTCGATTAAGAGCGGAAAGCTCTGCTGGACTAACGCTGATTGTAGAAGACTTGGACCAAACTATATTTGCTGTGTAGTGCCGGGATCAAAGGAGAACTGGTGTGTGGAGAGATTGTAAAGAAGAAATGACTGGTCAAGTAAAAATATGAACTTTTTTACAATCATTTTTGGCGAAGTTTCTAGCTCTTGAATACACAGTGATAGTAATGGACCAGCCGTCCTTGATGGGTCTGGGCGCCACGTTTACACTCGGCCTCCTCTAAATTTATCAAGTTCGGTCATTTTTAGACTCTTTAAAGCGAATGTTCAGACCTTTTTATTCGAAGATTTTGTAGGGGCTGTGAACTTCCATTTCTGCCGTGGTTCCTTCTGCATATATCCGCTAAATTTTCAGGCAAAAAATACTTCTTCACAACTAAATTTAAAGCGGTTGGAACGCTTTTTAAGAAAACAGGGAGCAAAACGCTCCCAGTGGTGCCAAGTTTGACTAAATATTCATCTGCTTAACTCACTATGGTTTGTTCAAAAAAAGGGAGTTCGACCGTAACCCATTTGTTTCCGCGCGAGACCCTTATAACATGGAAACATAGGATACTCAGCCAAGTTTTCTGTTGTTATTCCGGTCTCGCAGTGAATTAAATGGGTTACGGTCGAGCTCTTTTTTTAACAAACCATATTTGACTTGTCAAAACGAGTTATAACCTTTGTTGGTATATACTGCCGAGAAGTTTTCTCGACAAATGATGTCTTTTGTTCTGGGAGAGCGACTTTCAGCGCCTATATCTCGGACAAAATCGAAAATACAACGGATAAAATATATAGTCCCACAATCAGCGAGTTTTTTCTCTACAAGCTTCATATCAGAACTCATAATCGAAAAAAGGTCTGGACACTTACAATTAACACTGCCAGTAGTAGAACGATTCAGAAGAGACAGAAATACAGAACTGCTTGCTGCTCATGTTTATTTTCAAACTCCGCTCACACCTCTTTCCGATCTTGATTTTCCCCAGGCAGTACTTGCGCTTGTTACAGAACATGTTCCATCCGTAGATCTGACAATCGGCGTCGGTATTGCAAGGCTTTCTCAGCAGGGAAGTAGCCGCCAGGCTGACGAGTGAGAGGGCCAGAAGCTGAAAGCATTGTAGGTTTTGAGAAGAGCCCGGATTGTACCACAACGAAGAGTCGCATGCTGCTGGATGAGAGAATAGTGTCCTGTGGGCTTTTTTATTGGTATAAAAAATTGTCTCAGTGAGCGTTAATGTGGAAACATGCGACTAATGGAACAAGTGTGTCGAGAGCAGAGATGTCGAGCCATTTTGACATTATCTGCGCACCAACTCGTAAAGCATTATGCTTGGAGTTTCGACGTTCATTACGGTAGGTTTTGATACGCTAGTGCATCCCAATCTCTCGTGTTTTTCCTGCCGGCAAATGTCTGGTCGAGAGCCAGTATTCCATTCTTCCACTGTTTCCACACCAAGAGTCAACAAAACATCTCCTCGTCTCAAAAGAAAAGGTTGATGTGAAAAATGGGATTGAATAAACGCTGTGACTCATCCTATTTGCTTTCCCCCTTTTTTTATCTACAGATCGAGGAAAATTATGTTAGTTGTAAAGCCTGTCTCAAGACCTTTATCCAGTTATAGTCCATTTCCAACGAGTAGCAATGCAATTCTTTAAAGGTATAACTTTGAAGGTCCCGCAACGAAGCCGAGGAGATTGCATTAATTTCCGCTATTTTGTTGTGGGACCTTCAAAGTTATACCTCTAAAGAATCGCCTAAGTGCCGCTACTCGTTGGAAATGGACTATAGATCCCAGGTAGCAGGACTGATCGGTGCGAGGCTTGAAGACTCCAGGCAGGTTGTTGGCAGGGGGCAGCAGGAGCAGCGGCAGTGGGAATCTGGTTGGTCTTGGCTGCTCCGAAGTCTTCGCGGTCCCAGGCGTATTCTTCTTTAACGTAGTTGCTGCTCGAGGCTCCTCCCATGAATTCGCTACCATAGCCATCAGCATCAGCTCCAGCGTAGCAGCTCTTGTCAGCCATCTTGTCCAGGGACTGCTTCTTTCTTGAAGGTTATGAATAGTTTTTGTTTTGTCCAACCAAAAAACTAGGCGAGTCAACGAAAACATTGTGCAATTGCGTACAGAAAGGCGGTGTGACAGAATACAGCCATGAGAAGACTACGGGAAAGCTGATGAGAAGAAGAAAGGACTTCATTTTGCTTGAAAAATATCTGTGGCCGTGAAATTATGCCTCCGCTCCAGGCCAATGAATATAGTCAGACTATAATGTGGGGGTGGGGGCGGATACGTACCGTTTTGGACCGGTACGTATCCCCCTCCCCCTCCGTTACGAGCGGTACGTATCCCCTCCCCTCCCGTTATGGACTGGTACGTATTCCTTCGCCTTTTATAAAGTACAAGATTTTGTTTTCAGTTTCCATCTACTTTTTTTACATTAGTCTAGCCCTCATTTTCTAAAAAAGTAACCTTTTTTGTTCTGAATAAGCAATGAATAATATGGAAACATGGAGCAAGACACAGAGTCTGAGAGAACCAGAGTGCAAAAGAGAGAGAAAGAGACAGACATGTACACCTTCTCTAACGCAAACCCAGAGGTCAGACACGGTCGAGTCGTCGAGGTATTGAAGGATGATTCTCTCGGATACGGTACCGGTATTCATGTGGGCAGCGAAGCCCTGGAAGATCATTTCCATGTCAGCACCGTGTCTGACCCCACCAGATCTAACTAGAGGGTTTGCGTTAGAAAAGGTGTACATGTCTGTCTCTCTTTTGCACACATTCTCTCAGACTCTGTGTCTTGCTTCATGTTTCTTTATGTCTCCACTCAATTATCAACCGATATCTTTGTATCACTGCGTTCAGCCGTCCTTTTTCTGTTTTACGCCATATTATCCATTGCTTATTCAGAACAAAAAAAGGTTACTTTTTTAGAAAATGAGGGCTAGACTAATGTAAAAAAAGTAGATGGAAACTGAAAACAAAATCTTGTACTTTATAAAAGGCGAAGGAATACGTACCAGTCCAAAACGGTACGTATCCCCCTATAACCATAATGTGATGATCATGTTCTTGAGAAAAATTTTCGAGTCACGGAATGCATAAAGACGGCCAGTAAAATGAACGAGTGAGTTTTCAACAAAGTTACATCTTTCTTTCTCGATTCAACTCCATCCAGAACGTGATCTCGACGGAAAGCTTATTGCACCCAATTTGTTGCCTTTTCACAAAGTAGTCCCACCCCGCAACATTTTGTTCCCAGTCGCGGATGATTCTCGTCCAGACGGCTTTGATTGTCCATCTCTTCCAAACAGTCCATTCTTGTCTCTCTACCAAGTCTCCAGAGACAACTACAACCACAACAACCACGACTACCACAACTCCTGATCCCTGTCCCCTATGTCCTTCTCCCTATACTTGCAGCACGTATTCAGTGTGTGTGATGATTGATCCAGGAACTCGGAGCAAGACAGCGACGGACTGTCAGTAAGTTTACAACCATTTCTTGCCACAACTTTTTCCTAAGATACACCATCACCTGTCCAATGTACAGCATTCAATATGACGACGATCCGGATCCCGGACTCCTCCTCAATTCGTATGGAAGCGCTTCAGCCACTCTCACCTGCAGTGACGCCGATCCAAGATGGATGTTTTCAAATATGGAAGTGGCTGTTCATTTAGCCTGTGTTGATATGTGAATGTCTTTTATTTACAAAGTTTACAGTATGTACAGTATGTTACAGTAGCTTTACAAAGCTTCAGTAGTCGGCACTTCAAACTGTCCAGTAGTCAATTCAACGATCGGAGTAGTTTCTATCGGAACCTCAGTGACTGGGGGAGTACTGTGGGGTCTTCTAGAGGATCGAGGAGGGCGAGAGTGTCTCTTGTGGTGAGAGTCTTGAGACAGAGATCCTTCCGGAGCAATAGTCTCAGAATCAGAGGAATTCTCAGTGACAGGGTCAGTCAAGACAGTTGTCTTTTCTACAGGTTGAGATGTGGGAGCCGAAGTGCTCGGACGAGGACGCTTTGTGTGCTAAAATTCTTGATCAGGTCTCTTTCGAACTTTTCCTACCTTCTTACGATGAAGATACTGAGTGAGACTGTCAACTACAGTCGTAGTTTCAGGATCTACTGGCACTTCAGTAGTCAAGAGAGCTTCAGCAGTAGTTCCCTCTTCAGGAAGAGAAGTGGGGGCGGGAGTACTGTGAGGTCGTTTCGAGGGTCGAGGAGGATGCGAGTGTCTCTTCTTGTGAGAATCTTGAACCAGAGATCCGTCCAGAGGAGCCTCTGTAGTCAAATCAACAGATCCGGTAGTCTGTTCTTCAGGTTCCGAGGTAGGAGAGTCAGTCACTGGCTTATCTGTAGGTCGAGGACGTCTGGTTCTCTGGAAAAAAGTCATATTCAGAGAGAGAAAGAAGTCTTACCTTGTGACTGTCTCCAACCGGAACTTTTTCAGTTGTTTCCTCAACAGGAGCCTCAGTCAGTTCACCAACAGTGGTCAGATCTTGAGGCGGAGAAGTTGGAGCGGGTGAAGAGTGGTGATGAGGAGGACGACTGTGTTTTTTGTGACTCTCCTGTACAGGAAGAGCCAGAACAGACGCCAGAAGAAGAAAAAAAGAGAAGAGAAAGAGCTTCATTGCCTGTCTCCTTCCAGTCTACCTTCTCCTTTTATACCAGTCTTATCAGAAGAAGCCAAAACATGGGACTAGTAGACGTAAGGAGAGATAACAGAGTTGACGGTGAGCTGTGGGCGGAAATCAGTGCTCTGACGACGTATGAACGGAAGAAGTGTGGGATACTTTTGGTCTGAGATCAAGACGAGTTCGAAAGACAGAACAGTCGTGCCTAATTATCTGGTCTTTACAAGTCGACTGGTCAGACCGAATATATTTACAGTACAGTGGATCTGTCAAGCTTTTTTCCTGAACAGTCCACAGCTCGTTCCACAGAAGAACATCTTCTGAGCCGTCGTGCAAAAGCTCGAAGTACAGAATCCGTTCTTGATCCAGCTAGCACAATTGGCGTTGTTGTTTCCACAATTAGAAGTTCCAGAAGGTACTGAAGAAGATGTTGTGGAACAGAGACCACAGGTTCTCTGACAGTTGGTCTAAGATTTCGTGAACTTTTAAATGAAAATCACACTCACAGCCACAAAAGTCTCTAGTCCCATCGTCACGCAGATGTTGAGGTCGGTAATGTTTATTTTTTGAGATTTCCCTAATGTTGAACATAGACCATGCGAAAGAGCATAAAAAAGGGATGAAATAAGCTCGGGGACAACTCTGGAACTCTCAAAAACTGTCATTCCGGAAATTTCTCACTTTTTGACTGAAATTTCACTGTTGAAACTTGTTGAGCTCGTCAATGGGAAGAGCATTTATATTTCCAAAGGAAATCACAGAGGTCATTAAACTTTTGCGTCGAAAGTCCTGCCTCAACAAGTAATTAGCTCCATCGAGACAGCGAAAGTGTCGGTCAGACTCGTCTTCCTGACTGTTCTTCTCTTTCCTCATTGTAATGCGACATTTCTATCTAGGTCTTGCTATTCAGACAACTCTGGCTTGTCTTTCTACAAAAGGGCGTAAGTTGTCTATTTTCAGACAAAATTTGCTATTCACAACGAGATGGAAGAACTTACTTTCTGGACAGTGTTAGATGCCAAACTTTTTTCAGCCGAGACGACAGACTGTTCCACTTGCCCCTCTCCTTACAACTGCGGAGCTTACGCTCCCACAAACTGTATAGCTGAGACAATGACCCTGCCAGCTCCCTATGCCATGGTTCAGAAGGTTGGTACGCAGTGCCAGTAAGTTCGTATTCCCATGTAGACATCAAAAATTTGTTCAGATACCAAATCACATGTCCGGGAGTATTCAGAGTGAAAATTGACCGTGGAGGAGGATTCGTGCTCAACGCTGATCCTCGCCAAATAACATTGACTTGCGCAGAAAATTCTGGCGGAGTCTGGACGGATATAACGGGAGGTGTTTCCAGAGTTGCTTGCGCCAATATTTGACATTGTTATGAAGAGAAACAGATGCTCAAAAATAAATACCTAGTTCCAAAACAATCCCACTTCTTCCGTTCATACGTCGTCAGAGCACTGATTTCCGCCCACAGCTCACCGTCAACTCTGTTATCTCTCCTTACGTCTACTAGTCCCATGTTTTGGCTTCTTCTGATAAGACTGGTATAAAAGGAGAAGGTAGACTGGAAGGAGACAGGCAATGAAGCTCTTTCTCTTCTCTTTTTTTCTTCTTCTGGCGTCTGTTCTGGCTCTTCCTGTACAGGAGAGTCACAAAAAACACAGTCGTCCTCCTCATCACCACTCTTCACCCGCTCCAACTTCTCCGCCTCAAGATCTGACCACTGTTGGTGAACTGACTGAGGCTCCTGTTGAGGAAACAACTGAAAAAGTTCCGGTTGGAGACAGTCACAAGGTAAGACTTCTTTCTCTCTCTGAATATGACTTTTTTCCAGAGAACCAGACGTCCTCGACCTACAGATAAGCCAGTGACTGACTCTCCTACCTCGGAACCTGAAGAACAGACTACCGGATCTGTTGATTTGACTACAGAGGCTCCTCTGGACGGATCTCTGGTTCAAGATTCTCACAAGAAGAGACACTCGCATCCTCCTCGACCCTCGAAACGACCTCACAGTACTCCCGCCCCCACTTCTCTTCCTGAAGAGGGAACTACTGCTGAAGCTCTCTTGACTACTGAAGTGCCAGTAGATCCTGAAACTACGACTGTAGTTGACAGTCTCACTCAGTATCTTCATCGTAAGAAGGTAGGAAAAGTTCGAAAGAGACCTGATCAAGAATTTTAGCACACAAAGCGTCCTCGTCCGAGCACTTCGGCTCCCACATCTCAACCTGTAGAAAAGACAACTGTCTTGACTGACCCTGTCACTGAGAATTCCTCTGATTCTGAGACTATTGCTCCGGAAGGATCTCTGTCTCAAGACTCTCACCACAAGAGACACTCTCGCCCTCCTCGATCCTCTAGAAGACCCCACAGTACTCCCCCAGTCACTGAGGTTCCGATAGAAACTACTCCGATCGTTGAATTGACTACTGGACAGTTTGAAGTGCCGACTACTGAAGCTTTGTAAAGCTACTGTAACATACTGTACATACTGTAAACTTTGTAAATAAAAGACATTCACATATCAACACAGGCTAAATGAACAGCCACTTCCATATTTGAAAACATCCATCTTGGATCGGCGTCACTGCAGGTGAGAGTGGCTGAAGCGCTTCCATACGAATTGAGGAGGAGTCCGGGATCCGGATCGTCGTCATATTGAATGCTGTACATTGGACAGGTGATGGTGTATCTTAGGAAAAAGTTGTGGCAAGAAATGGTTGTAAACTTACTGACAGTCCGTCGCTGTCTTGCTCCGAGTTCCTGGATCAATCATCACACACACTGAATACGTGCTGCAAGTATAGGGAGAAGGACATAGGGGACAGGGATCAGGAGTTGTGGTAGTCGTGGTTGTTGTGGTTGTAGTTGTCTCTGGAGACTTGGTAGAGAGACAAGAATGGACTGTTTGGAAGAGATGGACAATCAAAGCCGTCTGGACGAGAATCATCCGCGACTGGGAACAAAATGTTGCGGGGTGGGACTACTTTGTGAAAAGGCAACAAATTGGGTGCAATAAGCTTTCCGTCGAGATCACGTTCTGGATGGAGTTGAATCGAGAAAGAAAGATGTAACTTTGTTGAAAACTCACTCGTTCATTTTACTGGCCGTCTTTATGCATTCCGTGACTCGAAAATTTTTCTCAAGAACATGATCATCACATTATGGTTATAGGGGGATACGTACCGTTTTGGACTGGTACGTATTCCTTCGCCTTTTATAAAGTACAAGATTTTGTTTTCAGTTTCCATCTACTTTTTTTACATTAGTCTAGCCCTCATTTTCTAAAAAAGTAACCTTTTTTTGTTCTGAATAAGCAATGGATAATATGGCGTAAAACAGAAAAAGGACGGCTGAACGCAGTGATACAAAGATATCGGTTGATAATTGAGTGGAGACATAAAGAAACATGAAGCAAGACACAGAGTCTGAGAGAATGTGTGCAAAAGAGAGACAGACATGTACACCTTTTCTAACGCAAACCCTCTAGTTAGATCTGGTGGGGTCAGACACGGTGCTGACATGGAAATGATCTTCCAGGGCTTCGCTGCCCACATGAATACCGGTACCGTATCCGAGAGAATCATCCTTCAATACCTCGACGACTCGACCGTGTCTGACCTCTGGGTTTGCGTTAGAGAAGGTGTACATGTCTGTCTCTTTCTCTCTCTTTTGCACTCTGGTTCTCTCAGACTCTGTGTCTTGCTCCATGTTTCCATATTATTCATTGCTTATTCAGAACAAAAAAGGTTACTTTTTTAGAAAATGAGGGCTAGACTAATGTAAAAAAAGTAGATGGAAACTGAAAACAAAATCTTGTACTTTATAAAAGGCGAAGGAATACGTACCAGTCCATAACGGGAGGGGAGGGGATACGTACCGCTCGTAACGGAGGGGGAGGGGGATACGTACCGGTCCAAAACGGTACGTATCCGCCCCCACCCCCACATTATAGTCTGACTATATTCATTGGCCTGGAGCGGAGGCATAATTTCACGGCCACAGATATTTTTCAAGCAAAATGAAGTCCTTTCTTCTTCTCATCAGCTTTCCCGTAGTCTTCTCATGGCTGTATTCTGTCACACCGCCTTTCTGTACGCAATTGCACAATGTTTTCGTTGACTCGCCTAGTTTTTTGGTTGGACAAAGTTAGTTTTTACCTAAATTCGCCTCTTTTTCTTCGGAAAAGTATCGAGATCAAATCAGAAGAAAATCAGCATTTTTTAAATAACCGCCAGTTTCCCAAGACTTCGTAACGAGACCTTTGGATAATTGCCGAGGAAACCCGATACTTTTGAAATTTTTTTCCATCTCGTTGCTATCTGCGCTCTCATCGATTTCTCCTCGAAATTTTCCAATCTTTTTTTTAAATTTTTCTCTGGAATCAGTGATAGAAACGCTTACAAGATACTTCCCTGCATAAATGTCCAAAAAAATTGAAGGAAAAATATGTAGATTGTCGTATTTTTCCATGCTCAAGACATTTTGAGTGAAAATGTTAATGTTCGCATTTTTTTCGGTAAAGTTCTTCAAATTTGTTCTTTTCCTTGTTTTCCACTCTGATAACGTTTTCTTCTCGAGAAACTAGAAATTTTGAGAAGGAGAATTGGCTCAGAATGTGTCTGTAACGGTCGTAAACTCTTTTACTTTCTTCGTTCGTCTTTTTTTCCTCTAAAGTCTTTACTTTTCAGTCCAAATGGAATCGGACCACGACGAAGCCGAACCAACTTCGACTGGAAGTGTAGAAGAGGGCGAAATTCTAGATGAACAGCCCATGGGTGGCTTTGTCCCCACAACAGGTATTTGTTATCACGTTTTGGAAAAATATCGTCGTTTAGCTATAAAATCCGAGGTGAAGATGGAAGAAGAGGACGATTTTGACGGCGATGAAGAGGCTCCCGAGGAAATTCTCAACAAATATGCCCAGCAGGTTTGTTTTTCACTATTTTTCAGCCATGTTCATGCAAATTTTTCAGCGAGCAGCACAAATGATGCCAAAGGAAGAGCTGGATCCGAATCTGTGCCACGTCTGTCGCTCGAAACCGCACAAATATCGCTGTCCCAAGTGCGATTGCCGCTCCTGCAGTCTCGACTGCATAAAGCGACACAAGGAGGAGCACAATGTAAGCCCTTTTTTATAATTTTCATGCAAAAATTATGTTTAGTGTGACGGAGTCCGACCACCCTTCGCACCGGTCACTCGAATGTCGCAGTTTGATGAACAGACGTCCGTTCGAGACCAGCAGTGGATGTCAACAGTTCAGGGAAAAGTCTACGACGGCTGTCTGGTGAACAGACCGCAGCCGACATCCTCGGCAGCCAGGGAATTCCAGCCGAGCACACATGGCGGCGGTCAAATGGTAAGATTTGCAGAACTTTCGTTAAAAAGACCCACATTAGTCGAGAAAGCTAGGCAAGTTTAGAACGTCGAAGTGAAGAGGCCACTTTTGTAATTTCCGTCGGAAAGAGGCTCGTCACGTTTAGGAACGTACAGCGAGCACGTTCACAGCATAACTGACTACAATTAATTCGCTTTGTTACCCGCTGTTCATATTGCAAAACGAGCAGGCAGCTTCCACTTCAAAAGTTGAGCAAAAAAAGCTCAAAAGCTGGAACATCCAGTCGTGATGCTTGGGAGAATTGTCGAACTGTGCGTTGTTCATATGTTGATAGATCTTTTTTCTGTCCAGAAAGTTAAAAATACTCGAGAAGAAAATAGATCACCATGTGGTAGTCCTGACTTATCATCAGATTGGCGAAAAGCCCCGCTTGAATTGTGGTTGCCTTCTAAATTTACAAAATCCTCCAACGTTATTTCTCTTCCTGAAAGGAAGAGAAAATACCAACGAATAAGCTCACAATTCTCGTAAATTTTGACCAAATTTCTATTTTTCAGAGCCAAAATTTTGCCGAGGAAGGAGCCAATCGAGACGAAGAAGTCGGCGAGCCTGGAAATCATTCTCCAGCCGAACAACAAGGCGGCCCGCCGCGACAGTTTCCCCAATACATCAACGAGGACGGAACGCGCAATTCGGTACGTTCCGTGAATCTTTGAACCCGCGAAAGTTTTCTTATCTTCTCCCGTCTTTTGGTCACCCCATTGTTCCGTACTTTGACCAGACATTCACTCTTTTTCAGGCGAACAACGCGGTGGAACGCTTTCTTCTCCCAAATGCTCATCGTCGCAGAATCTTTCTCTCGTTCAGCAGCGACAAAGGAGGTTTGTTTTGAAAACGCCGGATCACCGAACACCTCTAAATTATCAAAAAAAAAACTTGCTTTACAAAGCGTCTGCGGCCATATTTTGACTGTGTTTCGAAAAGAATTTTGTGCTGCGAAACTTTTGCATCAACAGCCTGAATACAGCAGCCAATGCAAGCAAATAATCGACGACTAAAGCTGAAGTCGTCTAAACCGTTCCTGGAAGGGAAAAATAGACTCACATCTCTATTCATCATTTTAATGGCAAGGAGCTGCTAATGTTATCCAAATCTTCAAACTTTTCATACTTGTCTTTTTGGCCTATTTCCACTTCTGATGACGATTGCTGTTGTGCTCAAATACTCCAACAGTTACCTAAAACAAACGAGCTACGTTCATTTGCATGCAAGCTTTGACTACTTAAGTAAAACGATCAGAAAGTGGCGTATCTTGGAAGATTTGCGTTCAAAGCTAGAGAAATGACTCAATTTCACCTTTTTTCCCATTTTATACCCCAATTTTCAGGAGAAGACGGCTCTCGACACGAACAGTTCTCGGACAGCATCTTCTGGTGCATTGACATCATCTTCAGAAAGCAGCAGCCTGACGGAAGCTACTCGGACTACACTTACACGGTTCAGAACATTCCGGAGACTATCAGAATCTGTACAGTTAGTTATTTTTCCTCTTTTTCACCTATAAATTCTTCAGATCCTGAAGCAGTTTCTCAAGCCGAGACAATATGGCTGTATCGTTTCTCAGAGCGACCTGGATATGGAGAAGATGGCGCCCTTCTGTCAAGCAGCTCCGGAGCAGCTCGTTCATCTCATGCGTGTGCCCCGTCTCGAGAAGGAACGCTACTACGTCGTCAATCCGGAAAAGACGATGCTGGATAATACGCGCAATCGAGTCGTTGTCGATCACCCAAAGATTATCGTCATGCTTGGCAGCGAGTGCATCAGCCCGCAGGTGAGATAAATCAAGCTTATTTTTGATAAGACGAAAAGTAGTGGAATTTTAAGAGATCCAGTGAACAACATTCGAGCTAATCTTTACCGTTATAGTCTATTTTTGCCGGTCTGAAGAATTTATAAGGCAAAGCGCTGTTTCGTGAACAATTCGAAAAGAAACAACCATTTTGATACGAACTGAAGCCAGTTCGCATATCAATCCGCTCGAAACACGTGATTTAGAGCTTTACTCAATGTTCTACGTAAAAAATGTTCTTCGAATTATCCCATTGTGTTCGTTTACACCAAAACATGGCAATCTTCCACATCAATCCACCCCATTTGCAGACTATTAGCGAAGACGAGGCCGAAGATCTTCGCAGCCGGATCCAGAAAGAACGATCTTCCCAGATGTACCGCGAAGGCGGTGGCGGATTCCGTGGAAGAGGAGGTCGTGGCGGTAGAGGAGGAGGATTCCGTGGCGGGCCCAGAGACTTTAACAGAAATGTTGGACCGCCTTCTGGAGGACAGCTGTCGGCACCTGTAAGTCCCATTTTCCGACATTTTTATGAAAACATTTCATTTCAGAGCTTTCCACAGAAACGCATCTTCCAAAACGGACCGCCTAGCGATGGCTGGAGAGCTAAAAGTCGAGGCGGTGGATTCCGAGGCCGTGGTGGACCGCGTGGTGGAGGCGGCTACAACCGACAACAGCCCGATTTGGACTGCTTCGATCCGTTCGAGCCCTTCAGTGGAAAACGCCGTCTTCCCCCGGATTACGGGATAAAGAAGGAAGAAGCCAATGACGACGACTATGGCGCGAAGAGAAAGAGGGACAATCCGATTGCTCATCTCGACTGGGATAGCTTGACACAGCCACCTGCGTAAGTTTTCTCATTTTTTCAACTTTTTGAGACGAATCGAGTCGTTTTCTCGTTATGAGTCCAAATAATTTAAAGGAAGGCATATGTACTAGACACATCGGAAGTTTCTGCTTGTCTTTCGACAGTTTTAGCTCATAAAATTCTCCACTTTTATTGTTTACGGCTCAAAAAACGTCAATAGCAGCTCTTTGCTGAGTCAGAACGATCAGAAAAGCTCATTTGTTCACAAACTTGCTCATCCTTTCGTCAACTAAGCAGGTGAAACGGACGAAAAGCTCATTATCTGCGTGAATTCGAATAAGACGCAATATTCTTTTCGCGGTATACGAAAACTAGGCCAAATTGGACCATTTGTTCTTTCTCTCCAAAAGTTATAAAACGTGTCACTTTACAAGCCATAAATTTTCCAATTTTCAGCAAAAATCCATCGCCGCCTCACTCACATACCGACTACGTGGCTCCCGATGTCTCGACCTTTCAATACTAGCCGTCGGGCCAGATTCGTCATTGTTTTCTTGTTACTAGTCCCGCCGATTGTTACTACGTTGTTGAATTTTGTTGATCCGCTTTATTGACTCTTCGTAGTTGTTGTTCAATGAATATACCTCACGTTTACAATATGTTACGAGTTATTTCGTGTTTTGCACTAGAATACCTTGAAAACTTCATTTTTTGTATCACTTTTGACCGAAAATAGTCCAAAACTTTTTAAAACTAGCCGTTTAGCGGCTGAAATACGTTTTCGTAAGCCTCTTTTCAGCTGTTTATAACTTCTCATCGATTTGACGAGTGTAAAATTTGGCCCATCTCTGAAAACCGCAGTGCTCTTCTTTTAAATTGAGTTTTTGTCCGTCCGCTGTCTAACTGTCGTCTGCTTCGTTGCCTGGAAGATGCATCATTTCAATCTTGAAACTGAGGATTCTGTAACCTTTTTTCAGTCTATTTGATGCTTTTAGATGATCTTTTGACAGAAAGCAAGGTCAATGTGCATTATTCTTGTTCTTCAGCTGTCTTTTTCAGCTCAGTCCCACGTAATTCCGAAAAGTACTGGTTTCTTTATGACGTTGATCCTAGCGGCAGTCCTACTCATAATTTGCCTCTCTTTTAGTAAAAAAACGGCGGATGCCATTAGTCATACTTTTCACATCACTCTAAACAGCGTTTCCTTCTCTCAATTGCTGCAAATGCTCCATTTCAAGCGACTATTTTCCGAGATTCATCGCCTTCTTCATGTGCAGAAAATTATCCATAAAACCAGTGATTTTTTATGCAATGCTCCTCTTTTTAACCTGCCCAGCTGAATTTTCCCAGTTTCAGGTAGTTTCTCCGCGCTAGAATAGGATAAAGAAGGGAAGATGACGGGTAGGCAGTACGACGCCACTAAGCCGCTGGATCGCTTCTCGTATCCGTGGCCGTTTCCGCGCGGACAGCCGGGCTTTCTCTACAGCATCAAGTCTTCCTTCACGATGGCTTTCGTCTCAGCCGTCTCCAGAATACTTTTTTTCCGATGTAGGTCCTCTTTTAGCCTGTTTTTAAAGCCAAATTTGCAGTATTTAACCGAATGATCGTGCACAATAAACCGCAATTCATCACACTGCTGGAAGACAAATCGCGGCCACTGCTCACAATGTCCAATCACCGCAGCAATATCGACGATCCGCTGCTTTGGACGATGGTCTCGTGGCGGGAATTCTTCAGGAATATCTGGAGATGGCGGTACACGCTGGCAGCTCACAATATCTGCTTCACCACCCAGTTTCACACAACGTGGGTTTATTTTATAGAGTTCTCTTCTCGTATTTTTGAGAAAATGGTGAAAAGAAACTAGTGGCTGCCTCCACCGTTCACTGTAGGACAATTTTTAGTTCCTTTCGACCCTTTGCCTCGACAAACGACGGCTTTTGAAAGTTTAAAACACTAGCTTCATCACAAAAAAACTTCTTAATGTAAACAACCCAGTTTGCCCTATTTTTTGCGAAAATCAGTGTTTGATTGCCACAAAAATGAAAAACTTTTCTTCTTTTACAAGTAGCCCAATTTTCAGAATATTCTCCCTGGGCCGCTGCGTGCCCTGTGTCCGAGGAGCCGGCATCGACCAGGAAGGCATGAACTTTTCCAAAGAAGTTCTCGATCAAAACGGCTGGGTTCACATCTTTCCCGAGGGCAAGGTCACCGACGAGCCTGTCCGCTTCAAATGGGGTATCGGACGTCTCATCATGGAATCAAAGACGCCGCCGATCGTCCTGCCAATCTGGAGCCACAACATGGCCAGCGTTTGGCCGACGGAGCCGCCTTATTGGCCTCGTTTTGGACAGGTAATATTTCATTTTTATAGCTTGTTTTCTCATTAAAACATGTCAATTTCCAGACAGTAGAAATCTACATTGGAGATCCGATCGACACGGCGCCGATTCTTGAGCAAGTCGCTTCGCTGAAAACGCTTCCAGAACGACGAAAAGCCATTACTGAAGTGATGCAGGACAAGCTCTATGGCATGGCCGAACGACTAGGACACCTGCCAAAAGGAACGGCTAGACGTATTCACGAAGAAGCCGAAGCGGCAGCCAGGAAGAGAAAAAAGGACGAGCTAGAAGGCGGAGACATCTCCCTCGCCGTTAACAAGAATCGAGAAGAGGGACTCGTGAAGAAAAACTTGTGAAATTATACCATTTTTATTACCTTCTAGTCAAAGTGTTTTGTCAGCCAAGTAGACAGAAAAACTCGTTTTTTGTGCATTTTTTCTCATACGAAAAGCCGGTTATTTTGATGAAGCTTACAGTTTTATGTTATTTTTTGGGGATTTGAAAGATCGAAGATCCTTCAAGAAGCTAGGAAAGACAGCAGATGCCCCCTAAGCAACTATTTGGACAGCACTCCTTCGTTTTTGAACAAAAATAACTCGAAACGAGACCAGAAAATCGCTATAAGCTAGAAAAATATGGGTTTCGGAAGCTTTCTGTGCTGCTAATCCAATTTACCTATTTGGCCGAGTTTTGCAGGGCAGTCGCGACGAGGCCATTATACCGTAACCTTTTTAGTTTTTTTTTCAAACTTGCATAGCGTGTGCCAAACCTTCACCTTTCGTACTTTTTTGATGCGATTTGGCAAAAGCTATATTGATTATTTTTCCACGGCAATGCAAACGGTCTTCCCAACTCATCCAGAACGTTTTCTAGTCAAAATGGCGCCTTCTTTTTCCTATTATTTTTATTATTGTTTTTTTTTTACCTACAGGTAATATTTTGGGTGTCACATCGCCTCATTTGAAAGAGCTAGAACAGACATGATATGTATTGTAATGAGCTAGTTCCTGGGGCTGATCTGGACAATAAGTGTAGCGATACCGGCTCTGGTTAGCCCAGAATCCTGAACTCACTGAGTGTCTGATTACTGTCACGGGACAGGAAGTGAAATCCCGGTGGTTACCAGTAGCCTATATCAGACATTTCTTCTTTGTTCCTTCTTTGCCAACTTTTTCATGTCCGACAGCTGTTTCTTTCAAAACTTTCCCGTCTACACGTCCAGTAGAACCCGTCTGGGTGTATTTTCGGAACCAATCATGTACCTCATCATTCATTCATCAGAACTCGCGGACAAATAAACCCCGTTAATCCGTTTTAATTCCTAATCCATTGAGAGAGGACAGCTGAACGATTTCCGTCTTTATGGTTAAGAATCTGACGAATGAGCACTACTGGGAGCCTCCGGTTCTTGCCGGGGCGCCCATGAAGGCCGTTTTGGCCTATATGATTCTTGTCTTTTTCTTCGCCACCTACATGCTATTCTTCAAGTCCAATCAACTGAGCAAACCGTATAAAAGACTCATGTTTTACCATCTACTCCTGTGAGTTTCGACGGCGTTAGAAAACAAGCTCTTTTAGAGCCCTTTGCATGGAAATTTGTCTAGCTCTGCTGGCATTCCCTCATCTTCAGCTTCCTTATCCAGCCGTCCACAATATTGGGCTTTTATCGGATTTGAGCGTCTCGCAACTGCTGCAGACAGAGCTGGTTGTGAGTTTATGTCTAGGTATGTTTTGTCGATGAAAGTCAAGTTTCCTAATATTAGCAGGGCTGTCATTGACTTTGAGAGAAAGATAGGAACTGGAATGGTAAAGAGATTTCTAAAAAAATATTTTTAACCAGGAAATTGGTGGGTTCAGTCTGTTCAATAAAAGGTCCAAAAAAGGCTGTCTCGCGACGAAAATATTCGATTTGAAAATGGTAACTTTGCAAAAATCTTGGCTGAGTATCCAATGCTTGTGTGCTGTACCCAAATTGATAGAACATGTAACAATTTGATACTCAGCCAAGATTTTTGCAAAGTGAACATTTTCGCAGCGAGACAGCTCCCATATTAGCCAAATAGGGTAGCCCGCGTAGTATCCCAAAACGGGGAGGGGTTCCTCCTTTGCCCTCAAACTTTGGGGAGAAACCCTAATTTCTAGTTCCAGATTTGTGATAAAGGTTGTGGTGAGCTTAACAGCTTTGCAAAACTGGCAAATCTTAAAAATGCAACACATTGACAATTCCGATGTTTGGGTGGGGGAGACAAAAATAGATGTGCTCAGATTACAAATAGAATGAGAGTTACTGTATTACGGACATTTTTCCCATCTCAACATTTTTGCCTGCTAAAGCACCAGAAGGCAACACAATTGTCAACTACCGTAAAAGCTCTACCTAATAGAAGCACCTCTGTACGCAATTACGTACGCATTTTTTTAGAGGTGAAGACATAATTTTTCAATTTATATTTTATTTTTCCTTGGTAGCTGAGATGTCTATCTGTATGGGAAAAATAATCAGAAAGTTTTGAAAAAAATTTTAAGTTTTTGAAAAAAAAAAACAGTTTTTTACCGTTGCCTCAAGAAGGACGTAGTCGAGTCGTAGTCGACAGAACGAGCAAAAGTGACTCCAGTTCAAAAGTTCAAACAAACGACCCCAATTTCAGCCAATTGCGCTGCAGCTGCAACTCTCTTCTACTATCGAATGGACGTGATACTTCCTCGTGGCCACCTTCTGAACAGTCAATATGTTCGATTCACCGTATACATCATTACCTATCCAATACTCTCCTTGATCCCGTTTCCAGTATTCCGCGTCTTCTACCAAGATCAGAATATACTCAAACCTATCCTTTTTGACCAATTTCGCGTCGTCTATCCGGACATCTTCAGCAAGGACATTTTTGCCGGAGTTATAGACGACTCTAGCCCTTTGGTTCTCGTAGCACTCTCTGCTTTCCCACTGGTTGTAGTCTTTCTCCTTGTTCTCATACTGGGTTCTTGCTTGATGATCATCAAAATATTGAGACGACACGATCAGCAGATGTCTGCTAAGGTCAGAGGACATCATATCAGTGTCATGATTGGACTGACACCCTTTGTAGGTTATAGTCTGTTCAAAACATACCGAGGATTTTTTTTTGAATCGGCCCGCGCTTTTCTCTAGGCACGTAACGAACTACACAGTATACTTGGGCACGCGGCTCGCTGACGCATACTTGGTGGCACATTTCTCTCAAAATTTCTTCAAATAAACCTTGGCGTAATTTTTGTCAGAGGTCAATATGCCCCTAAAGAAGCTCCAGCAAAAATGGCGCCAAGGGTTGTTTGAAGAAATTTTGAGAAAAACTAAAAAGCTCGACGGCTCGAGACGGCTAGAGCTTTTTTTTTTCGAGCTATTTCATTTTTAGCCAAAAGTAGTCGTAAAACCCTTGGCGTCATATTTGCCCGTAAAACCCTTGGCGTCATATTTGCTTCCTTAGGGCTATACTGACCTCTGACAAAAATGACCCCAAGGGTTATTCGAAAAAAAAATGAAAGAAACGTCTCCCCAAGTATGCGTCAGCGATCCGTGTGCCCAAGTACGCGACTAAATTCCCGCCAATTTGATTTGAAGAATGGTCCATAAAGAAAGCCAATTCAAAAAATGCTCTCTACTTTTTGACCAGACTACACAGCCGTCTCTGTTTCTTAAAAATTTCCCATTTTCATTTCAGTTGCTCTGTTTTGCTGTTGTTGGTCTAGGAATGGCCTGCCCTCTCATTTTTCTCATCTATACACAAAGTTGGAGGACCGAAATGGCAAACATTGCTATTTTCTCAGGAGCAGTAACAGCTCCATGCATTACGACGCTATGCCTGGTAGTCTATAAGCCATACCGAAAGATCTATATCCGGCTGATTCGACAAGAACAAGCCACTGTGACTGTTCTAAAGAGTTGAGGTTCTTAAACATCTGTCACTTTCTCTCTGTCTGTGTCTCTTACCTTCTCTACAACTTCCAAGTTCAATCTTGGTTGGCTGTGTTTTACTTGTTCGAACCCCTTCCTGGTCCGAAACCTAGTAAAGATGAAATTCCATAATTTAACAGTACGAGGAATGTTTACATATACATTTAATAAGAGTAAGAGAGAAGAGAGAACGAGAGGAAACAGTCCCTGGCTAATGGATAGAGTGGCCATTGTCCACAACTATTAGGTGGCCGTTGTCCACAACTCAAATCTGACCTGTGGATAAAGTGGCCATTGTCCACAACTCAACAGCCCAAATATGGGCTGGATGGAACCTCAGACTGAATTTCGTCTCCATAGACTGTGAGTTACGTCTCTGTACAGAAGTCTCTGGCCAGACAAGCAGCCTAATAAATCCTGCGCCAGCTAAAGGAGGCGGATGTGACAGAAATTGGGCCCAATCAGAATGTGATAAAAAATTATTCAAAAGATTGTTATTTCGGTATTGTTCGTTGAAAAAAATGTTTCCGTTGCTACCAGTTGTTCATCACCCTTTTCATGCACGTTGCGCTCAGCTCCTCTCATGCATCTGCCGGCAGTGATTGTTGTGTAAAATGGTGCTGTGCCACATGTTCCTTCCGTTCCTTCACGTACACAGCACTCTTTCTCTGCCTGATAATCTTCCTTTTCCTCGTTTCACGAATTCTCTCGTCCGCGTCTTTATGACCAAGATGACGACTTTTCACCGTGTTTTGCTGTTTGGAAGTGAGAGAGTTCAGGGAGCTAACAGTTGTCCAGTAAACAGCTTTTTTTCTCGACCACTGAGCCTCATGTCTAGAGTTTCTGACAAGACTATACTGATCAGTTGACTAAGTCTAACCTCTTCTTTTTTCTTCTCTTTGCATTCAAATCTGCAGAATTTTTTTACTAAATACCCACGCAAGAACCCACCGGAGCTATGCCATCTTTGACCGGAACCGTGCCAATGAGGCGCATTTTCGGGGAAAAAAGAATTTCCTATAAAACATGCGCCAATTATGACAATAGGCTTTGTATTCTCCATGGGTATCAAAGTTCTCCCGAATATGCGCCTTACTGTCCCTCCTGAAACTTTTCACAAAAACTTTATCCAAGCCGGAACAGAAAACCTTTCGTTTCTTTCGGGATTCACATAAAACTTTTCATTTCTCTCGCTCTCTCAAAATTTAAGGCGCAATTGTGGTAACGTAGTTTTTTCTCAGCCTCTCTTTTTTTCCTTGTGTTCGGGAGAGTTCGGAAGAGTATTTTTCATATTTCAGAGTTTTCGTTATTTTTCAGTTCGCATTTTCTACTTTACAACATTCGATCAAAATCTCCCCCCTTAGCCTCACTCTGATTTGATCTCATCCAGCGCTTTTATCCCAATCGAACATCCTCAAAAGATCTCCCGTCAGCGGTAAACAAAACCACCCTCAAGTACATAACGCCTCCCTATCAAAAACCCCCCTCCTCTTGTCTCCCTCTGTCAAAATGGTCTACAAGGTGCACAAAATTTCGTCTTTTAACCCAAAAACCATCTTCAGATGGCTTCCAACTCTCGCAAGACATCGATCGTCGAGGCTGCCGAGCAGCATTTTGACAAAAACACCGTGATTCTGATCATCAATCTCGTCATTCTGACCGTCCTTATGGGTCTGCTCTACATGGTTGCCACTTCAGCCATGGCCGTGGGAGGCAAAGACGAAAACTAAGGTTTGTTTCTACGTGTAAAAGAGCCACTGTGAACGCTTTGGCGTAAACAGTTCAGGCAGCGAAACAAATCAAAGTTCTCTCGAGTTCTCAAAGTTCGGAGGGGAAAGTGATCTGGAGTCTCTCTCTCTCTCCAGATGCTTCTTTTTTTAAAGAGAGAGTCATTTGCGGAGGGTTTTATGTTCTGTACTCTTGCTGAAAGATTGATTTTGATGTTGGTTTGAACAATAATGGGAGGATAGAAAATTTTGCTATGTCTGCCCTTTGAGACTTTGGAAATAACCTCACTTTTCTCTAGCAACCACACATTTTCCAGCTTACTCTGCTGGACATCATAAAGCTGGAAAACTTGTGCGCGAGCTAGGAAATTGCGGCTTCTATAAGGTCCTAAAAATTTCGGGTAAGGGGGCTATAGGAAGCGGGCCCATAGAGAGAGAGAGAGAGAGAGAAAGGATGAGAACAAATGTCAATTTCTCTGTCTCCCTTTCCAATCCATTTTTGTTACTGAAAGCAACTCCGGTGCTTTACAAAACCACAGAACTTGACGCGAGGGTGATCAATTGAATCGGGAAGCATTTTTTTCCTCCCGTCCTCTCGTCGCTACGTGTGCAAAGAGCTTCCTGCCTGAACAGTTGGCTCTGAAGGAAGGATGAGAGGTCATTTTTCCTAGCCTCTCCCGCCAGCAATTACAGCTCTTGATCTTTATCGAAATGGACTTTTTCAGGGCCACATTCCTCACCACTTCAGCTTCTTGTTCAAGACACAAAAAAAACGAGGTTCGCCTGCTCGACACCCGCGTGATATTTTTTTAATGTTTTTATTTAAAATGAAGATCAAGGTTCTCTCGGGGGACAAAATACGGTCAGCTGACCAGTCGGGGAAGATTAAATTTCGGGTTGCAGACTCTTGTGTCAGAGGGCACGGAAGAGCACGGGACTTTTGTTTCATGGAGAACAGAGACAGAGGGACATATGACATTTCAGGAACGAGAAAGATTGTTGAAACTATTACGTACTGCGGGGAAGGGGTTTCAAAACAGTCTTGTCTAAAAATCTTTCCGTAAACCGTATTCTTTTTTTTAGACCACATTACTCGCTTCAAAAAGAGAGCTTTCGAAAAAAAAAAAAAAAAAAAAAATTTCTGGGAGGTCATAAACCAAGAGCGACGACACGATACGGGTGTGACCAGGATCCCCATGACCGAGTGGTTAACATCATTGTCTGGCATTCAAACGTCACCAGGGGGTTCTTGGTTCGATCCCCGTCGACAAAAAAGTTTTTGCATTTTAGTTTCCGGGGTTTTAGAGGGTCCTGAACACGATGATGATGTCCATTTTGATTTTCATTGCTTCAAAAAAGGTCGAAGGGCAACATTGAAAATGGCCAAAATAGGTATTGTGACTCCCATTTTCTCACCAGGCAATTTCCGTTGTTTTTGCGGTCTCCCATCACTTTTTTGTGTCTTTTATCAACAAAAGCCGCCAATTCTCTGCAAAAAAATTATCGATTTTCTTGACCCGCGTCGCTTCGATACTTACAGGTCGCGTATTTTTTTTGATCCATTCAGTTGTATGGCCCTCATCGAATCAACTTCAGTCATGATGTGCTGCGGAGAAGAATGGGACGTCTTGCCTGGTCAGGAGACCTGGTTCACTCGATGCATGAACTGTGACAGCGTCCTTCTGGAGCCGATTCGAAAAGGATACAAGTGAGTTCATTGCTTTTAGGGACTGTAATCGATGACTGGTTTATGTGTTGGCTTTTTTGACATGTTTGTCCCGTCTTGTGGTTTTACCAGCAGGAAGACTTGAGGAGCGGTGTTGTGGGAAGGACCGAGAGGGGTCAACCTGATAGGCTAGAGGGACACATTAACTTACCAAAAGTCTACCAAACATTGCTGAGAATCCTGTATCGCAAATAAAAATATAGCAACAAACATTGTATGACCTTTGAAAAACTAGCCAAGTTGACTGACGCAAGGGCTGATTATGAACGCTCATCTGCCCGAACGAATCGGTCGCTCGACTTTTGCTGCATTGCGCAGTGGGTTAGAGGTCGACTGCAAAACAAAGCATACCTCCAGTTCGATTCCAATTAGTATACTGTATTTCTTCTAATAAAAGCACCCCTGTACGCAATTATGTACGCATTTTTTTCGGGTTGATAAAAAATTTTCCAAACTTTCCGACTGTTTTTGCCATACAGATAGACATCTCGACTACCAAGGAAAAATAAAATATAAATTGAAAAATTATGTCTTCACCCCGAAAAAAATGCGTACGTAATTGCGTACAGAGGTGCTTCTATTAGAGCTTTTACGGTATCTTCTTTGCTTTTTGGTGAACCTCTTGTTCTGTCCTAAACCCCAATTTTCAGGTACTTCAAGACTTCGTGCGTCACTCGTGCGACGGAGGAACAGAAAGCCAAGACGCTCTCCTATCCGTACTACCGTGTCAAGAAGGACAACTCTTACGTTACCTGTACTTGTTGCTTCCGCGAGTACAACATCGGTAAGCCGGATCGAGAACTTTTGATGATAATAACGGTTTAGAAGCAAAAATTTACGACGAGAGCGTCCGGCAGAACGTCCATACTGGTCGTCTCTGTGAGGCCGTTTACTCTGAGACTTCCAGGAAGGTTCAAGATGCCCAGACGGAGCTGTCTCAGCTTCCAGCAAAATCGAAGCTGAGGACTGATAGAAAGGCTCTCACTGCTAGAAGAAACTTCCTGGCTAACGAGATAGAGAACGTTCAAGATGAACTCAACAGAACTTCGAAGAAGGAAAACGTCGAGTAAGTTTTTTTCTGGTCTTTTTTCTGGGCAAGTACAGTGATGCTACAGTTATTTCCGCGGCATTTCAAACTTATTAAAAACGCTGACCAACTGGTGAAAAACCTGTTCCAAATCTTCACCTTACGTACTTTTAATTGACGAGAAATTGCGTACCCATGAAAAAGCCAATTTATTCGAATTTCTACTGTATTTTTCGTACGCAAGGTGACAATTTGGCAACAGCTATATCAAATCATTTTTACTTGGGATTCCCGCCAAAATTTTGAATTTTCTGCGCACCAGCCTTAGGCACATGGTACATCAACTTTAGACTCTCCTTACCTTTGTAAGAACTTTCCTATTCCAGATCTGAAGATTCCCTTACCGAGGATGAGGAAAAGAAGCGTCTGATCGAGATCTTGGAGGAAAATGGAAATCTCGAGAAAGAGCTCGACATGCTCCTTCGACTGAAGACAATCCGTCCCAAGGCTCCTGAGATCACTCTTGATATCATGGAGCTGGCTAATGTCAAGCAGGAGCTGGAAATAATTCAACCAGTTCTGGAGGCAGAGAAAAGGAACAAAGAAGAATGTGAGTTCATTCATCTCTTGTAATAATCAAGCCAAATTTCAGTCCTGGCCTTGAAGGAAGAGCACGAAAAGCTCAAAACGGAGGCAGAACTTGCAGCTGAACTTTGTACCGAACTGGAAAAGGAGAGACTGATCTACTCGACCAGCGTCAAGCAACACGATCTGCTCGAAACTCAGAGAAACGCAAAGCTGGACGAGCTCAAGAAAAGCTTTGAGATGGACGAAGCAAAAATTGTTGAAAAGAGTAAGTCAATAGAGAAATGTAAAAAAAAATGTGATTTTTTCAGACAAGGAACTCAACAAGGTTCTGGACTACAGCGTCATTAAGATGCTCAACTTCTTGGAAGAGGTCAAAGACTTCCGTGAGGCTCAAGAACGCCAGAAGAAGTCGCCGCTCTACAAGCTGGTCGACATCAGCTATAAGGATGTGGAAATTGACAGTGAGTATAGACTGTCATTGTCAGTATGTCCCTCTCTGTCTCTCTACCAGAGATGTGCGGGAATGACCAAAAAAATTCCCGCGGCAATTTTTAGTCTCAAAAAAAATTCCCGCCTCCCGCCGAAGAGAATCCCGTGCCCACTTCTATTCCCGCGTTCCCGCGGGAATATTCCCGTAAGCAGTTTTTCCCGCGGGAATGACGGGAATCGCGGGAATTTTTCAAAAACGCTAATTTCGCTTATTTTCGTCGGGTTTTCGTTATGCAATATATTTTAGCGCTGATTTTCAACAAGCTAATAGTAAAAAGGGCAGTTCTAATTCGCTGACACAAAAATAAGCCATTTTGGACGAAAAAGTAGGTCCTTCCTTTTTTTTTGCTGACGAAAAATTCTAAAATCGCAAGAAACAGAGTCTGTATTTTCCCACGGGAATCATGAAAATTCCCGCGGGAATGCAATTTTATTGTTTAAAAATTTTTCCCGCGGAACGGGAATCCCGCGCTTATTTTTTCCGCGTTCCCGCAGGAATTTCATTCCCGCACATTTCTGCTCTCTGTTCCCCTCAAACTTTCATTTGCAGGTCTTCTGGAAGACATGAGGGAGAAGGCTGAGCAGCTCTTCTCGACCGACTGTACTCTCCGTGACTCAATCCTTGCCTCGGTCACCGCCTCTTTCTGCAATATGATAATGGAGGAGACCGAGGAAGACAAGCAGTCTTCCGCCCCCAGCTTTGACTACGATGGTCCGGCTCTCAGCCTCACCTCTGTGACCTCGTGTGATGTTCGTGATCAATCCGAATCCTTCGAGCAGGAAGACGACAGTGGTTCCGATACGAACTCGGATGACGCCAGCAGCCACGACTCTTTCGAAGTCCTCCAGGATCAGGCTGCCGAGTATGAGCTCGACTAAATGAGACGATTTATCTCAATTTCTCTCTCCGAAAATACGTGTGTGTGATTTCGATTCAATAAATCTGACTGTATGTTTGACTGTGTCAATTTTTGAGTCATTACTTCCGTCTCAAATCCCTTGTCAAAGAAAACTGATTCGAATTGAAGTCATGGGGGAAAATTCTTCTCGACGAGGAAAACAACTTGAATCCCAAGATCCGGGTTACTGTGTACCATGCCTAAATATACGAATCCTCAGTTTATTACCAGTCCTTCGGATTCAGTGGTCCAACAAGACAGAACAGACTGCAGTAGTTTTGAGTTGACTACACTTTAGAATCCTCTTTCAATTTTTTACGTCGAATAATTCCTGAAACTGGAAAATTCTACGAAAAAGTTGTGTTTTAATGCTGCCTGTTGCGATGACTGGCGAGTTCAAACACGCGGCAAGATAACGCCCTGCCCACTTTTCTCACCGCTCCTCTGGTTTATAAAGCGTCGTATTTGCGTGCACATTGCGTGCACATTCTCTTCCATAACTTCCTTCTCTTCGTACCTACCGTATACTAATTTCCGATTCTGCAGTAATCTTCTGTGCTCCGCAATGGATCAAACTGCTTCTAAAGGTAAATTATTGACTGATAGAAACCACAAATCTGCTGTCAGATTCCTCTGCTGGACCTTCGACAAGTTCTACCCCACAAGCCGAAGAACTTATGGAATCTTCGTCAGAGAGTTCAACAGACAGAAAGTATACATTTTTTTTATTCTCAGGCACTACGATTATCTGAAAATCAAAAAAAAAATTTAAAAAATCAGTGTTCGTGGTTGACCAAGAAAACTGTCAAAATTTGTGACTTGGAGGGAATGAGGGTCTCGTCACGAATTTTTTGCCGCAATATATTATTGTAGAATCAAATCAAAAATTTCGCGCTAATTAATATGAACTTTTTCAGCTCCCCGAGCTACAAGGACAAGAGAGAGCGTAACAAGAATGCTGTCAAGAAGCACCGCAAAAAGTTGAACGAATATCTGGAACAGGCTCCGAAGAACATTCAGTGCATGGAGAAGATTGACAGAGAACTGGACAAGAGCATTCGGGAGACCGAGAGACACGTAAAATTTTCCGCCAAAAGGATCACCAAAACGAAATTTTAGATCGCTGTCCTGAAGAATCTATTGGCTAATCATAAGTCGTGGTGAATCTACAATTTTTAAGATTTTTTTTCTCTGATTCAAAACTTTCAAAAAACTTAAAGTTATTGTTTGTAAGATCTAAAAAAGTTTCCCAATAAAGTTTTTGGGCCCAAAGTTTTGAATTTTAGTTGGAACAGAAGTCTCTCCTCCAGACGGATGCCGCCATTCGGTCCACAAGTCATTGACGATCTGACCAAGGAGTCCTGGTACCACGGCTACATTTTGAAGACGACGCGGAACTCTCTACTGGTCAAGAATGGCGACTTTCTCGTTCATGTGCCTCACAGCCGTCGGGAGATTGGTCGGCATTACGTGCTGGTAGTGATGGTCAATCAGCTGGCCGAGGATAATGGTGTCGAATCGTGGAATATCTACTACAACAAAGAGCACAAGCTGTTCATCTCGGAGACGGGAAAGGCCGGCAGGACGGTCAACGAGCTCATCAACAAGGTCCATGAGAACAAGAGCACATGGATCGAGGGACGAAATGTGCGTCTGCTGAATCCGATTCCGCGTCAGGACTGGGAACTGGACCATAACAAGATAGCGGTGACCAGAGAGCTCGGAATCGGAATCTATGGCAAACTCATGCAGGGCAAGTTGACCTACGAGCAGGGAGAAGTCATCGAAGTGGTCCTGAAGAGCAACGATCTCGTCAATGTGCGCAAGAATGAGCTGATCAAGATGGAGAAGGAGCGGATTCTTGGCGGACTGATGAATCATCCCAATGTGGCCAAGTTCTACGGAATGGCGACGCTCTACGATCCGATCACGTTGGTTAGTTTGGGGAGAGAGGGGGAAAAAGCATACGACTGTCTACCTGTTGAGTCTGTGGTCTGATTTTCTGTCTAACAGTCGAGTCTGTTGCTTGTACCCGGGGAGAAAGTTTCTTTTCAGGTCATGGAGTACTGTGACGGCGTTCATCGTGACATCAGCTGCAAGAATTGTCTCTACGGCTCCGGACAGGCCAAGATTGCCGAGTTTGGGATGATGAGAAAAGGAGGCCATACGGTCCACAAGCACACCCCAATTCCCATCAAGTACGCCGCTCCGGAGCTCATTTGAACCGGCTCCTTCACCGAGATGACCGACGTCTATGCCTTTGGACACACGGTCTGGGAGATCTACAATCAGGGAAAGGACACCTGGGATGGACATCGACTCAAGACGATTCTCGGCTACGTCTTCAACGGAACGACTCAGACCTTTCCAATCGTACCGTCGTGAATTTCATAAAGAGCTCGATCTGGTGTCCGGTCGAGAAGAGAAAGCCGATGTCGGTCGTGGTTGCCGAACTGAAAACGTGTATTCAGGAATAGATGCATCCAAGGGCACAATAAACAGTTCAATAGCGATTGGTATTTTTCATATACAGGGTGCGTGCTAAATTCTTGCACATGTCACATTCCTTTCCTTTCTACTTTCCGTGACCAAAAGGGTCATTGGTATGTTTGCAAATGAGACCATAAATTTGCGGCCTCGGTATTCATCGAAGACAACGTTTTTTTGGCATGTTCTACGACTACTTAGATCAGTTAAAGGGCTTTCAAAAAAAATGCTGCCAAAAATTTTTATGACCAGCTAGGAAGCTGATTTTTTGAGGGAATGTAGCCCGGACCGTCAGGTTCAATTTGCAATTGAGCGATTTTCAATATCTCATTCAGAAAAAAAGTTATGGCCTCATGTGCAAGAATTTACCACGCACCCTGTATTCAGACTGTCAATTTTACCATACGTCCTCGTCTCTACCTCTTTTTCCTCTTTCTACTGGACAGTTTTTCTTGTCATTCAGTTCGTTTCCCTTGACTCTCTTTGAACCACTGTATCTGATGTCTCCTACTGTGATAAGTACTCTCACAGTTCGATGAGGAATGTGTTGTTTTCGATGTCTCACAGTTAGAAATTCAAACTGGACAGGAATGACATATGGGCTGTTTGAGCGTGGCACTGGTGAGAAAACGTGACAAGAACACATGACGTGAAATCTAACCGGAACTGGTCTCCGATAAGCGACACAAAAAAGGGTCTTATCACAAAACTATGTTCCAATCAGAAAAAAAAAGTTAGAACTCGGGCCTAAAAAGCTAAGGGGTTGTCCGCAAAGCTAATTTTTTATGAATGTCTCAAACAAGCAAAGATTAATCCTCCCTTATTTAAACGCTAAGGTCGCCCGAAGTGTATTTCGAACTTTTCAACCCCTTTGCCCTGTCAAAATGCGAATTTGAGGGTAATTTTTTTATTAAAATTTTGTGAGAAATCCAGCTACCACGTCCGATTTCCAAAATAATCACTTTTTCATTGTTTTCAAGGCCCTCTCCGATTTAGCAAGCTGAAGTCGTTGGTAACAAGTCAGAACACGTTATGTATAACACGACAACTATGTTTTAAACTTGGAAAAAGATTTGGAAAGAATCTGATTACTATCGTGAGGGTACGACGCCGCCAGGCGACGAAGTCGGCTGGTGTTTACTAAAGAAACAAAAAATGAAAAAGGTCTTTACTAAACAAGATTTTCGGCTCTTTGAGCATTGCTCTCTACGGAGATTTTGTGGTAGACGACAGCCAGAAGAGCAGAGATGAAGGCAAGAGCAGCTGAAGAAAGGTAGAGAATCTCGCAATTTCCATCCAGATTGTAGCAGAAGGTCAAAACAGCAAAAGTGAAAGTATTGGCAATCTGAAAGAACAATTAGGAAAACCGAGAGGAAAGGTAGACATGGCCTGGCCTGAAATTCTGCGCCTGGCCTAGGCTCATAAATTTGTTCGCGGGATGAATTTTTCAAAAATTAAGAAATAATTTGAGCGCGGAAATTCAAAAAAGGACAAATTACGTCATTTTTCAGGTTTTTAATTATTCGGGAGTATATTTTCATATGAAGCGAAATGGCGCAGTGGTAGGAGGCGCCAGCGGCAATCTAAAGGTCACAAGTTCAAACCCGCTTCGGCCCAACCAAGGCATCCATCCTCCCGAGGTCGGTAAATTGGTAGTAGCATGCTACGAAGATAAAGCGTTCTTGGAGTTAGACTTGGCACCTGTCCAGATTATAGAACGTAAGCCTGATTTCTCTGGCCCCTCAGATTAGACCCGCACGCAATTGAGCTTGCTCTGACGTTGATTACGGGGTAAGCTTTATCTTTTATATTTTCAGCAGACGCGAGTTCTTACGCTGCCCAAAAATTGACCAGAAGGCAGCAATTGCAAAAAAAATTTGAGGTCTGAAAAGTTGAATCTCAAAGCCAGGGCCTGGTCTCTAAGGAAAGGGACCAACCGAGCAGAAGGAAAGATACTGGAGGGGCATCTCTGTGCTTTCTAGACGAGAACGGACAACTGTTCGAAGCATCACCAGGGCGTGAAAGGTGACCAGGAAGAGTAGATAGACATCGTCTGAAAGAGAAAAAGATTTCGAAGATTAATGTTGATCTTACTGAAAAGGCCAATGTCCAGCTGGAAGAAGGCATCGATGAGGACACCGAGTCCGTAGAGGACGAGCAGGAGAGAGTACTTCGATGGCTCACTCGAGTCTGGTTCGGAACTCTTTTCGGAAAGAATCAGAGGATTGTGACACAAGTCGATTGAAGAAGCTTTCTGGGCATACATGATCAAATATGGACAACGGGGAACACCAGTGGACCATATGAAGGAAAGCAGAAGGGGAAAGCAAGAGGGAGGACAACAAGCTTCGCTTCATGGTGGTCTACTGCTCCTGACAGTTTTTTTGTCTTCTCGCAATCATGTATCCGTCCTTCCCTCTCGTATTCAAAGAGACTACGGTGGTTCTAGCTGAAAATGACGTTGAAGCGGACCAAGAAGTGCCGAAGGCATCGAAATTTTCGATTTTTCTCTTCTCCTACGGACTAGCTGTCCTCATCAATGCGTTCTTCCAGTTGGAAATTATCTTCTATGGTGAGTCAATTCTTACGCAAGTATTTTCAAATTTTCAGATCCAAAACTACTACTCTTCGTGATTCTTTTTCATGTTTGCTTGATGCTTGGAGTTGTCAAACGGGCTCGTCTAAAAAAGACAGACATTCCAGTAAAGTACATGATTTTCGGATCGTATGTCACAATTTCTTTTTTTTAATGGAAGCCCCCGGGTGAAATGATGCAACCGCTGCGGGACCTATAGGCATTGGTCCCGTCACGATCTTGCCCCCAAAGTGCATATTTTGCATTTTTCTACGCCCTGCACTCGTTTTATCGTTTTCAAACCATGTTTGATCGATTCGGCATTAAATTTTACATCAGCTACGTCTATTCCGACATCAGAATTACTGTGTTTTGGAAAGTAAAAATAGGCAATTGGTCTCGCACCGATTTTTCGAAGTCGGAGACACGCTTTAAAGATTCTGTTACAGATTGTCAATGCTTTCGGCTTTGGTGTTGTGTCCTTCTGCTTCGAACTGGCTGGTGAGACAAAGTTCCTCCAATATGTAACAGCTGCTTATGCCCTATTATGCTATAGTCCTTTTCCAACAAATTTCGGCACGAAGGTCCCGCAACGAAAAAAAAAGAAATCAATTCAATCTTCGCGGTTTCGTTGCGGGACCTTCGAAGTTATACCTTTAAAGAATTGCCTGCCGCTTTTCGTTGGAAATGGACTATAAAAGACTCTGCTTCGAAAGTTTTTGTTAAACGTACCCTTTAGTGTCCATAAAGCTCTCTGCCAGGTGACCGTGAGAGCAAACAAAAAGAGCGTTGTTTCAACACATCATCGACACCAGTATTATTTCCCCTATTCACCACATGACCAACCACCTTTCATCCAAATCGGATTCCTTTCTGGAAGCTGTCACTGAAATCATACAATTAGCGTCACTGAACCGAGTACAGGAAGAGTACGACAGGACTGTTGAAAAGGTTCGGTATTCCTATCATTTGGTGCCTTTCTTCCTGTCTCAAAACTTGATATTTTTGTTCTGAAAACTTACGATTTTTACTGCTCAAGGCATGCTTTTCTCATCTTAGGGGGGCTGCGCCGGTGACGGGAATTTATTTCTCCATTTGAACGAATCAACTGACTATGTGATTCAAGCCAGTGCGAGTCATAACTCGAACCGAATAGGTTCTAAGCGCTCACAATACCGTATCTCAGTCGAATCGTTGGTAATACTCCGGCTGGCACCCCCCCCCCCCCCCCCTATTTGAATATTTTTGGCGGGAACTGGTGCCAAAAGTCCAAATACTCCGATTTATTTAATCTTTCCCACTCATGTTTGAGCTTACGTTCATTGAATTCTACTTGAAAAGTGCTAAAGTTAGCTAAAAAGATTAAAAAAAACGAAACATTTGGACATTTGGCGCAAGTTCACGTCAAAAATGTTTAAGTATGGGGGTACCAGCCGAAGTATTATCAAATCATTTATTTGATCTTACCAGAATGGAAACAAAATTTTTTTTAACTTACTGTTTGAATATCCTTCTTCTTCTCTTTACAGGAACTACTCCGCCTAGTTGATCTCTCCACCTTGACCAGAATTCATCAGAAGGGACTGGAAGCAGCAAAGACTGCCAATGAAACCAGTCCGAAAGAACTATCTGGATTGTTAAAAGGCTGTGAGAGCAGTCACGAAGAGTACTTTCAAGTAAGGATTTCCCTCAATCTTTCGACCCGTTTTAAGCACCGATTCGATGAAATGAAGATGCTCGTTCAAAAGCCTTCTGAGCCTGAAAAGCAGCAGAACAATGGACGACTGTCGTTCAGGCTGAAAGAGAAACCGGAAGAAGTTCCAAAGAAATTGAATGAGGAGGAGGAGAGAAAGCGCTTGATTGAGGAAACCAGATTTAGGAAGGAACACGAGGAGAAAGAGCGACGACGAAGAGAAGCAGAAGCTCGTGGCAGGCAAGAGGAAGAGGAGAGACGGAAGAAGATTCGAGATGAAGAAGAAAGACTACGGAGGATCAGTGATGAATTGGATAGGAGAGAGGAAATGAGGAGGGTAGGTACTTACAGTAATCTTTTGTAAGAAACTCTGTGGTATAGCTGTTGCCAAATCTTCACCTTACGTACTTTTCGCTACGCAAAGTTGCGTACGAAAAATACAGTAGAAATTTGAATAAAATGGCTTGCCCGCGCGTACGTAACATCGCGTCAAAAAGTACGTAAGGTGAAGGTTTTGCAACTTTTTTTGAGATATTCTTCGGTCCAAAATATTCTGCTCTCGTTCAGAGAGAAGAGCAGACGACCCGACTCCGAGAGGACAATGACCGTCAACGAATGTGGCTGCAGTTGGAACAGGAGAAGAGTCAACGTAGACGAGCCGAAGCTACCAGATACGATACTGAGCGACGTTCTTCGGTCAATCATGCCAGTGGAAGTCATTCATTTGGCACATCTAGTAGCAGAAGAAGCACCTCTGCCGGAGGATGGACCGGGACTGCCAAGAACAAAACGAGTGGGGGATTGTGGGGTGTTAAGAGGAAGTAATGAATGTACTGAATAGAAACCTGCTCCCTTTGCCGGGTTACTGTAATTTTGTTGCCTATCCTAAAAATTAACCTGGCTGAACTACCTGACCTGTTAGCATTTATTCCAACTTTTAAGTGGAACAACTCGGATCAGGCCGCTTCTTTCCTGATGTCTCAGATTCGACGACTACTGAATAAACATGTTCCAGAGATATGGGAAGTTTTATTCTCTTCTCTCGATATGTACATATGCGTCTATTTATTCCTTATTCAAGCCAATTTGCTTTCCCTGAACAACTCTTCCTCTTCCCGGAGAACCACAGGACATGCAGCCAGTCTCCTTCCGGGATGCGTCACACCAATAGCAGGCAACATGAGAACAGGACCATTTTACAGGAATTGTGGCCATTTTTCCACAGGCGACACATTGCATTCCTGACTGATTTCGACTGTTCTGAATCGTCTTCTTCCAGTAGCGCTGAGCGATGGTGAAGAAGGGCCAGCCGAGAAGAAGAGCGTCGCGGAAGGCGTGCCAGAGAAGCTCTCGATTTTGAGACTCGTAGTTTATGGTTCCTGAAAAAAAACTCTCTACTGGTTCTGTCACTCTCCCCAACTCTGTGACTGTCCCATTCTATTCTCACTTGTTCTTTCTGCGCTGCGCTCGACTTTCGTCTCGTGCCGAATTTGCGGCGGCCTAAAAAATTCATTTCGCATTTTTCTGAACTTTTTTGTTTCAAAATACGTCCCCTGACTAGATTTAGTTTTGTCATCGAAAAATTTGGAAGAAAACCGAAAAGTGACAACAAAAATAGAAGAAAATCACGATTTTTGCCCTAAATTTGCCGAAATTTCACGAAACGAAAGCGAAAGTTGCGCAGAATCAATAAGTCTGATTCTCTAACTCCCTCTCTCTCCTCGACTCACCAATAGTCGGCAGACTATTATTCCAGTTCCTCAATCCCAGTGCCTGTTCAACCAATGTACTGTATCCTCCCTTTCTCAGGAATCTCAGATAGTGCAAGATGGCGAACATTTCGTAGACGGCCTCAACTTTCCCAACAGTTCTGATCCAGGCCGGCTTCTGACACAGCTCCGGGATTCGTCTAACTAGATAGGGAAGCAGAACTGAGAGTCCGAAATGAGCGGCGACCTGAAAAATTTCCTGCTTTTAGTCAGTTAACTCACTTTGTTAGGGGTATAGTCCTTGTAGGAGATGTCTTCTTCAACCTGACCGGGAGTTGCTCCCTGAGAGATACAAGAAGACCAGAGGACAGTATCCAGAGCTAGTTCAATTTCCGGCTTGACTATTCCGAGAGCTCGAGAGACAGAGACGGGAAGACCTTCGATTGTGGATTCTAGCTAAAAAAAACTGCTTTATTTGGGGAATTTTGAACAGAATTCGTCTCTCTAGAGAAGATAGTGAGTCAACGAGTGCAGGCCTTGTCTGCGGAATCAGGCTTAAAGAATTCGTTTCCGAACTTTTCTTTAGTCAAAAGGAGTATGATAAAAAGAGTATGAGCAACTTCAGCCATTGACATTTTTCACTTTTCCAGGCAAAACAAGATCATTATCTTATTTTCCAGGCAAAGCTAGATAATTTTGATAAAAACACGCGCATGCAGTTTAATATTGCCTCTTTGTCTTTCACCAGCTAGAAAGTTCAGCAGCAGCCGTGATTTTTTCACTTGAACTCACCTGTGACAATGCCAGCTGTCTGTACTCTTCGTCCAAGACGTTGGCGTCTATTTGGTCAGCTCTCATGCATTCCCGTGCCATTTTTTCAAGAAATCTATCTAAAAAGTTAGCACATGCAAACATGCAGCAAATTAGTACATGCAGTGTGAGCAGGCAACACACATTTAGTCAATTTTGAGGAGTTTTTCGCGAAAATGATTTATAAAAACGTATCAACAATTGGAAGAGATCAAAATAAATACACATCACCTTTAGGAAAGAACTACCGATCATAATTTTTGGCGGCAAAATCGTCGACGCTGTAGAATCGGACCGAGACTTGTCGTCCGGCGAAGAAGCGATTGTTCATCACGATGTTGGCCTGAATTATTGTCTTTTTATGATAAAAATAGGGGCAAACCTTGATAGCTTGAGCAATGTTTGTGAATTCGACGAAGATGCGGACGGCCTCGTTTTCTGGAGCTCCATCTATCTAAAAATGAGAAAATTAGAAAAGTTTTCAAGGGTAGAAGAGTTCGGAAAATACAGCTGTGATATTTTGACTGGCATCGACAAAACTTTGGTATTTTAACAGCCTGTCGGATCGAAAATCTTTTCTGCACTGACCAGGGAATTTTTTTGAGCTTTTGGCTCTAGAACTCGATTCTTTCCGACATGCGACAGGAACTTTTCCGTCACTTTTCAGAGTGTAGTCAGAAGGATGCAATCCACTCTCCAAGCTTTGAAACCTGGATCTCTTCACTATGCAACGCACTAATTTTTCAGTCAGTCGCAAACAGAAAAAAAACGGTTGCTTCAGTATCAAATTTAAAAATCATAGCTTTTTGATTGCGAAAGGACACCTACGATAAATAAGCCGTGTAGCATTTTGAGAAGTAAAAAGGCAGCTTTTCTTCAGCATTTGTCAGTTCCTGTTGTGAATCGAATCCGTTCAAGGCCCTGTTTCCACAACATGGGTCAATTTACAACAGAAAGAACCATCTATTAGCAATTTTCACTCTTTCAACGAAAATTCAACAAAAAAACGAACCTTATGAACGACAATCTCATTGATCTGTCCACACTTGCTCATCTCTTCTCGAATGTCGTTTTCCAGCTCCGGATCGATCTCATTTGGTCCGACCATGTTCTAAATTACTTGTTTATATAAAAATAAGATAAAATATACATTCATCAGCAGAATCTTTGATGCGTCCTTCATCATGTTCGTCGTGTTGCCGGCTCTTTGAAATACGGGTGCCGGAGACGGCGCCGAAGCCTGCCCCGATTCGTCCTTGATCACACCCGTATTTTTGCCAATTTTCGCCACTGATAGTGCTGTTGATATGCCTTGTTCGTCTCGACCGAGTCCGGCACCTTCTTTGTATCCATACTTGCTCATGATGCTCGCTGCGACTCCCAATCCTCTCGAGGTGCCTTTTCCAAAGGCCGGCAAGAAAGACGGCTGCTTGAATTCAGGTTCTTCTTTGGGCGGTTCAGCTGCTGCGACTAGTGATTCGTCCATTGGTGGCGGGGCAAATGCGGCTCCTTTCTCTCGTTTTCGGGCCTCTTCCTTGTGCTCACGGGATAGTCTGAAAGAAGAATTGTTAGAAATAATGAAGGTATGCGGCTGTAAAATTTACTGTACCCACCAGACCTTATACTATGGGAAATAAGATCACAGATAGGAAAATATTGGCCATCAATCGAAAAAAAGAGAGAGACTTACCTTTCCGCCACCTCCTTAGCCGCCTTCTCCTTGGCTTCTCGTTCCTCCTTCTTCCTCTTGTGGATCACGTAGTCGTTCGGCAGTGCTGGCTGGTACTCGTTTTTGATGCTGGTCTCGCCGAACAGCATGAACTGAAACCATTTTTACTGCTTAGGCTTAGGCTTTTTATTAGGAACATTTTTTGTGGTAATCAGTTAGTAACGCTCATACTATCGAAATAAACGGGTTACGAATGAAAATATCCTCCAAATAGCTAAACTCCAACTTATTGAGGCTTTTTTTGGCAACAGAGCAACAAATTTTAATGAAACGGAGGCTCGCATACTAAAATTCCACGATCCGAGAAAAAAAACAAGGAAAGCAGGACTTACACTGTCTTCAGTGACGGCTTTAGGCAGAAAGGAGAGCGGGGCTCCGTCGGTAATCGGTCGTGGCTTCGGCGGAGCCACTCTCTTCATATTCGGAGCATTTCTGTTCCTGGCCGCCAGATCGATCACCGGATTCACGTGGGTCTTCTGAAAACGTAGATTTCAGGCTATTCGCTTTATTTTTGGGATAACATCAGCAGAAAAGTCGTAAAACTTACGAATGTGGCTGTGCCTGGCTGCTGACTCCGTTGATTCCGCTGGATTTGGGCCTGGAGAAAGCGCATCGTTACATCCTTGGCTCCGTCGCCTTTTGAGTCTAAAACATGATTTTTTTTCTGCAAAATGAAGAAAAAACTACCGTTGTTCGAATCCGGCCTGTTCAACATAGGCGGCGCCGAGATGACAGCCGGCAGAGGCTTTCCCGGGCCGGGATTCGCCTCGTCTTCTGAATCCGAATCGTAAAGGGCCATTTGCTGAAAAAAAGGAGAATAATGGAGGAAATTGAAAAGAGTGAGCTTATGACTTGAATAAAGACCAAATGGAAAGATTGAAATATGCGAAAAAAAAATTGTCGGAAAGAGCAAAATATTTTTTTCAGCCGCCGTACACGTTTTATCGAACTTTTTCGTCCAGAGTTTCTACTCATTTTCTTGAGGTAAAACATTGGCAATGAGACCAGTGAAATGAATAAAAAGTTACATTTAGGTAGCTCAAACTTTATTTGGTATAAAAATCTCGAGTCGTGGTTAAAAATATGCACACATTGTGACCTAAAACAATCATTAGTATGGCACCAGCCACTCCCGTCGTTAAACGATAAAAAGATACCTATTTGGGTGGGGGTAAGTGAATTATTTGGTTTGATCCTTGAGGAACTGATAGACGACTCCAAAGTCCTTGCCGGCGTAGTCGGGATGTTGAGCCAGTAGACGGTACATTTGGTGGGCTAGGGAACCGAGAGGAGTCGGAGCCTGGACGTTTGTGGCGGCGTTTTGGGCGAGTGAGAGATCCTGGAAATTGACTTTGTGAACGAGAATACGACGACTTTTTTTACATTCTGCATGGCACATTTACAGGTTTTGATCGAAACTACGCCGTCAAGGTAATAAAGAAGACTTCATTCAACGTTTTGACCTGGCTTTCTCCGGGTTGCCAGTATAAATAAAAACGTATGATCTTTTATCACTCTTGACAAGGAGATTTACAAGATTTGCAGCTGTAACTACAAGAATTGCCGAAAAACGATTACCTTGGCCATGAGAGCCGATCCAAATCCTCCCTGGTACCCTTTGCTGCAGGGAATGCCCTCAATGACTCCGGGAACGGGATTGTAGGTGTCCGAGGACCAGCATCTTCCAGAAGACGTGTTGATAATGGCAGCGAGCTGCTTTCCGGACAAGCCCATCTTGATTCCCATGTTCATCGTCTCTGCCACGCCGATCATCTCAATTCCCAGCAGCATGTTGTTGCAAATCTTGGCGGCCTGGCCGTTTCCGACCTTTCCACAATCAACCTAAACTTGATGTTAAGCGGAAAAAGAAGCAAAAAACTAACAATATTCTTGCCCATGTGCTGGAGGAACATCTTGGCCCGTTCGAAAATCTTCTGGTTCTCGCCGCTGCCGACCATAAAGGTCAGAGTTCCGGCCTGGGCTCCTCCAACGCCACCAGAGACGGGAGCATCGACGTAGATGGCATTCTTGTGACGGCAGAGGGCCTCAACTTCAATGGAGACGATCTGGTCGATAGTGGACGAGTCCATGCAAAGTGTGTCGGGTTGGATTGTCCTAAAATATGAAAATTTGCTGATTTTTGTGGACGTTTCAATATAAAACACTAAAAACTCACGCTAGAAGCCCATTGTCGGCAGTGAAGACTTCTCTCACGTGTGGGCTGCTCGGCAACATGGTGACGATGTTCTTCGAAGCGGCGGCGATATCTGCCGGGTGTTGGGCTACTTGACATCCGTCAGCCTGTATTTTTTTGTAAAATGTGTACAAAAGACCGCTTACCTTGAATTGATCGACGATTTTCTTGTTAAGATCGAAGACGATCAACTTGTGGCCGGATTTTAAAAGATTCCGGGCCATGTGGGCTCCCATGTTGCCGAGTCCGACGAATCCAACCAACGTCATTTCTGAAAGAACAAATGTCATCTGCTTTGTTGAGAAATTTGAAGAAAAATCGGAGAAGGAACAAAAGTTTAGATGCAACTGTTGCGCTAAGCACCATTGGCAGAAAATCGATAATTTTACGAGCAACATGATGAATTGAAGTGGTTGCTATCGTTTTGCGTCTTTTTGCAGTTAAAATGAAAGAAAAAATAACAAAAAAAAAGAGCCGGAAAGAACAAACTGTCAAGAGCAGCTGTTTTGAGCAGGATCAATGCTTTTTTTTGCGGGTTTCTGGTATTTCCGGCTTCTTGGGGACTGCTTTTCGTGAAATCATTGCCGTATTTACTGTGAAATAAAAGAAAGAAGCAAAAGTTTAGGGGAAATGCAGACAGGAAAGAATTTTTCGGAAACGCACGAAGAATCAACGATCGCGCCGTTTACAGTTCAAATTTCTGCACCCCGTTTCGCAGTTTTCATGTCACGTCTTTTTCCTTGGATTTTCTTTCTTTTTTTTGTCACTTTCAGTCAGTTTTTTATCAAAAAATGTGTAAAAGTGTGCGATAACAACCATTGAGCAATTCAGGGCCAAATAGGGTCTCGATTCGAAGTTTCCGATGCATTTTCGACATTTTTCTTCAAGCACCACTTTTCATTTTTACTCAGCTCAATTGAAAACTTTTCAGGCTCAGATATGCCAAAGAAGAAGACTGGCCAGAGAAAAAAGGCCGAAAAACAGCGAGAAATCCAAAGGAAAATCAGGACGGGAGAGCGGGATCTTGGAGAGCACCCATGCAACAGCCAAATGGTCAGTCATTTTTCTTCTTTCTTCGATAAGAACGCATGTTTCAGCAATGCGACAAGTGTCAGAAGGAGCAGAAGAATCGCGCCTTCTGCTACTTCTGCCAATCGGTCAACAAGCTGCCACAGTGCGCTCAATGCGGCAAACAGAAGTGCATGACGGGCGATTGTCTCATCAAACATGCTGGAAAATTTGTGACAGGTAATTTTTACAGTCGTTTTTTTTGTCTATTGAGTAGCAATAGAAGATTTGCAACCAAAGTAGACAAACTCAAAGTCTGGAACAGCTTTGTGGAGTATTTTACGTCCAAACAACGTCAACTTCTTGACATGAAGCTCGTTGAAGCGCCTACAGTTTGCTTCTCTGTAGGATTTCAGTTTGTTCGAACTTAGAAACTTTTGGCTCCGTCGATATTTGTAGGATTCGTCGTAAACTAAAAACCAGCGAAAAATACGAGCCGTTTACTGTTTGCTCTTTAAAAATAACTTTTCAACCTGCTGCCGTTCTTCCGTTCTCGTTAAAAGATAGGCTAATTTCTCAATCTTACCGTCAAAACCATGTTATTATTCAGGCCTGGGTCTCGTCGGAGCCGTCTGCGACTTTTGCGAAGCTTTCATCTGCCACGGGAAGAAGTGTCTCCAGACGCACGCCTGCAGCTGTCCTCTCCGCGACGCCGAATGTGTCGAGTGCAAGAGAGGAGTCTGGGAACACGGTACTATTCTTACTTTACCTCAAAATACCGTAATTTCAAGGCGGCCGAATCTACAAATGTTCCTTCTGTCTAAACTATTTGTGCGAAGACGACCAATTCGAGCATCAAGCCAGCTGCCAGCAGCTCGACAGCGAAAGTTACAAATGTAAGCCATTTTGGTGTTTTTAAACGAAAAAATGAATTCAGGCATGTCCTGTAACCGGTTAGGACAGTATACATGTATGCGATGCAAGATCTGTTTCTGTGAGGATCACGTGCGGCGGAAAGGAGTCAAGGTCGACAAGAATGCCAAGGAATTGCCCTGTCCGAAATGCAACTATCCCGTCAAGGAGACCAAGGACTACAGTGTATCTAGTAAGCTTTCTAGTCTCATTTTTTGCTCTGGAAGGCTTGAATGGCAAGATGATTCCACATTTTTTGCTTTAAAGTCTAGCTGAAATGAAAAAAAAACCTCATAAAACAAGACTGGATTCAAATTTGCCTACGGATCACTTGAATAATTTTTGAAAACCAAATATCGTTTAAAACTCGCTTTTTTCAAAATCAAACATTCCAATTTTCAGCTCGTCACCACGCCTTCGGCCGTCAGCGATTGGGAGAAGACGACTATCCGACGCCATCCTACGGAAGCTACAGTTACGGCGGCGAAACTGCTCAAGGGGAAGAAAACTACGACGATGACGATGATTACGAAGACTATGATGATGACGATGAAGACGACGACAGTTACGAAGACTCTTCAGAGCCGGAAGACGAAGAAGACGAGAAGAAATGACCGTGATAAGTGCCTTACTTTGTTCCCTTTTATTGATTTTCTAAATTTTATCACTTTACTTTAAGTTTAAATTTGTACCTCGTTTATTTTTGCACGCCTTTTTAGCTACCACACAAATCACAGAAGTGTTGGCAAGAGGTTGGCTGAGATTCTGTTCTTCTTTTTAGAAAACCCGTATAAATTTGGAGAAAATTAGAAGTAAAGCTAGATGAAAGCATCGCCATTGAAGAAATCCTTCAAGACGCCGCTTTCCATGGTCTCCTGCCAGGCCATTTTGCGGTCCAGATACTCGACGTGACGACCAGACTCGCCCTGCCAGCTGGGGACGAGCTTTTTGACCTGAAAAATACGCTTTTTTGGTGAGATTACCGAACCGTTTCCTAACTTTCGAAAGTTTTGCTTTACTACTCACCTGTCTCAACTCATCCCCAGATCTGATGGAATGCAGTAGAATCTTGCTGACAGGCTGAGGAACAGTCCCATTGGACGAAAACAAGAAGACTCTCTCCTCCTCCATCATTCTCCCAATCTGATGCCACAGCGCTGATCGGAAACGCTTGTTGTAGTGAAGACTAAAGTCCGATTGGAGACTCGAAGCGAAAATGGCGGCATTTCTCGTCGCGACGATCTGTTTGGCTGCCAGACGAGCGACTCTCTCCTCCCGAGCACAAGCAGCCAGCTGGACCGAAGTGGACCAAGAGGCTCCTCTGGATCGGAGCTGGGACTCCAGAAGAGCGTTCTGAAGAGATTTGATTTATAGGTATTTTTAAAGGAATGAGCACCTCAACTTCCGCCTGATTGGTGTAGAGAAAGTGACAGACAGCGGTGGACTGACGGTGGACATCCTCATTGGCAGAAGTAGAATAAAGAAGCCACTTCCTTGTCTGGTCTTCCTGGTCACAACTTGCCAGATTGGTGACACAGCGGAGTTGGTAGAGTTTGGAGAGTCTGGAACTGGGAGTGGCTGACTTTTACTGTGGTTTGATTGGGAAACGACGAGAGGGAGAACGAGAGCGAGAGAGAGTCGATAAACTGTAAAACCATCTGATTACCGACTGGATTGGCGCGCGAGACAGATATACGAAACTCATTTTATCGAGACCTATAACAGGTTGTAAGAAGTCTAAAATCTTCTTTGGTTTTGCTTCGATTCGTATCCGAAAACTGACAGACAGTTTCCGAAAAAGGCCTAGCGGAGAGTGGTGGGATAACCCCAAGCATGTGCGCCGGATCGAACCGGTCCGGTCCGCTTTTCAAATTGGACCGGAACAGACCGCGTCCTCAGCCGGTCCGAACGCATTTGCTTGGATAACCCACTGGATGTCTAAGAGGAAAACATTGGTTCAGTTCATAAAGAAAACAGAAATTGAAACTATAAAATCCGGTAGAATACAGCGAAAAAAAAACTGGTTATCTACAAAGTTCTGGAATAATGAGACAGACAGTCCTATCTCAAGAGGGGCAAAGAATCTAATCGCTGGGCTGCCACAATAGTCTCTGATTTCGGCAGACTACTGTACATAGGTCGACTAGTTTTTACAGTATCCACTTCAGAGTTCAGTGGAATGATTAATCAGAGTACAGGGGCAGACAAAAAAGTTCAGTCTACCCACCTCGTCGGTTCCACAAGCCACAGGGCCGCCTCTTCCGGATCACTCTGACTGTTATCCAGCAACTTGTCCAGTTGAGACACGACAGGGGAAATGTAGATCAAAATTGAATTCAAAAGCTTCGAGCCTCTCCACTCGTCCACGAGACGATGAACCGCGTCGAGACCCATTAGAGCAACACCCATATCATTTTCACGGGACAGGTAGCCAAGAAGATAGACATAAAGGTGAGGATGTTCCGAATGTCCCAAGAAGATCTCAGCGTCTACTATCAGTTGCATTCGAGACTTTGAGGGGATTTCTTGGGGATTGTGATGGAGCTGAACATTTTTGTTTTGAGAAAAAAAAGAGACGGGAGTACCTGTCTGGCCAGCATTCTCCAGTTACTGTAGTCGTAGTTGACTCGGTAGGGGAAAGACCATTCTGGATTGGCTATCAGAGGCTGACTGGCTATGAGTTCGACGTCGGCGAAGGAAAGGGAACGGTTTTTGAGCCAGAACTGTCGCATTACCTGAAAGAGGCACTGTTACTGTAAAACAAGAAAACAAGAAAATTTTATGCGGGCCCATATCCGACAGAGCAAAGCAAGATCTAAAAAGTGTCAGAAGTCAATAAAAAGGCCTGAGAAGATAAAATGATGCTAAACGAAGGAAATATATTTTTTGATCCATGATACCCCCATAATGGGTTGACCGCGCCGTAGCCACCCAAACTTCGGAGGCGCATATCTCCAAAAATTTTCATTGTGACTCCCTTGTCCTATACAGGATTATGTAGCCTAGATTGAGCTCTTTCAAATGCGAAACCGAGCGATTTCTTCAAAACCATTGGGTTAAGTTGCAAAAGTTGCAAAAGTGACCTGAAGTTGGTCACTTTTGCAACTTGGACCCTCCTTATCTCAGCGAGGAAAAATCGGGTCGCGGCTATCAACGTTTTTTATCAAGACCTTCAAATTTGTAATTGGACGTTCTGTGAAAAGCGGCTGGGATGTGCGCTAAATCGCTCTATTTCAAATAAATAAAAAATTGCTTCAGCTAAAATTCAAATATCTTTCTTTACTAAAATGCAATGGTGTCCGTCTGTCTGTCTGTAGTGGTGTCTGCACAGTTGTCGAGACTAGCGTAACATGTCAAGTATTGTCATATTAATCTTTTATCGAATGAGATAGTTTTTTGAGGGGAACGCGTCTGGGTGAATCTAAACCATCTAAAGCGCAATGGTGTCAAAATCAGGACGGCCGTTGTTACGTACTTGAGCGCCGAAGGCGCAAGGGCGGCGAAAGCCGTCGTAGACGGCTGGTTCTAATTCTAAAGCTAACCCGTCATACACCATCAGATAGGGCTTGCTCACATAAATTTTTTCTTTTTTTGGAAAAGCTATTTTTGTTCATCTTACAAAAAGTTATTCCAGAAATACAACATTTTTTTTTTCGAAAAAATTACGCTCACACCTGATATTACTGTCACTGTTACTGTTCCTCACTCTCTCTCCTTGACCCACCTGTCCCTCCGTACTCTTGACTGATCCAAACATGTAACTGAATGGAATGCTCCAGGTATCAGTCGGATCCAGAGCCTTCCTCGGAATCCTTAGTTCCTCTCTTCTGAGTTCAGACCTCGGTACAGTAGGATGTACCAGCTTCCTCCTCTTCTTCTTGACTCGTTTCTTCGGAACCTGTCCGATCCAGTCCTTTGGAAAGTCATCGAACAAAGAGTCATCGAATGGAGTGGTCGTCTCTTCCACATCTCTTCTGGTTCTTCGTTCTCTGATCTCCCTGAAAAAATCAGTTAAGACCCTTGACTCTTTTCTACGACTCACACTTCAGGCTCCTTCAGAAAAGCCTTGTACTCATTCTCGACCGCTTGTTTTTGGGATACTGTAATCATATCAGACTCGTAGTTTCTTCTGAAATTATCAATTGTAGATAGTATGGACTCAGGCGACTTACTGGACAGTCACGACTGGCAGACCCTCATTGACCAGCCAGCTTTCCATAACTTTCGACAAGGGCTCGTGTTCTGCTCCGTGATCGGCATGGGATGGAAGAGATTCCCACAACTCGTCTCGGGAAACGGAACGGAAGGCGTTTTTCCGAAGATACCTGGAGTTGAGAGGAATTACATTTCTGTTACTGAGGACTGAAAAATGTAACATGGGGTGTGTCCTGTATACTTGGGCGACGCGACTCGATTCCGAGTCCTAATCGACTCGACTCGAGATGGTCCTCGATTCCGGATTCGAATCCGAGTCGAGCCAAGTAAAACATCGTTTCTAACGGGCTGTAACTAATATTTCGCGTTTTATAGTTGTTTTATAGTATTTCATTTTCACGCTAGTTTCTAAAAACCTTTTTCGAAATTTCGACTCGAGTCGACTCGGAATCGACCCGACTCGGATTCATATCCGGACTCGACTCGACTGGACATGGTCTACGAGTTGGACTCTAATCGGAATCGAGCGAGTTCGACTGTTTTTTTTGGACCGGAACAGATGTCCTACTGAATACAGACAGAAGGTAATGAGACTTCGTCCCTTTAAAGGACCTCCAACACTCCCAAAATTTCAACAATGTTCCGTTTTTTGCTCCTTCTCTCCCTGCTTCCAGTGGCTCTGACCTTTCTCTGCTACAAAGGTTACTTCTTCTCAGTAATAATTTGATTAAAATTCAGGCCAAAAGGCTCCTGTTAGATAAACTGTCGACAAGATAGAATGTGACGGACTGCTATACTTTTACCTACACTCAACACGGACGAACACTTCCCAATATTCGTCCACCGGACGGACTGTTCGACAAACAGCGGACACGGCTCGAACATTTCGGAAAATTTCATTCAAAACAAGTTTTATGGCAAATCAGGTGCTTTGTACCTTCAATCAAATAAGTCTTCATCAAGTACTGATTTGATGAAACGACGGAAAGAAGTTTGGAAATGTCCGGGCCGTGGAAAATTAATTTTAGATTTTGGCACTGAGAAAGGCGAATTTTTTGACAATTTCTAGTGCAAAAAGTGTCCGTGTTTGTCCGTCTTTTTAAGTCTGTTCGAGGCTCGAACAGCGAACTTTTGCACTTTCCTGTTCGTCATACAAAGCGGACACAGACTCTCCCGATGCTCGACGCCGAACACGGACTGTTCATGTTCGTGTCCGGCCCAAACGAAAAGTTCCAGACTTTTCCCTTGTCTAGCCGCCTCATTAGTTCCTCTTTGTATTCTGTTGCCCGCAGAACACCCAATAAATTCAATGTTTTCAGCCACTTTCTCAACAATTTTCCGAAGAAAACCACCCCTACAAGATGAAACTCCTCTTCCTCATCTTCCTGCTAGCGACTCTCGTCTCTGGAATCCATATTGATACTACGCAGTGCGGTAATAATAGTTCACGTTCATAATAGTTCAACACTTTTTCAGAGAACTTTATTAAGTGCCACGACAAGTGCAACTATGATGAGCTCTGCGAGAAGTACTGCATTCAGATTTACTCTGAAGAGGTTGAAAGGTGCTTCTGATGGAAGCCAGTTTTAGTCAACTCACACGGTCCTACTAACGAAATTGTGCTACTTGAAATAAAATATTGCATCAATATTGTTGTGGTTGTGGTAGCAAAAATGGAGAGAGACAGGAACAAAGAAAGAGAGACAAGTTCTGTTCAGGTCAGGAAACATTCTCGACCTCTATCTGCAACAGAACAAGTTGTATACTCTGTAGAGAGCATAATTTGAATTGGCCCGCGCTTTTTTCATTAGAACATAATTTGAATTGGCCCGCGCTTTTTTCATTAGAACTTTTTCAAACCAAATTGGCGGGAATTTAGCTGCGTAGGACAATACAGCACGTAAATGTTGGATACTCAGTCAACCAAAAAGCGTGGGCCAATTCAAATTACAGACTTTACGAGATGGTTCTCTTGTTCAAGGACCCGAACAGCCTAAGCCTTGCTAGCATGGTCTCGGTCAACACTGACACGGGCCCGGTGCTACTCTCGATCTCTATCAGCAACAGAACAAGCCATCAGTGAGCAAATTGCACGAAATGGTTATCTAGTTGGCTCAATAACTCGAATAGAGAGACAACGAGACAGACTTTTCCACCAGACATTTTATGAGCCTGTATACAAAGTTCTAGACGTTTCCGTTGTCTAGCCGCCGCATTAGTTTCTCTTTGCATTCTGTTGCCTGCCGAACACCCAATAAATTCGATGTTGCCCCCACTTTTTCTCTCTTTCTTGAAGAAAAGCAAGCCTTCAAGAGGAAAGTCCTCTTCCTCCTCTTCCTGCTCTCGGCTCTCGCCTCCGGAATGCCGATTCATGAAAAGAAGTGTGGTATTAATAATTTTAAGCTTAGCACACTACCATTTCAGAATGAAGTGTCTCCGAGACTGCGAACTTATGCTTATGCTCCAAGCCCGAAGAGTACGAAAGATGTTTCCCTCCGAAGTCTGTCGAACCGTGAAATAGCCTCATACAGTAAAGGATTATCATGTGTTGTTTTACTTCAAATAAAAAGTTGAAGGATCATGAGACAACGCGACAGAAAGGTTGGACGAGAAACAGACAGAAAGAGGCCTAATACAATTTCCATCCCTCACATTAGTCCTCCTCTGAATATTGCCATTCGCCAAATTCTCGGACTTTTCCACTCTTACATGTCATATTCTCAAAAATCTTTCAAATTATGATCCTCAACCTTATTTTTCTGCTCTCGACTATCAACGCTGCCCAGCATATCGAAAGACCAAAGTGTGGTCAGTATCAAGTTCTAGCATTCAATTGTTTCAGACAAGTACAGAAAGTGCCTCAAGAACTGTCCAGATTGCTGTATAAAGGGATGTGGTCTGCCTCTTCTTCACGACTTTAAACAATGTGCAAACTGCAAACTGGTGAGGGAAGCCGGTTGATTGAGGAATACAATGGTGAAATCTTCCTGGACGATACTGATTTCCAGTCTTGAGAAGGCTAGTAAAATTTGATTAGATAGATAGATAGATATATTCATTTGTCGTATGGGACAAAAATTAGTAGGGAAAGGGAAGGGGAGCAGAGGGCGATTTGGCGAAATTTGGTCTAAACACAGATGCACTCAAGGCTTTGCCAATGACCGGAACGATAGTGCTACAAGCCGTAAAATGAGAAAGAGCAAGGAGAAAGTCTCAAATAGAACACGTTCCTTGTCTTAACTCAAAATACACCTCTCTGGGCTGCAGAGTAGCACCCCCGAAGCCACCAATGGTGCATTATATGGCACAAAACTTGCTTGAGCTCAAACCTATCTATGTGCTTTTTGACAAAATGTGGTATTTGTTCAGAAGAGAGGCAGAAAAATGGAAATTCTGGTCCGATGACAAGCTGAAATGAGACAGAGAGGCCTAGCGAGTTCCAGTTCAGTCCGAGCAAGCTCTACCAGTACTGAGAGTAGAGAAAAGTCAATTTACAGTAAACTACCGAATAGAGAAAAAAGGCCCACCTTTTGACCCCGCTCCTGAAGTCGATGTCACTGACAAGATCCCTGATCATTCTGACAAAAACACATCCTTTTGAGTACAAATGAGTCGCATGAAATGTGTTCTCAACATCCTTCTCTGTCACCATTTCCTTGACCAGAGGGTAACGTTCTTCAGCTGACTAAAACTTTTTTTTTAGATTTAAGGGACTGTACTACCTGTTTCTTGAACAGTTGAGCCAGCCTCGTGTAGTACTCGTTGTCAGTCAACTTCGGATGTTCTTCGTGAAGAAAATCCAGTACAAAGTAAGTTGCAAAGCCCTCGTTGAGCCAGATATCGTCCCAATTCCTCATTGTGACCAGATTTCCGAACCACTGATGAGTGAGCTCGTGAGTCACAATTTTCTCAATTTTGTACTCGTGGTGCTTTCGGTCTACTGTCAGATTGGCGCTGTCTAAAAATTCTTTCTTTCTGTCTCTCTTCTTTCTCACCTTCCAGAGCCGGATCCATCAGAATCGCCCTATAGTCAAAAACCACCAGTCCCCAGTTTTCCATTCCTCCGACAGGAAAGTTCCTAGCGGCGACAAAGTCCATCTTTGGGAGAGGGTACGGAATCTGTGAGTCATTTTGGTGAGGTTTACTGTTGCTTGACTCACTTCCAACTGATCTTCGTGCCTGTCAAACATGGTCGGACTGAACTGGGCAGCGAATCTGGCGGAAAGAAAGTCTTCTTTGTGAGTCCAGATGGTCAAGGGAATGTTCCTTTCGGTTCGCATCTCGAAGGGTTGGAACTCTCCTGAAAGCGAGCGTATCTCTATACCCCGTTCAAATTTAGCGGGGGAAATATGGAGGACTGAAAATTGATGATTTTTCGTAAGTTTTTAGGTCAATACATTCCCAGAGAAGTTCCTAAGAGTTCTGCAGAAAAGCAAAAAAGATTTAACCTGAAAGGATTCGAACCTGTCCCATATTTAGATTTGTTGTCCGATTACTTATCCACTAGGCCACGCGGAAAAGCTGGGCGACTGCTTTTCCCGAATATATGAAGGGCAAAAGTGTACTAATACACAGAGATAATGCACAATAGGGATGCGCCTGTCTGTCTGTCCCTCTGACTCACCAACTGCAAAAGCCAAAAGATAGGTCGACATGGGAGGAGTCTCCTCAAAAGAGGACGTCACTACCGTCTCAGGATTTCTTGGAATCTCTTGCTCCTCATCCTTCCTTCTCAGCATGTTTGAAAGAACAGTAAATTTAGCCCTATGCAGAACGGAAAGGTTGAAAGTTGCCGAAAACGGTACTTTTTTTAAAGCCAAAACATGTTACCATACCTTGAATCCGGGCTCATCCCAGCAAGGAAGGAAACTTCTCGCCAATGTTGGTTCAAACTTTGTCGTAAAAGAAGAAACCACAACCCGATCTTCTTCTTGACTTCTCTCCAAATAGCAATGTATTCCTCCCGGATCAATTTCATCGCAGATTGTCGTGTTGAACTCCAACTCCAAGATATATTTCCCTCTTCGCAATTGTTCTCTCAACAAGACGCGGGCAAGATTCTTGTTTTCTTCTCGCTTGATCGTTCGGGGGTAGATTCGTTTGCCTGGAAATGCAAAAGTAGATTGCTAGGGACCAGGTTAAACACTCGAAATGATAATTTTGGATAGCTGAGGAACTTCAGGAAGGGGGATGAGCTTGTTTAGTTTGTTAAAAAAGAGAGCTCGACCGTAACCCATTTAGTTCGCCGCGAGACCGGAATAACACCAGTAAACTTGGCTGAGTATCCTACGTTTGCATGTTATAAGGGTCTCGCGGGGAACTAAATGGATTACGATATAGCTCTTTTTTTGAACAAACCATAGACTGTCTATGAGTAAGAAACCGTATTCCCTGATCTCAGAACGTATACTAACGATTCGGAGCGACATGTGGTTCGGATTGTTCTGGCTAAAATTTCCGTGGTATCATCCCTAGATTAGGACAAAAACTGATCTTTTCAGGATACTAGACAACTAGAAAAAAATTATAGGTCTCGCCAAAATGACCTTCAAATTTTGGTTCCGCGCGCCAAAAACTTTTTCACTATTTTTCTGGTTTCTTTTTGTCATTTTTTCTCGTAAATTGTTACAGACGGGTACTGTAACAAAAAACCCACGATACTGTTAAAAAAAACTGGTAAAAATCCGTGGTAAAACCCGTAAAAAGTGAGAAATAGTTTTGGCGCGCGGAAACAAAGTTTGAAGCTCATTTTGGCGAGACCTATAGAGGACATCTACCAATTCGCTGCCGTTCTCTAAGACAATGTAAAGGACTCTTGAGAAACAAATTGGTTTACGTTCTGCAGATCTGATTGACTGTGCAAAAACAGACTCATGGATACCGACGATACCGACTTCCATGAATATCAAAAACTCACCATCCTTCAATAATCTCAGCCGCTCAATAGCAACTTTCTGCCCGACATGGAAGAGAACCTCATTGTCACTGGAGTTTCCATAAGAGTCTAATTGGATAGAGAGATTTCCTCTGACGAAGCGGTCGTCCGAGAATCTTGTGAGATCGAGCTGGAAATTAGGTAGACTTTAAAGGACTGTCCACCTCCTACCAAGAGATCATAATGTAGAGGCAGTACGTGAAGAGGCAACGGAACTAGGAGAGAATCGGTCCTCTTCGAATTCTCCCTCCCGCCATGAAGTTCCTCCAAAATTTCATAGGATTCCAGAATAGGCGGGTAGACTTCATTCAAGGAGATCAACTTCTTTGGCTTTTCTTGCAGCTAAAAGGACTATTCAAAAAGAAGAAGTTTCTTACAGGAATTAGTCGTTCGGTAACCTCACGAAGAATAGGCACCGGAGGAGGGGTTACTGGTTGCTCGGGTGGTGATTCGGTTAGCTCGACGGCAGGCTCTTTGGACGGGGTTAGCTGTTGCATCAACTGCAAAGAAATGACGTGCATATTGGTTATTTTGTGGCTCGTTTCAAGTTTTTTCAGCGTGTCATCATTCCGTCAAAATACATCAATTGAATGGTCGTGCGAATAAGTTAATCATCAACTCATTCGCACCTGTCCCTACCAAACCAAACTCGTGCTCGTTCGCAACCTAACTTATCTCTTTGCTCACTGTTTCTCGTTTCCTTCCATGTTACAATACAGTAATGGTCAACCGGGTTGGCTATCGGTGATAAGACGGGTTTCCAAGCACAAGTGTCAACGAAGACTCGAAAGTTCTTCGGAAATTTCACAGCCTTGGCGGTGAAGACAAAAATCTTCACACAAAGTTTATTATGCTTTAAGAAAAAAGATTTTAGAGATCACAAGGAAAACTACCAAAGGATAGAGTCCCAACAACAACACACTAGAGTCACACACAACTAACTAGCTGGTGCAAAAGTTTGAAAAGGTGCGGCGATAGAAAGTTGGCGCGCACGACGACGGGTTACGGTAACATTATAGCGGGAGATTCAAATGAGGGAAATAAGATGGAATGAAAAAAAGGGGCGAGCTAACGGTATTCCTGACAATACGCATCTCTAACTGAATCGCATGTCACTTTAGAGGTCATTTTTCATTACTTTGCCCTGATTTAGCTAACAAAAATGATGTATGGAAAAGTACAGATCAAAAGCTGCGACTTTGCAGAAAAAAGAGGAGGTTTCCTAGCATGAGAATGAATCTCTTGGCTAAAAGTTGAAAGTTACAATCTTGCTAGAAGACAGGACACTCTAATGTTCAAACTTCATCATTTTGTGTTAGTTTTTATCTCACCAGATCGGATTCTCATGCAGTGATTTTCCTGTTCCAGGAATTCTTCAGCCTGATTTCAGTCAGTTAGTCGTGAAACCATTCCCATCCCAAACCATACTCATGCACATTCGTTCCATTCATATCACTCACCTTGTCTCTTTGCTCACTGTTCCTCTGATCCTCCTCCAGCCAATGTCCAATCAAGAGAGCAGTTCCAATCGAGGCGCCTATGACAAAGATCAAAAGTATCGGAATAATGCAGTTTCTCGGAATCAGTCTCCTTTTCCTCACAGAGAAGTTTGAGTCTAAAAAAATGTTTTTTTACTCTCTCTCTTTCTGTCCTCCCACCTGGACTCCCACAAAGCGGATGATGTCCATTCCTCAGAGGAGTAGGCGAGGTGATTGAGACATTTGAGGTCGGACTTTGAAGAGGCTCGACCTCGTCGACACAGGTCTCTCTCGTCTGGCTCATGAGGGTTCCATCGTCTAGATAAATTGTCGATATTTTGGTTTTGAGCCAAGGTGTCAGGAGAGACATGATGGGGAGACATATGATATCAGGTGATGATTATTACGAGAGGAAGAAGAGAGGTCTCGTGGGAGTAAAGGACAAGTAGGAGGAATGACTTGTCAAGTTTTTGCGAGTTCGCAAAGAAGGAGAGTTGGCAACAGCCAGGATTTTGTAGAAGGTTCTTATATCTTTGAAAATGAGTCAAAATTGCGTTGTGAAAGCTGAAAGAATCCGAATAAAATACCGTAAAAGCTCTAATAGAAACATTTTGTACGCCCTGTACGCATTTTTTAGGATTGATAAATTTTTTTTCCAACTTTCCGACCTTTTTTCCCATACAGGTAGACATCTCAGCCACAAAGGAAAAATAAAATATAAATTTAAAAATTATGTCTTCACCCCGAAAAAGTGCGTACGTAATTGCGGACAGGGGTGCTTCTATTAGAAGAAATACGGTATGCCTGTTACTTCCTTGTAGTTATCGTCACGTCACTTAAAGTTTTGAACAGGAAAAATTTAGCAAAAAAAATCAGCAAAAAATCACAACGATTCGGGCGGATGAATTTGTTCTGACACCAGATAAAAAGAGGCCTGAAATCTGATCCTCAACTGAACTACGAGCCGATTTCATTGGGCTGCAAACAAACAGAAACTTTTAAGTACTAAATATTAAAAGCTCCCTGCTAATTGTTCCCAAATGTGTGTGACCGGAACCACACACAAACAGAGACAAATAATAGGGCCAATTCCTTTGCTCACGATCAAGCTGAGGAAGGAGGGGAGAAAGGAAGAAGAGTCAACAAAATGATCAAACAGGACAGACTGAGAGACAGGTTAGTATGAGTGATAGAGGGGGGCAATTGACTGATCACAGTAATTATGGGTCGTATTTGGGGACAGTCGGCGAGAAGTATAGAGGGAGCGGCGGCCTTATTTGGTCAGGAGTCTCTGACCAAATGACCACAGCTGCCACTTTTGACGGCGGATTGGCGAAGGAGGGAAAAAGTTGGAGAGGAACACCTGCAGTTCTCGGAAACTGTCTTTCTATACCCCAACAGTTTTTTTTGTTCTGCATACTTTTTTTTTGTTCTGCATACGTTTCTTGCCCTGCATACTTTCGTTATATAAACAGGGGAAATGGCCGATCTCTTGATCATGGAAAGTTCCATTTGACGACAAGAAAACAAAAGAGGGAGATCTGATGTTGTGGAAAGCTACAGTCTATACTTGGGCGCCAGAGTCAAAGGCGCAAACCTGGTGTCACGTTTTGCTCAAAATTCTCTTGATACACCCTTGGCGTCATTTTTGTCATAAGTAGGTGCAGCCCCAAGGAATCTCCAGCAAAAATGACGCCAAGGGTGTACACGTACTCGTCAACTCGACTCGACTCGAGTCAGATTCGAGTCGAGCCGTTTTTCTCGAAAATTTCACTGTACACCCTTGGCGTCATTTTTGCTGGAGATTCCTTGGGGCTGTACCTATTTATGACAAAAATGACGCCAAGGGTGTATCAAGAGAATTTTGAGAAAAACGTGACACCAGGTTTGCGCCTTTGACTCGGGCGCCCAAGGATACTACAGTCCTTATTAATTTCAACAAAAGAGCTTTGGGCCAGTAGTCATTTTGGGTACTTTGAGTTACGCAAAATTGCGTACTAAAAATGTAGTGGAAATTCGAATATGATAGCTTGCAAGCGTGTACGGTGAAAAGTACGTAATGTGACAGTTGGTACAAGATTTAGTTACTACTTTTTGGGATCAAAAATGTAGCCAAAAAAAATTTTGTTAAAAAAAACGAAGGAGAAAATTGTAAAAAAAGACACGGCAATAAAGCATGAGGGAAAGCAAAAAGTAAGACCAGAAATGATGACGGGCGACGGTAAAAATATGCAATGAAAAAAGTTGCATAGATATATTGTGCGACGGTCGGTACTGCCTGGCAAGTGACCGGGTAGTGTGAAGATGTAAACAACACAAATCATGGTTCAAGTGTCAAATTTAGATTTACGACAAGTTGCGAATCCTCTCGTAAGAAGGTAATGAGAGTAGAAGGAAAGATCCCCTGATCCAGTATGCAACAGTAATCGTTATTTTTATGAGCTCGTTCAGTATGAATACTAGAAGATCACAAATGGTTCAATCCAAGCAAAAGTGAGCTGCCGGATCCAGAAAAATCGAGGAGCTATTGAAACCGGCAGCTACTAGACACTTCAAAGTCAACAATGGAACTTGTGGAGGGAGGAGGTGCGGAGATAATGCTATAGCAACCTCCTCTCGGAAATTACTGGTCATCTGTCCTGAAGGATTAGAGATGGACAAGCGATTAAGAACACACGGTAGGGGGTCATCAAGGGTTAGTAGCAGGTGCGGGTAAATAGAAGGAAGGATCTGGAGGGAGTGACTCTTTCGGAACATGAGGTCATCTGGTTCGAGACAGGGGTTATGACGGCTGGCGCCGGACAAGCAGCTGGACAGAGAGAGGAGGTGGTCGAGAAAGGGGGACAGAGGGACAGAGGGACAGAGGGACAGAGAGACAGACTATCGAAAGAGCACTAGACCCCAAAAATAGAACCAAGAATGACTACAGCTCAATTTTTCAAGTGTTCTCGCCTCAAAGAGGCTGCACAATTATCTCGGCTAGAGTCACAATGACTGGATTCAGACTGACATCTCACAGCAGGAGGCCCCATTGTTCTGGAGCCTAAATATCAGGCCAACAAGTCATTTTATGCTAAGAAAGAATTCAAAAATCTAGTGGCCGTGGCTTTCGAAAAAGGAGAACACAAAATGGCTGAGCTGTGAGGCCCGCCTCAAATTCAATCACAACGGGACACAGGGGTAATTTTTCGCGCGTAAAGTTAATGTTTACGCTGCCGGGCCGGAAGAAAGAGAGACTGGTGTGAGAAGAATCCTGGGAGAGAGATTTGACCGGAGATAAGAGACATGAGTATGAGACAAGAGGTGGGACGGTGTTGTTTTTAGACTGCGATGGGGTCGGTCACTGACGGCTGAGTCAAAGGCCATGGGACAGAATTTTGGCATTTCAAGTAAGAAACACATGATTGGGAAGTTGGAACTGTTCTTTTTTTTAGACAATTTCATTTTTTAAACAGGTTTAAAAAATAATTTCCAGTAAAAATAATAGTTTTTGGAAAGTTTGGAAATGAAAAGTTTTCTGGAAAAGTACGAGAGGAACATCAAGAAAAAGAGAGACACATGTGTAGTGCGATAGAGACGGATGACTCTCGACTACATAAAAGAGAAACATATGAAAAGTGCGAGGGCACCAGGAATCGGAAGGAGCCTGGGATCAGCTGTTTTTCTACACACACATGCTTTCGGTTATGATGAGCGTGGCGAGCGAAACGACGCTGTAAAGCCTACGCACTCCGAATGACCGTACGAAGCGATGAGACCCAGGCGTAATTAATGACACCATCCCGAAAGAAAACTGAACGTGTGTGTGTGACGCTGGTGGTCGCTGGCGGTGGGCAGGTTGAGCTGATTTTAGCCAATTTACCGGTTCGAGGGCTCACTCTAAACCGTCAGTGAATGAACTTTTTCAGATAGTGGACAAAACAGAGCACTTGAAGGGAGAGGAAAAGATATTTGGACGGAAAATATAGGGAGCAGAATAGTTTGAAAGGTTGTTTCGACCAATAGACAGAGTAATGAAAATATTATACGACACTAAGGATCCCAGTCCAAACCCATTCAGTGGTCTGTTCCCGAAACTACCGTCCTCGGTCTTTTTACTGTCCCGATTCAAAATAAGTAGACAAGACAGGGGAGATTCTTCTGAAACTTTGTAAGGCCTACTGGAAGCAACCACTTTTTCAGCCAGTTGGGAAAGTTTTTTATACGTTCGTCTGATGGGGAGTGTTGTGAAAAACATTTCTGGACTGTATGGGATTCAGGGAAGAAGAGAAACGCAACAAACTTCAAATAATTTTAAAAACTATAAGAAGAGGAGCCCATGACAATCGTTCAAGCCAAAATCTGAGCATCACGGAAGTTAACACTGAATTTACTACAGATGGTTAATGACAGGTTGGTCTCTGAGAAAAAGGGGTGCAAAATCAGAAGGTTTGAAAAAAATATACGAGTGAGAAAAGGTCAAGACATCTAAAAGTTCCAAAAGATCGAGAAATCTTTCCCATAAAGGGGGAGTCAATCGGAACGACTGACTCCACTTGCCATTCGTTCCCAGAAGAACTCATCGTTTGGCGCTCGGAACCCTTTGTGACAGATGACGACCACCTTTGCGTGTAGGCCTCTCCTTCCAGTGGGAGGAGAGGCCGTGGGAAGAACTTCCCGCAGTCAGTAATCCCCACTAGGATTTGCCGATTTTACGGACGGTTGGGTCCAGAAACTGAGGCTTCAAAGAGGGAAAAAATTCTCTGATAATTGAGACTGAGGGGAGATTGAGCCAATTAGCATAGGAACAGATGACCGGGGAGGCAGCTGCCACTCCTTAACCTGGCGATTTCGCGCCTCTCTCAATTAATCCGGAGAGGTGTTACACACACACGAACGACTATCAGTCGTTCAATCAAGAATGAGAGAGGGAGCCGCAGTCTGAACTGCTGACAAATTGATACGGATTGAGTGCAAGGTCTACCAACTGTTGACCAGCAACGATGTCTCCATGTGCCACAAGAGGAAAGTGTTTAACTCCTGCATTGAACCGGTCCTTCTTTACGCGGGAGAAACTTGGACGCTACGGAAACGTGACAGTGGTAAACTTGTGGTGGCACAGAGGAAGATGCTGAGCAGATTCTTAGCAGTAACTCGGCTTCATAGGAGAACGAACGACTGGTTAATGGAGAGGACGAAGGTAACGGATATAAGAGAGAGATGGGCTAGAATAAAATGGGACTTCGCTAGAAAAGTGACTCAAAAAGATACGTGGACTAGACGAGAGCTAGAATGGAGATCATGGAGAGCTGTCAGGCCTATTGGACGACCAATGCCACGGTAGAGTGAGTGCTTCACCAGCGAAATAGGACAGAATTGGTCGAGATTGGTAAGAGAGGATCCATGTCAATATGATCAGTATAAACTGCGACACGTGAATTCGTTGAAATCGAAATAAATTTGAATTTGAGTGCAAGGGAGAGTCGTTGATTTTCTGGAAAAAAAATAAGGGTTCCACTATTCCAGAAAGTTACCAGCCGGCTTCGCCGCCTGTCGGCGCCTTTTTTACTTGTGTTTTCTTCTTTACTTGTGATCCGTTCCCAAGTCAACCGACCTTTTCTGATTCCTACTGTCCCCTTCCCCAGTCAACCGATCTCTTCTGTTCCCTTCCCCAGTCAACTGATCCTTAATGATGCCTTTTCCGGCTATCGAATCTCTCTCTTTCTCTATCTGAACTAACACAAATCAACCAGTCCCTCCTAATCCCCTAGCGGTTACCCTGACTCTATTTCCTATTAATAATTTAGCAAAAATATTTGGCGAGGAGTCGAACCCGGGTCGTCTGGGTGAAGACGGCGACTCTTAACAATACACCAAAATTTCAGGTCCCGTACAAACAAACAAATAAACAGAGTCCACGACAGACACCATTGCGCTTTAGTAGTAGAGATATGTCTTGAAAGCTTTTGTCACGTTTTGTCAAAAAATCTTTATATGTTTCTATAGAAACTTTATAAAACAACTTTAAAACTTCATAGAAAAACAAAACATATAAAAACTTAGAAACGCTTTTGTCAAGTGAAGAGACTCAGTTCTGGGTATGCTGCTTCTGCTGGATGGCTGCTTCTTCTGGTCAAGACTACTACAATGACTCTTCTATCGTTTCCTCCACTTCCCCTTCTCTACCAGGTGATGTGTTCCATTTTCCTTTGAAAGTAGATATTACCAAGACACTGACAGTCAGACATTGCGAACAGTAGCGCCACAGTATGTACACTTCGCGACCTTTTGCAATAGAGCCTGCAACAATGGCCGCTAGCTCGTGAATCCGCCACATGCTAGCAGCCGTCGTCAGATGGTACGTCATGCTCAGATTTCCTAGGTTCTGAAGGTCGCCCATGAATCCATAGCGGTGTTTGGTATAGTTCTTGGTGCTTCCTTCGGTCCCGTTTCGGGAAAACTGATAGTGCTCTGCGCAAAAGTTCTTCAGACCCTTAGACAGACATTTCTGACAGATACATTTCGAGATGTTTGTTTTCCACAATTTTCAGAGAAATGTGAAAACGGACCTCTAGTGGAAAGAAGTCAAGAGAAGAGTAACCAAAGCACTGAACGCCTGAGGATTATGACGCCATATCGGTCAGTTGCTGACTCTTCGCAGTACCTACCGTATTCTAGGAACGAGACATGTACAGTTGCTGAGACGACCATGGGTCTCAGTACGACGCAACGGCAATGAGCACGCGATTCGTTCAACTGACAGTCAGTCTGTGTGGACGACTGATTATGGACCATTGACAACTAGAAGACGAAGACGATGGAAACAGAGAGACTCTTTCTTCCACCGTCGCTAGCAGGACACGATTTCTCTCCAACTGTATCAAGAAGCAGTCTTCGACGAGGAATATGGATTCTCGAGGTTAGCGATTTCGATATTTCATAGAAAGGAAAAAGCACTGTAAAAACCGCCACCTCAGTCAGATCCAGACTATTGTCTAACACTTCTTCGAGAACGTCTCGTTCCTCCGCAGTCATTTCTATTAGTAGGTCCATGTGAAAGATCGATAGAAGTTTCTCTGCCAATATTTGGTGCTAAACTTATCCCCAAAAAAGTAGTCAGAAATCCTTTATTCGCAAAGAATCGGTCAATATCTACCAGGCTTGTACCTGCCGCCGCTGGGAGGAGCCAGAGGTCGGGCTACGTATCCTCTAACTCCAGGGGAACGACGTTCACGAGTCGGAATCTCTTCTTCGTCCTCGTCGTCAGCTGAAAATCTTGCCATCCTGACACCTCCATCAGGACTGGCGCTAGTCGAGGAAGTTGCGTACATGTCGGAAGAGTTTGAAGGTTTCGGGCTCTGGAAAACGAAAATGAAAGAAAAAAGACAGAAAACTGACTGTGGTTTCGACAGTAGCCTGAGCAGTTCCATTGTTGTGGAGACAGACGAAGAAGAGGGCAAATAGAAGAACACGCATGTCTGGATGACTGTCTCTTGACTACCTGTGACTTATAAACCCAAAGACCAGTCAAAAACAGGGACGAAATGTTCATTCGGCGAAGGGGGAGAACAATGGGTATATTGTCACTTCTCAGAGGAAGAAGAGGTCCCCGCTGCCCTCGCCAGACGTCTCTCCCGAACTTTCGGCTGGAAAATATGTTGAGAGATTTAAATAGACTTACAGGTTATGAAAGTAATAACCTCATCAATTTCTCCGGATCCTTCTCCGCTAGCCTCTTGACAGTGGACTGTGATTGTTAGAATCAGGAGGAGGAGACAGAGGAAGTAGACGAATCGCTGCATTTTTGGGAGGGGACTGGAGAAAAGTGAACTGTTCTCTATATAATGAAATAGGCGCCAAATTTGCCAACTCGAAAAAGACGTGGGATGTTTTCACAGCTTGGAAATAGGAAGGGAGAACCCCTATGTGATACCAATGACTAGTCGGATCTTCTGGGCAAGGAGACAGTTGGTCCCTGCTTTGTTCAAACTCTCTCACTAATTCTAGTCAATTTGTTCATTGAATAGAAAAAAAGGGGACATTTATTGGCAGTATTAGCGAAAGAATTTCGAATTTTTGACAACTTTCCTTTGGTGACGAGCTACTGTTTTTTTTCAGACTGCTGCAGCAGGAATAGAAAGTATTTTTCGCCATATTTTCATGTCAGAGTTGGGAGCCTTTCTTTCAATTAGAGTGGTTTTTCTGAAACGTCATTACACCGTGGTGGTTACGGATAGCGGTCACGAAGATCTCATAAAACAGTTGTTTTACATCGACTGCAGGTGGACAAAATCACCAAAGGGATCTTCAAACCATAAAGAGTTGAAGTATAAATATCTGGAAGTTAATCAATTTGCTAAAGAAATAAGAAAAAACCAACTTTTCAGTAAAGAGTAGGCAATCGAGATTTGCGCTACGAGGTCTTCGGAGATTAGTCGGAGACTACATCTCGTCGAGGTGACCGATCCAGAGGAGGTGAATGAATGAATCTGTGTCCCAGAATTTGGAAGCGTCAGTTAAAAATCGATTTCCTTTCCAGCTTTAGGAAAAGCAACAGCTTCGCGTCACTTGGGAATCAGGTGGAAATGGAAATCGATGAAGCTTCTGCTTCAGGCTTTACGTTTTCTTCAGACTCTGATTCATGACTGAAATAGTGAAAAAGTGGTTCTATACCCTTCAGATAAGAAAAGGGAAAATCTTTTGAAAAAGAGTTCCCCTCTGTTTGTGAAAAGTCGTGACACCAGTCAGAACAGAGCAATAAAGGATCATACTTTTTTACGCCAAACTTCAAATTCAAATTTATTTCCGGAATCGTAATTACAAAAGTGGGTCCTGCGCCGGCACCATGGTTCTGAACCACTCAAATCCGCCAGTCCGAGTTTGTCGCATTCATGTAGCAGGACATTGTCCAAGTCGCTCTTCTGATCTCGTCTTCCCACCGTGTAGGAGGACACCCCAAAGTCCTTTTCCGTCCGATAGGCCACCATTCTGTAAATATTTTGGGCCATCTATCGTTTGCCATTGTGGCTATCTTCTGTGCCCAATTCAGCTTCCGTCTCCAGGCTAGTACATGTATGTCAGTGAGTCCTGTCTTTCTTCTTACGTCGTTGTTCCTGACTCTGTGGAGTAAGGTCAGACTTAACATCGCTCTTTCCAAGCGTCTTTGTACAGTAGCCAATTTCCTCCATTCTTCCGTCCGTAGAGCCCACGTTTCGCATCCATATAAGAGAGACGGAACTACGCAGGTATTGAACACACGCCTTTTTAGTCGTTACGTTACGCTACTTTTTAGTTTACCCCAAACAATGACCAGTTGAATCATAACAATTTCTGACTTGAAATACATTTTTAGTACTTGACGCACGAGGCCAGAAAGAAGCACTATTCTTGAAAGATCGCGTGATATGGCATTACGTTCTGGACGTCACCGGCTTCCTTACAATCTATAATTTGACAGAAACCTGCTCAAAAATCATGGCCGAAGCAATATTGCCACAAGGTCTAATTACTGTCATCTCCTGGAGTGACATCTGTGTCTTTTCTATTTTTTGATGACGAAAAATAGGTAAAACGCATATTTTCTCAGTTGTCTGTCAGTTCAATAAGAAAAACAGTATTTTTCTCACACTGGTTGGTGAGAGACTCTCTAGTGACTCTTGCCTGCTGTCTGAATCAAAACATGGAGAGTTTTGATGTTGGGCATACCAATTATGCCCGGGACAATTAAATTTCCACAGACATCCATTCTAGTTCTTCTGCACCCATGATACTCAAATATCTCCTGGATCATATGGCTCTCGTCAAGCGGGATTGCCTCATTTCCAAAAGGATATCCGCCGGAGGGATCATTGGCCTGCTTGAGCTCGCGGCACTTTTCCACCTCGTTTACCTCTTTATAACTGTTTTCCAGAGTATTTCTCTCTCTCAAACACAGTTTTTGAACTCTCGATGAGTAATCTTCCCCTCTCTGTCCTTTCTTTTCGTCTTCTAAATTGGTCCAAACGAAAATGTACTCATAAGTCTTCCTCTAACGACTGTCCACGAATCTGAGTTATTACGGAAACAGAAAGTGCCCATTTTCTTCCTTCTGAACATTTTTTTCCTTTTGGAATCCTCGTCGGAGGCGACTCCCCTTGGAAAGTCCATCTAATTGAGATTAAAAGAAGGGCAATAGTGCGTAAGTTATTTAATTGTACACCGTGTTTTCTGTCGTATAAAAGAAGCTCCGTGACTACTATTATAGCCATAACTCATTACAATTTTCTAATGAACACGGACTCTTGAAAACAATTTTATCCCTGAAAAGAGAAAACAGATCCCTCACGCAATCCTCGTCTATTTTGTCTATTACCTTACAACTTTCCTATCCGTCCTGAAACTGGCTGTAGCGTCTAGTTCTACCCACTAGAATTCCTTAATCTGCCTTCCGATCAATGTCTTGTGACTTTTACAAATGTACAACTGACAGTGTCGTGTCCAACTCGACATACCATCCTTCTAAAAAGTCTGATTTGTGGTGCACGATCGGATCAGATTAATCTAAAGTCTGTTAAAAAAACGCAACAGCAACCAATAAATATTTCGTTTCGAAAACCACAAACCCCTGATTTTCAGGGTAAACTTCAACAATTCAAACTAATTCCATGATTTTCTCAGCGGTGAATTCCGGGGTTTGTGATTCTCGAAGCGAAATATTTATGGATTACCGTTGCTTTCTTTTTTTAACATACTTTAGTCGTATGACTTGCTCCCTAACTTTTAAGTTTCTGAATGACTGTTGTTCTCGTTCTGATGTTCCTAATCTCTCTCAATAGACTGGCTAGATTCTCCACGGTCAGCCACTGTAGTGGATGTGTTTCCTGTATTTCAGTTAACGTCACTGATAATCTGTATCTCAACGACCTAAACAATTTGAAAGCACTAAAAACTGTCTATTCCAAGATATTGTACTCTTTTAGACAAAATGATGGTAGTTTGGGTCAGTTTGATTCATCTGAAAATTACTGTGTATTTGTTTTTCGCCTACAATTAGCAGCGGGTCGGACTGAATGAGAACCAAGCCAAAAGTATGCAACAAATAAAACTGCCTTTTCTTTTTGTTGAAGAGAATCTGGCGGACCACATTTTGTTCGAAAAATGGTTCCTCTTTTTTCAAAACAACCGGAAGCAGAATCCCTTGAACTACGTCGGAAAATCAAGAGTGAACATGACTTTCGAAGGAGATAATCTGTTAACATTCGTGATTAAAAACTACATACCTGGGAGTCAAAAAGAAGCAGGAACTGTCAAATTTCCGTAGAAATATCGCCAAACTTATGACTAAAGTTCACTTCCAGTCGGCTGTAATTTTCCTTTTTTCTGCATTATCCAGAAGCCCTAGAGTGCCAATTTGGAAGCTGAGATAGCTTCCTGCAATTTGTGTTTATTGGCCAATATCCAGCGTCATAAACATGTAAATATGTACGTATTTCTGCTGGGTGCAAAGCACTAGTAGGTCCTCTGCTCAAAGAACCATTGAGTCTTTTTTGTCCCATTTTGTGATCTCCTGAGCCACTCTAAGATTGAGTTACACGGAAAGATAAAAACTGACACTGGTATCTGGATCTGTGAAAAAGTGGATTCTTTAAAGAGAAAGGGATTTGTCTTTGCCCCTGTTTTACTGAATTCAACCGAACAAAAAGAGAACAATACTTCTGTTTGAACTACACAACTGGACAAAAAGAGAACAATAGCTCTTACAAAAGTCAAATCCTCGTCTTTTCTCATAGGCTCACTCTTTTATCTTTTATTGTGCTGGAACTTCATCCGGGTCGAAAATCAAAATTCTGAAAGATACCCCCTCTGAGATAGATTTAGTTATACCTCTATCCAAAATTTCAGAGAAAAACTCGCAAAAATGAGCTCGCAAATCGCGTACAACCGCGCACGGCGGACGCGGTACATTTTGGAAACGTGGTTTGTTATCCAACTTATTAGTGTTTTGATTTATCGACTTGAAAATAAGGCTCTAGGGGTAATTTTTTTTACGCTGAATCCGATGGAACAGATCCCGGAACCTGAAAATGCCTCTGGCGCTGCGCGCGATTTTATGCTCAAAGCGTTCTGCGCTAGTGGGAGGCAAAGCCAAATCCACCCCGCGTTCCGCGCGGGGTGCGATTGGCTTACCCCCACTAAAGTATTGACTAGAAATCGCAATGGATCTCCACCATCTTCTTGTAATATTTTGACATTCCAGAATTTTCTTACAACGAGCCAGTTCAAGTTAGAGAGTTCTGAAACGATTATAGGTCTCGCCAAAATGACCTTCAAATTTTGGTTCGCGCGCCAAAACTATTTTTCACTATTTTTGCCATTTTGTTTCGTCCATTGTCACATACGGGTACAACCCTCGATACTGTAACAAAAATACTGGTAAAAATCCGTGGTAAAACCCCGTAAAAAGTGAAAAATAGTTTTGGCGCGAGGAACCAAAATTTGAAGGTCATTTTGGTGAGAGCTATGGAAGTCTTTTGCTTTCTTTCTTTCCGTACTAGACACAGTCCTTAAAATTAGCCATTGCCAAGGACTGGAAAAAATGTATTTTTTCATCGTTTAAAATTCGTGATCACTCAATAACGAACAGTCTAGATCGCTTTTAGGTACGCTTCCGGGTTCAATATTTCTTCCGAAATATGTCCGAGAACCTGTGATGTTCATCCTAAGCTCAGAAACATAAAATTCGTATCTCTACATGTTATTCTTTTCTGAAACCGTAACCTTGGCAGCGATTTCGGAATTTTGCGTCATAAGTAACCTTTTCCAATTACTACGTCCGTCCACAAATAGGTCTCGTGACAAGATGACATTGAACATCTTAGTTTCTGAAATCAGACTTCCGCTTTTTCATCGCATTCAATGACTCTTAATCAAATTTTCCCCACTTTCATAATCTGTTCATGTTTTTCTTGCCCTTTTCTCTCACGCTCGCACTTCTAGGCATCAAATTTCAGGTGAACATGTTCCTTCCGCTTCTGTTGTTAGTATCAGTTACTTCCGCTGCTGTGCTTAACACTGATCGCTACAGGACCTTTAACATTATACAGTAAGCCATTTCCGAACAGAAAAAAAATTAAAATTTAGGCCCGGCCAGTGGCCCTACCAACAGCAGATGAAGAAACTGGACCGGAATTGCTTTTTCTCACCAGTGCAGTGCATGATGATGACTTATCCAAGGTCAGAGCCGATTATAGTTGACTGGTGAAGAGCGACGAATAATTGTACGAAATACATAAAAATTAACAGCTGTTTGATAAGAGGGTTACCGTTAATAAAGTGGTTTTGAACAGAAAAAAGGGAAGTTTTTTGTCAAACATATAGATCCTCGATCCTTCTGGGAGTTAGACCGTTCCCGTGGTCAGCACCCGTCCGGCTTCCTGAACGTATCGCTGAAGCGACCTGGCACCTCAGGAAGCACCCGAAATGATTTATCTCCCAGAGCTAGTCTCTGACGTTGAAATGAAGTCTCTGACGTTGAAAGTAAAAAATTTAATTTTAAACGTTATAGATCCTCGAGGATCTTATATTTGTTTTCAAGATGATTCACTTGCCCGATAACATAGCCAAAGAGTAAATGAATCTTGGAATGGTGATAAACGTCGTTGTGAGATCCAGGCTGCCAAAAAACCTACAGGGCAAACCTTTTTTTACAGGCTAGTCTTGTGAGAGATACCTGGGTATGGTCTGTTCAAAAAGAAGAGGGGCTCTTCCCTTCAACTTAGTACGCAAAAGTTGAAATTTGTTGGCTGAGTATCCAATTTTTACGTGCAAAGTGGGTCTCGAAGACAAGAGCTAAAATCGTATGGTAATCCCTCTTCTTTTTTGAACCGACCATACCTTTCGGTACAGTCGGGATCAAACTTGGGTAAAAAATTGGTAAAAAAAAAATCCCTGGCAAAATCTGCGATGAGCGCAGGATTTCTACAAGCCGGTCAATCCCTTCCTATTTTACCAAAGAGACTCTATATAGATATGTCAACTTGAAATTCTTGGGTAGAAGACGGCTCACAAATTATCTAACGACTCATACCCTTTCCATCTTTTCATTTCATTGCTCCCCACTCCCATAGCCATAGCTTCCAGTTGAGCGCTCTCTATTTGCCGTTGATATCGTGCTGGTCTTTGTTTCTTGTTCTTTTGATCTTATGGTGGTCAAGCGGCAAGCTGCCACGCTTGATTTCCTAAACGAACTTGATTCCGAGAGCTTTTGCGGCCAAAAAAAGCGGAAATGATAGGATCAAGATTGCTCTAGACAGGTAACTGTAGCCGACATTTGATCTTTTGGTACAGATTGTGGAGGACTTTGTCCCCAAAGCAAATAATGCAAGGGTTTGATAGACTGACTACAGTTTAGTTTATTCAAAAGTTTCGTAACAACAGTATAAAACCAAAAGAAAAGTCATTGACTGGCAATGGTTTTGGTGAAGCCAGCTACGGAAGAATCAAACTTCTCGACTCATAGCACTGGGTCCCGTAACAAATTTTTCAGAAAATGAAACTTTGGTTGTATTGCAGTAGGCGCCTCCCTTCGTTCAACCAATCCTTTTTTTCACCACTTTTCTTCTATTTTTCCCGTTTATAACTAAATTTATCGAATTCTGCGTGTAAAGCAACCACCAGGATGTGAAAACTAGTCGAAAATATCATGAAGCCGACGCTTGCTCTTTATTAAACCGTCCTCGGGCACTTGTCTTCCATTTCTGGCTATTTTCGCAAAATTTCCACATTCAGGGGATTGTTTTACACGCTGAATTCATTTAGCTTGCTTAAAAATGTGAAAAATAAAAGGAAAATGGTGAAAGACGCAATTTCAGGCCAGTTTGGGAATTCGCGGCAAAAATGTTTGAACGAAGGGAGGCGCCTACTGCAGTACAACTGAAACTTTCAACGAATACCGGCAGTAGGTTCTCGCAGAAAAATTATAATAATTCCACGAAGGATAGTTACGAGTCAAATAAAGGTTTTCAAAATGTTTCCACATCTTGACGGTCATTCGTTACAGGACCCAGTGGTCCTGCAGGAAAATTGTTATTTGGCCATCCCCTGGCACTTACGCTATGAACTGGGTATCGCGTCTCCCGACCAAGATATTGAGAGAAGCTCCGTCTCCGTTCGTAGTGAACCCAGCCGGATTCGACAGATAACGGTGCAGGAATGATCTTGACGGACCAAAAGTTCGAACCATCCCGACCATTCGACTATCTTTTTTTCAGTGACATTCGTTGAAAACTCTATCAACGTAGCTGAATGTGCAGCGCTGACGCGTTACAGGGAAATGTATGTCGTCACGATAGATTACAGTATTTTCTTAAATACATGTTATTTCTGTGAGGAAGTGAGCGAAAAATGAAAACAACTTTTGTAACCCCTAGCCGCCTACGAGTTCTGATAAAAACGTCATTTCCTGGCTTACAAAAAGTGATTTTGCAATCTAGGAGATCATTCCAAGTGCTGCCAACTTGCAAGTTGAACGATAAGAATTCAACTACGTTTTCTAGCGTAAACTTAAATTTAAATATTAAGGTTTACCTTGAGTTAGATCATGTCAAATAGCGCGTCCTTAACTTCTTTAACAAATTTCTTAATAATGGTTTTAGACCGTTTCTTAAGAAACCTTAAGAAACCAAAATCGGAGCAGGCTTTTTTTTTAAATTACAAGATTCAGGGAAAATCAAATAGTTATAACTCAGTTTATTATGATAATTGAAATGTTAAAAATTCTCCATTAAGAGTAACGACGACGCCATGTTCCACGGTGAAACGCAATTTCGTATCCAATTTCGTTCTGACTCGACTGGCAGTCTTTTGATCTCTTGAACACTGAATTTGCTTTCAGGGCTGAACAGCTGAACAACTGTCAGTCTAGTTAAATACGTAAGATGACCAAGGATTTGACAATACCTAAATAAAAAAAGAGTTGCTCTGAATGCTCAGAAAATGCCCAAATTTTCTCTTTCCTTCGTAAAAAAGGTTCACCAAATCTCTGAAGGTTCTAAAATACCGAGAACAGTTTGTAAATTATTTCCCACAAATGCCTGGGAAACTACGATCTTTCTACGATTCCAGCTACTAATAGACGACCGAACTCGGAGCTCTTACTCTGCAGATTATTAAATCTACGTAGGCAGACCCGTCAAGATAAGTTACAGTACCCTATTTGAGAGTCTCTTGAGATCAATTCCGCCAGAAGATAGTCAAGAATAAAAACGACCCTTGTCTCTCTGTACACATTGATCTTTTGGTCTCGCAACTATCTCTTGTCATCCGATTAAATACAACAACTGATTTTCTTTGTATCACTTTATTATGTTCAAGAATGAACCGGGCGGAGCGTGACATCTAAAAAAATACTTATATACAACTGACTATCTTTCAATCTTTGACTCGGACGCAATATAGACACTCTAGCGAAGAACATGTAGAATGCTGAAGAGATCTTCAAAAAGGGGGAAACGACGTTTCTTCTGTAGGTAAGCATTGATTGGGTGGTGGACTGAAAGCCACCTCACTGAGGCGAATGAGGAGAAAGAGTAATTGGGCGGACCGGCATAGAACCCAGAGAAAAGTGAGAGAATCTACATGCTATTTGAAAAGATGGCTTGCGGCCTGGTCTGAAGCAAATTCTGCAGCAAATCCTGGCTGACTCCGTCCTTTTGCAAAAGCTGTTGAGTTTTCAGGAGAGAAAAAAGATCCGGAGAGGGGGTGGTGGCCGGCGGGGTGGGGTTATTTACAGGGAGCATGGCCAAAAGCTGCTGCAGGGCCTGATTCTGTTGCTGGAGAATGTTGTTCTGGAGGATGACCAGCTGTTCAGGAGAGAGGACACCGACAGGAGCTTGACTGGTAGGAGGGAAGCTGATTGGCTGTGGCTGAACGGGAAGAGAGAGACTGACGGACGGCAGAGGGGCCTGCATGCCCGGGATCGGAAGAGCAGGCATGTTCATGGGTACGGTGGTCTGAAAAAGGGAATGAGTCAGTATAGTTGTTTGATCGGGACGAGTCACGCAATGAGGATCAAAGGATCAGACATGTTCAGTCGGAAGTTTGATCAGAGTATAAGAGAGTCTGATCCTGACCATTGTCGAGCGGAGGATCTGGATCACGACTTTACAGGGAGAGCAAAAGATGAGAGGAAACCATTAGCAAAAAAAATTGTTCCGGTTCCGTGACGTGTAGAGATTACAGTTCAGAATGGAAACAAGAGTATGAGTCAAGTACTGGACGGAAAAAATGATTGGGACGGGTTCAGGGACACCTGTACGATCAAAAGGAATGGGAAGATTTCAGAAAACATCGAGAGTCTGAGTCACTAAAAGTCGGGGAGCAATCTGGGGTCTAGATCTAGACAGACTACTGTAGCTCACAGTCAAGATAGACTACTGTAGGTCACAGTCAAAACAGACTACTGTAGTTCACAGACCAGTCTGGGGTCTAGATCAGGACAGACTACTGTAGCTCACAGTCACACTCTCTCTGTACGCACCTTCATGAAGCTCGGGTGAACTGGAGTCGGAACTGTCATCGGGGTAGGAGCCGAAACTCTTGGCTTGACAGCAATGGGTGAGTTGATTTTCATCTCTTGCATATGACTCTCCATCGGTTGAGAAGTAACAGGAGTGTCATCCGTGATATCATGATCCATTTTTTTCTCCATTTCCTCATCGACGAATATTCTCATGGCCGGGATAGTTGGCAGCAGGATGTAGCGTCCCTTCTTTTCCTTATTGTGAGGCGGCTGGACCTTCGGGAGCTCTTTTGTCTCGCCCTGAAATATACAAATACTGTATGGGATCCTAGAATAGCCACTGGACTCACTAGCCTCAAAAATAACTTGTTTACGGTGAGGAAAGTGCAAATTTTCCGATCTCCCTCATAGAGGACCGGTCTCCCATCAAAACACAGTCTGATTTTCTGAGCCCAGAATGTTTTTCGTAAGAGTCTCCGTCTCGAAACACCAGCTCGTGAACAAAACAACTACATTGAGGACTCGAGAAGTGAAAACAGTCAGTCAGTCAGCGATCGCGAAAACAAGATTGGTTTTTGGTTTGGACTCTTTGAACCCGACCCGGAACTAATGCTTTAGTGGTCAAGTTGATCTCAAATGGTTGATAAACAACAGGGGCCAAGAGTTCAATGGGTTCGTGGAGGGAGCCAAAAACCAAAAGGCACGCGTGTCACATTTCAGCATTCTAAGGGGGAAATAGTATACCAGAAAGCGGTGGTAAACAAACAGGAGTCTTGACTTCTACTAAAATCTTTAAATTCGGATTTTTAACTGTTCAGTGTGCTCTCTCGGTGGTTCATTCTGACGTTTGAAACGCGACTAGAACATGAGCCTAATTGTTTGAGCAGCTGACAACCGGAGGAGGGGAAAATTTTGCTCTGAATAATGAAAGACGAATGGGAATGTATTAGGCCAGCAAATAAGTATTTAAAAAACGCTTATAACTTTCTCCAAATTCAACGAAATCAGGCAAACACGGTTCCAAAATGTAGGTCCACCCTAGGCCGAATTAATAGGCTATATGAGAGACCTGGATAGCTTACCGTCTGAGCGCAGTGAACGGTTTAAGTTTTGACAAAAACAGTATTTCTCTCCTATCTCTATCTCTCTTTCTCTCCTATCTTATAAAAAAAGTTGTCAATTACAATAATTACCGCCTCAGAAAGATGAGTATTTTGCTTTTTTTGAAAAACGATTTTCGACTTTGGGAACACCCCTAAACTGAAAATGTCCGGATAGCGCAGTGGGTTTGGGAAATAATCCACGCTGGAGCGACCAGGGTTCCTATCCGCTGAGAGGAAATTTTTTTTTTTTTTTTAACTATGAGAGCTACAGCGCCCCCCATGAAATCATCTTGATCAACTCACCGGTGCCACAAAAGTATGCGCCCGCTTTCGCATATGACTCTGGACTTCCTCCAAGACGGGGCTCGGTGCCTTGCCTTCAGCTTCCAGTCTCTTCTTCTCAGCTGCACACTTTGCCTTCCAAATGTCGTAGGACATGACGGTCATCGCTCCGAGCGACATGCTGCGACCCTCAAGGCCAGTACGGGTACTAGATGCCTGGAATGAGATAATGAGATCCAGTACGAAACGGATAAGGAGAGACACTGCAGCACGGAAAAGGGGCCGTGTGGCTGAATGAGTCCCCCTCGATCTGTGACCATAGGACACGAAAGGGCGGAGCTTGATAGCGCGGAATTGGTCGGGTTGCACCCCCCGGATTCAAATTCCCACCAGGCTCAGTTGAACCCTAATGATGTGTACGTACCTGCTCAGAATCCATTGACGACGAATGACTTGAACAGGAACTCATCTTTCGAGACGGCGCTGAAAACATCTCAATTAGAAAGTGAATCAAAGAAATTTTTTGAGTAAAAAAAACAGACTACCGTAAGACCAAATTCATGTAAACAGTACCACAAAATATCAAGGGGACAGTGGCAAAACTTTGATCAGACTATTGTTATTATTGTTAGGCCAGACGTCCTTTCTGTTGCCAATGACCACGCGTATTTTGATCTAGACAGTCCTTTAAAAGTTTTCACTGGAGATATTTTGATCTAGACACTCATAGCTGGACTATTTTTTTGGGGAAAAATGCCAGAAAATGGATCTAAGGTGGTGATGATCAGAAACTGATGCTATAAAAAATTGCGAAATGAGGTTGTTTGCGGTGAGAAAAGTGATCATTTTGGTCTTCAAAACAGCCAAAAACAGAGACTAAATGACTCTAAAAAATGTTTATATTTTTTGCATTTTTAGCTTTCTAAGTGCTCTTCAAAACAGCCAAAAAAAGTGGTCAAAAGACTCTAAAAAATGTTTTCATTTTTAGGTTCCCAACTTGAGTTAGAGGACCAAACATAGGGTACAGAAATATGAGGCCATTGAAAAGTCTTTTTTATATTCTTCCCCAGACACTAGAAATCATCAAATTAGCACTGTTCTACGTCGAATCTGGACAACAGTGCCTCAATTGTGGGTGCATTTGACGCAATACTATGCCGCCTAGCTCATAAATAGAATAGCTACAAGCCTATTTTTGTCTTGTTGACAGCCCAAAATTAATGCTTGAGGAGAATTGAAACAGAAAAAAAAACTTTGACAAGGAGAGTACAGGAGTGAGTGTTTTCGCTTGTGTGAGGCCAATACTTTTGGCTGGTCAGCCCCTCTGCTGCACTATAAACAGACCAACAAGAGCAAGATCAGAAAGGACGGCTAGAGGTGGTGGGAATGTGGACAACAGGTAAAGAGATAGAGAGACCGATCACCGAGATCAAAACGACTTTGAGGACAGGTGACTGGATAATAGTACCGTCTTTCTCTCACTAGCTTTCGTTGTTCTCCGAATTTTGATCTTTTCGCGGTTTGAGCTGCTCGCTAGGAGTTTAGCGAAGATAGCGACCGCCTGGTGCTCTCTTTTAGTTTGATCAGTCCCTCTTTCTCGCAAGAGGAAGCTTCAAAGACCCCGTAGCTTGTACAAACCAGTCGGCACTAAATGATCGTCAAAAAGGTGAACCTTGATTTCTTGAAGGTTTGAACCCGCGGGCGGCAAGAATTCGCCGAGTGGACTGTCAAAATGACTGCGATAGTAAACGACCCGATCTCTGCTGCAGCTTCGCAATAACAAATATTTTGGTTGGGAAAACTGGAAAGTTCAAAAAGTTTTGGCTGAATGGTACTGTAAGGAAAAAGAGAGACTGTCTGGATCAGAGACAGAGGTCTAGTCCTCCCATTCAGGTTAAAAATGAGATAATCTTCAAGAATGCCATTTTTGAATGGTAGACCTTTTTCAAAGATCCATTTTAGAAAAAACCGATTTCCATGAAAATTCTTTGAAAAGAGAACGCTACAAATGGGATCCAATTCTCGGGCTTTCAACACGAGATCAATCTGCTCAAAGATCCGTTTGTTTTCGTCTCTCGAACACGGAAGGGGGGAACAGAAACTTCTAGTAGCAGGGGAGCCGGCGATTTCCAGTTAGTCATCGCGCGGGGCTTTCAAATTACTAATTTGTTCGCAACTGTTCAGCCATGATCAAAAGCCAAGTCTGATTCAGCCAAAAGTTCAAAAGAACTCCTATGTACATGTGCTTTAATGAAAAGGTTTGGGGGAAAGTGAGAAAAAAATGGGCGGGTGTGTTCTCTTACATTAGTCACGGACCCGATTAGCGACCGGCATCAAAAACCAGGAGGAAGTATGTTGCCTTGTTCGGTGGGGATAACTATAGTCGATTCCAATAAAATGGTGCATAATTCAAACCGGCCCGCCAAGAATTTCGCGGGAATTTGAACGCAGAAAATACAATTGGGGAATGGTTAGTTTTGCATTCATCGTTTCTAGGCCGACTTTTGCTCGTTTTTTGTTCAAGAATAGTAGAATTTTACACAACATGACGTCCAGTCTTCACAGTCTCGCGATTTCGAACTGTGAATGTTTTTCTCTTTTTAGTCCCAGTATTTCCCAATCACACGATGTGTTTTTGTCTCTATGAGAGTCCAAGGAGAGAGAGAGAGAGGTAGACAGTCAACAAAAAGTCAATAGTTCAAGTTTGCCAAACATTTTCACTGAACACAAGGAGCCTTATGCTCTCGTTGAACTTTTCGCTCTCTCAGTCATTCTAGGAGAGAGAGAGGAAGTGGCTCTTTGCTAAAGAGAGTAGTCGCGCGCATTGAGAGAAGACTCATTCAGAGAAGGAATCACTGACTTCTATGGGAACAGAAAAACTTCACTTATTTAGTTACGGTACTATGGGAAAATTTTATGGACCCTGCAAAGAATTCAAATCTGACCATTAGAAGGCATCAGGGCTTTTGGGGTTTCTTTGGGGCATCAGGGCTTTTGGGGTTTTATGGACCCTGCAAAGAATTCAAATCTGACCATTAGAAGGCATCAGGGCTTTTGGGGGAGATCATCTGAGTACTCACTGTTTTAAAGGTGGCTTACTGACGGAAAAACCTGTAGTGAACAGCTGGTTTTAGTGGCATCTTACGGATATTTTCATGCCTATTTCAGTACTGGAATGGTTCGAAAGCGATCCCGAGCATGGATGTTCGGATACCGGATAGCGTCAATTTGAATTTTGCTGCGCACCAACTCGTAATACATACGGCCTGCGTATCGACGTTTAACTACGGTAGTTGCCGATACGCAGGCACTGTGTATTAGGAGTTGGTGCGCAGCCAATTAAAAATGACGCTATCCGGTATCCGAGCATTCCTGATCCCAAGTCCAAAAACCTTTAGTTAGGAACTGTCAAAATAGCCTGGTGAAGCTGTTATTGTACAGTTCCTACGGTGACCTACTTTAAAAGACTGTCATCTCAGAAAGCTTACCTTGATCATCCCGTTCCGTCTCCCTCTCTTTTCTCCTTTGTTCCGTCAACATGGCAGCCAGTTCCAGCTTCTCCTTATTCCTCTTATTGAACGACTTCAGTCTCTTCTGATTCAATCGCTCGCACTGAAAATAAATTCTTTGACCTTCATCACAGATCCCGCGAGCTGATCTTTCGCCTCAATTCCAGATCATTGCCGAATGCTGACTCAGTTAGATTAAGAAAAAAAGGGATCGCGAAGACCAACGCGTCTAGTCAACAAGGCAACATTCCGATGTGTTGTTTATATTGCAAGCTCTGGTCAACTAGAGGGTAGAGAGGGAATTGTTTTGACTGCTTCAAGAGGATCAAACCCCAATTGGTCCCTCTTGTCTATTTTTGGGGCTTAGCAAAGGAACAGGGTCTACTTTGGGAGTTCGGAAGAGGAACAATTCCTGATGAGCATGTTTTAGGTTTTTTTTGTGGAATGATTTTTAAAAGGAAAATACTGCCTCATTGGAATGGTTCTAAACGAATGGAAGACTGAGCTCTGACCAACTAAGTTCTGACAAGGGAAGTCCTTCAGGTCAAGGTGGAGTTTGACGACGAGTAAGGTGGCATTCGATAGCCCGTAGAATGGGGATCAAGGGGCATACTTCCAAATTTGCTTAATCTCTTCGTGGACCGAGCTATGGCGGTTTTAAATTTTTTTGGGACAGCTTCGGAAAAAAAAGAAAAAAAAAGATCACTTCGCTGAAAGCGAAAACAAACATGACAATGAAGCAGACTGGTGAGCGGACTGGGAAGAATATGGTCATGGGTTCGATTCTTTTTTGTTGTTTTCTTTTTTGCCTTTTCATTTTGTAGCCGGTATCACCTTTTTTAATATCTCCCCCTTCTGAGAGAAACTGGCCATTAACTGAAATTTTACGGACAATTTTCAAGATTTGTCTAGTTTTAAAGTACACAAGCTTATTGAAAGAACACAATCACAGTTTTTCCTATTACTAGAAATTTTTCCTGAACTAGTTTCTGTATAATCGAAAAGAGCCTGACTGATAATTTTAATCGAAACGGACTGTAAAGTTTGTTCCAAGAATCAATGAGTTTCGTACCCGCAACCCTAATACGATCGTCGTCGAAAGTTCAAGGCACCGATCGCGCCGGCACCCAGTCTCTTCGAAAACTTACCGATCTGCACGTGCAGAGAATGTAAGGACAGCTTGGTGCGTGGTTCTTCAAGATGACCTTTTCGCCATGACCCTCACACTTCCGACAGTACAGGACGCGTCCACTTCTCGGGCTTCCCGTCATCCTTGGCGAATTGGGTCCACTGCAAGTTTCCATGCTCTCATCCTCGTCGATTGTGACAATTTCGTGGGGACTCATTTGTGTCATTGAATTGATTTCTGAAAATGATTTTTAAAGACGGTATTTTTTTGAAAACGAGAGCGAGATATTACAGTAGTCCGAGCGAAGAATGCAAGGGTAGACTGACGCAAAGGGGAGAAGAGGCCAAGAGTTCGGGTCTCTAGGAGACAGAAAGAGTCTTTCCAAGAAATTAGAGAGTGCGCGTGGTGCACAGGCTAGAGATAGAGAGAGAAAGAGCAAAGGTTTGTGTCATGCTCTTAAAAAGTCGAAGAGTTTCAAAAAAAAATTTCATGGGGCAATAGATCGGTCGCTTTAAAGAGACAGACAGAAAGGATTACGGTATTTCTTGAGATCAGAGAGGAGTCTGGTAGTGAAGACAGTCAGAAAGGATTACGGTATTTCGATCTTGAGGAATATGAAAGTCATTCGTGGATGGAGAAAGCTCCCCAGGAGTTGGGCGAACTTAATCTTGTGAACATGCTAGTTTTCAAGATTGACGACAGGTTCACAGTGAGGGTCCAAAAGACCTACTGAGATCCTTTGTTTCGGAATGACGCGTTTCAGGGTTACTGTAACTGATAAATCATGGAATCGAAAGTATATCACGAACTCCGATGTGCTCAAAAAAAAATAGACTGAAGTTTGTGACTCTGGGATTTTAAAAACTGCTCTCAAGACAAGACACCAGTCAACTTCCGGATTTTTCTAGTCTCTCTGTTCGCGAAACGCTTCTCTCACAAAGAAGACTGAGATCGAACGTCTAAAGATACACTACACGCGGCATCGATAGCACCCAAGGAAAATTTACGACTCCTAGGGACCAAAATTTGTCCAAAGTTGCTACGTGGAATGTAAACAGAGGGCTACAAGAGGATGGACAATGGGAAGAGGGTAGGAAGAAAAGATCAAGGGAGGTCCAATGATCAGCACAGGGAAGGCGAAGGAGTGATGGGAGGACAAACAATGAGGGATCACGTGGTAGAGGACTTTTGGTCTGGTTAGGGGTGGACAGAGGGACAGAGGGACAGAGGGACAGAGGGACAGAGGGACAGAGGGACAGAGGGACAGAGGGACAGAGGGACAGAGGGACAGAGGGACAGAGGAACAGAGGGACAGAGAGTCATAGAGATCATAAGATCCAGCTGTCCTCTCTACTGAACCACTGATCTTTTGCTCCTACAGTCCACCTCCTCCAGAAAGAATCACAAGACGTACTCTCTGTTATTCCTGTGCAAAACAAGGTCTGTTTATAGATTGGGGAAGACCCTTTGCACTGACCGTCCTAGATTGTCAAAGATTCCCCAAGAAAAAAAGTTGGAAAACAAGCTGTAATGGTAACATTCGGAGCGATCGCCGAGTCCACACATTCAGTTTGACGCTGCAGCTGTAACTACAGAAAGACTGGGCTTATTCAAATACAGATAGAGAGAGCCATTTGTTTCATCTATGCGGTTTGGGAGAGAAGCCTAAATTGAAAGAGAGCGCCGAGCTACATTGTGATTGTATGAACAGGAGAGATCAGCTTCATTCTCGCGATTCTAGTATAATGGCTTCTGATCAGAGGACTGATCAGATTGATTGAGTGATCCAGCAAACTGGTTTAGCACACCAAGCCCTAGTCACCGAATTTGAACCACCCACCTTCTTAAGAACAAACTGTACTTTTAGACAGTTACTTGTAAGAAGGGGTCCGTGTACTTTTCGGAGTTTTTTTTTGTAAAGAACTTAAGCACTGTACAATGTGAATGAAGAATAGGATGCAACTTTTTTCCGGTCAGCAGTACCCGGCGTCTTGCTGACCAAGCTGAGAGCCAGCGGTCAGGCCATTTTGAGGGATTGGACATAGGCTGGACCATTTTTGACTGAAGACTTCGAATATAGCAAAAGAATGTCTAAAAAGTGATTTTTTGAACTGTCCGCCCGTACTTCATTTGACGTCGACTGAAAACGGGGGGCTATAAATTTGGTCTGCAGTTAAACCGGGAGACGGTCGCTGTACAACAGTTTAGACGTTTGAAGTTTCTAATGAGGGGAGCCTAAAGCCTAAGCCTAAGGTTCAAAAAGACCGTAACAAAGAGGCAAAGTCTATACTGACCTTGTTTTTTTTGAAGAAATATCTCTTTTCTTGTCAGTAATTCGCCACCATTCAGAGTCAAAACAAGTCAGTTCAAAGGCGATCTGCTATAAAGATCTTCTGTACTCTTTCAGACAAACACCTTTGTGTTTTGCTACTACGGGTCTGCAGAATCAGAGAACTATGACAAAAGAACTCTTGTACCTTGTACCCCCTCTCTCTCTGCTCGGACTTCTTGTTCAAACAAACAAGCAGACACGCAAGAAGTGACGGTCTCTTTACAGAAAATGATCTGACTGAACCCGTGCATTGGCGAAGATGTGTCCGATTAGAACAGAGAGAGAGAGAGAGAGAGAGAGACAGGACATTGAGAAGAGTGAGAGATCGTAAACTAGATCACCCCCGGCGATAACGCGACAAAATGAAGATCATCGAAAATCAAAGCAGAATTATTATGCTTACTGTACTATTCGTGCATCTCATCAGAGTCACTCACAGTACGATCAGTGTCTATTATTGTAGTCTATCCAGAGATCACAGCCTCTCTGTTCCCCTAGATCGCGCTAGAAACGCGCCTATTTTTCAAGATTTGAACCTTGAATAACAATCGTTGGAAGATAACACTACCGCTCCAAAATAAGAGACAGAGTTCGCGAGATGGTGACGTAACGGCAACTGTATTCTCTCTCTCGGTCGGTCGCCCAAAACGGGCGCAGTGTGTGGGGCGCGAAGTTCACTGTAGGAAAAATTGTACATGGAGAATGGACATGATCTATGCTGTCATTTTTTGAGCACAAGAGCGGAGGGGACCGATATTTCCAAATAGTTATAGAGGCGTGACTAGCACAGAGCACGTGCTTACTGTAGTCTGATCTTTTGAATCTCATAAGGTTAAAGGACTGTCTGATGGAGGTATACTGTCTGCTGGGAAAGTTTAAGGCTTTTTAACAAACAGTAGCTTAAAGGGGACCGTACAGAACGGTTCCAATGAGTCAAAAATCTTTGGTTGCAGTGAAATCCTTGCAATCTTATACGAATAGCTTAAGACAGATACAGCTACATCTCATTAACGGGGCGTCGATTACGATACGGTAGCTTAGCGCTCGTCAGCTTTGGGACTTGGCCAGAAACTTGTGATTACTTGATAAAATTATGCTTTTTTTGGGCTGAAAGACTGTAATCTCCGCCAACATTTCAAAAGTCGAAACAAGTCAAAAACCAAAGATGGCCAGTTTTTAGAGCCTAGAGTCAATTGTTCTCACGGCAGACAAAAAGATGAAAAGTGGCGGAAAGAAGAGTGGAGAGAAATTTCTGGAAAAAAGGGTAAGAAATATGAAAATCATGGATTCGTTTGGACTTTCCTAGTTCTAGCAAAATTAATATAAAAAAACGTTGTTCTTGTACTATTACGTAATTTTACACCACAGTCCCTCAGTGAAACTGTATGGAGTTGGAATTGTTATTGTCCCAAAATGGACCCCTTGTTTTCACCGAAAGCATGCTGTTTACTTACAGAAGAGTGGGTACTTTTTAAGCCAGATTATGCAAGAGATTGCTGTTTCAGAGAGTTCAATAAACAAGGTGCACAGTCATTACAGTCCGCGGGGGACATTAAACAATTTCTGATTTGTGTCTTGTAGTCTTCGGAGCAATTTAACAAGACACACACATACTTAAAGGTCAACATTAATGTTTTTAATTAAACATATACTGGATTACTGTAATTTTTTGAAAGGGCTTAATATGTATAGTTTAATAGAAATGTGAATAGAAATAAATATGGAGAGATATGCAAGAATGTGAGACCGGTATCCGGGGCAAAGTCTTGGAAAAGCTGGCTTCAAGAGATCAAACATTAAGCTTTGAAACTGTGCGCTGTCCGTAAGACAGCCGCATGCGATCGGCGGCGACCAAATAGTGACGACTGCCCCCCGTGAGATGGAAAGGAGAGAGAGAGAGGGGCTGTCCCCGGGGTTGCGTGTTTGATTTTGTGATCTTCGGGTCTCTGTCCCGCCTCTATTGCCAGCTCTCTTTCGGTCCCCGCGCCGACCATGGCGACCAACAAATGCTGCAGAGAGAGAGAGAGAGAGAGAGATGGTTTGGACACGTGGCCCGATACCCCCACGCTACTCTCGGCGCAAACACGAAACTGTGCTCGCCTGTAGACTACTAGATATAGACCTGTTTACCAGCCTGAATGTTGTCAAAAGCTATGTGAAAGCTCGATCATTGCTACAGGGTATAAATAGTTCAAAAACACAGTTTTTACAGGGGGAATTGAAGCTAATTCAAAGATCACGGAAACAACCTCGTATGGGCGGATTAACTAAAAATAGAAGAGGCAATTATGGGTGCAAAAAATTTGCAGGAAAGGATGATGCGGAGTGAATCATGGGCATTACCGTAGGACAGGTTTAGAAGTCCTGTTGAAAGCTCAAGGAATCAAGACAGGTCCTGTAACTATCCAGGATATGGCACTGTATTAAAATGTCTTAAATTTAAGAAGTTTGACGTTACAGCGTGTGTCCGGCTACGAAAAATCGCGGTCCCGACACGATCTCTTCCCAAAATTTTTATTATTTTTTTTGGCATCAAAGTTTACATCGGGTACATTCCGATAGCAAAAATCTAGTAAAACTGGAAGGAAATGGCAAAACAGTGTTTCTGCTCTTTCCTATTTTTTTCTTTCTTAAGAACAGTAATTTTGATGTCAGAATAGACGTAACTGCTGTAAAATTTGATGCCGAATCGATTAAACATAGTTTGAAAACGATAAAACGAATGCAAAACGTCGAAAAAATGGAAAATATGCATTATGGGGCAAGATCGCGACGGGACCAATGCCAATTGGTCCCGTCGCAGCGGTTTTGGCATAGCCGAACGCTCACTTTAAGGACGAGAAAATGGATCGTAATAAGTTCTGAAGAAAGGTTTGAACCTCCGTCAACTAATAGCCTGAACCAGCTGTGCTCTATACTTTTAAAGGTTCGTGCTCTTACGCAATCGACGACTGATTGAATTGACTCTTTGGACTATTCCGTCTACTCTCAAAGTTTGAACAGGTGAAACTGCCAACTGTTTTTTTGTCCTTCGTCAACAAATATTGTTAATAAACGACCAGCAGCCCGGGCACATACCGTTATTCTTCTAATAGAAGTACCCCTGTACGCAATTACGTACGCATTTTTTTCGGGTTGATAAATTTTTTTTCCATCTTTTCGACTATTTTTCCCATACAGATACACATTTCAGCTACCAAGGAAAAATAAAATATAAATTGAAAAATGATGTCTTCACCTCGAAAAAAATGCGTACGTAATTGCGTACAGGGTGCTTCTAGTAGAGCTTTTACGGGTACCTATCTTCCTGCTCTTTTGGACCCGGGATTTTTTGACTTCTAGCTCTCTCTCTCTCGCTGTGGTACATGCCACTAGACTCGTACCGCGACTGGAGAGACTAATTGGACACGAGAACATTTGCTCCGTACGTGCTCTCTGCTCCAAGGAATCAAGTCCACAAGATCAGGACAAGGTTTGTTGCACTTCTGAGAGTAATCCCAAGAATCGAGAGAGAGTGTTCTAAAAGTGTGGGTAACAAATACTGACAATGGTAAACATGAATGATAAGTTGTTGTGTTGTTCTCGAGGACGGAGCACTAGAGGGAGAGAGAGATAGCTGAAACACTTTTCTAGCTGACCAGAGGACGGAATGTAGCTTCCGCAACATTTCATCATGATTACAAAAGGGAACAGCTTTGGAGTCCGTCTAGTCTTCTACTAGTTGTAGGTCGGACGAGGATAGTTTGTCAGCAACGAGCGGACTTTGATGACAATGTTCAACCACTTTTGTTACTGTTTGAGCCATTCGAGTCCACTAAAGTTTGTATTAATCTGTTGATTTTGAGTACTTCAGGACAGAAGAACGTTCTGTACTATTGATGACTTTTGTGCTTAGCAAGGACCTTCGGTCTTCGCCGCAGTCATTTCATTGAGTTCTGTAGAGTCCGGCCTTTGTGTCAAGAAGAACTGTAAAATTGAGTTTTTTTTCTGATCGACTGACCAGAGACTGCTTCATGGTCCTTTGAAAATCCATCTGTCGTCAGTTTGATCCCATTTCTTCTCATAGAAAGAAAAAGTGCGACGTATTTTAAAGCTACAGCCGGAATCCCATTATTCGCTCTTCCAGACAATCAAAACCCGTCTCCGGGGGGAGATGACTTTTCCCCCCGATGAAGCCAAAAAGATCGATCCTTCTGATTGGGGTCAAGCCAGGTGGACCTGAAGTCGGGTATTCCCCGAAATATAATCCGGATCGATGTTGCAACCTTGAAAAGTCATCGCCGTAGACACACACACACATATTGTGTGTCCCAGACAATTCAACCCGATCTCGCATGTGCTTTGTGGTCTCTCTGTCCCGATGGTTCGGGGGGGGGGGGGGAAGATGCAAAGATAAAGTGCAGATTTTTGAGCTCTTTAAATGACTGGGAGAGCCCTGTAATTGGAGCCTCATGACCAGAAATAATGTAGTTCCCAGTACTAATCATCCGCTTGCAGGAGAGAGAATGATCTCATGAACACTGTGCAACTAAGAGATTAGAAAGTGTGTGAGCTCTTAAGATGGTCACGTAGGCAAGAGAACAGAAAGCAGAGAACGGACTGGCCTCTTGGGCGAGCGAATGTGTGGGCAAACATGGAGAAAGAGACAGGAAACGCTTGCAAATCTTGGCTATAATGACAGTGTTGACTCACTGATCGGGTGTAGTTCTCAGTTGAAGAAATTTGATCTTTTGGATGTTGTGAGAAGGGAACACATCTTGCAACGTTTTTCCATGTTCTGACAACCGATTCCTAACTGACTGTATCATATGATTTTCGTCATCAGCACTATAAAATATATGAAAAATTTAACCAGACTACTTAAACCGCGGCTCCAGCTACGAGATTTGGCGGGGCGATTCTATTGTATGTTGCCGCGCGAATTCAAAACGATTTTATTCCAAAAACAACGAAAATAATGTTTTTGACTGAAATTTTAATGTTTTCTCGACTTTTCTTCACTTATAAGTTGTCCATTTGAGCACAGCTGATCGAAAACTTGCAAGAAACTTTCTAAAGCAAATAGGTCCTCAAAAATACACTTTCTGGGAAACAAAGTAGATTTTTTGACGCGTCATTTTATTTGAAGTGTGCGCACCAAATTTGTGCCCACGTTCCCAGTAGCTGAACACTCGCTTTAAAAATTAACCAAACTAATAGATCACTTAACTACTTAACCAGAATACCGGACTCTGTTTGCCGGGTTTTGACACGAATGTCGGACTACTGTATCGACAACCAAACGAATCAGTACTCCAGGCTTTAGATCGTAAACCTTTGGTCAACCGCAGTCATCAGTTCTCCCAAGATTCTGACTGTTTTTCCAATTCGAACTTTCTCACATGCCACCACTGAATTTCCTCCCGGTACAGCACCTAGCGGTTTCACAGTCTTGAGGAAGCTGGACTAGGATGATTTCTGCCACAACCGAAGTGTAGTTACCACAAGACTATTGGCATTTGAATTTTTCTCACTTCAAAGCAATTCCATCCTCAACTCCAAGTGTACAAAAGCCGAAGAAAGGCAGAAAGATGATTATACAACGCCCACCATGCTTCCCTAAAGTCCGCAAAAATTCTCCCGCTTATCAGAATCTAGTCTCCCGGACCAAAAGATGGCGAATTGTCACCACTTGAATTTTGTGCTATTCGTGCTTTACTCCTCCCTAAGAGTCGAAAGTTCAAACTTACTGTCCGCCGAAAGTTTCTACTGTCTACAGAGCGCTCGCGCGCGAGCGCGCAAACAAGACCATCTACTAAAAATTCAAAGAGTCATGTTTTTGATCATTAGTCCGGTATTTTGCCGCCGCGACACGTGACTTTTGCTGCCTGGCCCGCAAACTTTTGCACATCAGCAAATAGGTTGTATGGGGAAAATTTCGTTGAAAGGCTCTGAACCAAAAACAAGAGACTATTGATAAGATCAGGCGGAAAGAGACGAAGTTTCAAAGAAAAGGGGTACTCCCATTCTTTGAAGAGTCTTCTCGCGGGGGACAAACTAGAAAGACGGCGAGTGGCAAAGACCAACGGCATTTTCAGTCGCCGCGAGAGAGAGAGAGTGGTGCTCATTCTTTTGCAAAACTAGCAAACAACAGAGCAGCTGTAGCCACCTCTTTTTTTCAGAGAACGCGGGAATTTGAAATGTTGTTTTGAAGATATGTCGGGATTAGAGTGATTTGTTTGGGCGAAAAGAACCGAAACAGGATTGGAACCCCGACACGAATAACCAAGATCTAATAGGAGCGGAGTACGAAAAGTGAACGGACCAATAGAAATGTGTTGCTGGTTTGTTCAAACTGTGACAGAGACATTGACAGACAGAATGACTGAGAGACAGACAGTCAAGTCTAATATAAGAGTACGGTAGCCTTGCCGACTGGTTCAAAGTAGACATAGACGGTGTAAGAACGCGAAAAAGAAGACGAGAATGCCGCTACCGTAAGCTATATGTCAACAGAAAAAGGCGTATCGTGAAACAATACGAGAGGCGCCACTGGACGGGAGCCTCTAAGCTTTAAAAAAAGTGTGTAGCTCGATCAAGACTCTCGTATAAGTCTCATTGAAAAGCCCATCTATGGTTTGTTCAAAAAGTCGAAAACATACAGTAACCCATTTGATTCTGTTCGAGACCAACAATATTGGCGCGCTTTCTAGGGGTTTACTTTTCGAGAAATCTCACTTCGTTTTACTTTACTTTACTACATGTAAGGCTGAGCAAGCTGGTGTAAAATAAACTGATAAAAAGAACAGAAAAGCGATGTTTCAGTGCGAACTGCAGAAGGAATTTTAAAAACACTTTTTGAAAGCGTGCCAAAATTGGTGATCTCGCACAGAATCAAATGGATGTCGTCGACTGTATGTCGTCGACTTTTTGAATGAGCCATACATGCAGCTTTTTGGCTCGCAATGGGGTTTTGTGAGTGCAGAAGGAGGACCGAGAGATACTGTAAAAAAAGGGAGAAGGAACAGGAACATTCAAGTTCTGAACCCTCCATTTCTAATAAGGATACCGAAGCAAAAACACTGGAAAATAAAGAAAAAGTTATTAAAACGTCATGTATGCTCTGCGGTATCGAAGGATACGGTTACGTCGTTTCTGTCAGTTTTTCACAGGGAATGGTAAAAGTTTGGGTTTTGGTCACAAAACGACTAGTCAGCTCAGAAAGGACTCTGATTAAAGCGACTGTCAAGTTTTTTTGATACATTGGACTCTAGAAAGTATGGTGGTAAAAAAAAGATCTTACTTTCCAATGATCGAACTTTCAGTATGCCGTAATTCTGTTTGGCAAAGAGAGAGTCACACCAAACAGGTCAAGGTGACGACAACAGAACCCCCAATCGTCTCTGCTGCTGACGCACGTGGGCTTTTGCAACTTGTTGTTGTCATACCAACGATTGAAAATAGGTAAAACCGGTTTCTGATAGGTCGAAGGCGGCCTGATCTATCGGTCCCACTGATCTTCCCCATTGACGTGTTTATGTGCCTTAAAGATGGCTCTCTTCTAATCATTCAAAGGAGGAGGGTGCGGGAGAACAAACAAGTGTATGGAGGGACCAAAAGTTGAACTTTTTTTGGTCAAAATTATCGGCACATTGGGACAAAGCACATCTTTTATGGGAGACCAAAAAAAATAATGGAAAAGCGGAACGGGTAAGGTCAAAATGAGGCTAGGGACCACCCGACGGGGGTCCTTTTTGCAGCCAGCAGGCCAGTGGGCGGGACCTTTTTGCTCTCTCTCCCCTTGCACATTGCTCGTTCGAAGGAAGGAGGGCCGATCTTTTGCTCCTTCCGCCACCAGTGACAAATTGGAGTCAGGTTTCTCGGGAATGAACTATTAGTGTCTAGCAGAAGGATGGTCTGGATCTTTTGGAAATTGGCAATGAGGTGGATGGGAATTCGTGCAAGAGGATGAAGGAGAACATGTTGAACTCATTCTCTGTATAAATTTTGACGTTGTAAAGTTCTCAGAAAACTAAAAAACCTTTCAAATCAGACTTTTTTTTTGCTTTTAGAAGTTTGGCTTCCTAAGTCCTTGGTCAGAATGTCCAAAGAGACCGCAGTTCTCATACAAGAACTTTTGCATTTTCTATCCAAAAACGTAATTTTTTGGCATTTCTATGTTCTACAAAGTTATAGAGCCGGTCGTGAACTACAACTTTGCAGAACATGGGAAAGTAAAAAAATGACGTCTTCTGTACGAAATTTTCGAAATTCGAAAAAATTCGAAATTCCTTCTGATTCTTTCCATTTTCGATCAAAAGTACCATCATTTATCAACCGGAAATCACGAGAACTTTTCGGGTCATCATTCTAATTTTGCGCGCACAATGACGACAGCAAAAGCCTTGGTTTTCAGTCTCTATCATCGTAGTGTCATCTTCGCAGAGACAGTTTCCAGGACACAGGTCGGGGGACTTTGAAAAAAAAGGTCAGATCAAGCTTATTTTTTTGGGAGCAATTGACCAAAGATTGACCAGGAGGGAAAAGGAAGAGGGACAAACATGGTTCTGTCTGAGTCACAGACAATTCTTTTGTCTCTCTCTGGCTGGTCCGATTGGACCCCCATCGCGACTCTCGCCGACGAGGCGAAAAGCCCGCAAGATCAAACGGGTCTCCCCTCTCAGTGTGCACCCTCGCTTCGCGCGCAAAAGTTCCCCCCGGCCGTTTCTGGCCATAAATGACATTCATCCGTGTGCGCAAGTCTTATTATACTTTGATCTTTTGGTCTTTCGCTCTCATTCGCCGAAGACTGTTACGACTTATGTTCTTTCTCTCTTTTGGAATCGGGTTCAAAGTGTCCTCTCTTTTCTATGATAAGAAGTGTAGGGGACGAGCACAAAGAAGTTCCGGTTGACTGTAGCCTCTGCTTCTTTATTAATAGCGCTTTTAGCGGCGGCCACGAGGGGCGTAAAGAATGCTTTAAAAGTTTGCAGTCTGTTCTGGGCAAACATGGTTTGGACGGGCCCTTTAAAGGTGTCAAACAGGGACGGACGAAGGATTTTGGGAGGGAATTCGAAAGGTTCAGAGAGTTCAAGAAAAGAGTATTTCGATAAAAATAGCGAGTGAAGAAAACAAGAACCTGATGCTGTCTCTGACCATCGGCATCTGTCGTATAAAGGGACAGATCACGTTGAAACTTGATAATTGGCTAATTCTGCTATCTGTGATATCTTGGTTGAAGGTAGCCATCAAAGATTTTAAAAGACAGCTTTTTTTAGCTTACTGTGTTCCGGAACGTGGTTTGGAACGGCATTGTACCGGTATATGGTCTGCTCAAAAAGAGGGAGTACCATAAGATTTTAGCTCTTCGCTTCGAGACACATTTAGAACGCAAAAATTTGATACTCAGACAACAATTTTCAACTTCGCTGTGCATCTTTCACAAGTTGCCTGCGAAAAAAAGAAAGCAATACACAAAAAGAAAAGAAATCTAATTACTCTCCTTAAAGGGAAAGTTTTCAAAATTTCCTCCAACCACAATTTTCACAGGGTCGGAGACTTTTGCTACCTTAAAAATTTGAACTTATAAAAGTTAAAATTGGCATTTTTCTGGGGAGGTCATAAACCATTCCCGTCGACACGATACGGGTGTGCTCGGTACCCATGGCCGAGTGATTAACATCATTGTCTGGCACTCAAACGTCACCAGGGGGTTGTTGGTTCGATCCCCGCGGACAATAAAGTTTTTTGCATTTTAGTTTCTGGGGTTTTCGAGGGTCCTGAACACGATGGTGATGTCTATTTTAATTTTGGTTGCTTAAAAAAAGGGTTGGAGGGCAACATTAAAAATGGCTAAAAAAACGCAAAAGTAATGAATTTTGTACTGAAATCGACGAGTTTATTTTTTTTAGTTATTTTTTTTTGTTTCAGTTCCTGGGGTTTCCGAGAATCCCGAACACGATTATGAAGTCCATTTTGATTTTTGTTGCTTGGAAACACTTGCTTTTGCTATTTTGTTTTCCTACTGAAAGTGGAAATATGGAAAATGGCTTAAAAACACTAACTTTTTTAGGTTTCCAGGGTTTTTGAGAGTCCTGAACACGATTATGAAATCTATTTTGGTTTTTGTTGCTTTAAAACCGGTCGCGGATAACATTGAAAAAATACCAATACAAAAACATCAAAATCACTGTTTCGAGTACCACGTCTGGAGGAACTGTCGAGGCTGTGGCTCGTTTCTGAACAGCCACAACGGCAGAAAGAGTAAACATTTGGGAAGGAAAAGAGTCACATCAAAATTCCCGTTCATGATTTCCAATTGAACTTGTCTGAATAACAAGAGGCATTTGAAAGTGTTCACTCTCTGAACGGAGCAACTGGAAAAGAGACTGAGAATTTAAAAAAATGTTCTCGTTGTTTTTTAATCAAGCAGATGATGTAAAAAGCGCCTTCCACACGACGAAAGTATCTTATCGAATCGAGGTCACGAGTCCTTTCACTTAAGTTAAATCTCGGACTGTTGTGCCGGCAGACGGCTGACGTGGAAGTCTTTTAACTTAATCGGAATCAGTACATGTTTGCGAGAATTCAGCAACTGAATCAACTGAGATCAAGGTTTCTTTCGGCATTGAGATGGACAATCTCAGAGCGAGGGATCTTGCGACATTTTTGGTAATGAGGTCAGGAATATTTGAGAACAAAACAAGCCTCAAAAACTGTGGAACTGTACTGTACTCAACGTTAGGAAATTACCGTACTAGGTCCTGCAAATCTCGGCCCGCGGGCAAGTTTTAGAAAAAAGGGTTGTTTTATGACCAAAATCGGCGTATTTTCGTCATTTTTAGTAAAAAAAAAGGTCAGCAAAATATAACAATATTATTATTCTTTAATTTAGTTCTAAAATGCGCTAAAATGCGCTATAATATGATCAGCTTCATTTTTGGTCCGATCCCGGTCTGATGGCCAAGTCTGGGGACCGGGCCCAGGCGTGTCGGCCCGGTTCACATCAGCGTACTTTTATTCAAAAAGTCTGAGCAAGAGGTACATTTGACAGTTCATGTTTCTCTACGAATTATTGTTCACAGGACCTGTTCTCAGGGCCCACACTCTGTGACCACAATCGGTCCAACTGCCTATTTGATCTACTCTGACTCACATTTAATGCACTGTGGCACAGACATCGCCACCAATTTAAACTACCAAATTTCGTTCAACAAAAAATGTCGAACAGGACCACGTTCGCCTAATTCCGCAAGCCGGTCATGTTCAAAAAGAGAGACAATTTTTGTTTGCTTCTCGAACATTCTTTGGTCTCTCAGATTTTGACTTAATCTTTCAAAAATCATGGAACAGCTGCTGGGTTTTTCCTAGCATTTCACCAAAAATCACAAAGATTTTGATCAAGCATCATTCTGATTCTAAAAATCCTGGCATGGCTTTTGGTCTATTATCTTTTGGCCAATAAACATCCCGTGATTCAAGATTCTTCTTCTTTGCTCTCTTGGTTTGTTTATCAGGACGGCAAGCCGTTTTACAGCTTTTCTATGCGTAACACACTCTTCTTAAGAGAGAACATGTTGCGTTGTGTGTGTTGATTTGTGTACTCTTTTACTCTCGAGTGCTTTGCACAGTGGTCGCTTGCGCAGCAGAAGCAAAAAAATGTTCCGAGAACGGCTCGCATTACGCCAGAGTCCACAACAACGGACCACCCATTCGGGAACGCGCCCGAGAGTAGAAAAACTGTCTCTTTACGAGGGATTAGGATGGCTAGAAAAGGAGCGGAAAAAAGTGCGGAATGGTCATGTGCAAACATTTTTGAAGGGAGAAAAGAAGCCATTCCGAAAATAATGGGACGGAAACTGATAGAGGGAGCAACGGAACAATATGAGAGAGATTTCTTTGAAAGGAAGAGACAGCCGAAATTTGAAGGACAGATGGGATTTTTTTGATCGATACAAAGTCAGAAAAGTTTTCTACTGGTAGCCGTAGTTAAAATCAGTTCCCCGTTTTTCATGCAGAAAACGACCTTTTCAAAGTTTCCAGTGTATTGCAAAGTTGTAGATCTTTATATGGACTACAACTTTGTAGAACATGAGATTGTTGAGAAATGTTGTCTTCGAGCTGAAAACAGTCGGTACGCAATTGCGTATCTCTTGTAATGAACTTCAATTACATCTTTCAGTGGTTCTTAACTAAAGTCTGTTCAAAAAAAGATACAGTAACCCAAAATTCCCTTTCCCGTCGAACCTTAATCCTTTGGGTCGCCTAACAGCGAAAAGTTAATATTTTACCTGGTAAATTGGGTGATAGGCAGCCCGAAATGTGCGTAAGGGTCTCGAAAATTATGGGTTACTGTAGCATTTTTGACTTTAAGAAAAAACATTTCTGTAACCGATTTTATACAAAAGTCCCTAACTGAACTTTTGAATAGTGCCGAAAGTGAAAAATATGGGGGTGAGGTTATACTTTTGCACCGCACTGTATCTTTCGTGAGAAACCATGGCTTGAGAAAGCATTTTTTTGAACCAGTACCATTCTCAAACTTCTCAAAAATAGCGGATCAACACTACTTCCTAAGCGGATACGAACGGGTGCTTAGTGTGTGCATCGTGGCCCCCCGGTCATTGTACTTTTGATCTCGAGACCTCTTATTTGCAAGGGAGGGAGACGACGGGACTCTCTCTCCTCGCGTTACACAACAACCCGCGGAACGAGAGCGCATAGTTAGTTATTTGCAGCAAGCGCTCTCTTCTATTGAACTCCATCTTGCAGTTGCAAAGGGGGAGCAAAGAGTCTCATTCGGTGTGTATGGGAGGTCTATTGCGCTCTACGCGGTGCAAAATAGAGGGTGAAAAGAATAGAGTGCGAAGATTTGGCGCGAAGGCCAACTTTGGTGGATTTTTGCAGAGATGAAGTATGTAAACATGGAAGCAAGGTATAGAGGCCAAAAAATTTTTAAGCAAGATCATAAGGAAAAATTTAAAACATTCGAGAGTGTCTGATTAATTCAAGTGCTAACTATGCTCGTAAAAGTTAAAATCAAACTTTCACATTGCTTATCGATTCGGAAATGTTCGATTTGAAAAAGGTCACTTTGCAAAAATCTTGGCTGAGTATCCAAAGTTTGGGTGCTGTAGCCAAATTGATATAGCGTGTAAACATTGGATACTCAGCCAAGATTTTGTGACCATTTTCAAATTGCGAGACAGCCCCCTTATCCTATCAAGTCTGTCTAAATTCTACTGAGAAAAGTTAGACCTTTAAAAAGTTCGTGGCGAGACCCCTATAACATGCAAAAGTTGGATACTCAGCCAACCAATTCAAAATTTTAGGGCGAATTCAAGTTTTGACTGAGTATTCAACATTTGCATGTTATACGGGTCTCGCAACAAACTTTTTAAAGGTCTAATTATTCTCACAATCAGTAGAATTGGGACGAATTATAAATTATGCGATGACTTGATGAGTTCGTTTTGAAGTCAAGCTTTATGGCTGACAATGTTGGTTAGGTACTGACTGTTAAAAAACACGGTTTAAGATTTTCGGAGCATCTTCTTATATTCCTGCGATGTTTTTCCAAACTATTAAATCTGCAAATAAAATTTCTCCCACGATTTTATTGCAATCTCAAAAATCCATCGCCAACAGATGGACTCCCGTTGAGTAGGGATCGAAGATCTAGTCCGAATTTTCCAGAAATTATAAAAGTCAAACCTCAAGGAAGCTCAATTCAAGGTACTTCTTAAAAATTTTTAAACTTCCTCGTTCGAATCTAAGGAGCAACTTTTGCCATTTTTTTGCAGCTTCGCCGCAGGACTTCTCCGAAATTGTTTACGGCCTTTTGCAAAAGATCAAGAGAGGACAAGGTTAATGTGGGAAATACATTTTCTGACGCAAGTCAATCTATTATTTACAAGGAACGCCTAGTACATGAAAAAGTAAGTGTACTTGGTTATTACGAGCGCCTGAGCAGGATCAAAGTTAGACCGAAGGCACATTGTAAGGGGAGTTACGGGACCAAATCCAAGCGAGCATGGAAATATATGTGGTGAAGCTAGTGAGCCAGAAATTACCTGTTAATGTGACAGTTTTTTGGATAAAAATTCTGTTAAAAATCGTAAGGACCGGCAGAAAATGTAATCAAGTTTGAGACTTACTTTTGTGTTAGACAGTTAAGAAAAACCGGGTTGAACACGAAAGTATTGCAAGTATGAAGGTCGATGAACAAAGAAAGTTACCGAATGGATTAAGAGAGAAAAGAGCTGGTGGTCAACGATGCAGATGGCTTGATGAGATCAGGGAGTTGGCTGGTAACACTTGGTGGAGAAACACGAAGAATGGATGGTTTACTCTACGAGACGCTCTAGTCGAGAATCAAACTTGATTTAAACTAGGCACCGGACCCGTGCCAGTAGTGCACACTTTTGGGGAAACCATAAAAACTTGGTTCCTAATTTGAACATAGGCTCAATTTGCCACGCCGAGCTTATGTTCAAAACGAGTGTCAAGTTTTTTTCGCTAAAGTAGTGTTCCCCCGAAAATGTGCCTTGCTGGCACGGTCTCGGTCGGCACTGACACGGGCCCGGTGCCCATGCCTAATTTAAGCGAATAAAGAATGAATGATTCCCCCTCTATCCGCTTGTTCTTACTTCTTTCTCATAAATTTCTCTAACACGTTGCCCTGTCAAGTTCCACTTCTAAAATTAGCGAGAAGTTTGTACATCCTGTACAACATATTTCTGGTTCACCATTGAAGTTTTCCTTAATTAAACCAGTCTAAGTTTTTCTACCCAAAAAAATTGAAGAGGCGCGTAGTTTCTATTCTCTCCTACCGATAAGAATGTGCAAGTAATAATTTGGACAAACAGCCGTAGCCGAAGAAGAGCAAACTATGCATAGTGTGTTCAGCTGTTCTATGGTACAAGAGGCAGGAGACACAAAGTAGTAGGAGGACTTGACTACACTCCTTCGGTATGACAGGAAGCACATCAACAGTTTCCTCAAAAACCGGAAGACCATTATTCATTTCGAAATGGCTTTTAAATATTCCTCAACCCTTCAATATCCGCGTCTAAGCCCCCTCTGAAATGATTAACAACAAACTTTGACATAATGGATGACTTTCACTACCGGAAATGTAGTTAACGAAGATTGCTCCCGTGATTCATTTAAGCAAAAGTTTAACATAGTCTTTGCATTGGGCCTCTAAAGATTGTTTTTTTACAGGAAACGGTTTGTATGAATTCGGATTATTTCGAGACGGTACAGTCACCAGATTTTAATTGATACTGATAGCCGTTTTGTGAAAAGTTTGTCTGACGCTTATCACAGTTAGGAACAGTCAGAAAATTATTAAACTGGATGAACTTGTGATCAAATGTTCTGCTTTTTTTCTTCTCGCAATTTAAAATCTACTTAAAAATATCCAGTTCTTAGTCACTAGTTCCTGTTTCCTATCAAGTCCGACCACAAACAGACACAGGATTTGATCTTTCTGATTGCTTCTCGCGAGATCTCGAACAAGTGCACTTTGCACGTCTGGTAAGCAGGGACCGAAAGATTGTGTGTCTGTGTGTGCTTAAAAGTTTTCTGTCTGGAAGAGATGATGTAATCAGATGTCATTCCACGAGGGAAGGAAAGTTTGGTCAATCTCTGTTGTTTATCCAGATGCTGTGATTCTTTCGTACCGAATGGTGAGAGCAGAGGAGCGATAAGCATTTTGTGTCTGAAAAGAAAATATTTGTGCTGATCTGAGAGAACCCTTTGATAGAGGAAAAGTAATCAAGCAAAAAGTTTTAAAAAGATACAAGTTTTTCTTCACAAATCCCTTCGCCCTTTTGAGAAAAGTGTTTTTTAAACTTCTGTACCATATTGAAACAGTCATAGCTCGGTCATTTCTGAACCAATTTAAAATTTTGAAAATGCATAGGGAAGGGCTTGATGCGCTCTACAAAATTGCAAAACGTGTCTAACCTGAAATTTTTTCTTATATAAGTAATTGAGATGCGAAGTTTAGGTGTAGCTTGAAATCAGTCTCATGGCAATCTACTCGTGACACAGACTATATTTTTCCTAAAATTTATACCGGCTTTTCGTGTGTTTGTTAAATAAAAGTCTCCAAAAGTATACGGTAAAAGGGCTAATCGAAAATCCCCCAGTTCCTCACTGATGACTCTGTTGCAACACTTCAAGTGCACTGGATTCACGGATCATTCACAATGTTCTCTTCTCGGTCGCCACTCTCCTCAAAAGTCCAAAGTGTCCAATGTTTGTTCGTGCTCACTGGTCGTCGATCTTCTCGTCCCCGTCTCGGTCTCGCGACTCACTCTACGCAAGAAATGCAAACATGGCTGCGAGTGGACATTTCGATCTTCTCATTTATTTTACGCAAGGGACCATCCTCTTTAAAAGTCACAAGGTTTGTACTCAAATGGCCTTATCAGGCTATTTTTGACGCAAATAACCCTCATAATCAAAGCGATCTTTGTTGTCGATTATGAGCACAAAAGGGGCTAACATGCGGTAATGTTCGTTTCGGTGAAACGGGAGGGATTGTCGATTGTGACTTGAGGGGTTATGGAAGTCTTGAAGGTAGGGAAGCAGCGGGCAATGGCTCTTCTCAAGAATTTGCCGTAGAAACCACGAAGAAAGCATAAGGGAACAAAGACAAGGGTAATGACATGTCCAAGATAAAAGACAATTGTGTGTTGGGTCGTAAGATGAGGTAGTAGTAGAAGAATAAGGTCGAGAGAGGCTTTTGGAAGGGCTATGAAGATGAAGATGTAGAATATCTAAAAGTAGAAACGTTAAATGTGTGATCTGACTTTCATTCGCTGCTCGAAAAAAATGTTCAGTAACTTACTTTAGGCTGGCTGTGAGATTGTTCCTTTCGAAACCCGTTTGTTCCCTTCGAGATCCATTTGCCCCGGAGTTAGTCACAGCTCGCCGTGCCTTTGAAACGTTGGAAAAACGGTTTTCGTGACGAGACCCTATCGCAAAAAATCTACAGTCGGGCGACCGAGAAAACGATTTCCCATTCTCAAGCCAAAATAAGAAATTTGAATTCCCGCTCTCGAAATTCCGTTAAGATTTTCAAATCGCGGCGGGACCGGCTAGAAGGACACAGTCCTTTAAAGTGCCGGCTTTGTCGAAAAAAAGAAAGCATTTTTAGCTGCGTATCTCAGTAATTTGTTAACTGAGTATCAAATGGGTCCCGAAGTAAAAAAGCTAAGAGAATACGGTAATCTTTTTTTAACAGACCAACGGTCAGAAAAAAGTCAATAAAAACCGTTTCTTTTGCTTCCAGAAGGATCTCACAAATTGACTTGTCCCGCAGATCAGATTTCTATCAGACGTTGAATAGTCTGGCCAGAGATTGCTGTTGATCTAGAGACAAACACTTTCGATTCAAAACGACTTTTGTTTGACTACACATTGTATGAACTTTTGATAAAAACTGACCGTCCAATTGAGGCATCTTCTCAAGTCTTTAGGAAACATGAACTTTGTAGAAGATCCTTGGCCCTGAGGAGTGGATTTCTCAAAGTGGTGGAAGAGTAAGTATCCGGGAATCGCCAAAACTGTCAACAGAAAAATATATCCCAGTTCGAGACAACTGAAAAGTCTATTCGAAGGCTGAAGTTTTTTTGTGTTATTAAAATTAAAAAGACTTACCATAGGCTCAATAAAGACCGAAATATTGTGAAGATTTCTATTGAATATTTTGCCGGATTCCCCAAGAAAGACACTTCTTCTTTCCGATGTAATGTTCTCCCATGAGCTAACAGAAGCTGCCTCTTTCGATGGGATCAAAAATATTACTGGAGTGAAGAAAACTGTCACTGCTCCAAGTAATTTCCATGTGGAGATGCGTCTGAAGATTCAAAGTTTATGGAAATTTTCCGATTATGCCATCTTTATTTTCACACAAACCATATTGCTCTCCTTAAAGGGAAAGCTTTTAAAATTTCTTCCAAGCACCCACAGGGTCGGGAACCTTTGCTATCCGAAAGTTTGAACTTGTAAAAACCTAAAAGATGGTTTTTTTGGGGGAGGTCATTAACCATTCCCATCGACATGATACGGAGGTACTTCAGACTCCATGGCCGAGTGGTGAACATCGTTGTCTGGCGCACGAACGTCACCGGGAGTTGTTGGTTCGATCCCCGTGGGTAAAAAAGTTTTTTGCATTTTAGTTTCTGGGGGTTTTGAGGGTCCTAAACACGATGGTGAAGTCCGTTTTTGTTGCTTGGAAACACTTGCTTTTGCTATTTTTATTCTTACTGAAAAAGTGTGAAAATATGGAAAAACGCCTAAAAAACACTTCCTTTTTTAGTTCTTGGGTTTCCGAGGGCCCTGAACGCGTTTCTGATGTCCGTTTTCGTTGCTTCAAAACCGGTCTATGGTAATATTGAAAAAAAAAGCAGTAAAAAACGTCAAAATCACTGTTTTCGAGTACCGCGTCAGGGAGAGCTGTCGAGACTGTGGCTCGTATTTGGACAGCCACAACGACAGAAAGAGTAAACTTTTGCGTACTGAATAAGTGGGGTGCTGAAACTTTACGGTAGTCCCTCTTCTTTTTGAACAGATCATCGTGGATTTTTGGGTTCGGTTTTTGTTCAACAAGACTACTCCAAAGCCTCGCTAGCCTCAAGCTTACAGTTCGAGGAAAGACTATTAATCAACGGATCATTCCGTGTTTCGTGCAAGATAATTTTCCATGAACTGCTTTGGATAGGATCAAAATGTGAGGTAATATTTCTCGCCAACTCATCAGACCATTGGAACAACCGTCCCTCCCACCCATCTGTATCAGACCAATAACTAGACTGGTCAGTGATCTTGCGGTCTAGGTTCAGAAGCAATAATCAGTCTTTCTAATTAAAACAGCGTAAAAAAATCAAGTCTGATCCTCTTCACAAGAGCTGTGGGTGTCACCTTTACCCCAGTAGGATTACCTCTGATCAATATATTTTTTTCCACCAAACCAACCTTTTCTGTCTTACTGCTAACAGGAAGTAAACAACAGATACGAGGAAAATTGCATAAAGTTCCAGAATTTGAAGAATGCAGTAGAAATGAGGCCATATTTTGAGTTTTGTCGATAGGAAAGCTGTAACCACGCTGCCATGGTTGACTATTTTGACCTGGAAAAAACAGTGAAAATAGAAAACACTGGGAACTTACAGGCATCGACAGGAGAAGCAACAAAGTCAGCAAAAGGTTCCCTCCAAAAATACAAAAACATATTGGTCGAATATAGTTGTATCGCTTGGAGACGTGCCATCGTGTTCCGACGAGACACAACAGATTTAAAGGAATAGCTAAAATTTGGGCGAATCCATAAATTCGTTCCATATATTCGACTGCGGAGCGCATTTTAATACAAGTAGGCACGGGAGGCTGCAAGATTGAGAGCTGGATTATAAGACACAGTTGATGAGAAGAGCACAGACATTTAAATGGGATTAGTAGGGAGAACGACCTGGAAGGGAGGTAGGGAACTTGTATTAGTCAGAGGGTTCTCTCTTTACTACTACTTCCGTTTTTACTGAAAATGCATGCTCTTTCTCAAAATTTGTGCTGAAAAACAATATGCGGAAATACAAAAAATAGAGAAACCAGGAGTCATCGAAATCGCGAACCCAATTTGAAGTGTTTTTTTGAGTTTCGAGTGAGGTAATTCAAGAGAAGGGTGTACAAGAGCACGAAAAATGGGTCAAAATGAGCCTGGACACAGTCCTGGAACCGTCAAGACTTTGGTTTTTGGAGATTTTCCATCAATTCGCTGAACTTTTCAGTTCAAAGCTTGTTAAGCTTCGGTGTGAGGTAATTGGAGATTTCGATGGTGGCAGCTATGTACCGCTAGAAAGAACACGAAAAATGGGTTAAAATGAGCCGAGACACAGTCCTGGAAACGGTCTAGATTTTTGTTTCCGAACACTTTTGGTTCTTTGACTAAAAATGTTCGGAACAAAACTTGTTGAGGCTTGTATAACTGTCGAGATTGCTGCCTACCAAAAATGTGTCTCTCCCTGGTCTTGATAAAATATGCATTGCATCATGGAGGTCTCTTATGATTTGTCCCGATTTTACACCCAAAACATCGTCCCTTTTCGATGGAAACAAGCCCTGTTCTTCAGGGGCTTTTTTAATTCGTTCACTAAACTTTTCAGTCGGAAACTTGTTGAGCTTCGGTGTGAGGCAATTCGAGAAGTCGATGCTTAGAACCGCTGGAAAGAGCACGAAAAACGGATCAAACTGACCGTTGACAGAGCCCTGGAACCGTCAAGACGTTTGTTTTATGGAGATTTTTCATCAATTTGCCGAACTTTTCAGTTCAATTTATTACTTGACAATCTTGAGAATTCTTTCGATGTATTCTTGTGCTTTGGGATCATTAATGTTTTGGTTTCTCATGCCACGCAAAACTTCCGGAAGAGTTGTATTCTTGAACATTTGTGGGTAGTTGCGCGATACCCTAAACACTTGGAATAGTAAGATTAGCACTTTTGTCTCAGAAAATTCAGAAAACCACTTACGACCTTCGGTTCGAGTGGAAGCAAATTTAGCAGTGCCCAAAGACACCAGTTACGAGGCCCGTCATGTCTACTTTGTCGCAGGAAGCGTTCGATTACGTCAAAGGAACGGAAATGGCCTACAACTGTAGAAACCGAAGGATCTGTCCATTCCGAAATAACTTTTTGTAAATGATTATCAACGTCAGATTCGAAATTTGAGGCAATGAGTCCTGTCGCTAGCAGTAAAGATATTAATCCCGCTGCGGTGAAGCAACGATAAACTAGACTCTGGAATCCGTTAGCCATTGGATTACTGAAGTCTCCGTCTAGGCAGTTGCTGAAACAGATGAATGCAGGCTTGTTGATTCCGTGGGTAGCACCGCGCCGCGGTTTTCAGCTCTTTGATTTAGGCCGGGCCGCAGAGGAATTTTCAAAACAAAAAGGCAAAATGAGTGAAAAACTGTGTTTTCGTCCATTTCTCCATATTTTCCCTTCAATTTTTTGCCGGATCAGGCCTTTCTAGGGTATTTTTTGAATCGATTAAAACCACCTAGAAGTCGAGAAAATGAGTATAAAGCACTTAAAAATGCAAAAAAATGTTTTGTTTTGAAAATTCCGCCAAAAGGCTGCGTCTAACGTCTCACTCTCATTTTTTAATCAAATCGAGTGACAAATTATTAACTCATCGTCCGTAGTATTCTATTCCCCGAAAGCTTGGACATCCTCAGTCCAACTGAGGATGCACAGCGAGAGTGATAACCTTTTTTAGGCTATCACTAGAAGCTGTTGTTTTTCTGATGTTGTTTTCGATAAAAAGAGATATTTTAATTTTTCGACGATTTCAGCTTCATTTGTGTTGTTTCTTGTAAAGTAATGTCAAGAAAGGTCATTTGAACTGAAATTAATGGAAAGTGCGAGAAAAATGGAAGGAAATGCCGACTTTCTACGTCGTTTCCCGGAAACTATTTTTTGCGGACCTATTTGCTTTCTTTCGATAGTTTCTTGTAAGTTTTCAATCGGTTGTCTCAAATGGACAGCTTATAAGTGAAAACACTAGAGAAAACCTATAAACTTCAGGCAAAAACGTTGTTTTCGTTGTTTTTCGAATAAAATCATTTTGAATTCCCGCGGCTACATACAGTAGAATCGCCCCGCCAAATTTCGTAGCTGCAGACTCGCTTTAATAGGGATGAGACGTTAGTTCCGCGCCGCGAATCGTGGTGAGTGTTCTTCTAAAAGTATTTTATGCCCGCGGGCACAAAGTTACGCGTCCTTGACAGGATCAAAGAAAATAGCGGAAACATAGAGAAACAGAGAGACAAAAGCCACCTGTCAGAGTCCGTAGCGCCGATAAAGCTACTCCAATACAAAACGGATCTCGCCGAGCTTCTTCCATCTTCCAATTTACATAGTCGACAATGTAAACAATGTGTTTCTCCTCTATCACTTCGAGCTTCTCGGAGACTGTTAGTATTAATGCAATTCGGTTCATCCAACTAATTATCAGATGTTCTTCGACGTGACCGAAACTGAGCATGGCTTCGAGGGACAATTTGAACATTCTCTTCAGATCGAGACCAGGAGTATTGAGGAGTGCGTAATCGTTCAGTGCGACAGCGAGAGTGTGTTGGATGATATTATTATCTTTCCAGTTTTCACCGGCTACGATGCAGCGAGTAATAAACTTTTGGATAAGTCTTGGAGGGAGACGATCTACTGTGAACCTAAAAATTGTAGTTTTGCGGGACGGAGGGACAATTTTGTAACGTATCAACTCGTAAAGTTGGAATCTTGCGTATTGACACTACGCTAGGTGTCGATACTTATGATATAGCGCGTGCCAAACCTTCACCTTACGTACTTTTTTGACACGATATTATGTACGCGCGGGCAAGCCATTTTATTCAAACTGCAGTAGGCGCCTCCCTTCGTACTGCAGTAGGCGCCTCCCTTCGTTCAAACAATCCTAAACTCGCGTTTTTCACCATTTTTCTTCTATTTCATGTTTATACACAAGTTTATCGAATTCAGCGTGTAAAGCAACCACCAGGACGTGTAAACTAGTCGAAAATATTATGAAGCCGACGCTGGCTCTATATAAGCCGTCCTCAGACACTTGTCTTCCATTTCTGGCTATTTTCGACAAATTTCCACATCTCGGGATTGTTTTACACGCTGAATTCATCAAGCACGCTTAAAAATGGGAAAAATGAAAGATAAATGCCGAAAAACGCAATTTCAGGCCAGTTTGGGAATTCGCGCCAAAAATGTTTGAACGAAGGGAGGCGCCTACTGCAGTACAACCCAAATTTCTACTGTATTTTTCGTCCGCAACTTTGCGTAACAAAAATTACGTAAGGTTAAGAATTGGCAACATCTATATATGTAGTCGATTCCAAAAAATGGTGCATAATTCAAACCGGCCCGCCAAGAATTTCGCGGGCTTTTGAACGCTCAAAAGTATGCCTAATTTTCCAGCTTAGCTATTTTTATTCTGTAGCCGATAATAAGCTGAATAGTGGCTTTCCAAATTCCCGCAAAATTCTTGGCAGGCCGGTTTGGATTATGCACCATTTTTTTGGAATCGACTATACAAGCTGATGCGCAGTGAAATTCAAATTGCGCTTCCTGCGTTTTCCCGCCCCGCAGGTTGTAGTTCTAAGCTGCCTCTATCTGTGACACTGATCCCAAGATTTTCGTACCTCTGTTTTCCGAAGTAGTAAATACAAGCTCTTTCTGTTAGATAGCACGTTAGGTGGTCTTTCATAAGTTGGCAGATTATTTCAACTGAGCGACACATTTCCTCATCCGTTCCATCTTCTACGAGTAAGAAATTAAGAACGCGATATTGGGCTTTCATTCTAAACGCGTTGACTTTTGTTCTTGAGTAGTATTCGAGAGCTTCGATCGCTTTCCTGGTCGTGGAACAGTTCAGAATCAAAATCCTGTCCAGATTAAGCTCAAACTGATCAAATACGGTATTGAGCAGCGAAATAGTCTGGATTCTCGGACACAATTCGGGTAGTTTTCTAATGGCCAGCATATTTCTTTCGTTGTTCTCCCCTGACATTGAATATCCAGCCAAGTCAAGACAACGCAGCTCTGGCCATGGAGACGTCTCACATTCCAGTATGGTTTCAAGAAAAATATCGCCCAGATAGAAAACGTGTGAACGACTGCAATATCAAAAATCTACTTTCTAGCCCCCCTCTCCGAAACTTTGAGACTTTGAGAAAAAGCCTCAATTTTCTTGCTGAAAAACAAATTTTTCGGTTTTGTGATGTTTAGCAAAGTTGTAGTATTTTTTGAGCTCTACAAGTGTGCAGAACATGACGAATTTGTAAAACAAGGTTAAAAACCACAGTGAAAATCGTGCTTCGAAGCAGCGTTGAATACGTTTTAAGTTCACGAGATTTGAATATTTGATTGTGACCAAAGCATGCTCATGTTTCTTCTATGAAAACATCAAATGCTGTAAATGTATTTCTCAGCTAGAAAATCGGTGTTTCTTCTTAAAATTTCGAAGTTTTAGAAGGGAGGTAGACATTTCTAGGAACTGACCCTGTGTTATCGTCCATCGTGAATGAGAGATCTAGAACCCGAAGCTTCGTTAAACTTTTAAGGTCTTCTGATACATTGCCTCTTTGTATTGGGCAATCGTAAAGAACTAGAGCCTCGAGGTTTCTAAATACAGTAGTATACACTACTGACTAATGACTAACGGATAGCTGACAATCCAAGAAAGATCCTTAACTTGGGTTTCAGAAATATCGAGCCATCTCAAACTGGGTAAAAATTGCCCTGCTTCTCTCAGCCAACATTCATCAACTTGAGAAGCGGCGACAGTCAAATGAGACAATTTCGGCAATGATTCAAACTTCAAACGAAAGTTAATAATAAAAGAGTAGACTTACCGCGAACCAGTTCCGATAAAACACAAATCCAGTGATTCCCAGTTTGCTGAAATTTTCTCTGGCTTCTTCGGAAATTGTTTGTTCGATAAATTGCCAAATGTCAAAAGCATTTTCGGAAAAGTCTGCATCTCGACTGTCATCGTACACGTACTCAATCCGAAGAGAGTTCAAGTGCTTGTACCTTTTCAAAGCCGTCAGATAGACACTGGGGTCTTGATGTGTCGTGATGTTTATCTGAAATAACAAAGGTTACGCAAAGTTTGCTTGTTTTTGCTTCATTTAGTTAAACCAATATATTTCTCGATAATCGTACTCTTCATCTACGAAACACGCCTGGGAACGCGTAGATCAACCCCCTCTCGACGACACATGGACAAGCGCGAGAGCTACTGTTCCACTCTCCGAGGAAGTTACAACACCGTCATGGTCTGTCCGAAGAGCCGCTCTTGTCGAATATAGACTTGATACAGCGAATAAATAAAATAAATAAATAAATTTCCCGATATTGACTTACACCTACAGATAATTTTTTGAGTTAGGATTCCAAAGATTGACCTCCTGTCTCGGCGACTTTTCAGCGACAGTAATTGTACTGACAAATCAATACTCTATCAATCGCTGGTGTCTTTATGAGACCAATTTTAGTTATTTTTTCCTTTTGTCCCCTTTTTAATAAAACAACACTCACTGATATGTTGTAATACCCCGCTCCGATCATCTCTGAACAATTCCGTGACCATTTCGGATTAAGTCTTTATTACCCTTCCATAAAGTTGCGGCTAGGCTTCATTATAGCATTTTTGCCTTGTTAGCTGTTGATAAGAAGCTGATAAGAAAAGATTCACGTGGAACGCTGACTGTGCTACGTCTCTGTCAACAAAGCGCAACTTGGAAAATATGTTGTCATTTCGAAATTTATCGCAACCCAACCGCCGCGTTGTTTACAGGTCACAACAATTTTCTCACCTTGGTTATTTCCAAAGTAGTCTCAGCGATTCTTTGCAAGACATTTTCGTCGATGATGCAAATTTCTCCGAGCGCCTTTACAACTTCATTTCCGATTTGTGCAGGCAAGACTGTGTCAATTGGCCATTCTTCTCCTAAAAAAATTTATTTTAAACAAAAAAGGTGCAGCTAACCATTTTTAATAACTTCAGCTAGTCTTTGAACACAAAGTTGATTCAACGATGCCATGAGAGCACGAATAAAGGTACGAAATTGCCGGCGACAGTGAGAAAAGCAGTGTTTGGACAAAGGGGGAGGGGGAAGACTGCACTTTCGGTCTTATCGGCAGGGCATTTGGCGGGAGTTTAAACTGGGGTGAGAGGTCAAAGAATCATTGTCGCAGCCACGTTTTTACTTGACTTTCACTCTGATTTTCAGAGTCTTATGGTCAATTTTTTAAGATTTATCTTTGTAAATGTTCAACCTGAAGCTTAAAATCAAAACACTTTATTTTTTCACAGTATCCAAAATTCTTTCGAGATATTCTCCCATCTTGGGGTTGCCTATCTTCATCTCCTCCAAAGTTTTTAGAAGGGGCGAGCTTCTGACCATTTCTGGATAGTTGCGGAGTGGCCTGAAAGTTTTTAATGAAAAACTTTTTCTTTATAACAGCCTGGACGGCGAGAAGTGTTGGAATATGCGGTACCCATTGAATTTTCTGGTGATTCGCAGACCATGATCGGCTAGAAAGAGCTTAGCGAAGTAGGTCATGAATGGTCGGGCTCAAAAAAAACAGGAACTATACTGCTTTTGGCAGATTCTTTGGGTTGACTTTTCGTCACGTCAGAACTCTTTCCAGGTCTCTAAAGATACCTGAAAAAACTTCTTGTGGAGAAAAAAATAATAAAAAAATGTTAAAAAAACAAACGTTTTTGGTCAAATATGTACGACATTTTAGCTGATAAGTCCAGTTGACTTACACTAGTTTTACATTGAATTTCAAACAACACTTCCCCGAAATTGGGCCATACAAGACTTGAAGCCCATTGTTTTGGCATAAATTCTTTTTTTGAAGAGCCTTATTAACTGCTTCTTTTCAAAAGTTCCGTAGAAAAGGTCGCCCCCAACCTTTGAGGGAGATTCGGTGCACTGGGGACGGATAATATAGAATCATGGTGTGCGCACTGCGCAGCTGGTTAGGCCTTTGTTCAGGCTACAATTCTTTTTTTGAAAAACCTTTCTAGCCTCATCTTTTCAAAAGTTATGCCCAGTTTAACTTTTTACCCAACTGCTAAAAACTGTTCAGGGCACCGTGATCCTGAACTGATGTTCAAACAGTGTTGTACCGATGTCGGATTGCAAAAACCTTATTTCTCATCAACTTTTACTCATTTCTGCCTCAAAAAAAACATACAATAAGAGCTGCATATGCGACTCTTAGGCTTTTGTTTCAGTGCCCAACTCTTCGAAAAATTAACAAAACTTACGGGCCGCCATCTTTGCGAGGAAGAACATGAAGAAGCATCCAGAGACAATAGTTTCGTGGTCCGTCATGCTTAGTTTCTTTTAAAATATGCTCAAACAGCTCAAACGTTCGAAATGAGAACATCTCTTTGAGAAAAGTCGGGTCTGGCCAGTCAACAATAACTCTTTGTAAATGATCATCAACGGCTTTTTCCAGGCTCAGAGCGATAAGTCCCGTCGAGAGTAAAATGGATATTATTCCGGCAGCTGTTGAGCTACGTTCAAGCTGCACTTGTAACACTTCTTTGTCTTCATTGCTGAAGTCTCCGTCCATGCAGTTGCTATAACGAGACTATTAATAATTTTTTCTTCCAAACAAACCATATTGTCTTGAACAAGTTTTCATCTTCGCAGAGTGAAGTGGGAAAGGATCGCATTTCACAGATGTTTAACAGAACTCCAAAAACTTTTTCTTCCATGTTGGAATCCCCAGCGTGTTGGGTCAAAATATTTTTGCAAGTTTCGAGAAGTCCAGCTTTCACAACAGTATCGCAAGTGTAGGCACATTCGTCTGAATCGAGGCGTTTTTAGTGATTTGGGACAAAGAAGCAGAAAGATATAGACTGTAAGAACCAAAGAGACAGAGAGACATAGGGGCGACTGAACGGGCAGGTTTCCTATACCCCCACCCCTAAACTTGAATTGTTGGGGGGGGGGGCGGCGGAGACAATTTAAATGTTCCGGCTCTCGTTTGCATTTTCCAGCTTTGCCCCAGTAAGCACAGTTATAGCCCTGATCAAGCTCTACAATTTTGCAGAACATTTCAAAGCGTGAAAATGTTTTTTTCCCCTATGAAAAATGACTTTTGCCTTGGTTGACAAGTTTTGGCTTAGAACCATTTTTCACAGTGATAACAGCATTTTCAAGCTTCACAATATTCTGCATAGTTGTAGAGCTTGATCAGGGCAGATACCACCCCCGACAGGACAAGAATAGTTTTCTTCTTAGAAAAAAGTATTACCTGTTATAGATCTTAACGTTAATAGTGCTTCTCTAATCAACTGTAAATTTGGTATTTCTTCTTCCATCTCCGCATTTAAAATGTGCACAATGTAGACAATGTGTTGTCCATTTATGACTTTTAACTTTTCAGGAACCGTGAATTTCTGGACTATTACGCTTATGATGGCCAAGACGATTATATGCAAATTTTTGCTATCAAATTGGACGAAGGCCCTTAAAGCCATATCACAAATGATTGCTAGCTGGAGACCGGGAGAGCTCAAGACTTGGTAGTGGCACAATGTCCACCAAATTATGCCTTGAACTTTTTGATCGTTTTTCCAGTTTGCAGCGGCATTGAGACAGTGATTCACAAACTTTTGGACATGCCACGGAGAGAGACGATCGAGTACTCTGTCTCTGAAAGTTTAGCTCAGAAATAGTTTTTTGGATTTTACCTGATTTCTCGAAAATAGTTAGCGCACATGAATTGCGTCTCTCTACACTGAAGGTATATTCTCATGGCCACAAAAATCATTTCAATTGAGCGAATCGTCTCCTCTTCCGTCAGCGAATCGCGCTGGTTTACCAAGAAATCCAAAATATGCTCTTGGACGTGTAATCGTGAAGCATTGACTTCCGTCCTTGAATAATAACCGAATGCTTCGATTGCCTTGCTCGGGGTGACACAATTCACAACCCAGACAGTGTCAAAGTTGAACTCGATCCGGTCAAATATAGTGTCCATAAGGCAAATTGTATGGATTCTTGGACATTTTTCGACCAGTTTCTGTATTCCATCCAAGTTTCTGTCATAATTCTCGATCAACATTGTATCGCCAGTCATGTCGAGACAGCGTAGATCGGGCCATGGAAAAGTATCGCAATTCAGGATAGTCTCAAGAATAATGTCCCCGAGAAAAAGGTTTTCGTCGCCCCTGAAAATTGAAAAAGTTTTTGATGGGTTGGTTTGTTGTTCTCAAGTTAAACCATATACCCCAAAACTTCTTTTAGAAGCCCACCCTTCGTGAGATACGCAATTACGTATTCACATTTTTTGGGCTCAAAACGGCATTTTTTGACTTTGTTATATTCTATAAAGTTGTAGCCCCTGACGTTGTCTACAACTTTGCAGAACACCAAAAAGCTGAAAAATGTAGTCTTGACCCTGAAAAACGTGAATACGTAATTGCGTATCTTACGTGGGGGGGGGGGCTTCTAATAGAGGGTTTAGGGTAGTCCATTCAGCAATTAAAGCGAGTGGGTAATTACGGAAATAGGCGGGCTGATTCTACCGTATTTTTGTGCGGCTTTTCAAAATATTTATATTCCAAAAATAGCGAAAATGTTGTGAATTTTACGGAAAAATGGCTGAGCTTATGTTCTTGTTTCCCGTGTGAATGAATGCCCCTTACTGGCACGCTATATGAGAATTGGGAAATTGGGAAAAGCAACATCCTGACCTCGAAAAGTCTTCATAAGTTATTGACAGATCCAGCACCCGCAGCTTCGACAAAATTTGGAGGTCTTCAGCGGCGTTTTCGTCTGTGATCGGACAGTTGTGCAGTATCAGTGCCTCGAGATTCCTGAAACAAATGCTAAAAGTCTATTTCTTCCTTTTTTCTTACGGTAAGTTGGCAAGCCAGCAGAGCTCAGTGACCCGGCTTCCAGATATGTCGAGCCATCTCAAACTGGGCAAATATTGTGCTCCTTGTACCAGATTTTGGTTAAAAACTTGAGACAGCTTCACTGACAAATGCTCCAAATTTGGCAGTTGCCCTAGCTGCAAAAATAAGCAGATGAGAACAAAAGGTTAAAATTTACCCCGATCCAGCTGTAAATTTCCGTATAGCCAATGATTTCAAGACTGCGTAAAGAGTCTCTGGCTTTGCTTAAAATGGTTTCATCGACAAAACGGACTAAATCCAAGCAGTAGCATTGTATTTCGTCTTCGTAGACAGTATCGGCATACTCAATTCTGAGGGACTGCAGATTCTTGTACTTTTTTAGTGGACTCAGAACAACATCGTTGACGGGTTGGACGCTCACTTTGCACTAAAAAAATAATTTTTCCATTTTCTGGTTAAGCTTTGAACTTTTTTGGTTTATCTTTTTTCTATCCGGAATATTCCAATATTTTTAAAAACAGTGATTGAACGGCTATGCGTACTGTTAGTCACGCCAAATTGCGTACACTTGGCAACGCATTTTTTACACAAATTAGTACGCAATTTCGCGTAACAAAAATTACGCAGAATTGGCTATAGTCGTTGGTTTGTATTTCACAAGTTCTTTTTTCACCGGCCAAACAGCAGATAAGAACACAATACCATGCAGTGCTGACTGTGTTGCGCCGGAGTAAGGGAACCATGAACTGAAAAAAAGAAGAAACTGGGAGAAATTATTTTTTTAACTTTGGTAAGTTTAGCCGTTACCCGGATATGTTGTGTACCTTTCGTTACGCGATATTGCGTACGCTTGGATTTTTAAAATTTAGAAAAAACACAAATTTTTAACAAACTGTGTACGCAATTTTGCGTAACTAAAAGTACGTAACGTATCCTTTCGCTAACGTCAACAGTAGCGATGAATTTAGTCCCGAAAGGACATTTTATTTAAATTTCTAGGGAGACATCATTCGGATGCTTACTTTAGATATTTCCAACGTGGTCTCAGCAAGTCGTTCCAAGATATTTTCGTCGATAATGCAAATTTCTTGTAGAGCCTTCATCACTTCGTCTCCGATTTGATAAGGCAAAACAATTTCAAAAGGCCATTTTTCGCCTGGAAAAAGTGTTGGTATTCCACAGAGAATGTTAAAAATACCATTTTTAATGAGCTCGGCCAGCCTGAGGGTACAACGTTGGATCAAGGAAGCCATTTAAATGAAGAAACGGTCAAAATTCTTGAGTAACGGGGTGAAAATGGCTGTGTTTGGTCAATAGAGGAGCAGAAGACTGGGCTTATCAGATGAACTATTTGGTGTTCAGTGACTCACGATTGTGAAAGAACCCCCTGTTTTCATGTTCTTCGGAGGAAAGAATAGGGTTGAATAAAAATAACGGAGTGTTTGGACAATGCTTGCTTAAAAGTTTCTCTGCCGTGATGAACAAGTCTTACTAGAACTCTTTGAGCCACTTTTTTTACTTGACCATCGCTCTAATTTTAGGGAAAGAGAGTCGTAATGGTCATTTTTTAAGATTGTTTTTTTCCCTGAAGATATGAGTGTCTGCCTCTGTTCATGTTAGAATTACTCAACTAGAGTGTCGAATTCAAAAGCTTTATTTTTTCAGTAACAGTAAAAATTTAAAACCTTGGCAATTTTCTTCACATGGTTCTGGCTCTTTCTCCACAGAGCTCGCATTGCAGTTTCCACCAATTCTTTCGATGGGACGAGGGGCTTCGACAACGCGGTTGATTCTTCTGCATCTTATCTTGTTGTTGGCATCCAATTTTCCCGGAATCGGCATGGATGGGTCACCTCGACGAGATGTAGTCTCCGACTAATCTCCGACGACCATTCACTAACTAGTAGGGCAAATCTCGATTGCCTACTCTTTACTAAAAATTCAGTTCATCTTTGTTATGTTCAAGTCATTGTTTTAGATACATTTAACTTGGACATCTTGTCGTTTTACTGTTGAAAACGTGTACTCCGGGAACGGCGGCGCAAACCGAGCTCGTTCTCCTCCAGAAGGTCAGAATCCATTAAATTTTACAATGTAAACACTCTAAATTTCAGCGTGTCCTCTCCCTGAACGAGACCACCGAAGCAATCTGTTATGAAGAGGAATATGACTTCGTAGTGATTTATCCGATTAAGTCCACCAAAAGTTTGTAATGTCTGTAATGGAGAATGCGATACCGATCAGGCCTATGTTTTATTTGGAGAACAAGGATATGGAGTAGGCTGCATTCAAATATCAGTCGCATGTTTTCCTGAAAACGAAAACAACCTGCAGTGTAGACTGAAAAGAGGGTATAGATTTTGCAAAATGGAAGACAATCTGAAGGTTTTCGTCGGTCTTGCTCTTCACACTCCTCTTCGTATTCATCATTTACTTCAACGAGGTTGGTTAAATAATGGTTTAATACAAGCCGCCGATTCAATATTTTCCGCAAAAATTGCTCAATAAACGCCTTATTCCGTATCTTTTTCTGATGACAAAATACAGAAAATTAATAGAAAGTTAACAGTTTATTCACTTTTAGAATTCACCAACAATTTTCGAAATTGTATAAATAAAGGGTGGGCTCTGACAGTTATAGATTAAATTCTTAACAGCTTGAGTTGGCCATGAATAAATTGATCGAGGGAGTGTTTCCGAAAACTTGGGTCCAATCACCCATTCTTCTCCATCAAACACATAAGAGCAAAAACTTTTATGGTCATACCTGATCAGAATAGTTTTTTCAGCGTCAGCCATGTAGCACGACAGTAAAGGAAGAACAAAAACGTCAATATTTGGGTCAGGCAAGTGCATACTATGAATCTCACTCAAGTGAAGATCCACGTTTGATGTTTGGACATATCCATTAGCACTAAATTGTGCATATGTATTATAGCCGGCATCAGCTCTAATGATGCGGAAATTTTGTAGCGGAAAATTTTCGCTCGTACACCAAACGTCACTATCCAGATCGTAATATTCCACTAAAATACGAAACAGACGTTGAAAAAACAAAAAGTTTTCTCCCGATGGCAACAGCATGCGGTTTGCACTTTCCTGTTTGCATTAATCTGAAAATATGTTGCCAATTCTTACAGTAGAAATGATACGGCATTATGTTCCATTCATCTTTCATAGGATCGTATCTTTCAAACGTTTTTGGTACATCTTCTCGGTCGTCTCTTGACCCGCCAGCAACCCAAATGTATCCATCAAGAACCACTGTTGAGAAATGAATTTTTTGTCGGGCAACGTTCATATCAGCTTTCCGAACCCAGTTGTTTTCGACGAGCTCGTATGTTCTGGTAGTGGGCGGTGAATTTTTCTGTGGGTGGCCAAGAAGGAAAATTCGTCCGTCAACACAGGCGAATGCATCGGGATAAACATATAGTGGCAAATGTAAGGATAACTGCCTCCAGCTCTGGTTTTCTGTATCCAAAACCAAAATGTTCGGCGACGGATCATCGCTCCTCAAAATATTCAATGTTGTGCTTCTCTGCCGCTTACCGTTTCACTCTGCTCGGTGTTTGACCGACTTGGTGCTGGTTCTATCGTTTTACTGGGATCGAAAGAGGGTCTGAAAAGCCAAACAATGTAAACAATTTGTGAGGAACTTACGAGACGATTTCAGTCTTACACCAGAGCTGTAAATAGCCGCTGAACAGGTCGATGTCTTCAAAAGTCGGTCTCAAAGAGGGTTTTTGATTCCATCCTCTAAATGTGAAGGTAACTTTTCACTGATTATAGAAACCTCTCGAGGATTTTCTTAACTGCATCTGGGAATCGTATATCGATAATTGGCCGTTGTCTGTCTTGTAGCTGAGGCTTTCTGAAACATTTCTTCGTGAGCTTATTTTTTTCTAACAAAATTCATATACAATTGTGGTTGTTGGGATATGCGAGGATTCTGTTAAAATATTTGGTACCTCCTGTGAAGAATTTCCCAAATTGTGATTGCAAAGACATAGATGTCAACTTGATGGTCGTACTTCCCACTAGCTATTTCAGGAGCTCTGTAGCTGTTCGTTCCGACTCTGACACTTCATATTAAAAAGCCGCACAATGTCTAACCTCGTTGTCAGTGTTTCATCTGCGTGGGTTCGAGAAATTCCGAAATCGGCTAATTTCAACGTTTTTCCTTCAAGCAGAATGCTGAAAAAAAAGTTCCAGTTTCTCATACGGCATTATTTGTCAAGATTTACTCACTTTTCCGGTTTTATATCTCGGTGTATTATATTGTTGCTATGAAGAAACGAGAGACTTTTCTTGATTTGCCTAATCCATCTCGCAACATCTCTGCAGTTGTACTCTCGCGGTGGAGAAGACAGCATTTCTCCTTTCGTATCTTGATTGTGGATAACTAAAAAACAAGGTGAGCCGAGCTTATAAAAAACAAACTTGTGCGGAGACTGCAATCCATCAGTTTAAGAAAGTATCCTCGGATAAATCCTTTCTGATTTGAAATAATCAACCCATCTATTCGAACAATGTTCTTGTGGTCTTCAAGCTTAAATTTTTGTAAATTACCAAAGATGAAAAAGAAATCTTGCCTTAAGCAAAATGGAGACTTCGTTATCCACCAGAAACTCTCTCGGATGATGCCATATTTTAAGAGCCTTTATACTGAAAACAAAACTTTAAAAAATGGTTAATACCTACCCAAAAGTTCCGTGATAAGCTTTGTAAACTGTACTTTCTCCCCCAGCACCAATAGTTTCTTCTTCGCAGGTGAAGTCTTCTTTTTTGCATTGAATGACTCCTTCCATGTTTTAAGGGAGTCTTTACAATTGAAGCAATATTGATGGGAAGCCTAGAAGGGTACTGATAAGACAAGACCGGAGGAAACGGCGCCAAATCAATTTATATGACCGACACTGCAAAATGTTCAAACTGTGCACACGGTACATGATCATTTTACATTGTTTACTGAACGTAAATGACAAATAACTTTGATTGTAGATACGAAGAAAAACTCTTCCAAATGTGCGGTTTCTCTTTGAATACGTCAGCATTTAAAGTAAATCGAGTGATTGAAAGGCTCTTTTGATATCGTCATCCCATTGTACCGGGTACAATGGGATGACGATGGGAAAATGCTTCTTTCGTCTATTTCCGTCAATTTCAGAGAATGAAAAAGAGTGAGAAAAGATTAGACAGTCAAGTAAAACGAGTCTAAAATGATATCTTTCAGACTTCTGTTCAAAATTAAACTATCACGATCAGAGCTTTATGGTAGCCACCACAAATTCTGGTACACAGAACAGTTTCAGGACAGCAAGAAGGATATGATTGTGGCAGGGCACAAATTATTCATGCCCAACTGAATGTAAGAAATGCTTTTTTTGGCCAGTAAGTACAAAGAGAAACTTCTGGTAAATGGATCAGTTTCTACGAAAAATTAGAAGAGATCCGGGATAACTGCAACGCAGCTGTCAATTCTTTGGTACGTTTTTGAAAACTACTGTGAACGTTTTTATCAAGTCTAGTTATACAGTTGTAGGAAGTTGGGTTCATAACTTGCAAAAAAACTGGAAAAATAGTTGAACTTGATCCTGTAAGGTCTACATACTTTTCGAGTATCGGAGTCTAAAAATAAGTTCAGAACTCAAAAAAAAATCCGGGCAAAAAAGTCGAGTTGTTTTAAGGAAATAAAGGACAAGTTCAGAGCGATTGGGATTTTAATTAAAGTTTTCTTGCCTGTTAATTCCTTTTGGACTTATTTCTTCAGCTTACTTGGGTCTAAAGTTTTAGAACTCAACGGGGGCGTCTGCTTTGCACTTGGAAACTTTAGATTTGTTCAAAAAGTCCCAAAATTTAGAGAGGGGGAGGAGGTGAAGTTATTTTACCGACTGAACTATCTGATAACTGTTATAAAATCCAATTTCAGACGGAGAAACACATGAAAAAAGCGAGGGATACCCAGTTCGACACGCGGAATAAAGGCGTCTAGTACATCTTCAACGTCGCTTCCAATTGGTACCATCTTAACGGTTTCCCTACACAAATAGAATTTTCAGGGACATTCCCAACAAGAAGCTTTTGAATCGGCAGACCCGTGGAAAAAACAGAATATACGGAGAAATTCTGCCGAAACAGCTCCAGATCTTCCTGGAGAAAGTCGGGATTACAAATGAAACAACCTACTGTGACCTCGGGAGTGGTTTTGGCAATGTGGTTTGCGTCGCTGCCGGGTCCTATGATGTAAGTACCTTTTGGAACTTTATTCAATCCCAGAGGAAAGCAACTCGAATTGGGCTAGTTTTCGCTATGATCAAAGCCTTTTCAAGCTTCGCAATGTTCTGCAAAGTTATAGGCTCACCAAACACTAGAATTTTTCTGAACATTGTAAAACTGGGAAATGTCTGCGCGACCTAAAACACGAGGATTTTTCACGACATCCCGAATGTAAAAGAGAGAGGAACTTTTATACTTAAAAATGTGATATTTATTAGCAATTTCAGATAAAAAGGTCCTTTGGAATTGAGCTTGGAGAAATCGCTGCAGTCTGTGCAAACATGGCAGTTGCATGGAAGGAACAAGTTTTTTGCACTCTGCTTCTCTTGACGCCCTTCAATTTCAGCTTTATCCAGTTCTTCAACAGGAAAAAAGCGGACGTGGACCTTCGCCAAGGAGACTTTCTGAACGCAAAGTTCGAGGCTGACATCTGCAGCTCCGCGGTTGTTATTACAAACAACTTCGTGTTCACCTCCGAGCTAAACCTGATGATTAAGGAGTATCAGGAATCTCAAGCCTGGCACGAGGATCCTCTCCTCAGCCCCTTTCTTCGACACTAGAGCTCAAGGAAGAGTTTCGAAGGGCAGACGAGACGAGCTGGAGAACATATCGACGCGAGTGACGCTCACCACCGAGCGCGGCGGTGCATCGTGGACAGATAATCCAGTCAAATTTTATTTGCAGACCATCAAGGAGGAGACGGTGAGTCAAACAGCCTTGTTTTGCTACCTTTTCTAAAGCAAAAAGCCGACAATTTACATAGCCTAACAAGCAAAATAGAAAATTGAATTTTCAGGGCCATTCCCAACAAGAAGGTTCTGAATCGGCAGACCCGTGGAAAAGAAAGAAGCTATGAAGAAATTCTACCGAACCAGCTCCAGATCTTCTTGAAGGATCTCGACATTACAAGTGAAATAATCTTCTGTGATCTCGGGAGTGGCTTTGGCAATGTAGTTTGCGTCGCGGTCGGGTCCTACCGGATGTTTTTACTTATTCAGTTCTGTTTTCGCTTTTTTAACAATAAAAAATGGATATTCTCCCACTGTTGATGCTCACACCTGGCCCTAGGTCCTTCATTCAAAAGAACAACATGACGGTCTCGCATTAATAATAGAAAAACGTTTATCGTCAAACCATGATATTTTTTGATTACTGCTTTCCACCGATCTTGCCGTTGACTGAGCCATTGTCACGATTCTGCTGTCCAGATTGACCCATCTGACCAGAATATTGCCCAGATTGTCCTTGCTGTCCAGACTGTGCTTGTCCCTTCTGTCCATTCGATTGTCCATTCTGTTGCCCAGGTTGTCCCTGTCCCATCTGACCAGACTGCTGACCTTGCTGTACAGACTGCCCCTGTCCCTTCTGACCATTGGACTGTCCCGTCTCACCATTCGATTGTCTGTTCTGTTGTCCCTGTCCCATCTGACTATTAGGCTGTTCATTCTTCTGACCAGACTGTCCAGAGAACGATCCTCCTCCAGACTGCTGTCCATTCATTCCAGAACCTCCAGCTTCCGGACGACCAGTTTGACTGACGGGCTGGGCAATGGCAAGAGCCAGAAGAACCAAAGAAGCGATGAAGAGAGAGTTCATAGTGAGAACAGTTGTTCTTCCCTTCCCGACATTGTGCTTTTATGCGTACGAGTGAGACAAGACCAACGACAATACGCGATTATTTTGATCGAACGACCATCGAGTTCAGCGCCAGCGGCTGATCCACGACACTGCAGTGAGTCATGATACTGTCTACCTCCGACAAGGGAAGCTTGTCAATTTATTTTGGAGTTTTGTAACGAGTCAGTCGATAGCCCTTGGCGAGGGGATTCCGGGATATATGCCTAAATTAGCTGCTGACCTTCCTGGCCCGAGTTATGAACGATTAAAAAACTCATACTATGCCGTATCGGCCCTTTTGACCCCAATTTTGACGGCCTTAAATATCCTGAGCGGGAGAGGAGCTTGAAAATTTAAAATTCAAACACATGAGTACATCGAGACATCGAATAGGACCACATTTAGACAGCCACAGACTCGACAGCTAAACATCAAAACAGTGAGATGGCTCAGTTCAGTGTATTAAAGTTCATTGCATTGTATGACACGACATTAAAATAAAATGTATGAGATGAAGAATGAGATCATTCAAAGTGTTCCTTCAAAATCCTCTCCTTTACTTCTTGTTCTCTCTCGTAACCAATCCTTTTTAGGAAATCTTCAATCTCCGCTCTTGACTTTAGATTCTGACAGACGAGGTCAAGCGAAGACCATTTTTCATCTTCGTCAGTGTAGTTGCCGTAGGAGGCTCTGGTAACGGTGACGTATTTAGCAGACTTGATCTCTGGACGTTTCAAGGCGACAAAGTACTTGACTGTGACCTCTTCCGGATAAGGAGGGGCGTCGTAGGTCACAGTGTAGTCAATGCCAGCAAAATCTTTTTCAAAGTTTCTATGGCCTTCCATATTTACGCTGGCCTTTACCTTGTTCTGGGCTTCCTCGACGTGACAGGCCTGAATATATCTTTTTTTTGGGAAAATACATGGCAGTTTCTGTCTCTTTGAATCAGGGTGGCCGTTGTTCGTTTTGAGCGAACACGAACAATCCGTGTTTGCGGACGAACACGGAACTGGCGATTGTTCGTGTTCGTGTTCGCTTGACGGACAAAAAAGTGAAAATGTTCGTGTTCGAGGCTCGAACACAGTATAAAATCCGACGAACTCGAACATTTGATCCCGCAACGGTTATTTGCCAACATTTGGTCCCCAACGATTTTCAGCTTTCGTATTTTTCGGCTTTTTGAAATTCTATTTTCGTTTCTTTTTCTAGATAATTTTGCTATTTGTTTAGAAAAATTGATTTCAAAATTCTACAAGGCGTTTTTGCAAATGTCCACCGTCCTCAAGAAGGAGGAGTTGAGTTGTCTCCGCGACGAACAGGCCCGCATAAAGAGTCTCGAGCTCATTAACGCCCTCCTGGTCAAAATCGACGAGATCAAGGCCGATGCCGAACAAATCCGCCGCCTTCATTGTCCCCATGACGACGACCAGCAGCCGTTCAACTGATTCCTCTTTCTGTATGATGCAGTCGTGATTTCTTGTCATTTATAACGCAATAAACTGTTTGTTGATAAAAAAAACTGTGTGTTGATGTTGGAACTGTGTCCGTGTTCGTGTTCGCGAGCGAAAATTGGGAAGGCGAACTGTTCGTGGTCTGTTCGCAGGCGAACAAAAAGTGCAATGTTCGGTCCGTGTTCGTTCGTCTCAAAAATGTAAGAGGCTGTTCGGTTCGTGTTGGCCCGAAATTCCGATGTCCGTGCAACCCTGCTTTGAATACTCACGTTAACATGTTCCACAACCGTTTTCATAACAGTCTCTGAATGTTTCGACTTGTTTTCCAAGCTCAACAGCTCAATAATAACTTCTTCAGCTGCAAATGTATGAAATGAAGCTGCAAGAACTTCTCCATCGAGATTTCCAATGTACAGTCGATCCTGAATCGCATTCCTTCTCTTGAAAATGAATTCATCAAACCATCGACAGGTCATGGACGTTCATGTAGTCTTCAAAGAATCCCTTGTCATCGAAAATTCCTCCATCAACAAACTCCCAATCACGGATATGCCAATCTTCGTGGAACGTTATGTGTGGCTTGAGGCCCATGAATGTGACCTTCTTAACCGTCATACCTCCACTTTTTAAGCTTTCTACGACGTCGGGAAGAAGTTTATAAAACTGAAGAATTTGAAAAAAAACATAAATCTCTTACCTGTTCCTCTTTTCCAGCAAGACAAGAATCGTGTTCCACAACAAAATGCGCAAAAAAAGCAATCTGATAAACCAAATCGTCTCCTAATTTCCATGCCGCTCGATTTTCTATCTATAAAATAAAGGTTTTTGGAAAATGAAATAAAAATACCTCAACGGGCTTCAAAACAAGTTCTAGCTCCTCATCTTCGGGTTCCTCAGAAACTTTCTGCCCCTCCAGATCGTCACAAGTCGACATTTTGAACTTTTTTCTTTGCTAAAAATCAAGAATGGAAATGAAAAAAGAGGGGGATGTGAAGAAAACAGAGACAAACATTGTTGTTATTTCGAGAAGAACAAACATGTTTGAGAGAGTACGTGACCTTGCTTACCGTAGTCGAAAATAGAGATGAAACGTGCCTTCGTGCAGAAATTGTCTCAGTTTCTTTTACTCCACCTTTTGATGCTTTTCTTTTCATTTTTTGTTAGCCTGAATAATCGACAGGTATTCACTAATTTTTTTTTCACATTCTTTTGGCTTTCAACATGAGCTTTATCCGCATCATGTTCCCTGAATTTAAACCATTCTTCTGTTATACTCTTCTTCAGCTTTCTTGCTTTATAAAAATATAACTTTTTACATTTTTCAGGTGATTCGTAAATGGTCATTGTCTCTACAGTCTTGGAAATAAAATAGTCCCTCCATCTCACGGCTATATTATTGGCGGAAAAAAGAGTGCGACGCTACGCAGTGCGAACATCAGGTACTTTTCGTTTATTTTTATTGACAATATTGAAAATTACAGTTCTTCTCCGTAATCAAATAGACGTCTGCCGCTAGCATTTTGCGCTAAGGAATCGTGCTGTTTGGATACAAACAGATTACTCTTGAGGTTGGTTGTAACATCTAAATATATTATGAATTTCAGAAATGGCTTAAAAACAATTTAAAATGTCGCTCGTCTTGGACCACAGCATATTTTGAAATGGGCTGGCATCATGTTCGACAGCACGGTTCACTTGGAGGACCGATTTTTCAGCTGGATCTGCACAATACCACTGCTGACCACATTTTCTTGGAATTGTTTGCCTGCGAAGAATTATTAGAGCCATTCGTTACATTTTCTTAGATTGGATGTATAAACCTTGTAAATGCCGGTCACAATAAATGAACAATTATTAGGTTTTTTTATAGTTATTTTAGATTTCCAGGCCTTTATAAAGCCCGCTCCTGAACCTGAACCCATCATCGCTTCACTTATTTCCCAATAGCAAAATTTTAATATATCTGTAATATGCCGAGGTTTGAGCTGTCTTGTCCGATTTTTTTTCGAATTTTATATTCGACACTGAAAAAGCGAATAAAATGGTATGGAAAATTATACATTTTGAAAGACGGACAATCTTGTACTGATCACTTTTTCAAAAAGAATAACTGTCAGGCCTAATGAGAATCACAGAGCCGAGAAGACCAGCATCGGAAAGTGAAGATGTTTCATCGGTAATAATCTGCAAAGAATTTTGAACATTAAAAAAGAGAAGAGGTCAAACGTTGCGCGGAAAGGAAGTCATGAAGTGAAAGTCCTGAAGAGCCAATTCAGGACGAGCAGTCTCGACAAAATCTCGGACTTCGGAAATTTTATGGCTTGCATTGAATTCTCCGTAGACACGAGTTCCATCGGGCAAACGAATCTGAAGCCTAGTCTTCGGCAACTTTGGATCCAAATTGAGCTCGGAGAGTACTTGATCCAAATTCTCCTCAGATTCTGAAAGTTTGGAAGCTTATGGGGGATTTGAAGTCACTTACCGTTCATTGAAGGAGCAGCACTGGACATGTAACCTAGACGATCTCCAGAGCCCTAAAATTTTTGGTAAATATCCAACTCAGTCAATTACTGAACACTTCCGGGTTACTATAGTCTGTTCAAAATGTAGGAGATATTTTTTGAATCGGTCCGCACTTTTTTTATTGGCCGAGTATCGAATATTTACATACTCCAAGTGTAACTAGTGTTTTTCGAACACCGCACATTTTTGACTGAGTATGCAATTTACATGTTACGCATATAAGTTCCCGTTAACTTGATTTGAAAACCGTTCTACAAAAAAGCGCGGGTAAAATTTTGCCCTATACATTTTACCAAACCTTTTTCTAAACAAAGCTACCTGACAATCAATGTGATTTGGGAAACAGACCGATCAAAAATGAAATCTTTTCAGTTACTCTTTTTATCAGCAACGTACCTCAAAAGGCCTAGGAGACACGTACGGTCCATTCATGGCAACAAGACGAATATCAATGTCACCGTCAGCGAGCACCATCTTTATTTCTTCTGGAATGCGCCTGAAATCGTCAATTCTTAAACTCTAATGGTTTTTGTGGTTACCCATCCAGTATGGCTGTCGTAAAGTCGGGAACAGTATCCCGATCACGAAGAGGACCACCGTTGTAGGTGACTCCGTCATCCCAGAAATTTATAGTGTGAACGGCGAGCTGAGGTCTCTAAAAGGAGGGAACCTTGAAATAAAATTTCGAAGAACCTGAGGAGCGAAATTTGAAGAAATTTGACGGTTTTTATCAGTATCACCAACATCGCTTATTTGGCTACTGATTTCTCCTCCATCAGAATAGTTTCCGCTGTCAGAGACGCTTCCATCAGAGTTTTTCCTGTAAAAAATTGAATAGTTTTTGTATTGAAATAACTAACTTCTTACTCATGGCCTTACCCATTTCATAACAGTGGAGAGCGAAGTGTAGAATCTTGTAAAGGTCTCGCCAAAATGACCTTAAAAATTTAGTTCCGTGCGCCAAAACTATTTTTCACTTTTTATGGGTTTTACCACGGATTTTTACCGGTTTTTTTATTACAGTATCGAGGGTTGAACCCTAATGTGACAATAGTAAAAAATGGCAAAAAGAGAAAAATAGTGAAAAAATAGTTTTGGCTCGCGGAACCAAAATTTGAAGGTCATTTTTGCGAGACCTATAGACAGAAAGTTTGCAGAAGAGATGAGAGGAAAAACTAGAGAAAATTGATGTAGATTAAAAGACATAAAAAGGTAGGAAAAACAAGATGTTAACCGGTGATTTCGGGATAAAAGCGCATCGCGATCAGTGCACAAACATAACACGTACTGAACAAACAGATATGAAATCCAAACAGTCGGTTATGAGAAGTACCTAGCAGTCGGGTCTAATGAGAGTCTCAAGGGCACCCCTTGACATGATCTCCAATGTGGATATGGGCTTCTTCTTCCAGATGACTTGCCAGTTAGGGAAAAGTTAGTTTGACTGAATTTTCAGTGCAACTAGACATGTGCGCTTGGACCGTCTGGGAAAAAAATTGCCTTCAGTACGGCGGGCAAAAGAAATTCAGCACGATTTTTTATGAGTTTTTTTGTGTTTCCCCAGTCATTGTGAACAAATACCAGCTAGTACAGAAAAAAAGTTAGGGAAAAAGGTGAATCCGCAGAGAAAATTGAAGTTTCGTACGAAAAACACGACTTTTGTCGATTTTTCCGCGAATTTCGTCTTATTTTGCGTTTTTCTTTGCGAATTTGTCTTTTTTCGCTTAACTTTTTACTCTGCTAGTCGGTATTTGTTCACAATGACTGGGGGAAACACAAAAAAAACCCAGAAAAAAAAAGTGCTGAATTTCTTTTGCCCGCCGCACTGAAGGCAATTTTTCTCCCAGCCGGTCCAAGCGCACATGTTTAAGTGCAACCAATGGATGAAGGTTCGGTTCTTTTGTGTAAAAATAGGATTCGAAACTCAGATCCAACAGTTTACGTTGGTGCTTAAAATACTTTGGCGCTCTTTTTTTAAAAAAAAAAGAAGTTTACAAAAATATCCAACCTCTGCATTCAGAGGGGTTTGAACAATTAACTTAAAAGTTGAAAAATCGGCCTTTTCCGGGGAGGTCATAAACCAAGGGGGACGACACGATACGGGTGTGACAAAGGTCCCCATAGCCGAGTAGATAACATCGTTGTCTGGCACTCGAACGTCACCAGGGGGTTGTTGGTTCGATCCCCGCCGACAAAAAAGTTTTTTGCTTTTCAGTTTCTGGGGTTTTTGAGGGTCCTGAACACGATGATGATGTCCATTTTGATTCTTGTTGCATCAAAAACGGTCGGAGGGCAACATTGAAAAGCGCCAAAAAACGCAAAAAATGAGTTTTGTACTGAAATCGACGAGTTTATTTTTTTTTATTTTTGTTTCTCAGTTCCATGGGTTTCCGAGGGTGCTGAACACTATGGCGAAGTCCATTTTGATTTTTTCTTTTTCAAAACCGGTCGAGGGTAGTATTGAAAAGTTTAAAAAATAATCACTGTTTTCGAGTAACTGTCGGCGCAACTGTTGAGACTGTGGCTCGTATTTGGATAGCCATAACGACAAAAAGAGTGAACTTTTGCGTACTAAATGGGTCTCGCAGGAAAAGGTTAAAAACTTTATTACTGGTCCCACACAACCAAGAAAAGAACCGCTGGAGGCGGACCTCCTTCGGGAAGTGTTGGAATATGCGGTACCCATTGACTTTGGTGATTCGCAGACCATGATCGGGTTAGAAAGAGCTTAGCGAAGTAGGTCTGGCTCAGAAAACAGGAGTAGGGAATTATTTCAATTTTGGGGAGGCTCTGACCTGACTTTATTGTCATCTCAGAACTTTTTTGGGTCTCTATAGAAATCTGGTCAAATTGTTGTGTTATGAAGACAAAAAAAGGGCTATGAAAATTTATGTAGATTTTAATACAGAAGAGGTTATGTACATCACTTTTTTACCAAGAATAAGTCAGGTCTAATGAGAATCATAGAGCCGAGAAGACCGGCTTCGGAAAGTGTAGCTGTTTCGTCGAAAACAATCTAAAAGAGCTGGTAAAGTGAAAAATGAGAAAATAGCAAGTCTCTCGCGGAAAGGAAGTCATAAAGTGAAAGTACTGGACAGCAAAATGAGGTTGAGCGGTCCGGACAAAATGGCGGACGTCGGAAATGGTGTATTAAACTCTCCGTAGAAACGAGATCCATCTGGCAGACGAAGCTGTAGCTTAGTTTTCGGCAAATTCGGATCCAAATAGACCTCCGACTGTGCTTTTTCCAAGTTCTCCTCGGATTCTGAAAAGTTACGGAGCTTAAAAAACCTTGAAATACGGTTACCATCAAGTGAAAAAGCAGAGTTTTACATGAAGCCGAGATGATCTTCTGAGCTCTAAAAATGAAAATATGTCAATTCCTAAACACTTCCTTTGAGTTGGACAATAAAAACCAAGACACTGGACAATTTGTGAGCTCTGGAGAACTGGAGCCAGGTTTTTTGCTTGGGGTTTTGGGGGTCGGCGGGGGGAAATTCAAATTTTCCGGCTCTCGTTTGCACTTTCCAGCTTTGTCCCAGTAAGCAAAGTTGTATCCTGATCAAGCCTTACAACTTTGCAGAACATTGCAAAGCGTGAAAATGCTGTTATCACTATGAAAAATGACTTTTGCCGTAATTGACAAGTTTTGGCTTAGAATCATTTTTTCAGTGATAACAACTTTTTCAAGCTTCACAATGTTCTGCAAAGTTGTAGAGCTTGATCAGGGCTACAACTTTGCTTTGGGACAAAGCTGGAAAATGCAAATGAGAGCTGAAAAATTTAGATTTCCCCCGCCGACTCCCAAAAACCCAAGTTTAGGGGGGGGGGGGGGGGGTAAAGATACCTCCCCGGCTTTTTCAGTCTCTCGCTGTGTAAAAAAAATACCTCAAAAGGTCTCGTAGATTTATGATCCACGTATGATCCATTCTTGTCCACGAGACGAATGTTAATATCCCCTCCAGCGAGAACTAACTTCATTTCTTGTGGGACACGTCTGAAATTTTGAAATACCAACTATAATGATTTCGTGGGTACCCAGCCAAGACAGCAGTCGTATATTGTGGAACAGTTTCATAAGGATAAAAAGGGCCGTTGTTGTAGCTCACTCCATTATCCCAGTAATTTATAGTGTACGCAGCAAGCTGAGTTCTCTAAAATATCAGGTGTAAGTGGAAAAAAAAGCGGAAAAACCAACCTGAGGAGTAGAATTTGGGAGCTCCTGCTCGTTGTCTGGTTCACCAACATCGAGTTGTTGGCTTCTGTTCTCTGTTCTATCAGAATATTTTCCACTGTCAGAAGAGACACCAACACGTTTCCTGGAAAAAGTGATTTTTGGATATAAAAAAACTTACTTTTTGCTCATAGCCCTACTTGAACAGTAGGGAAGAGTAGATCGGATAGAAGAGCCAGAAAACAGCGGTGCTGAACTGAGCAGATCACAAGCTTCTATACCGCCATAGAATAAAGCCAAGCTATTAGTATAACAAGGTGAAGTTCAGAATCACATGCTCGCTTTTGGATTCTCTCTCGACCAGCATCCAGAGAATCCACATTGCTGATCGAGATGTTGTGTATGGATCATTCAGAAATACTCAAGAAAGTCCTTGAATTAGAAAAGTAAAAAAAGGGATACCAGTTTATGCTAGTTGAAGAACAGAAGGTAACATCGGGTTCGTTTAATAATTCTAGAACACTGCTCTTTTGTTGTATGAAGTTGGTCCTGTTGTGGTAGATCGTCTGGAGAAATACGAGGTGCCTTGCGGGTACACGTTGTCTAAAAGACACCGCTGAAATCAAAATCAGGACATTAGATAGGTTCGCCAGCTGTCGCCCCCCCACCGTTTACTTTTAGCATCCTTATTTTTATCATATTCGAACTCGGCATGGTCGATTATCCAAGAAAAACCTCATTGCAAACGATTTTTGGAAATTTCATAGTGTAAAATATGAAAAAGAATATGACACAAATTTCTAGCTATGAAGCTGGTAGCGTCACTTATCAAAGAAAAAAACAGCGACTTAGACCAACCTCGAATGATCAGATAGAAATCTCTCTTGATCCCGGGCCGCCGGCTTTCCCGCGATATGCAACGGCTCCTCATTATTGGCAGTCTCAGTTCCAATGCTTCCTCACCTACATATCCCTAGTCTTCTAGTCAACCGTTATTTATTAATAGGATCTGGCTATTTAGTGTTAGATAATGGTTTCAGACTAGGTTGGTTCTTGCCCCAGGGCAGAAAGAATAGAATATTAGGACAAAAATTATCAGAAATAATGTTCCCAGCCCGGTTTTTCAAAGAATAGAATTTTAGGACAAAAATTATCAGAAAAAATGTTCCCAGACCTCTGTGTGGTCGATCAAATGAATTGTATTGTCAAAAACACGGCGGACAGGATTAGTCCGAGTACTGGAACCAAAACATGGACACTACGGGGACAGGAAAAAGGACTGTCTTTGTGCCCACTAGCATCTCCATTTTTGCAAGGAATCGTCAGGTTGGTCTCTGGAAAAACAGTCTTACCACTTTTTCAGAGTAAACGTCAATCCAGAACATTTTTCCGTCACAGAGAGGAGGTATCCCATGATGTCTCCAGGAGGAAAATGGTCGCCTCCTCATTGTCAAGCTAGACATAAAGTGAGTCTCTATTTCTCTCTTTACAGTTGTTTAAGGTAGCAATCGTTATCCCCTACCGAGATCGTGAGTCTCATCTGAAAGTTCTTCTGAACAACTTGCACAATTTCCTCCAGAAACAGCAACTGGACTACGCTATTGTAATTGTGGAACAGGTCGAGAAACAGACTATCAACAGAGCCAAGGTATGATCAATTGGTCGTAGAGAAAAGTCTGTTGAAAGAATGCTACAGTGACACAAAATCAATTCCCCGCGGGACCCTTATGTGCGTATTTGGACTGTCTCACAACGATTTTACCAGGAAAATATGAACTTTTGGCTTCGCAAACATCTACATAAAGGACCCGCAGCGAAAGTATTTTTGGGTTACTGTAGGGTATTTTTAACAGACTTTGAAGTGAGTCTCTAACAGGGTTGGGCGAACGTACGACCGTACAGGTTTGACCAAACACGAACACGAACAGTTCATGTTCGAGGACGAACATGGAACCGGCGAATGTTCGTGTTCGTGTTCGCTTGACGAACAAAAAAGTGAAAATGTTCGCTGCTCGGGGCTTGAACAGAGTTCAAAAGGAAACGAACACGAACATTTTATCCAGTGCTAATGGCAATACCCATAGACTCTGAGTAAAAGACATCAAAATTTTCCTTAGAGACACCTGTCTCACCTGGTTTCTCGTTCCTCGAAATTCTTCTGAATTCGCTCTAGAAAACGTTACCATTTGTGTAGGCGATTTCAGTTAACTGGACCTAATGATAAGCTTAGCAAGTACCATTTCAGTTGATGAACGTTGGCTTTTTGGAAGCCAGAAAACTGTATCTCTTTGACTGTTTCATCTTCCACGACGTGGATCTGGTCCCAGAAAACGACAAGAATTTGTATGCCTGCCCAGTACAGCCCCGTCACATGAGTATCGCTGTGGACAAATTTGGCTACAAGTGAGGAAAAACAGGGTAACAGAGTCTTTTTTTAGATTACCGTACCCCGACATTTTTGGCGAAATTGTTGCTTTGACAGTCGACCAGATGGAAGCTCTCAACGGGTTTTCTAATGCCTTCTGAGGATGGGGCGGTGAGGACGATGACATGAGCTTACGGTGAGTTATTTGAACTTTTTTATTTTTAAATTTACGACTAGGCTAAAGTATGTCGGCTTCAACATTACCAGATACCCTCACCATGTGGCCAAATACAAAATGCTGAAACACCGGGCAGATAAGGGAAATCCTGTCAATCCGTAAGTGATTGAGAATGTGTCCAACAGTTTTTTAGATGCCGTAATCTGATCCTAAAACAGTCCAAAAAACGGTGGCAGAGCAGTGGAATTAAGAGAATGAACGGCACTTATGAAGTCCTAAGAACAGATCTCTATCCTCTGTACACGAGGATTCTTGTCGATTTGAAAGAAGAACAGTCGAAAAAGGAAACTGAATATTCCAGATCTTTGCTCTCAATAAAATGATCCAAATATTTTTTGACAAAAACTTTACGTGGCCACTGGGTTTTCAAGTTTTGATTTCATAGACCACTGAAAATCGTGCTATATTTTTCTTTTGTATGTGGTATTTACACCGTTAGACAATGCAACCTATCTGAATTTCATTGGTTTGGTCAGTTTTTGACGGCCTGCAGTACATTTTCATCGACCTACACCATTGTATAGGGGGAAAGCAGAGTTCCTGAACAAACAATAACAAACAACTGAGCTCTTCAAATTTGTTCCCAGCACAGGACGTATGAAGCTTCTCCCTACATGTATATTTCTATCCGCAACTATCGCATTTTCTTTGGCCGTTCCTATTCGAAATAGTCTAGTATTTTTGCTTCTTTTTTCAGATAAAACCTGGAACACTTGAATAGGGAAGCTTGTTCAAGGCAATGCCAAGAAGTTAAAGAATGTATGCGAAACTGGTTTGTGGAGCCCAAGAGACTTTTCCGCAAGATTGATCCTGAAAAAGCTCGGAAATGCGGAGAACTGATAATACTTGCTCACAAAATTGGTTGCAAGTGTCGCAAGAAACAATATGAATAAAGCTTTGTTCATAAAGCCGGCTTTTATCATACAACCTGTATTTGGTTTTTGTGCAGAAGCCGGCAAGAAGCTACAGTTGGTTTTTGCCGTCTTCAAAAACATTTAAAAAAGCATCACCACTTTGCATTCATTTACAAAAATTTTGCGCGCATGGTTGCACAAATATGAAGTATCATAAAAATTACAGGTTAAATATAAAAATGATAGAAGACAACAAATTTATTCTTGCTCTTTCATCTCTGGCAACTCCCAAGCTTGTAGAAAGCTCATTTTATCTCCTGCCAGTGTCCCATTATATATTCCCTCTCCGCGCAAGAAAAAGCCAAAATTTAGCGGTGAACATCCCTTGTAGGCAGTGAAATGGGTCTTTTTATCCGTGTTCGTGGTGACATCACAGACAAATTCTGTCTCAATCGCTTTGATACAAAGAGGGAAAGGAGCTGAACTTCTCGTTGTGGCTAACATTTTGAAAACGTACTGAAATCAAACTCGAAAGCCTCGTCATGTTCCAGATGTTTCGGTCCAATTTTGTTGCTCGACGAGAAACAAGTGACTGTAACGTTGACCGCATGACCCATCGTGTTGGCTACCTAAAAAGGTCTGATTTTTGTTTTTTTTTCTATCGAAACTGACCTTGACCTTGACAGAATAAGCTAGGCTTGGAAGAGCAAGAAAATAGAAGAAGGCGAGTCGTCTTGATATCATTGCTGTCAGTTCTTGAGGTTCCCGGAGGCATGCTCGCCCTCTTGTTTGTTGATAAGCCAGCTGTTTCTTCGTTGTTTGTGTCTTCCGCAAGAATTTGATCTCTCTGAACTGGTCTGTTTTGACTCAAGGGATAAGACGAATATTCTTGTGAGAGTTCGATTAAATTCAAAGATCGGTCAATGTTGTATTCGCTGGTACAAGTAGAACAAGCTGAACCAGAGGAACTATCAACACTTTTTTTTAAAATATTTTTCTGATTGTCTGTCCAAGCTATTTTTTGTCTGTCCAGATTGTCTGTCTGTCCAGTTGTCGCTTGTTTAGAGAGATCGCCGCGGAAGTGAATCAGAATTATGACCAGCATCATTCCGTTCCTTTCCACATCTTAGCCTTTGTATAGTGCCACAATTTTTCTTATGTCCTCAATTAGTTGTGTTTCAGCTTCCTTACGTGATCCTCTGCCTTATCTACAGTATGCTGTAACCCCGTTCATGTATTTTTCAAAAATTCTCTTGGAAGAAAGACATCAGTGAGTTTTCTAAAGTAACTTGTAAAACCGTCACTTTTTAAGAATTGTCCCAAGTGATTAACGACTTTCTCGATGGATCGGGCAGTTTGTTTTTCAACATAGTACTCAAGAATATGTCCGTAGCTAGATGAAAAACAGATATTATTCATCTACAAGTATCTCCAAATGCTCCAACTTCAGCCTCCTGTCACCAGCTACCTGTTTATAGCTTAATCCTAACAATAAAATCTTTTTCTTATATCCTTCTCTAGTCCAATATCAATCTGGAGCGAGGCGCTCCAGACCGCCTTCTCGCCTAATACTTCTACTGCAAACAGACGAAGGGGGCAATTGAATATATGATTTATTGTAAATTATTATCTTCTTAAATTGTTCCAAATCTCACCACCATTTCAAATTTACCAGCCGGCATCGCCGCCTGTCGGCGGCTTTTATACTTGTGTTGTCTTCTTAACTTCTGAACTCTTCCCCAGTCAACCGATCTCTTCTGATCATGTGGCGTCTTCTTCCTTCCCTAATCAATCGGACCTTTTCATTCTTTCCCAGGGTTCGCATCCCCTCCTAGAGAATCGATACGAATTTTCCTATTTTCTGGCCATAAGCTTCCTCTCTGAATTTATAGAGATCAACCGATCCCTTCCAATCCCCTACCGGCTAGCCTGACTCGATTTCCTATCCAAAATAATTTAGCAAAAATATTTGGCGTGGAGAGGAGTCGAACCCGGGTCGACTGGGTAACAGCGGTGACTCTTAACAATACACCAAAATTTCGTGGCCACGGACAAACAAACAGACAAACAAACAAATAAACAGAGTCAGCCACAGACACCATTTTGCTTTAATATTAAAGATCTTGTTGTAGCTCCTGTTTTGAAACATCCATCCATCAATGTTCTGCCCCATTGGATTATGGCGGCCAGCCTCAAGCAAGAGCACAATATTCCCATCAAAATCATGCCCTGCCAAACCACTTTTTTCATCGGGACACCTTTTTAGCAGATTCCTTTTCTGTGGGCAGAGCGCCTTTCAAATGTTTGTTGCAGTTCAATCAGTTATGCGGAACCAGAAAACTAAAGACTGACTGATAAGAGAGTCAACAATTTGTGTAGTTACTACAGTTCAGAGAACCGAAAATGTCACAGGTTCGTAAACGGATGTTCAAGCTACAACGCTTCACAAAATTGCACGAGTCTCACTTTATCGGTCCATTTCTGCCTAGCAAATTCCGCTCGTCTTATCTCTGGCGCCATTTGACCGTAACCCATAGTCACAACGAGCGGCAATGTTGAGCAAAGGAAATTCTCAAAGTAGAGAAAAAACTAGGCACTGTTCAAAAGTTTAATTCAAATCTAGAATACCATAGAATCCTACAACTTCCGCAGCAAAAAGAAGCATTGGAATCATTCCGACGAGGAAGAGAGGCTTCTGATCAGTGAAGTGGGAGCCTCCAGTATCTCCTAATATTCTCAGGGTGTACCAAGCGCCAATTCCTCCGAGTCCACAAGTGAGGACGGGAAACGTTTTGAAGAAGAAGAAATGGTAACTGGCTGTGAGGTAGAGGAGAGATGCTGCTAGCATAGAGGTGTTGTTAGAGGATCTGAAGTTGAGATATTGGAAAAATTGTCGATAAAGGTGATAAAGGCGTTCCCAGAAAAGTCGAGGCAGCTTCTGAACGTTAACGCCTAGGCCATTCAGGAAGCACCCGCAGTCCATGAGTCTCTTCGGAACTCAGGCTTGAGTCGGGAAAAAACTTTAATTTACCTTTCACGGGAAGAACTGGGTTTACATACATCTAAACAAGACTTTCGTCTGCCAAATATGAGTAGAGCTCTTTGAGGACAATATTGAAGCGGCACTAACAGAGAATAATTTTAAACACTTCGAAAAGCAAGTTTCAAGACGAATCAAGAACATGGAACCGGACAGATGGGCATATATAGCAACCAATTAGATACCTTACGACAATCATCGGGCTCCTCCAAGATGGAGAGTCTTTGTCAAGCGATGTTTTGACAGTAACTGGTGGAATGCGCCGACGGAGGAATGGAACTTCATCGACCATCTTACATAATTCTATGATTTGGCGTTTTTAAATAAATAAAATGAAACTAAAGTTGCTATATATGCCCATCTTATGCTTCTTGATAGGACTGGTTGGGACTGGATAAGAGTCCCGAGCAGGTGGTTCCATGACTCTACCAGTGATTACGGTAGGTTGTCAGATAAAGTCCCCCTTTGTCAATAGCGCCGTTACGACTATAGCCAAAACGTTATCATTCACCGATTCTGATAACAGAATGAGTTTTGCTGGGAGCTTGGAAGGTGACGGACTGAGATCAGTTCAACGGGACTTGGAGAAACTGACAGAGGTTTCTTTGTGGGCTGTTTTCCGAATAGACCAATACGAGCAAGTAGAAGCAAAAGGTTAGTTTGTACTCTGACACCTTCTTAACTATCTCCTATACAAATACCAGCGGAACATCCTGTAGGACAGCTGACGAGATAAGAAGGTCCTTTTCGGCTGACTAGAAATCTATTTGCCCGTGCTCACTATGCTGCCCGATAAAGTATAAACTGACACCGATAAACTACAATCTGACGTGCCGACAAGGGGGAAGAACACTGATAGGGAGGTGTGTATTACCATTTCCTTCCAAGGCTTTAAAGCTTTGAAGTTAATTCTACTAGGCCAGATGTACGCTCTCCTTCTAAAAATTGTCTTCACATTCTGAAGTCTGAGAGCCTGTCACATCTTTTCCTTTTGTCTACCTTCATGAAAACTTTCGACGATTTGTCTAACTGGAGATTCTTTCGAACTCGTTGTCTTTTGATTCCACTAGGCCGGATTAGGCAGTACAATAATCTGCACTGATTATACCGTAGACAGTCATCGCACACAGTTTCCCATTCCCTTACAAGAGTCATCTTCCGGGGCTCTGCAGTCATTACTTCCCTCAAAAGCAAGATTTTTATAGCTTTTTTATATTTTTATAGCACATTTCCTAAACTTAACCTGACTGGATAGTATTGCAGTTTTTGAAGTTCTACCGCTGTCAGTACATCATTTTACAAAATTCACATTTTTCTAAAAAATGACATTGTCTCCACAGCATGGTTAAGCTTCAATATAACTCTTTTCTTCTCCTTTCATTCCCTTTCCTAGTTTTCTCTTGTTCCCGTTACTTTTGCTGGTTTGCCACGTTTTCCGACACTTCTCTTTTTTCATATGGACTATTTGTGGTAACTGACTAGCTCCCAAAAGTGAGTCAGATCGTGTATTCTTTTCCTTTGTCTCTCACAAGTCTTTCAGTTTGTCTACTAGGAAATATCTATTTTTCTATTATTTTCCCTTTTGATGTCAGTGAGTGAACCGGGACTATTCAAAGAAATTCAGATTTTCAAATCTTACCAGCTTTCTTCAGTCTAATCCTTGTCCTCCTTCAAACTACAGTAACCCGGGTTCTCTTGCACAAAATCTTATCAGCATCCTGCCTCCTCTGGACGTGGAAAACGTGGCGGCCGTCTCTTCTTTACAGCCGATCCAATTGTTATCTCCTTTATTTACCCAGCCGGTTTTGATTGGACGAGCTGGCTCTTCCTTTTCACTTTCTCTTTCTTTTGATCTCGCTGAAGTCAACCTCAAACTTTCAGAATGTCCTACGATCTGAAAACCGCTGAGATGGCTGCCTATGCCCCCTTCTTTGGCTACATGGGAGCCGCTTCGGCTCAAATCTTCACAGTCCTCGGTGCTTCTTACGGCACAGCCAAATCGGCTGTCGGAATCTGTTCCATGGGAGTCATGCGTCCCGAGCTGATCATGAAGTCTGTCATTCCCGTAATTGTGAGTCAACATTCTAGCTTCCATCAAAAATAAATTTAGATGGCCGGTATCATCGGAATCTACGGTCTCGTCGTGGCGATGGTCCTGAAGGGAAAAGTGAAGGCCGCCTCTGCTGGCTACGATCTCAACCAGGGCTTCTCTCACATGGCCGCTGGTCTGACTTGTGGACTCTGTGGCCTGGGAGCCGGTTACGCCATCGGAATCGTCGGAGATGCCGGTGTCCGCGGAACTGCTCAACAGCCTCGCCTCTTCGTCGGAATGATCCTGATTCTCATCTTCTCGGAAGTCCTGGGACTCTACGGAATGATCGTCGCTCTCATTCTCAGTACTTCGAGTAGTAGTTAGGGCTTGTACATATGTTGTCGAATAATCCCTAGATAAAGGATCCGAATATCAGACTCTGCTCACTAAGGGACGTTAATGGCTCATAACCTGTCGTCAATAACTGTGCTAGGAACTAAAGGGACAGTCTCACTATGTCCCTTCAAGCCTCCAGGGCAAATCAGGCAACTTCATGCCGGATTGACCAAAATATTCTAAATTTACGTTTTTAGATCAAAATCAATGTTTCGCGTATTTCTTTCTTTTCTCCACCATTCTTAGCGTTCCACCACTCATTTGAAATGTACTTTTTGACGAGAAATCGATTAAAAACAAGAAAAAAAGCGAAAAATTAGTGAAAACCCCCTAAAAATGCAAAAATGAAATTTGTTGTGGGTCCCGCCAAAAGGTTGCCGGATTTCCCCTGGAGGCTTGGAGGTACATAGTGGGACTGTCCCTTTAAGACAGGCTTTCGATTGTCGTGTTCTGTTGGGGGTTGTACCGTCCCGGCACATTCTTCAGTTTTTTGACTGCCCTGTTTCTACACAAACTTTCAAGTACATAAACACAGATGTAAAGTGTTGTAATGTGCTCATTCCTCATTTGAATTCCCGCGTCTTTACTGTAATGGGTCTCGCCACGCTACCTTCGGCGCCCAGTTTTCCTGGTTCCCCCTGTCACTTGATCATAATCAGAATATTGTTTTCCGGCTCTCTAGCTGTCATTGTTATCTTTTGGCTGGATAAAGCTACATAAACTAAACCCGTGTTGCCCTTGAATCCCGTGATAAATCGCAGGACACAACATTGGCGATCAGGAATTCGTTTCTCTTGGAAACCGTAGAAAGAATCTGCGGTTTCACAAATCTTCTTGGAAACAAAATTTCTGCAGTGATTTTGGGTCCAGCCCACAAATAGAATCACTGTAGAATCGACTGAAATTAGCAGAAATCAGCTGATTTACAAACAATGGGTCCTCTGTAGCCTATAACATGAATTCTCCTACTTTTGAAAGAAACACTGTGATTTCATTAAAATTTCATAGACTACAAATTATGTCGTAATTTGTTGTACTCTTCCGTGCCCAAAGATTGCGTTGCCTATGAGCTTCCTGTACGGTGTATACGAGAGAATATAGGTAGCTATTCCGGAAGGAGCCGCAACAGTTCCGATAAAGATGGCAGTAATGTAGATGTCGAATCTCCAGCTCTGGGTCACCGTAACGACAAATATAGGCAGTAAATTAAAAGTTAGAGTGCTTACAAGGGCGATGATCTGGAAGAGTTTGATTTTGACAGCAAAAACATACCAAGCCCAGAAGTCCCTTAAGAACTGCAATATGTTGATTTTTCGTCGTGTCGGACATTTGTCGAGCGGACCTTACAATTTTGTAGATTTTCACCGTACTGTATATGAGCATAAAAATGTGGTAGAAGGCGACAAAAGGATAGAAGGAAACGCTAAGATAACTTGCTGTATTGTTCGTTCCGGGCGCCGATCTCATAATATTTGGAATTGTGAAAATATCTGGAGAGATGACGCGATAGTGTGCAAACTCTTCCTGCTTGACAAGGTCCTGGTCCTGCAGACTAGCCAGATAGATTATTGGGATTTGACCAAGGGTTGTGAATGGATAGGAAAGGGTGTAGACGATGACTCTAACGACCCAATTGTTCAGAGGATGACGTGGAGGAAGTAGAATATCTAGGCGGTAATAGAAGAGGGCACAGACTGCTGAGAAACAACCTTAATTGCGAGGTATAAAGCAATCTTTAATTTTTTGACTCCCTGTCCCTGTCCTAAAAAACCTACCAAGGTAAAGACACAAAATGATCTGTATCTGAGTCCGTTGTGATACACCCCAGTCTGTAAAAAGTCCAACTCCATGAATTGCAATATACGGAAGTAGGAGTTGAGGAAATGAGAACCATCCAAATATGATCAATGTCAGCGTCATCCTGTATTTATTGAGATCATCAACTCTTTTCAAACACCGTACAAAAATAAATGGTAGTATATCAATGACCGAAAGAATCTTGATAAATATTTTGGAGCTTTGTAAGTATTGAGATAGGCACCAAAGAGAGCAAGAAAAGTTGTAACACATGCATTCATCTGCAAACAATGTTTGTCGATAAAAAAATAAACAACCTTGACGGGAATATTTTGCAGGAAGGGAGACTCTTCGTAGAAGGGGTTCGAGATATTCATACGGGTCACAACTAGTCATAATTTTGCCCGTTTGCCTGCGCAAATTACCCCTTATTGAATCAAATTCTTGCATCTATTAGACATAAACTGCAAAGTACAAACAAGGGAAAATGCTACTCTAATTGTATCAGTCTGGCGGGACTAAACAAGGGTTGCAGGAGACTAATAGTTTCGATGTAGAGAGTGCCTGGGAAGTTTTTGTTCTGATAGAGAGACAGACCGAGAGACAGAAAGTGCATCCATACCAGGGTTGGGCGGACGTCCGGACACGAACACAAAACAGTCCGTGTTTGATTTCGAACATTGGGAAACGCGGTTCGCATGACGAACACGAAAGTGCAAAAGTTCGTTGTTCGAACAGAGTTCAAAAGACGGACGAACACGGACACTTTTTGCACTAGAAATTGTCAAAAAACTGCCATTCTCAGTGCCAAAGTCTAAAGTTTTCCATGGCCCAGACATTTCTAAACGTCTTTCCGTCTATTCACCAACACAGTTTTGATAAAAGTTCCTTTGACTAAATGTTCAAGGACAAGTTGATTTGCTCTAAAAATTGAATTTGAGTGGAAATTTTCGAATTGTTCGTGCCATGTTCTTGTCCGCTGTTCGTAGAACAGTCCGTCCGTCGGACGAACTTTGACGTCCGTGTCCGGTTCGACTTCGAACAAAAAGTGCTCTGTTCGGTCCGTGTTCGGTACGACTCAAAAAACTATGCGACTGTTCGGTTCGTGTTCGTGGTCGCACAAAAATCCGCTGTCTGCCCAATCCTGATCTATACAGTCCAGCCTACAGAGAAGTGACAAAGCAAACAGAAAAAAAAGCTTCATCATGTGATCACCACAATCTGCGACGTATTTTTCGTATCCTTTTTCCTCTTCCACAGTAATTTTCCGACTATAAACTTTCTATAGGGACCGTATGACAAAATATAAGACAGTATTCCTGAAGGACAAGCCACTGTTCCTATAAAAATGGCCAGAATGTAAAGATCTAATCGCCAGCTTTGAGTGAACAAAAAGTAGATTATGGGCATTAAGTTGAAGGTTATCGCTGTTCCGATGGCCACGATCTACAACACTTTTAGAGTTTTTGAAAGGAGAATTACCAGGCCCAGGAGTCCTTTAAGCACCTCAATATGTTGCTTTTTTGTGGTGTCCGACAGCCTGGAAGTCCTGACAATTTGGTAGATTTTCATCGTACAAAATGCGATCATAAACATATGGTAGAAGGTCACAAAGGGATAGAAAACCGCACCAATGTAACTTGTTGGATTGTCCGATCCGAAAATTCCCATAATATTTGGGATTTTGAAGATGTCAGGAGAGATGACGTGATAGTAATCGAACTCTGCTTGTTTGACCACATCCAAGTCTCGTTGAGTGACCATGTAAACTATCGGGATTGAGAAGAAGGTTATAAAGGGATAGGTTATGATGTAAACGATGAATCTAACGTAGTTTTTGTTTAACGGATGCCAGGGTGGAAGAAGAATGTCCAGGCGGTAGTAAAAGAGGGCGCCAACTGCAGAGAAACAACCTGAAATGTGTCAACTCCGTCGATATTCTTTCGTCTATTTGGCCCGTTTTTCGTATTCGTTCTAAGCGTGATCTTACCCAACTGTTTTTCTTTATTTCATCTTGGAATTTGAACTTCTTCCCAATTTGTACTCGATTTGAATTTCCCGCCCCCAGGCACGCAATGGACCCGCCCAATTCAAATCGAGCCCCGCTCTCAGTCAAGCTTGTTCTCTCTTGACCACGTTGGTCCTGTCTTTTCTTGAATATTTTCAAAAACATTTGTTTATAGTGAAATGAAATAATAACTGATGCACATTTGAGTGTTATTTTGAAGAAAATAATTCAAGTTTTGATTGAATTCTTCTTTGTGAGCCTTCTAGCTCAATTCATTCACAAGACAAAGGCCGTCTTCGTGAAATTAAACTAAAATACAGAGTTTCCAGAAAAGTTCCGCTACTGGTTATAGCAAGTCAGCCGACTTTGGCGTCATTTTCTGTCTACTTCATACTTAAAGCTGAAGTTTTGTCCTACCGGACAATCGTTTTCTTGGACCCCTTTCTATCACAGCAGAAGCGAAAATCTGTGAAAACTCCAGGTTCAAAAGTGACTTGCCACAGGCATGGCAAACTTGGTCGGGAATTCCGCCAGGTGCCATCTTTGCGGCGGGCTAAATAATTAATTTCGCATTTATTTCTGATTTTTCTTGTTTACAAATACTGTGTAGGGTAAGATCTAATTGTGACGTCAAAAAATTATGAGAAAACAGAAAACTGACAACGAAAATGGAAGAATCTTCGGATTTTTCAAAAAAATTTGTTGAAATCTTCAGGAAATTTTCGATTTCTTTTCTTTTGTTGTCAGTTTTCTGTTTTCTTGTAATTTTTTTGATGTTATAGTTAGATCTTACCCTACAAAGTATTTGTAAACAAGAAAAATCAGAAATAAATGTGAAATGATATTTTCAGACCGCCGCAAACTGACACCTGGCCGAAGCTGGCCTGCTTTCGGCCAGGTTTGCCATGCCTGCTTACCATCTTGCATGCCTTGCATTCATCTTGTACTAGGTTAACAAAATATCCATAAATATCTTAAAAAATTCTTACCGATATAAAGACAGAGTATAAGCTGTCCTTGAGATCGAAACAAAGTGACGTGAGATACGTCACACAAGATAAAAATTAACAACACAAAGAAAGTCAGCTTCAAACAAGCTGGTCCGGGGTTACGGTTCAAGTTGTACCTTTCCCCCTTGACTGTCTTGCAAATACGGCGGGAGGACCTTTCCAGATCCTTGCTGAAGAGACTGACTCAGGCGACTCTAACTTTTTAGTTCAGGACATCTGTTGCGGAAACATGAGTAAGAGAACCGGTACCTTGGACCAAGAGGAAGAGAATTAAGTTGACAAAGCTCCGGAGTGCTACATCTGTGGCTTTTCCCTTCAACTGTAGCATTCTGTCTGCATACAGTTACCTTTGATTCTGTTTTAGCTTTCGTAAATCTCAAGGAGAGCCAGGGTGGCAAACTGGGACCGTGCCAGTAAGGAGAAGCAAGGAGATGCCTTGGCCTTCCAACAGCCCGGATCTCAACCCCCTCCATTTTTTGTGTGGGGACACATGGATAATCAACTGAAGAGCAAGAAGATCACAACGCGGACTAATCAAGATTTGGGACAATTTGGACATTAAATACCTGAGGCGCACCGTCGATTCTGTTATCCCGCGTCTGGAGGCCTGTGTCAAATCCAAAGGAGGACACTTCGAACAGTTCGTGTAGCTGTGTAATATTTACATCTTGTTGCACCAATAAAAACTTTAAAAAGTGTGTTTTCGTCAAAAAACGCGTTTTGCGGGCGCATATATTTATCGGCCACCCTGTAGATAGACGGCTACTGATTGCCAAAGAGGGAAGGTTTTCACTAAAATTTCCTTACAATAGCACAATTTGTCTATATGTTCTAACGGGCACAGTCTTGCCGGAAAAAAAAGCAAACTGTAACTGACCCCGATGTCTGAGAAGCAGTACCGATTGATCAGCCAAGTTCTCTAGAAGATCACCGGAAGAGATCAGTCTCTAATTCCAGTCCAGACCTATATGTTTACTCCTGTGTGTGTTAACCCCTACCGGTGCCGTAGTGTGCTGCTTTTCAACGGCAGCCGCGTCCGGATTGTGTTTTGTTGAGGAGTTAGGGGGGAGGAGCAAATACGCGACGTTCCCTCTGCCATTGACACTACCATGCGTCTACTCTTTGTGGCCGGCATTTCGCTACTTTTCCTCCAACCTACACAAGCAAATCTTCAGTGCTATTCCGGCTGGCAGAATTGGGAAGAGGGCATTAACAATGTGACCAAAGTTTTCTGCGGTCCTCAGCATCGGTGCTGCTATATGATAGCGTGGGGTTTATTCTAATAAAACAGTTTTGTTTACGATTAGTTCGAATCTCCCGCCAAATCTTCACATTGTGTACTTTACGCGAAATTCCGTACTGATTTGGACGCATTTTCCTGGGATTTTTCGTACGCAATTTTGCGCTACTACGAGTACGTAACGTGGCACGAGCTACCGTTCTCCTAAAAAACCCACCGAATATACCACCGAAGAAAATTTTAGGTCAGCGTTTACTGGGACAAACTACGGCTGCTATGACGACTGTCCAAGCGAGAGAATACAAAGATGTGGACCGGATCCGAAGCTGGGAATCCAGGTAGCTTAAATTTTTTCCCCATGTAACAATTCTTTTAATTTTCGGACATACACTACTGCTACTGCAAGGATGCAGGTGATAAAAATTGCAGGCCGGAGAACAGTCATAAATAAACACATCTTGACTATTTTTTCTGTTATTTTTTGGGAGCTCAGATAAAAATAGATCAAAATTTATAGTCTAAACAACAAATAGGAGGACAGGGGACACTACTACAGCAAGGAATCTTCCAGCTTCGTTGTCTTGAGGTTTTGTCGTCGCTCCAAGCTGTACTTCCGTTTCCTTCAAGATCTTATAGTCAACAGTAACAGTTCCATTCAATTTCACTGTAATTCCGTAAGACATGACGGATATCGGTTCAGAAGAGCTCCTGAAAATATGGCTTTCGATAAAAATTTCATGCTCTCAGTTGGTATTTTTTTTTCGAGTGTATTCGAACCACTTAGTATTAAAGCAAAGACTCACTCGAAAACTTCGTAAAAAGTATCATTCCACTTGCTTTCGATCGACATTGTCCACATATTTTGACTGTTATTGCCAGACCTCGGAGTGAAAGAAAAGTACACTGGATTGTCAACAGTATCTGGAAGATACATAAAGATACTTCAGAATGAGGTAAAACCTTGGAATTGGTACTTCACTTCCTCACTTTCAGCAACAAGAAAACCTGTGTAGTTCACAGAAGAGCTTATTGCTAAAATCAAAGTTTTGTATAGATCTCGCCAAAATGACCTTCAAATTTTGGTAAAAATATTTTTCACTTTTTTTCGGGTTTTTTTCCACGGATTTTTACCAGTTTTTTTGTTAGTATCGAGGGTTGTACCCGTATGTGACAATGGAAGAAAAAAATGACAAAAAAACCCAGAAAAATAGTGAAAAATAGTTTTGGCCCGCGGAACCAAAATTTGAAGGTCATTTTGGCGACATCTATATGTTGAGAACCAAGCTTACTGTTTGCCGGGAATATATTGGTTCCAACACTACAATGTCCACTTTTTAGGACAACAGTTTTCGGAGTGGTGCTTAGTTCTTGTGGTAGAGAAATCATGATATTGGATTGGCTGAAAATAAACTGTATGTTTCTCTCTAGCTGCCGCCTACTTGTAAATAGCTAGTAGACTGTCTTTTGACATTTCCCAAGGCCATCCCAGATACAAATAAAGCTCAAATTGGTCGGAACACGATGGCGCCAAATCATATGAAAATGGTCCGAATGTCTCGTTGTAAAAATATGTCGTCATAGTATTAGTCTCATTGAGTTCAATAAATTTCCACGGACGAGAGTCTGTATACGGACTGGATATTGAGATTTGGGGATAAGATTCAGAGACTGAAATGAGTTTATCAAGTGGAAGAGACAGAGCGTACAAGCTGCATCCATAATGACTAGAGCAATTTTCTCATAAACTGAGCTTGTGAGATAGATTGATAACGTGTTCACGATTCCAGGAGACTTTTCGAAGATGTTGTATAGACTAAAAGTCTCTTGTTAGGAGCTAAGGGACAGATGGACAGATGGAAAGAGGGACAGAGGGACAGAGGGAGGCAGAGACTTACCTTCCGGAGTATTCTTCTGAGTCACTGTAAATGAAAGTTCCTTCGTGAACAGCTTTAGCCCCCATCTCGTCACCAACATAATCAACAGACCATAGGAAAGCAATTAACATCTGTTTAAAAGTTGCGATAATTGTTCATCAAATTTACCGGCCCCGTCGACGCAAACATGTACGTGACATTCGTTTCCAAATTATTAAAAAAGCCGATGTACCTCGGTTCAGACATGGGAGCTATAGTAATAGTCTTGTTCTTTTTGAACATCCAATCTGAAATTCCTTTCCAGCTTTTTATATTTTTGAAATTACGTTTTACAGACTTGACAATGAAGCTATTGATGAGCGGAAGCTGGCCATCAGAGTCTTGGTAAAATTCGAAAGTAAGCTTCAAGTAGGAAGAAGGCAAGACCATTTTGCAGGGAACATCGGGATTGGAAGTGTCTTGCTGTTTACATGCTTCCATATGAGAACTGAGGAGCAAGAACCTAAAATCGCAAGTATTTTTTGCCTGATTTTGTCACCAGTCGTCAGAGGTTTTTGCTGTCCAATTTCTATGTGCTTACCTAACTGTTGAGTCTATAGTTTTCGAAGCAACCCGCTATGTCTTGTCTAACTGTCGAGTCTGTGGTATTAAAAGCTCGAATGGCTGTTGAGTCTGTGGCCTTCAAAAACTGAAACTAATATTCCAGTCTTTGAAATCGATGAGGCTGTCTAATTGTTTAGTCTGTGGGCGCCAAAAAATCACAGGCCCTCATGTGCTTGTCTAACTGTCGAGTCTGTGGCGTAGCCATTCAGGAAAAGAAGTGCTTCTCTTACGAGTTGTTCTGAGAATCCGTCACAATAATATTGATCACACTGAGCCACTCAGTACTGTAGAAGTTGTTAACGTTAGCATCCAAGGAAAAGTAGCGGTACGGAGGAGAGGTAAACTGAAGAAGTTAAACAGAAAAATAGCGAAAAATACCTCAAAAACACACGTTTGATTGGCTTGGTACCTGCCTCCAGGTAGTTGCCACGTTTTGGTAAAGTTCTGCTTTGAGAAGTTTGAGCATTCTGGGCGTAGTTTGTTTCGAATCAAGGTGTCAAACACTTACTTAAACCACTGCCTGTAACTCCCAAAAATAATAATGCCAGAAAATAGAACATGAGTCTCGAAAAAACGAGTAACTCTTTCGCAGTGAAATGGGTAGTTAGTTCATGAACTCGTTTCCTTATTACTCTGTCGTAAAACTCAATAACCGTCATTGAACTGAATTACGCAGTTTTTGAAGCAAAGAAGACAGAAAACAGACATTCGTCGCCTGCAGAGCAACTTTAACCTGACGTTCGTCCAAAACAGTACAATCGACATTCAGAAACCACCGGAGTTGTTCGTTATTCTGAGGCTCGTGTCGGATCACCAGACTGGATATCTCGGCACATTCATTTTTGCAAATCTTTCCGGCCCACCTTTGAAAGCACCGAAAAGAGGTCTTTGTCCTAAAGAAGAGCCAAATCGAAAGGCACCGGAAGCTGAAGAGAATAGCTGGCACGTCTTTCCAGAACACGACAGTAATCATTGAGAATCTCCTCGTTATACGAGCATTGTCTATGGCGTCCGAATGGGGGCCATTTGTTGGCATGAGCCAAAGATAGCATCAGGAAATCTTTCTTCTTTCTTTGTCGCTGAGCTGTAAAAATTCTATTGCTAGAAGAAATAAAAACTGACTTTCAAAACATGGATGTCGCTCTCTATATCTGTGAAGAATTCTGTGAGGATATCTGTGAAGAATTCTTCGCGAAGAGCATCCAATCTTTTGCTATCGTTCATGTTTCTGTGTAAGAAATGAAGGCGATAGATGTTTGGCAGAATGAGAAAAGCGAAAAACCGATACTTACAAAAGCTGATCTGGATCCGCAACTGCACACTATTGAACCACAGTACACAAAAAACTCTTTCTGCTCATTCGGAAAAGGACTGGCTGTGGTCCAACTGAGTGTGTGGCCACCAAAACATTATATCTCTACTACTAAAGCGCAATCTCTCTACTACTAAAGCGCAATGGTGTCTGTCGTGGACTCTGTGTGTTTGTTTGCTTGTACGGGACCTGAAATTTTAGTGTATTGTTTAGAGTCGCCGTCGTCACCCAGACGACCCGGGTTCGACTCCTCCCCTCGCCAAATATTTTTGCTAAATTGTTTTGGGTAGGAAATAGAGTCAGGGTATCCGGTAGGGAATTTGAAGGGATTGATTGATCTGTATAAGTTGAGAGAGAGAGAGATCAGATAGCAGGATAATAGGAAATTTCGTATCGGTTCTTTAGGAGGGGATAGGAACCCTGCGAAAGAATAAAAAAGGTCCGATTGATTTGGGAAGGAAGACAACGTGACAGGAGCGGAAGGGATCGGTTGACTGGGGAAGAGATCAGAAGGGATCGGTTGACTGGGGAAGGGACCAAAATAGATCGGTTGAATGGGGAAGAGATCAAAAGGATCGGTTAACTGGTGAAGGGATAAAAAGGATCAATTGACTGGGGAAGGGATCAGAAATTAAGAAGAAAACACAAGTAGAAAAGCCGCCGACAGGCGCTGAAGCCGTCTGGTTTATTTATTTATAACGCCAAATCATAGAATTATCTAAGATTGTCGATGACCCTATTCCATTCCTCCTTCGGCGCATTCCACCAGTTACTGTCAAAACATCGCTTGACATAGTCTCTTCATCTTGGAGGAGCCCGATGATTGTCATAAGGTATCCAATTGGTTGCTATACACTGCTTTTCATAATTATAGGTTCACCTCAGTTTTTCGACCTAGCGCGGCGCGCGTTTGTCAAAACGTTCTGATATGTTTTCCAATCGATTCGGCGTGTTTAAAAACCCCAGTAGCCATATTTTCAAAGAATTCAGTAGTAGAATTCAGCATTTCCAGTCGTTTTCCTATTTTCACACCTTTTCATAATTATAGGTTCACCTCTGATTTTCTCACTTACAATGGATAGAATTGGCCAATATATAAGTTGGAAGCTCAGAAAGTACCTCTGATTGAGTGTGCACAATTGGAACACAAAATAACCTCGATTTGGAGCTCATCCGAAAAGTCTATTTTGTACTGGTGCACGGGTGGGAGTCGGTAAATCGCTCCTAACTCTCTGGGATTACAAGTAAACTGGCTCAAAATTTGGCAATACGTTGTTCTTATATTATGTAACACTGTCCTAGAAGATGGATAGAATCAGTGAGGAAACATTGGCCATGAACTAATTTTAATTTCGCGAACCTGTCTGCGTCAAGTACTGAAAATGGGCGCCCTTGAAGATGTTCGAAAAGCACACCGTGGAAATCGGTACCTCTTGTATATGGCAAATCCATCTTCTAGGATAGCGCTAGGTCGAAAAACTGGGGTGAACCTATGATTATGAAAAGCAGTGTATATGCCTATCTGTCCGGTTCCATGTTCTTGATTCGTCTTGCCCATTGGACTTTCCTCAAATCAGCAACTTTTATCAAGTCGTCCAGCTTCGTGATAATTCTTTCATTGGTCCATCTATGGGCTCGAGTTGTGGGCTCCATTTTGCGCTGTACTACCTGCAGTTGTGTTCTGTCCATCTCTGTCAGAGTCCAACATTGGGATCCGTATACAACCGCATATGTGCTGTCTAACTGCCGAGTTTGTGGCTTCAATTTTTCCCTGTTGCTAACCACTGCTTTAGCACTTACTGGCACATAATTTACAAGTTCCTTCCTCGATTCTCCGACTCGATATAATTACAACGCTGCGGTGTTAACTGTCTCCCTTGGCGAACTATTGAATTACTTCTCCGATTGAGAGGTTGAATTCTTTGATCCCACTTCCTAGTCCTCAAAATAGAGCTAATTTTTAAGCAAACAGGATGCCGGCAGTAACCATCTCTACTACTCGACTGCCTAGTACTGGAAAAACACCAGTTCTGGATCCCTCCATCTTTTTTGAGGTCAGGTGATTTTCAGCGAAGTATAAAAATGATTTAGCCTTTGATGGAAGTAGCTCCTGGGGACAAGGATTTGTCTTATTATGGGACCATCGCCTTGTATTTGGCAGCTTTAATTATTTCCTTCATTTTGAATTTAGTACTGTTATATGTCCTGGTTTCTGGAAGAAAGGTCTTCATGCAGGTAACTTTAAGAAGTTTTTGACAAAGAAGATTTTTCAGAGACCCTTCTTCCAACTTCTCGCCCAAATTGTTCTGGCAAACGTTTTGTTTTCTATCTGCTCAGGTGTAACAAGTGGACCTATTGTCACATTTTTAAACATCAACCAGACTGCTGCATTTGTTGAGTCGAGTAAGTTGAGAAACAAATAAATGGAGAGACAAGGTTCACAAAAGTTATCACAAATGACCTTCTCGTTTACATCACACAATTGACTTCGGGATCTCGAGTGAAGAGGATTTTACGAACTTCTCTTCTTCTTTGAGCATCTCGGCCCTGTTTCTTCTTTGCCTCTTCCGGTTTCTTCGGAATATTCCTCCGAATCAAAAGTCCTTTCGCCCGACGTGATCGTCTTCTTCTCCCGTTGTTACAAAAAGCACATTAGTGGAAACTAGTGAAACTCACTTGACTTCCTCTTTTTGTGGGCACAAGTGCTGCCGAATGCTCAGTTTTGTGGCGTGCCGGGCAACGAGGCTGTTACTTCGAATCACTGATCTTTTTGCCCGACTTGACCGTCCTTTCGCACCACGATTCGTCTTGTCCTCCTCCTCGTCTCCGAGACTTAGATCATAGGGGCACAATGTTATAGCCGGCTTTTTTTCGGTATACTCTTCTTGATCATCTCCTTAACATTCGGCAGAGAGCTGGGACGAGAGCAAGGCTAATAGAGATCTGTAATTTCAGATGTCTACTACGGGTTTGAGAAGATCGGCTCCGTTTATGACTATCTAACACAATATCTTCTACTGCTCATTGCTGTGCATCGACTCTATGTTGTGCTCTTTCCCCACAAATCACAGGATTTCTTTGACGGGTATGCTTGTCTCCTTTAAACATCTTTCTTAAGCTGGTTCTACAAACTAATCCAGCTCTTCTTCTGGATTCTAGCCATTTCCATAAGCACAGCTAAAGCCTATTACAACTGCGGTTTTCGTTATTTCCATCCATTTGATCCAGAAGGAGACAAAGTTCCTCCAATCCTACAGGAGTACCTCTTCCTTTGTGATTTTAACCTGACAGAAATTTCCGGCTTCACGCGTCAAAATCTAACGAACCATTTTTCTCTTTACGTAAGTTTTTAAACCGAAAAAATCGTACTGTATTCTAGGCCTTGTATGCGCACAAAATAGCCATTTCTACTATCATTTTTCTCTGTTATCTGACTATTGTCGTTCGACTGTTCTTTTTGAACAGAATGTCCAATCATCACTACAAAGAGACCCCGATTTTGTGTCAGGGAATTTTCATCTATGCCATGTACCAGGTAAATTTTGACCAATCTTGTTCAGTTTTGTTCAGATCTCCACATTGATTTCTTTTTCCATATTTTCTGTTCGAATAGACGTCAAAACTGCTTTCATAGTCAAGAGACTCGTTGAAACGGTACGAGGCGTAAAAACTTATTAAAACTTTTCTTCCAGTGCGATTTGATGACGGGAGTCTTAACGCCTCTTTTTGTTATAGTTACTGGTTCCGAGGTGCGGCAATATTTGTTGTCTGGGAAGAAAAAAACGACGACTGCTCATATGACACCAACAGTGACAACTTCTTCCATAAGCTTGAAGGATAAGCGACCATCTACGATTGCTTGATGAAGAGAATAAATTGTTATATAGTTTTTGAAAATGTTTCGATACAGATGGAGTTACCGTAAATATTTGAATAGAGGTACTGCGCCACTATTCGAATACAAAAAATACGCAATTGCGTACGCATTTTTCTCGGATTGACGACGACATTTTTTAACTTTTTCACTATTTTTTACTGGTAGTCAGGACCCATATCGTTATGGGAAAAATACTAGAAAGTCGAAAAATATTTTCTTCAATCCGAAAAAAATGCGTACGTAATTCTTCAATCAAAAAAAAACTTGAAAAATTCCAAAACCACCTCAATAAATTTAAAGGACTGGTGCGGTTGGACCCAACACGAAAAAATCTACAGTAATTTTCCTTCTGTACAGGATTCATTTTAGTCCATGACAGAGGTTGATCCTGGCGATAAAAACTTTCTATACTACGGTTCTATTGCTCTCTATTTGATTGTCTTAACGTTCACGTTTGCTCTGAACTCTGGCTTACTGTATGCTCTGATTTCTGGAAGGCAGGTCTTTCTGCAGGTATCTTCAGTCTTTTTACTATTATTTCAAGTTCCAGCGACCCTTCTTCCAACTTCTCGCCCAAATGACCCTGGCCAACTTCGTCTTTTCCATCTGTTCCGGCGCTACCAGTGGTCCCGTGGTCGCGGTTCTGGACATCAACCAGACAGCGGAATACGTCGATTCGAGTTAGCTCACCTGTAGTTACTCTATTCTTTCCAGCTGTTTACTACGTTTTCGATAACATTGGCTCAGTTTATGACAACCTGACGCAGTATCTGCTTTTACTTATTGCTTTACATCGTCTCTATGTTGTTCTCTTTCCACAAAGATTTCAAAGTTTCTTTGAAGGGTGAGTTTTGACTTCTGATTTTGGTTCTTTTCTGTCTTGACCGTCCGATAAATTTTAACCGAACGTTAAACGGTTTAGTTTGCCGCAAGACCATTATAACACGCAAACGTAGGATACTCAGCCAGAAAACTTGTCTGAGTATCCTACGTTTCAGTGTTACTACGATCTTGTTACAAGCTAAACGGGCTACGGTAATGCTCTCTTTTTATTGAACAAACTATACAGGTACCAAAATGAGCTTCAAATTTTGGTTCCGCGCGCCAAAACTATTTCTCACTCTTTTTCTGGTTTTAACCAACTTTATGTCTTTTTTCTCCTATTGTCACATACGGGTACAACCCTCGCTACTGTATCAAAAAAAAACTGATAAAAATCCTTGGGAAAACCCGTAAAAAGTGGTTTAGTTTTGGCGCGCGGAACCAAAGTTTGAAGCTCATTTTGACAAGACCTATGTAAAACAGTTTCTGCAGATGGCTCTTCAAAGTTTGCATGCTGCTTTTTTGGCTTCTAGCTTAGCCTAACTCTTGGAAAGGCGTACTACAGTTGCGGATTTCGCTATATCAACATCACCGACAGACTCAACAATCGCCCAGACAACAAGCAATACATTTTCTACTGTATTTTCAACGAAACCACAAAGCTCAATCATTTAATTGAGGAGACGCGGGACAATGTCATTCTTTATGTAAAAAGTCCCTCGAAATGTTCTGAAACAAGTTTAAGACCCTCTACGGCCAAAAAGTGGTGATATCGCTGATAATTTTCCTTTGCTATTTGAGCATAGTCATCCGACTGTTCTTTTTGAACAGAACCTCGAAGCATCAGTACAAAGAAAGGCCGATGTTGTGCCAGGGAATCTTCATCTACGCCATGTTTCAGGTAAATTCTTACACTTTTTTAAACGCATCGTTCAGATTTCCACACTCATCTCCTATTCTATAGTTTCTACTCGAATTGAAGCCAATATTGCGTTCATTGTTAAGCGGCTGGTTGAGACGGTGAGGGAAAAAAAGTAGAAAAATTTACGTAACTCAGTGTGACCTACTGACTGGTCTTTTGACGCCAGTTTTCATCCTTTCTACAAGTTCCGAACTGCAGAAGATCCTGCTTCCCGGTAAACGAAAGGAAATCATAACATCAATGCCAACTTCGACAGTAGGAAAATCATCCACGGGCTCAAAGTAGTTAGCAATAAGGAATAAAAATTGTCTCTCGTTGTGAAACAGTCCACGAACGACGTTCTATCGCCATTTACCAGCTGAAAAACTTATCAGACATCTGGAAAGTAGCTTAAGACAGACCTAAATCATGAATTTTTGGTAATTTTATTCCCTGTCTGTTTTGGTATTATACAACAGCTGCCTATAGAAAAGTCTTTTGGGTTTGTTCGTGAGAAATACGAGCTCGGCAGCTGTTGCAAGTATTTAAAATTTTTATGATGTTGCCGTTTACAAATAGTTTTTCATCACTAATATATGAGCTTTCTCTATACACACGGATATTTAAGCGACGAATTATTCCTGTTTGGAGGACAGATGTTTTCTTTACTTTTTGACTTCAACTGACTTATAACGTTTCAAGATTAATTGTTTCTGTTTAATGAGCAGTTTTAAAAAAAACCTTTAGCTACAAACTACCAGTCTAGGCTCCACCTATATTTTCTGCTTTCCAAAACATAAATTTTTTGACCGGGGCAATGACCAAGACGATAAGATAACAAGAGTGGCAGACTGCCATGTTTTGTGTACTCTTTATCGATCCGCTTAGCTATTCTTTGACCGATCAAAATCTTTTTGTTCGATACAACTAAAAAAAGATTTAAGAAATGCGGACGGCTCTTATTGTTCTACTGCTTCTAATCAGTGCTGCCAGTTCTTTAAATTATGTTGTTTACATAACTCTCATTGGATCCAGTCATCTTGATTTTCTTAATTCTTTAACAGATCAACTTATTGTGAGAGGACACAATGTGGTGAGTCAAGAAAAAAAGGGGAGAGGGACAGAAAGATTCAATCGCAGAGTTTTTTTTTCAATTTTTTTTATTCAGGATGTAGTAGCTGGAATCCTCAACTCTAAGCTAAAATGGCAGAGAAAGGTTCATGGCCGGCGAGTCACAAGTTTTGGATTTCCCGGGGACAGTCCCTGGATTACCACTACGCATCTGATGAACCCATTTGAAACGACCGTTATCGCTGATTATGCTCACTTTTATGACAATTGTTTCAAATTGGCAAAAAGTAGGTCTGCTTTTACCAGGAGATGAAAAGTGTTTAGTTGGTGTGGAGAGTGGAATCCCGGTGGCTTACATGAAAAACGATACGTATGACGCAGCCTTGGTAACTGACTACGACTATGCCGGATATATTTATGCCAGAAGAGCTGGAATCAAGAAAGTTATGAGCTTTACCTCCGTTGGAATTCTAAAGATGGAGAACCATATTCTGGGATTTCCGAGTCCAGCAAGTATTCCGCTGTGTGAGTTCTTTTAAATAATTCCGGCCTTTGATTCGTACTGCAAGATATGACCATTAGTAAAGCATCTCCCGACTACAAGCAATTATGCTAGCTGGTGCTACCTGAGGAGCCAGGTTGCGAGGGCGTGAACGTTCCAAAGTTGCCCAACCTTTGCTAAAAACGCCTTTACATACATTTCGGCGTGGTAAAAATGAAGAACAGGCACAGAAAAACATGTTTAACAGAAAAACAGTTTTTTGACATGTGAAAATTACCAAACCTCAAGTTTTCTAATACCTACTTTCAGGCAATCTCGATCCCCTCCTCGGAGACCTTTCCCTGGTCGCCAAAATCAAAAGACTCTACCACTTGGCCTATGTGAATATGTTTGTCTTTCCGGCTCTTGAAAACCGATACGCTAGTTTCTTTCGGTTCTTCGTAAAAAAACATTTTAGACCGAACTCTCTAGAGAACACTATGGTGAAGATTTTCCTTCAGCCGACGAGCTAGCAAGAAATTGTGACATTGTCTTTATCAATGCCAACGAATTTGTAGAGTTTCCTCGAATAATTTCCCACAAAGTCAAATATATTGGTTGAATTGGAAGGAGGGAGCCGGAGCCATTGTCTGAGGTTAGTTTTTGCTCTCTACTTAATAATTTTAAAGGAATACGAAGGAATTCTTCAAACTGCCAGAAAGGGAGTAGTTGTCGTGGCCTTCGGAACCATGGCTCCTTCAGATAAAATGCCCAGACGGATCAAAGAAGCTCTAGTTAATGGGTTCAAAAAGTTCCCGGACTATACTTTTATCTGGAAGTATACGCCTCAGGAAAGTGACTGGGATCTGTTCAAGGACGCCAATAACATTGTTACGGTGGACTGGATTCCGCAGAATGATTTGCTACGTAGGTCAAAGATCTGTTGTTCAAAAATTAGAGGTTCAGATGACAAAAGAGTCGTTGGTTTTGTTACTCATTGTGGTCTCAACTCTCTCACGGAAGTCACACATGCAGGAGTTCCAGTTATTTCTATTCCCCTGGTCTCCGACCAGTTGAACAATGGAAGAAATGGTAATTTTGAATTTCGAAAAGTTTTATGGAAGCAGTTGACGAAAAGATACCCAATTTCCTTGAATATTTGAACGCTGTATAATTTTCCATGTTGCTGGTTCAGTATCTTCCATTTGCAATTTTTAGGCCAGCAACTTTTTGAAGGAGAAGTTCAGCTCACTGTGTCACATAGTTTGGGTTGAAAATAGTGTCTAAGTTAGTCCAGTTAGAGCTCGTCCAGCTTTAAAGCTAACTTGGCTACTGTAAGCGAAAATTCCGAAGAATCCTTATACTGCGTGAGGGGCCAGATCGTGAGCAAATTGTACGAGAACAAAAATCAAATTTTTCAGTCGAGCGTCTCGGAATCGGAGTCAATTTCAACAAACTGACAGTCACTTCTACTGACATTATTTCTGGCCTGGAAAGGATTCTTCACAATCCTCAGTAAGTTTCTCTTCTGATTCTCAAAATAGCCTCTAGGTACAAGAAACAAGCCACCAATTTGGCCAAAATGTTAGCAGATCATCCCGACGAAGCAAAGAAGACTTTCATCAAATGGGCAGAGTTCGGTGCCAAGCATGAAAACATACACAAGGTTTGAATCTTTCTTCATACCGAAAATATACCGAAAATTTCAGCAGTACAACTTGATGGAATCAGGCATGTCCGTGTTCACTTACTACTGCCTGGATGTAGCTCTTGTTCTACTCACTCTCACTTTCGTAGCCATTCAGGTTATTCGTTTTGTTCTAAGACTGCTCTTATCTATATTCTTCACGAAAGAAAAACAGGAATAAACAGTTATTGCCTTGTGGTGGTCCTATTGTTCCTATCTGTCCCTCTCAATGGACAGCAAGTCTGATAAGAGTCTGTTAGTGTTTTAGCTGTGACTACTGCTACAACGACCGATTCACAACACTTTGACTTACTTTTCATAAGTTTGTAAAACACACCAGACGACTTCTTCGCCTGCCGGCTTCGTAGCACCACACTTTTCTACCTGCTCGTTACCGTTTTCTAAAGCTTTGTATTTCCCTCTGACAAAATAGAAGCCAAAGTCTGTAAAACCTCCAAGTTCAAAAGTAACTTGTTATCTAATCCCGACAACTTTTGAATTGCTACGACGATTCTCGTGTCCATGGACAAACCCACAGACAAACACATATAGTCGGCCACAGACACCATAGCAATTTAGTATTTTAGTTTTTGCATGGCTTACAATATCAAGTTTTGTATGGAAACTTCCGGAATCTCGCAAAATCCAGGAAGAAAGTGAAAAATTAATGCTTCTTTGTTACGAGTGAAAAGTTCCTTTTGCAGTCAATTTTCAGCTTTACAAAAAGAAAAAAAATATCACTTGAATACAAACACTTTGGTACATGAATACAAACATCGTGATTTCTTAAAAAAGAACAAAAAAATACATAAAAACTGCGAATTGGAACCTTCTGATTGGAGATCACGAGTGAACAGGAAACAAGACAAGAAGAATAACAAAACAGTGCTAAAAAAATTTATTGTGAACTGCCAAAATGGCACCAAAGTTGTTATCTCCATATTTGTCAGGTCCTCCTAATGTCAAAAGTGCATAGACCACAGTTTCGTCTTATCAATATTTTCGATAATTTGCTCCCGTTGTGGTCACTCTTCTTCCCCTTTTGTCCACCTTCCAAAAACTTTTTCAGAATGCGGATACTGCATCTTTTTTGTCTATTTCCTCTTATTTCTTCCCTAAACTTTGTCATTCACCTAACTCTAATTGGAAAAAGTCACTTGGACTTCATAAATGCTATGGTAAATGCCTTGACGGAGAAAGGACATAATGTGGTCGGTTTGAGCTACTTTTTTCTTTAAAAAATTGTTCAGGACGTGGTGGTAGCCCTACTTGGAGATGTGGCTCTCGAAGGACAGATCAAAAAGGCTCGAAATGTGACCTCTTTCGGCTTTCCTGGCGGAAGTCCTTGGGGCAAGTCACAACATCTGAACAATCCCTTTGACATGATCTCCAATGTGGATATGGGCTTCTTCTACCAGATGACTTTCCAGCTAGGGAAAAGTGAGTTTGACCTAATTTTCGATGTAACAAATGGCTGTAAGTTCAGTTCTTTTGTGTAAAAATAGGATTCGAAACTCAGATCGAACAGTTTAAAAAATACTGCAGCAAGACTGTTAGGTTTTCGAGTACCACGTCAGGGAGAACTGTCGAGACTGTGGCTCGTATTTGGACAGCCGCAACGACAGAAAGAGTGAGCGTTTGCGTAATAAGTGGGTCTCGAAGGGAAGTGCTCAAATCTTACGGTAATCCCTGTTCTTTTTGAGCAGATCATAGGCCCCCTAGGTCACGAATGGTCTGGCTCAGAAAATAGGAGTAGGGAACTAAACTACTTTTGGTGAGTCTTTGGCCTGACTGTTTGTCAGATCAGGCTCTTTTTGGATCAGAAAACTGATCCAGTTGGCTTCTATTAGTTTCGATAAAACGAAAAGATAAAAGTTTATCGAAAGGATAATAGAAACTGGAAACAACAGCAAACTTTCAGTCGGTGTCGAGACCGGAATCCCTGTCAACTTCATGCGGGCTGGCAACTACGACGCCGCTATCGTCTCCGACTATGACTACTTTGGCTACAGTTTTGCCTATGCTGCCGGAATCAGGAAGATTATGGGCTACGCCTCTACGTCGTTAATGATCGGACAAGTTTACGATGCCGGGCTGCCGAGTCCTGTAAGCTGCGTTGCTAGTAAGAACTTGAAGAGTTAGTTACGAGAAATTTTTGATATCATGGACCAGGGAGAGCCCAGTTTCTCGTTGTGGTTCAAAATTCAACAAATGTGGAGATTTGGACGGTTCCTCTTTTTTGGTCATTCCAAGGCTCTCAGGTACGTTGGTCTCTCTCTCTTTCTCGTTTTACTGAAAAGAGTTTTCAGTGCAACAACCGCCGTGGTTCGAGAGGCTTACGGAGCCGATTTCCCGAACGTCGGCGTTTTGGCCAGGAACCTCGACCTCGTCTTTACCAATGCCAATGAACTCACAGATGTTCCCAGGACCATCAGTCACAAGATCAAATTCATCGGTGGAATAGGTCTCCGGAAACCAAAGCCGCTGACAGCCGAATTTGATCAGATTCTCAACGAGTTCAAGAAGGGGACAGTCATAATCTCCTTCGGAACACAAGTTCCTCCTAAAAACTTTCCTCTTCGCATCAAGAAGGCTCTTCTGAACTCGTTCAAAAAGTTCCCAGAACACGGTTTTATTTGGAAATATGCGAAACAGAAAGGAGATGAGGACATTTTCACAGGAGTCACTAACATAAAGCTGGTCGACTGGCTTCCACAAACTGATCTTCTTTGTGGGGTTTTGAACAACGCAGAAATCTTGAAAAGTTTTCAGATGATGAGCGGATCGTTGGCTTCATTACGCACTCTGGACTGAACTCGATGCATGAGTACACCCACGCTGGTGTTCCTGTTGTTTCTATTCCCCTGTTTGCTGACCAGCCATACAATGCGAGAACAGGTGACTTTTTTATTTTCTTCTCGAGTGGCACCAAAACTTTGAAAGTGTGGTGTCAAAACTATCAAATCAATCGAAAACTATGAGAACGTTTCTTCTTCATACGCCTCTAGAGATATACAGCGTATTGTCCTAACAGTCTTGCTGCAGATAAAGCGCCGTTGTCTAGTTGTCGTGTCTGACACCCAGACTACTTCTCTTTATTGCAAAAAGTTGTAACGTCGAAAAACATCTTCTCATCAAATGTATTGTCTTACTGCGTGTCTTTTACTTTCTAGCGGAATCCATTCAGTGAAAATACGGGCGGTTTTTTTTATCTCTCTGGCTCTCCGACTCTGTCTCTCGAAAGAGTGTGATCTGAATAGAAGAAAAAAGTAAAACGGTTTTTTCATATCTTCATTGATCAATGGTCTTACCTTTTTCTTTATGTTTTTTTTTGCCCGCCAATATTAGCCGTCTTACGTTACGGGTGCGGCCGGACCATCGCTAACTGTCAAGTCTTGCCATTCGTAGGGTCTTTTTTGGCTCCAAGAATTGAGATCTAAAAATTAGTGTGTAACTGGCGAGTCTGTAGCCTGTCATAACCACAAAATGACTAGTTGTCGAGTCTGTGGCTCAAACAGCAGCGTTGTTTTCAAGTTTTTTTTGTATTAACTCCATACTTTCAGCTGCCCGTCTCGGATTGGGAATCACCCTTAACAGATTGGAAGTTGACGAGACGTCCATGACAAAAGCCCTCGATCAGATCCTCACCAACAAAATGTGACTGTTTTTCTTGTTCTAGAAATAGTAGAATGTTCAGAATGATGTCCCAAGCTAAGCACATCGCCGCTCTCTTGGCTGACCTCCCGGATCAAGCTAAAGATCGCTTCGTGAAATGGGCCGTCTTTGCTGCTAGCCATGAGAACTTGCACAAGGTGTGTGTTATTTATTCGTCATAAGAGGCCAAAATTTAGCAATACAACCTTATGGAAGCAGATTTGGACGTTTTCACATACTACTGTGGAGATATTGCCCTGTTGTTCCTCCTTGTGGCTTTATCATTGATAGTGGTCTTGAAAAAGACAATTTCAGTTGTTTTGAGCGTGTTTTCAAGAAAAGACAAAACTGATTAAATATATATCCCTCGAAAACGAAAGAAACTCAGCCTTCAAACGATATGGACGCGTTGCTATATGCCCGCGGGCATAAAGTACGCCTTCTGCAAAAATGCACTGGAAACAATAGACAGGGTAAAAAAAAAAATAACATCAGTATGCTTCTAGTGATAGCCTAAGCATTTAACAGGGGTTATCAATCTCGTTGTGGGCTTTCAGTTGGGTCGGAGATGTCATAACTTTCTGGCGATCAGTCTGATTCTAGTGATAGCCTAAGCTTTAAAAAAGGGTTATCACTCTCGCTGTGCATCTCAGTTGGGTTGTAGACGTCATAACTTTCCTTCTTTGTTACAAAAAGCGAACTTTGTTATGAAAATTGGGGCATAAAGTTACGCTATGACTTTATGCCCGCGGATTTTGCGGGCATATTGTCACGCCCCCAACGATATTTGCCGAGTTTCTATCTACATCCGAACTCGAAGTCCAGTTTAACTGTAAGACCAGCCGTCTACGACGGCTTTCGCCGCTCTTGCGCCTGCGGCGCTCACGTACGTAACAACTGATGTCCTAGTTCAGATTACCAAACACCATTACGGTTGAGATAGTTTAGATTCCCCCAGACGCGTTCCCCTCAAAAAAAAAACTATATCGTTCTATAAAAGATTAACGTGACAAAACTTGACATGTTACGCTAGTCTCGACAACTGTGCGGACACCACTACAGACAGACAGATAGACGGACACCGTTGCACTTTAGTAAAGAAAGATATTCATTTGTGAGATCCTTTCAATGAAACAACATAAACAATACATCCAATAAATGATCATAAAAATCTCAATGATCATTTATTGGATGTTGTCTACTTGAAGAACTGATAGAGGCTGCTCTGAGTACTCTTGACAACCAGTGTCAGAGGTTGGAGGCAAAGGAGAACCATGCACTCCTTGGAACCCATGGTCCATGGCCGGTGTCAGAGTTTGGGTCTGCTTCAAAAGCACAAAATATCAAAGCGATGCCATTCCAAGCTTTGCCAGAAGCTGCAATTCCATGTCTCTGAGGAATCGAAGAAGAGAAAGCGAGACGTTCTACCTTCTGCTTTCTGGAATCTCTCAGTTTCATTCATTCATCTCCATTCAACACCTCTGGATCGGTCACCTCGACGAGGTGTAGTCTCCGACTAATCTCTAAAGACCATTCACTACCTGGTAGCGCAAATCTCGATTGCCTACTCTTTCCTAAAAAGTCAGTTCATTCTTTTTTATGTTCAAGTCATTGTTTAGATACATATTTCACATCAATTCCCTTCGGAATTAGAGTTAAGTTCTGTTTCCTCATCTTCCTCGTCCATGTTCTTCTCCTGCTCGCTGGAGTCGGTGTTTTTTTATAGTAAGCTGGTCACTTTGGATCAGGTCGACCCGCCTCAACAGAGGAGGCGTCAGACAGAGTTGAGATGGAGAAGAAAACCGAGATGACCGCGATCAACAAAGCAGAACAGCCGGACAAGAAGAGACAACGTCAGGCCCACAAGAAGAGTCGTGCCGGGAAGACTGTTGCTGAAGCCGAAAACGACCGAACCCATGACCGAGAAGCCCGACGAGACCTGGAGAACAATCGCCGAGCAGCCTAATACTCTCAGCCCTCTGGCCGAAACGATCAATACTGAACTACCAGCTGTCGGGAAATCTTTCAAACGCGAGCGCGAGGTTTGGATTTGGCAACACGGATGACAAGATCAGGGAAATTGACATAATGAAAAGAAATATGGTAAGTATAGCACATAATTAGTGGAGGCATAATTGGTACTTTTGCAGATGTACGTGTGGCTTCAGCTATGGAAAATGGTGCTACCCATGCAGTGTACTTGCTGAATGTCAAGACTGTCACAAAAGACGTCACAAAGATGGAATTTGACCGTTTCTCAAACGTCATGGATGGAGTCTTCGTTCACCACAAAGCCAGCCGTTTATTAAACCTGCATTATATTTAGACGATGATATCTGAGGACGACTCCGCATGCTCCTGGGCGATTACTATGAGGGAAACCCGTAGGCTCGGAACCCTCAGAACCATTTTGGGTTAGATGAGACAAAAATCGGTTCTTGTTCGATATAGCGGGATTTTGACATTATAGCGGGATTTTGAAACCTTTTTTTTAAATTTTTTCCCTGCACTGTTTTTCTGGAAACCCTGCGACTTGGAAACGCCCTTTGACCAGGACAAAACGAGCAAACTGAGCAGGAAATGACCGAAATCAAAGCAAACGAAGATCTGTAAATTTCAATCTCTTCTCTGTTTGATCTCGTCATGTTGTAAACACGATAAAGGTCTTGTGAGCAAACATTTTTTTTCGGAAAAAAACATGTTCAAAGGGGAGGGGGGATGAAGATTCAAACGAGCTGAGGACGCTTCGAAGGACGACGAAGACGAAGAAAAATTTCTTCGACGAAGAAAATTTTTCAACATCCCGCTATAGTCGATTCCAAAAAAAATGGTGCATAATTCAAACCGGCCCGCCAAGTATTTCGCGGGAATTTGAACGCAGAAAATACAATTGGGGAATGGTTAGTTTTGCATTCATCGTTTCTAGGCCGATTTTTGCTCATTTTCTGTTCAAGAATAGTAGAATATACACTTTTCTACCGAAGAAAGAAACTATTGAGATTATTATCGGGAACAAGAGCCCAAAAATCTTCTAAGCTTCTATCTTGCAGGACACAAGTGGAAGCGATTGTAGCGGCTTGGAATGAAGGTGACAAGGACATTACCATGCCTTCGTCGAACGAGATGGCCGTTCTCAGCTATGCAACCTTTTGGCTGTTGAGCACAAGCCATATTCTCCCAAAAATACTGTTGATCGCAATATTTCCGTATGATTTGTATCGTTTGTTAAAAAGAATTAATTTGTTCTCAGAAGTCAATAAAAAAGTATAAGAAAACAGACTTTTGAATCATGAACATAAGCTGATAGACTACTGGACCTTGAATCAAAAAGAACCTTCAAAATCGTTATGGAATTCAGTTCAAGCTCAATACGTCTAGCCTAACACCTCTCTTCTAAAGCCAGAATGGGGCTGCCTATCCTAATGAAAAGGGATATCCGGATCAGACGAGAGCCCAATGGTTAATTTTCCCACCCTCTGTCTCATCACAGTTCACTCTCAATGATTCTCGTTAGACTCAATTACGCAGCAGTTCCTTCAAAAAAGCATGTGAGGTCGTTCCCAGCATACTAACTTATGATGAAAGAAGCCGCGTCGGAGACGGGGAGACTCAAGTACAAAGCGCAACCTTTTCCTCTCCTCCGCTCTCAGTCTCTCCCTTAATACATTCTCTTCAAGCTAGACGCACGACATATGATTCACTGACCGAGCGCCAGATGGTCAGACAGGGCTTGCCCGACAGCCCATAAAACATGCGCAAGCGTTTCGAAACTGCACTCTTCCCTCTTTTTTAATAATTGTGCTCAATTTCGCTTTACTCACCTCACTCTGACGCAACTGATCCAAAATAGACCCACATTTTTCGACATGATATTACGCACACGCTCCGTCCCCGTGAATATGACCACCCTCGTGGAATATTGGATTAGGAGGTCGAAAGTTTATATGGTTGGGGAGAGGGGGAGATAACTGAGCTTATTTATTTGTTGTTGAGAATGCATTCCTTTAACACGCATACTCTTCTTTAAAAGAGTTTTTCTAGTTGTCTGGTTCCTTTCTCCCATACCCGGATATCTTCCCCTGTTTTCTCATTCATAAAGCATTTATACCCTCCCTCGCCCGGCTCATATATGGCCGCAAAGTTCTTCATCACTTCCTCTTCCGTTCTGACTCGAAAACTGTAACTTTCAGAGGGCGGGGAACATACGAGATGATGTAAAAGATTTGAGGTCTTTCATTTCCTCTTCCTAATATTGACTACTTTTTAAGGAAAAGCAAATAACGTAGGAAGCCTGTCTCCCAATTTATGTTGCTTGGCTTCCAGAGCGCGTTGTCCTGATACTTTGTTGTGTGGGTGGACAGATTTAAAAACAACTACGCTAACTCCTGGACCAAAACTTTTTAAACTCTTGCATGTGCTTCAAAGTCATTTGTTACTTCACTTCGTCCGCTCATGTTCACTGCTCCATGTTTGAAAAAAAAGAAGAATAATTTCGTTAATTCGGACCACAAGAACCTTTTGGTTTCGGTTTCCATCATTTTTTGATGGAAGTTTTCAATTTCTACACAACCTTTAAAAATACGTATTTTGACATGTAACGCTAATGCCAAGTACGAGGTCAAAGGGTGGGAAACACAGCGCGTAGATTGTCCTTTCAATTGTAAAGTAAAAAAGGGAAAACACCCAGGTACAATATATAGAAGCTTTAAGGGGGAAGGTTTAAAATTTAAAGAATTTTTAGAAAACCTGCCTTGAAATCGAGAGAAGCTACTTTTGGGTTTGTAGGTGAAAAGCAAACATTTTTCTGACTGTTTCCATATCAAAATTTTAAGAATACCATATGCGTGACGCTGGTAAATAAAAAAGCTTCTGTCATGTTTTGAAATCTTTCGAAATTCACTTGCCTTTATAAAGCTCCACTTTTTTAAGTCTTAAAGGTTTCCGACCCGCCAAACGGGGGATGATCCCTCGATCTCTTAAGTCCTCAAATACGACATCCTGTCATCACATCTTTGAACATCTCACAGATTAGCCAGCTCTCTCGCTCTCCCACCCATTTTTGGCCGGTCTGATTACACAATTTTCTGGCCTCATTTTGATCCCAACTTTATTTTCCTGCCGCCTACAAAACTGTCCATAAATCTAGGGGGAAAATGGCTCTGAACGATGAGTCAGAAGTGTTACCGGTTTATTTTTAACCCAGAGAGACATTTTGGTTCTGAACCCCCAGTTCCCGATTAATGTCCCTCTTCCCCCGTTCTCTTTTTCTTTGTTTGGGACAAGTGAAGCCCTTCAATGGTGCCTGACATCATGAATCCATGGAAAATGACATGTACTGACCTCAAAAAACATTTGTCATCTGGACCCTGAAGGCATGTGACAAGTCGAATAGGAAGTTTGTTCTCTTACCCAACTTTTTTTGTTTCAGTAGTTTTGAAAGCTTCCCGCCAAGTCGCCTTCTCTCTCACTCAAAAGTACGATTCCCAGTTTTCTTTCGACCTTCAAAGCAATTTGGTTCACTAATCTTGAAAAACTGCAATCCTGGGATCATTGCCTTCCAATTGAAAAGAGAATGTAAATGTGAGTTGCAGACTAGACAGTTAGACAGCTACTACATTTAGCAAGTCACAGGCTCGGTTTTTTTGGTCGCTGACTAGACAGTTAGACAGTCATCTTTTTGTTTATTATCCAAACCTGGGAAGTTGTTCCCAATTCCAGACGACTGACTCCACAGTAAGAGAGCCACTCTTTACAAAGCCGCAGACTACACAGACAAGACAGTTAGACAGCAATAGTTTTGCAGCCTCTCACTCTGTCTGCAAAAGCGATTAAACATCAATTGTTCCCGGATATGTTAAATGTGAGGGAGACAAAAAGTGGGATCTCTGTCTCCTCCATTTTGATTGACTAGTCCCCATTTTCCCACAGCCGTTTCTATTTACTCTTCATCCCTGCATCTTCCTACCCCCTACAGTCATTTTTCAAGTTTTTTTGAAGAGAAAGATCTCTCTTGGCTCTCTCTCTCTCCCTCCTGAGGGTTGAAAACAATTGATTCAATTGCAGTCCTCCTCCCGTTCCTAATCCGCTCATACTCATGACGCCTCGCATTTCCTTTGTCATTCATATCCAGTCAGAAACTTTACATTTTTCTCTTCCTTATAGTGCGTGCCTTCACCTTACGTACTTTTTTTCACGCGATATTGCGTACGCGCGGGCAAGCCATTTTATTCGAATTTGTGCTGCATTTTTGGTACGCAAATTTGCGTGACGAGAAGTACGCAAGATGAAGATTTGGCAAAAGCTATGTGTAACAATAATTTAACTTGTCGAGAAAAAACTTAACAAAAAAAGAATCGAGAAAATGATCAAAAATCTGCCGTGAATGGGGTATAATGCCGAGGTTGCCTCTTAATAAAAGAGAATGGAGGTTGGACAAACAAGATGTTTTCCCCGTAACTCTTTCCTGATTGCTGTAATTTTGACCGTTCAGTCTGACTGATGATTCCGTAAACACATTTCTCAACGTAGGTTTTTGTGAATTTTTCCACTGAAAACTTTTAGCAAGCTTTAACGTCTGGACTGATTGATATTCTCTGAAAAAAGTCAAATCCCACACTTTGTGTTCTGATGCTCCGCCATTAATATGCTGAGCCATTAATCTTTCCACACTTCCCGCCATTCTATTTATTCAGTCCCAGCCAATTTTCACCACGTTTTAAAAGTTTTTGCTCTCTTCGCTCCTTCCTCTTTTTATTTTCCTCCCTCTCGATTTTGCGATCTCTTCACACTAATTGGTCCCTCGGGCATGCTTATTAGCTTGTGTTTATGTCTGATTCAAGGAATCTGAGATTTCCTTGATTTGAGGTCATTATGAAATTTCAGGATTCTCGCCAATTTCGAACTTTCGCTCTTCCTCAAATAGATGGGATAGAGAGTCATTCGGTCAGGGAAGATGAGTACAAGAGACAGAGAAACAGAGGAATTTTTTTTTCAGGACAAAATGACTCTGACAGACCAGGACAAAATGGATGACCACCTGCCGAACATTGTCAACGGGATCGAAATTCCGCCACTGGAACTCTACCCCCAGACGCAGTAAGTAAACCAAAAGCGGGGAAAAGTCACGGCCTCAATGTGGAACAAACATCGAAAATCAATAATGAAGCCATATGGACAAACATCCCTTCAGGTCTCATTCATGCCCTCATTATCTTGCCTGTTTAGCGAAGATTACACGCCTTGTTTGTTTTCATTAGCACGTGGAATTTTCAGCCTGTGTGTAGAGGCGCAGACCTTGACTCACAGTCCGAGCGAGCCCTGGATTTTGGCACCGATCGTCGTTCAGTTCCAGAAGACGACCATGAAGAAGGCGCCGGCAAAGACCCAGGAAAGCAGGAGAGCTTTTATTGTACAGGTTGGTGAAGGTACTTAAAAGGGGAACAGGTTAATTCTGGAAAACGACTGATAGGGAAGGTTTTGTTTTCAAAGTTTCTCAGTTCTTCAACGTTTTAATAAGAACCCAATGGTGCCTTACAAACATAGGGGATCGGAATAGGCTGGTAGGTAGGATTAGGGCCGTTGCAGGCTAACGTGTTGAAGACGCCACTTGCGCCAGTTGTGATAGTAGGTAATCCGTTCCAGTTTAGCTGCAATAGTTTTAATAGTCAAAATAGATAAATACCATGACACAATACTCGTTCCCACCAGCATTGTCCAGAATTACCCAGTTCGTGTAGACCCAAGGTGTGCCATCAATCCAATAATAACATCTATCGTCACCGTAGAGTGGTCCTCCAGTTGGAAATGGGCATGTTGTTGTATCAGTAGTTCTCATCCCACCAATCCAACAAGGGCTCCCAGTGCACAGATCTTACCTTTCTTGATTAAAATATTGGAATCTTACCGTTAACAATGGTCAGTTCTGCGGCACTGGTTATTGAAGCCAGATTTGACGCAGGGTCTAACGACTGACAATAGGCCTGAGCGGCAGGTTCATACTGATTGTCCGGACCTCGAATGTAACAGAATCCATTATTTATTGTCCATGCTAGAGTAGGCATGGGGCAACCTTAAATGTTGAGATAATTTGTGCTCATGCATACTTACCAGAGATGTGCGGGAATGAAAATGGGCACAGGATTCCCTTCCCGCGTCCCGCGGGAATATTTTTTGAGAGTAAGAATTCCCGCGGGTTCCCACGGGAAATTTCAGACTCTTTTTCTTGCTGTTTTAGAGTTTTTCATCAGCAAAAATCAAGGGAGGACCAACTTTTTAGTCAAAATATGGTGTATTTTTCTGTCATCGCCTTAGAACTGCCCTTTTGACTATTAGCTTGTTGAAAATCAGCGCGAAAATTAGTTGTATAACGAAAACCCGACGAAAATAAGCGAAATTAGCGTTTTTGAAAAATTCCCGCGGGAAAACTGCTTCGTACGGGAACATTCCCGCGGAAATATTTTTCGCCATTTCCGCACATCTCTGATACTTACCTAAAATTGTCGTAGTAGAAGTGGTAGTGGTGCTGGTAGTGGTTGTAGTAGTACTCGTTGTTGTGTCAATATTATAAGCTATACTGAAAATTCTTTGCTGTGGTTTTCATATCACCTGGAAAGTCTGGTGTATAAGAGGGTATACATGCTCGACTTGTTCCGAGTAAGAAGAACCAGTGAAACACACGCAGAATGCTGATTACACTGTTCAATCTCATATGAATTTCTGAAGCCGTATTTGTGGAAAAAATGAGTAGATTTGTTTCCAGAAACACACTTGGACTTTGGATTAAAGTGCTAAGTAAAAACGAGTGTTTGGGTAACTCGAATCATGTTTGGATTTTGAAAGGAAACCGAAATGTCGTATCGACTACTAGGAACGCGGGTCAATAAAAGTGATTTTGTCCGGAACGGCCTAGTTTGCAGGAGAATTGTCTACGCGCTTGAATTAACGGGTTTCAAGTTGCGGTCAACCCGGACGATAACGGATCGTGATCGGAGCTCTTTTTCTCTATCTCGGAAGTCTTTTAAATCGTTGCTGTCTAACAGTCGAGTCTATGGCTTGGAATAGAGTGAAGTTTTCGAACTGTAGACTATTTTCATGTGCCTAATGTGTCTCCAACGCTGGGTGTCTAGAGCGACTGTATTTTTTTTAACATTCTGGTGAATAGTCAAAATACTTATCTTTCAGACCATCTTGCCCTTCTTCCTCGCCGGTCTCGGCCTCATCTTCGCCGGACACATTCTCGAAAATGGTGAAAAGTCTCCTCTCTTCCAACAGCTGCCCGACCTTGTCACTCTTGTTCCCACCCTGCTTGGACTGAAAGGAAACTTGGAGATGACATTGGGATCAAGACTCTCAACCTTGGCTCATCTCGGAGAAATGGACTCGATGGAGAAGATCTGGTCCGTCACCATTTCGAATCTGGCTCTTGTCCAGTGCCAAGCCATCCTAATCTCGACCATCGCCGTCATTCCAGCTGTCCTTCTTGGAGAAGGCGAGAACACTTTTGAGAACGTCGTGACGACTCTTTTCGCATCAGTCTCGACCGCTTCCATCACCTCATTTCTTCTGGGCATCGTCATGATTCTTGTAGTCATCGTTTCGAGAAGGTTTAAGCTCAATCCGGATAACATCGTCACGCCGATTGCTGCCTCTTTGGGAGATGTCGCCACTCTACAGATCCTGGTGGGTTCAGTAGAATCTGCCCCTCTGAAGGAATGCGCTCGTAACACTTTGACAGTTGTTCTATACTCTTTTGGTTCAAGTGAGAGAGGCAGAGAGTAAAAGAGAAAGGAAGACAGAGAGACTGTGGAAATATTGGTTTCTCACTTTTCGCACCCAAGAAGACATTTTCTAGCTTTGGCATGTTCTACAAAGTTGTAGAGCGGATCGAACTCTACAACTTTGTAGAACATGGCGAGGCTCGAAAATGAGTGAATAGTATCGAAAACGGAATATTGAATTTTGCTCCAAAAACGGCCGCGCCCGTAATCTCTTGATTCGCTAGGGTGGGGGACCTTCAGCTGCTTCATTGAGCCGGAAATCTCTCGACTGGGGAGTAATCCGGACGTGGAATACTTTTGCATTTTGACCCCAATAATTTGACCCCAATTTTTAATCCCCCTTTGACCCCAATAACCATCCCTTTTCAGCTTCTAGTCGGAGGCTTCATGCTTGGACAAGTAAAACTTTACGGAGCGGGAATTCCTGCTGTAGCTCTAGTCGGATTCTACGTGATTGCAGTCCTCGGAGGCTACTTGGCCCAGACTAACCGATACACCTTCGAGGTCCTGAAACATGGCTGGTATCCCATTCTGATAGCCATGGTAATCACTCTGGGCAGTGGATTTGTTCTGAAAGAGGCTCTCCATCTCTTCCCTCCCATCGCAGCTTTCACTCCTCTTGTCAACGGTATTTTTTTTCTTTTCTAAAAAAAATTTGTTCAGGAGTTGGCGGAAACCTCGTAGCTGTTCAAACCAGCCGCATTGGAACCAGACTCCATCAGGCCAGAAAGAATAAGGAAGAAGTGGCTCACAACTTATGGATGTACGCCAGTCCTTGGCATGCTTTCTTCAAGACACGTAAGCTCTTTTTTTAGTTCTTTTTTGAAGTTATTTTCAGACGAGGACAGTATTACTGCCCGACTGCTCATCATGATGTCCCTTCCCGGAAATCTGCTCTTCCTCCAGGTCGTCTTTCTCGTCGGCTGTGGCTTCAACAACTCTTTCCTCTTCGCCGTGTCCTTTGTCTTTGTCAGCTTCATTCAGGTGATTATTCATTTTTTTAAACATGCAAATCACCAAAGAGTAAGCAACTGTTAAGCTCATTTGTCAATCACAGTTCGAACCGATTGTTTCCGGTTTTTTTTGTTCTTTTTGTACGGGAAAAAACGATCAAATAGATTCCAACAATTTAATCAGGGAAAAAGTGCCCCAATTCCTAAAAGAGTAGGTTCAGAGTTCGGTCTCCACTTTTTACTTGACCCGCATATTATGTTCACTCGTTAGTTGGGGATTTAGTTTCTTTTGGAGAGTTCAGTATTCTGACTGTAACCGATTGCTAGAAGGTTTGGAGTACTTCATTAAACCGGCCAGTTTCGGAGATTCATTTTAAAAATTGTACTTTCAAAGTTCAAATCTTTCAGATTTCCACTCTGCTCTACATCTGCCAGATTCTAGTCAGGGCGCTTTGGAAGCGCCGCGTTGATCCGGACAATGCCGCCATCCCCCTCCTCACCGCTCTGGGCGATCTGCTCGGAACTGGTCTCCTCTTCTTCGACTTTTGGTTCCTCTACCACGTCTTCAACATGACAGCGCTTGCCAACGCCGCACCCACGGGTACTCATTAGGGTCACAAAGCTTTATATGCATTGATTCCGGTTAATAGAACATATCTCTCCGATTTATTTCACTTTTGTATACAGATTTTTTTAGAATAAATAGTAGATATATATCATTTTTAGCCGGAAGACTGTCCTGTGATGGTAATGTCTGTCGCGAAGCGGGCATAGAAGTAGAGCTGGAGCTGCTGCATGAAGGTGTTCTTGACAATGTTCCAGTTGTACATGGTCGTTCCAATATTCGTAAGAGTGATAGAAACTTCTTGAGAGAAGGGCTGCCAGATGAAAGCGGCTGAAAGTTTCGATAAGAAGTTGAAGAGGAAGTAAACTTACTAACGCCTGTACCACCGACTGAGACTTGAGTTACTGCATTGGCTTCAACTTTTCCGTAGAGAGGACCAAGACCGGTGGCGGCAGTTCCCAGAGGAGCAATGATCTGGAAAGGATTTATTAAGGATTTATATAAAAGGGCCTATAGGTCTCATCAAAATGACCTTCAAATTTTGGTTCCGCGCGCCAAAACTATTTTTCACTTTTTACGGGCTTTACCACGGATTTTTACCAGTTTTTTGTTACAGTATCGAGGCTTGTACCCGTATATGACAATGGAAAGAAAATGACAAAAAGAAACCAGAAAAATAATAATAATAGTTTTCTCGCGCGGAACCAAAATTTGAAGGTCATTTTGGCGAGACCTATATGTTTTTTCCAATAACATTCTCTGACAACCCGAAAATCTCCAAAAGATCTCACAGGATCGTCTTCTCCGTGATTTCCGGTTGTATCACTCTCTGTAAGCACCAAAACGTACATCGGTAGTTTTCGGTTTCGGTGACAATTTCGAAAATCTCGTCTAGTTTTCAAGCCAAAAAAGTACAATAACCCGTACTTATTCCAGGACTACCTTTATCTAAAAAAAAGCGCACCTGAACCGGTGTAAACCACGAACTGATGTTGACGTTATTTACTGGGAGCTGAGTCTCAACCAAAGCCTGGATCATCTAAACTCTTTTTTCATGTGCTTTTACTCAAAAACTAACAGCAGCCTTCAAATCCGCCTGCGCTGACATGGAAGCCTGTGCCGAATTGTTTGACTGGCCAACGAAGAACCAGGTTGTAGCGCCAGCATCAGCAGGCTAGAATCAGATCAAATAAAGAGTACAAAATGATCTTACAGTCACTGGGAAGTAGGTCCAAGATACGGGAGGACTGACATTGAATCGGAAAGTAGGGTTCTGGATGTAGGCGTAATCCGATCCTGCGCCTAATTTAAAATACAACACAAAAAACAGGTTTACCAGCACTACATGCCCAAATCGTGACAGGAATGAGAGCCAGTAAGCAGGCTAGACGTTCCATACCAAAAGAGAAATGGAGAATGCTAATGTCAACGTAGACCTGGGCTTAAATAGGGTTGCGCAAGAGATGCTTGCATAGTACTGGAGCAGGTCGTATACGTAACGGTTTACAACGTGAGCTAACTGAGCGAGATGTGTTCAGAATCGGAGCTGCATGATTCAAATTTGGTGAACAAGCGTTTCTTCGATTTTCACCAATAAAAAGTGCACCATGTCTTCGCATGTCTGATTGTGAGTGAAACTTAAAAAATCTCTTCACTTTCGGCATTCGGTGTCAAGAAATGATTTGATTTGTACAGTTTAATCTGGGGCTCTCGGCGGCAAAAATGTGCGATTTGAAAATGGTCACTTTGCAAAAATCTTGGCTGAGTATCCAATGTTTGTGTGCTGTAGCCAAATTGATATAACATGTAAACATTGGATACTCAGCCAATATTTTTGCAATGTGACCTTTTTTAAATCGAACGTTTTCGCTGCGAGCCCCTTTAATCGGTTCAGAACTGGCGGGTAATTGTAGATTCTTCCCGTCGAGACCAACAGGACCTTTAAACTTTGAGAGGTGTTTTTCGCATTTTCTGTGCCGCGATTTTTTTTCCGATCCTTTTCTAGACTGTTCCATTAGTATTCAGTGCCTCTTCATCTCTGCATAAAGACCAAATGAACCGTTTCAAATTTCAACTGTAAGATGGTTATTTTTCGTTTTTCTCCTTCTGCTACTGGAAACCGTCATTGCTCATACTATCAAATGTTATCAAGGTAGGTTTTTGTTTTCTTCACAACTGTCCGCTTCCTTCAGGAACCCGTTATGAAGATAGAACGACGGTAGAATGTCCTCCGCCCTGCTACTTCAAAAAGAAGATCATGCATGCCGAGACTGTCGAGGCTTCGTTTGGCTGTGTGTCTAGGGACATCGTAGATTGTTCAAGATCTGGAAAGAAGGTGCCCCATGACAACACTGGCTACAACTACGACGAGACGATCTGTTGTAAAACCTCTTTGTGCAATAGGCCAACCCGTTTCTGGGGTCCGGCTCCTTAGAAATGTAATAAAAGATTGGTCATGTAAAGGAAAAAGAATTCACTTTTTTATCTTTTATTAAAATGAGACCAATCTAGGGTCATCGTAAAAACAAAAAACAACTTTTTTCATGCTAAGGTTACCATCTCTGATTATTAAGATAGGACCAGGGGCCGCTAGGTTTCGAGAACATTTTAACGAAAAGCAGCATCGGAACTCTTCAGATTACAGTTTTTCGTCAGCATCACATGGACACGCAGCCGTGAAAACTTCCTTATAATCAAGAAAAAGTTTCAGTGAATACATTTTTTATTAAATGAATTGTATGTACAAAGTTATCTTTTTACAAGACTCCTGACTCAGACCCCCTTCGAATGTTGCCAAGTCATCTATTTTTACAGTCTCCTCCCCCGACGATGCTTTATACCTATCTTCCAACCATTCTCACCCATTTCCTCGGCAAGTACGGTTAGTCTAAGATCCACATGACGGTTGACTAAGTCCTCCATAATGATGATGTAGGCTATCAACTCGCCGGCGCATGTGCGCTTCGGGTATTAGATATTTTGTTGATCTTGATTTTGACTTTTTGAATCCAATAAATGAGCAACATTTTCCGGTTATGTTAATGTAGCTGAAAACTGATATCTGGGATCACGTACGAGAGTATTTTTTGACTGACGCAATTTCCTGGGTTACTGTATGTTTTTTTCAGAAAAAAGTTAAAGAAAAAAGTGATTTGCTTCTGTAGTCTTTTCTTTGCAAAAAATCACTTTTTGTCGGAGCTGTCTAACTGTCGAGTCTGTAGTCTTAAAAAGTGTTTAGCTTTGAAATGACTAGCAGCAGCAACCGAAGGCTTATCTAAACGGAACAGTCACTGGACACTCACCTATGCAAACACCCCTGTTTTTATCTGCATTACTGCTTATAGACGTTCTTTCCAAACAAGGCACATTTCCTCTCGGTCACCCATTGCTATCAAAAGAGACCAATGGATGAAAAAAACGACTATTTTTTCAGGGGTGAGCCTTTTTGTCTAATTTCCTTCTGCCAGAAAAAAGCTATACTTTTGACTCGTTGAAAATCCGCATTTTTAATTTTCAGTTATTCTGCTCAGTGACTATTGTGTTGGAAAAACTAGTCTCATTTCACGTTTTGTTCATGACGAGTTCAAGATCAACACATCTGCGACAATTGGAGTCGACTTTGTCAATAAAAACATTCAAATAGAAGGAAAGACGGTTAAGGCTCAAATTTGGGACACTGGCGGACATGAGAGGTACAGAGAGATTTCTATGGCATGTTGCAGATGGATTGTTGGAGCTGTTCTCATCTACGACATCAGTAAGTTGAATTGTTATGTTCTCATGCAGTCTTGGTGATCTGGGGTTCTGCACCACGTCACTCAGCGCAAAATTGAACCACCTATTTCGCTGCGGGACCCAGAAAGTTCAGTAGTATGTCACAGTTCGCCAAAGCCGGCACTTTAATGGACTGCGTCCTCTTTGTGGGTCCCGCCGCGATTTGAAAATCTCAATGAAATTTCAAGAGCGGGAAATCAAATTTCGAATTTTGACTCGAAAATTGGAAGTTTCAGTGAATCGTTTTCTCGGTCGCCCGACTGTGGATTTTTCTGTTCTTGGTCTCATTTTGACGACCGTAGCGAGTTCTACCAGAATGAGTTTTTTTTTAGACCGATTGCATAATACACTGCTGTGCTACGCTGTTTTCTTCATTTTTCAAAACGATTCTAATGTAGGTGTCAAAACTTATTCTGATAGAACTCGCCCTAGGGTCCCGTCACGAAACCCATTTGTCCAACGTTTCAAAGTGATGTGGTTCAGGGTGGCGCGGAGTGGCGTGGCTTTAACAAGGCAGTCCACATAGTACTGTTATCTTTCTCGACAAGTCTCCCTTTTACAGTCAATTTCAGCCCAATATTCGACTTTCGAGAACGTGAAGGGATGGCTGAAAGAGCTTCGAGACCTCACTCCTAACGTTGTCATAATGCTGGTAGGCAACAAGAGCGATCTCCATCATCTTCGAGCAGTTCCCGCGGAAGAGGCTAAAGCATATGCCAAAAAAAATCAGCTCTTGTTCACTGGTAAGGTATCTAAAAAATTCCTAACTCATATAGAAATTATAGAAACATCAGCTATGGACAGTACCAACGTAGAGATTGCCTTCCGTAACCTTTTTGCAGAGATCTATCGTTCAGTAGTTAATAAGCAAGTTTTGCAAGCGGAAACTTCAAATGAGCCACTGGAAGGGCCGGCTATGGAACTGGTCAACTCCGCGAAGAGGTGCTGCATTTTGTGATATTTTTCGAATGAATTGGTTGTTTCAGTTGATGTACCCATTGAAAGAGTATAAAAATGGGTTAAAATGAGCCTGCACGGAGAACTGAAAGCCTCTAGATTTTTGTTTCCGAACATTTTTGGTTCTTTGACAAAAAATGTTTAATGCTAAACTTATTGATATTCGAAGTAAGGTAATTCGAAAAGTCACTAGTGTCAGATACTATTTCTTCGTACAAGAGTCTGAACTTGACATATTGCCGCTGTCCCTCTGTCCCTCTAAGCTGTTACTCACCGCCATAAACAAGACAGCTGTCTAACTGCCGAGACTGTTGCTTTCCAGAAACTTGTCTCCCCTGGTCTTTGATAAAATATGCATTGCATCATGGTCTTTTATGATTTGTCCCGATTTTACACCCAAATCATCATCATCGTCTCTCTCCGATGGAAACAAGCCCTCTAGGCATTCCGATCGTTTATCTTTGATTGTGAGACACTTTAGTCTCTCCACCTGACACACGTGGGGATGTCGTTGACGGCTTTCCCGTCCGCAATATGTCTCTCCTAAACCTGCCCGATTTTGTGGTTGCAATCACTTCCCCAACCGTACTTTTTTCGTCTATTGTCTTCTCTATTGTCTCACGTAGTCTCATCTTTTTCAGTTCTCGAAACTTTTCTCGCAATCTCTGACCCCCGAAAGAAGGAAGTTCAAAAAGTGGGCGGACTACTGTACCCAGTGCTTTTAACGGACAATTGGAGGCAACTTGCAAGTCTACCAATTTACCGAAGAAAGGGGAATGCTTGAACAGGGTAAGTCTCTTATTTTAACTATTTTAACATAGCTTACTGTATTTTCCATTTTGCCAGCTCAGTCTCTCTATTACTAAAGCGCAACGGTGTCTGTCTGTGGCCTATTTTGAGATAAAGCACAAAGGTTTGGCGCGAACAACCAGGGTTCGAGTCCGCCCCGGAACATTTCTTTTTTTGTTTTGGGGTATTCGTCTACGCTGAGTTCGAATATCACATTTTTAGGGTTTCGATTTTTTGAACAGACAGTCCTTTAAACCGAAAAAAAGTGAAGTTTCCAAAAATCGAGTGTAAGGGGAGTTATCTACTACGCTAAGTTTGAATATGATAAAAATAGGAATGACAAAGGTGAACGGGTGGCGACAGCCGTCAAAGACGGCTGGTTTTTGATTAAAGTTTCTTGGATACAGTTTACAGTCCTCTCATTAACAGTTACTATAGATCTCGTTCGCAATAAATATTCTCCAGGTCGCCTCCGCTTCGACCTCTTGGTCATGTTCTCCTACCAACTTCTGCTTTTCTACTCCAACCAGCAGCTCTTTCCAGTCCTCATGGAGTACATGCCAAAAACTATGTGCACAGGTATTCTTTACATTCTATACCTCAAAAGGAAAGTTAAGGAACAAAATGCTATGAACTAACAGCAACTCGTTGCATTGATGATGCGAAACTCCTGTGTGACGATGCCCCTGGAAATACAACAGACTGCGTCGAGAGATACGCTTTCAAAGAGTTCAATTCCGCCGCAATAGAATTGGGATATTACTGTAGAGTCACGCCTTTGTAGGATCTTCAATTTACTCAAAAAAATAATTTTAGTCTTTCCGTGACTTTCATTCAATTTACTGGACTCCTCCTCGAAACTTGTCTTCTTGGCTACGTGGCGGACAAGATTGGAAGACGAGCAACTCTTTTGGGATGTATTGTAACTGGAATTCCATCGCTCGTCCTGTCAGCTTTTCTCCCAAAAGCTGATACTTTCCACTTTCTTTACATTTTCCGCTTCATTCTCGGTTTCACAACTGGCGGAACTCTTGTCGTCGGATGGGCGTATCATTCTGAACTGGTCTCAGCTCAACATCGGTTCAAGTGTCGCACTTTTATCAACTGGGTACTGGAAACAAAAAGAGGGAAAGAACAAACTTTTCCAGGCAAATGGTCGTCTTCTGGTCGTGCTGGTTAGTTATCTAGTCAAAGACTGGAGACTCTCCAGCTATATTTGTGCTGGACTGTACTGTATCTACTTGGGGATCTTGGTTTTTCTTCCCGAGAGTCCTATGTGGCTCAGAAGTAAGGGATTCTATCAGAGGGAGCAAGAAGCGTGGAAGAAGATTGCCTGGTTTTGTAGTGCTGAATACAATTTTGGTAAGCTCTGTCTCTTTTCTCGCTTTTCGCATCCAAGAACACATTTTCTGGTTTTGGCATGTACAAAACCTCTACAAAATTGTAGAGCGGATCAAACTCTACAATTTTGTAGAACATGCCGAGGCTCGAAAATGAATATATAGCCTCGAAAATTAAAGATTGAATTTCATACCAAAAGGTTTCTCGTCTCTCCTTCCTCAACTACCCTTTTCAGTCTCTCCTCCAGCCAAAGCTTCAGAAGAACTTCGCCCCAAGCCAGTCGGACTGATTGACGTCCTCAGACATCCAGTTCTCCGAAAATACTTCCTCATCATCGGAACAATGTGGTTCTGCAATGGAATCCTCGTCTACACTATGGATCTCGGCAGTGACAAGATATCCGATGGCCTCTTTTTGGGACAATTCTTATCCTGTCTCATTTTGTCGCTCGGCAGCATGGTTGGGTTTATTTTTCCCCAGAAACCGAAGACTTTCAGACCATCGGCTTCCTCGATCACTTTTTGCCCTGGTTCGGACGACGGTTGGCTTTCCTTGGACCCGTTTCTCTTTTCCTTTCATCGGTGACTGCACTCCTAGTGATTGAACTTTTGGGCGAACGGGTGAGAAAATATCCGGGCTCAGAAAACATTACCAAGAAATAGGGATCCGTCTGGTACATGGCAATGTATCTAATGGCCTCGGTCACCATCTATCTATCTTGGGAAAGCTGTTACATGGGAATAGCGGAGCTGATGCCAACTGACGTGAGAGCAACAGCTGGAGCTGGCTGTAATGTACTCAACAGGATTGGAAACTTGATCAGCACTCAGATTGTGAGTTCAAAACACTGTAGAGGTCTCGGCAAAATGAGCTGTAAATTTTGGTTCTTTTGTTTTTTCAACTATTTTTCATTATTTTTTTTCTTTTTCTGTCAAATTTTTTCTTACATGGTCACATACGGGTACAACCCTCGAAACTGTAACAAAAAAACTGGTGAAAATCCGTTTTAAAACCCGTGAAAAGTGAAAAATGGTTTTGGCGCGGAACCAAAATTTGAAGAAGTCATTTTGGCAAGACCCATAAACGATGTGGCTGTGTAACTGTCGAAACTGTGTCCAGGTAAATGAGACAGCTGTCTAACTGTCGTGATCACATTGCAAAGACAGTATTTCGGGAAATGTTGGGACTGAAACCTGAAAAACGATTGCCGGGTCGATAAGCAACAACGTGAACTAGCTGACTAACTGTGGTGGTTGTGGCATTTTGCTTATTTATGTAGGAAGCTACTTGCCAAAATGGTTTATTTTTTTCATTTTTCAAATTAATTTTTAGGAAGCCGTCCGAGCTGGTCACCAGTCCGTCATTTTCGCTCTTCTCCTAGTCATTGGAACCTTCGAAGTAGCGACAGCCGCAAAGTTTCTTCCAGTACGAAAATTATCTTTTTCGAAAGTTTCCTATTTTCAGGAAACAAAGAATCGTGAAGTAGACGTGGTCTTCATTAGTGAGGAAACGGACAGAGAGGAACAGAAGCACAGTATATCGAGAAGAATGACCATGAGCTTCCGAAGAAGACCAGTTATAGAAAACAAGGGACAAGGCACTCCAGAGCTTGATCGTCTGTGAGCCTTCTTTATTCCGAGGCAGTCAGGTTTTGTACAAAAAGAGAGAGAACCAAAAAAACTATTGATCTTCTGCCTTGAGAGTAGTTTGTCGTGAGTAGAAACGGTAGAGAGGCTCAGTCGTGGTGATTGTTTCAATATCATAGTCGTCAACACTTCGCTTTTCCTTTTCCTCGTCAGGAGGAGAAGGTTTTCTGACCAGTTCATTCGTCGGTTCTGGAGAAATTTGCACGGCCGTGTAGTCTTTGACGGACTGCTCCGAGACGATACTGACACCGTCTGTGGACTTTCCGAGAACCCAGAAGGTTTCCATTACTCCTTTTCCCTGAAATTAGAGTGTCTGTCAAGAAAAGTGAAGAGCTGTCTAACTGTCGAGTCTGTGGCTTTCTCAAAAAAGGAACCGATTGTCTGTCGAGTCTGTCTCTCTCCCTTACCTTGATGATAACATCTCCTCTGGACTGAGTCACATACTGTCCAGGAAACCTGTCAACCAGAGTCGAGTGGCTAATCGACGACATATGAATATGGTCAGCTGAACTTTATCTTTGCATTTCCAGAACCTTCCCTACCTTTTCCATTACTCTCCATTCTCGAAGCCGTATTCACTGTGTCTCCGAAAAGACAGTACCTCGGCATTGAGAGTCCAACGACTCCAGCCACGCAGGGACCTAAAAACCGGTACTCTGTCTAAAATGGGCAGGTTTCTTTACGCCTCCCCCCCCCTAAACTTGGATTTTTGGGTGGGGCCGGGGCAATTTAAATTTTCCGGCTCTCGCTTGCATTTTCCAGCTTTGTTCCCTTTAAGCAAAGTTGTAGCCCTGATCACGCTCTACAACTTTGCAGAACATCGCGAAGCTTTAAAATGCTGTTTTCACTGTGAAAAATGACTTTTGCCTTGGTTTACAAGTTTTGGCTTAGAATCATTTTTTTCACAGTGATAACAGCATTTTCACGCTTCACAATGTTCTGTAAAGTTGTAGAGATCAGAGCTACAACTTTGCTCACTGGGACAAAGCTGGAAAATGCAAACGAGAGCCGGAAAATTTAAATTTTCCCCGCCCCACCCAAAAATCCAAGTTTAGGGGGGAGGATACCGCCCCGTCTAAAATAGACTAACCTGAATTGATTCCGAACCTCAGCTGAACCTTTTCTCTCGGCAAATGGTGTATTTTGTAGTTTCTCACGTACTCTCTGATGACCAGACACATGTCCACAATTTCCTTAATGTGACGGTGACCGTTTCTGGCGGGAAGACCAGAGACACAGAGGTAGCCGTCTCCGATGGACTCAACCTACAGTAGTTTTGTCATACTGTAGTTTTCCCACAAAAAAACCTTGTAAACATCGTGCTGATCAATGATATTGTCAAAGTTTGTGTAAATTTCGTTCAGGAGATTGACAACTTGGAAGGGAGTGCATTTTGCGGCCAGCTGAGTGAACTTGACCACGTCCATGAACATTACCGAGACGGAATCGAAGCCTTCCGGTTCAACGGTCTGTCCAAGTTTGAGCTTTTCGGCTACTTGTCTGGAATGTTTTGGGTTAAGAAAAATTTAAAAGAAATCTTACTTTGGAAGCATTTTGCTCAACAAGACGTCGGCTTTCTTCTTTTCGGCCACCAACTCTTTGGTTCTGTCCTCTACCTCAATTTCCAAGGTGCTGGTGTATTCTTCGAGTTTATTGAAGACGTGGTCGATGAGGTTTTGCTGAAAGTTGTATGTTTTTTTTGCAATCTTTATGAGAAAAGTACGTCATGACTGTCTAACTGTCGAGTCTGTTTGTTGGAAAGCGACCCAAGTCTGTAGCCCACAAAACAACAACAGCTGTCAACAACACAAAACAACAACTGTCGAGTCTGTGGCTTTGTGGAAACCGGCTGAAGCTGTCTAACAATAACTGGTATTCAGCCTGTAGGCCGCGAAAATGACAGCAGCTGTCTAAATGTCGAGTCTGTTGCCTGTTCGGAAACTAAAGAGTTGTCCAACTGTTGAGTCTGTGGCATTTTTACGGTCGCTGTCTAGCTGTGGAGTCGGTATCCTTGTAGAAATGAGCTCTACTGATTACCCGTCTACCCTGTATCTTGAAACTGTCTAATTGTTTTGTTGTGGTCTAACGACCCTGCTGTCTTACTGTCGAGTCTGTGGCCTACCTTCTGATTAGGCACAATGGATCTCAACAACTTTTTGATGTTTTCACTGTTCGGTCGATCAGCCGGATCTTCAGCCCAGCAGTCCTTCACCAAAGCGTACTGAAATTTCTTCACTTTTTTAAAATTATTTTCTTCTTACAATAGCCGGACTAAGTTCCAGATCCTCCGCATCAAAGTCTGGTCTTATGGGTCTCGGACCTCCCTTCTTTATCAGATACAATAGTTCTAAATTCTTAAATTGGTAAATTTTTCAAAAAAAAATCTACCGTCCAGACTCTCTTTCCTGTCCTTCAGACTCCACGCCCCCTTCCTATTAATAATTTCCGATGCAATGATGGCAAAACTGTAAACATCGCCAGCTGCAGAAATTCCAGGCTGTCTTATGTGTTCTGGTGCTTTCCAGAGAAGTGTTTTGTCCTTGATCTTTTTTCCATTTCCCAGGGTTGTCAGACCAAAATCGCTGATTTTGACCTGCCAGCCATCGTTGACCAGACAGCAGCCGGAATGGAGACGACCATGGCAGCCGACGAACGAGTTGTGGAGGTAGGAAAGTCCCTTAAAATTTAAATTTTTGGCAGAATTCTTTAAAGTTTACGTCAGCAATGTCCCGGATGACGCAGAAGACAAAGAACGAGTCGGCTGTGTTCATGTTTCCATTGCTGATGATGTCCTGGAAATGTCAGGTTCCATATTTTTAGATACTGAGCTCAGAATTGCGTATATTTTCAAATCTGATTAGGGATTATAGCGTGTGATAGAGAATCCGTAGTGGGACTGCATCACTACCGGTTAGTCATTTTGAAAAAAATATACTAATGCAAAGACTGTTGAAAACCAGATAGTTCTTGCAGATGTGGCTTGGCAATTTTGGTATAAAAGTACCAGTGACCAGTTCTGCTGATGTACGACGTAGAACTGCACGAAGTAAGAACAGCTATGTTTCGTAGACTGTTTTTTACTTATTTACGTTTTCGTAAACTAATTGTAAGCAGAGAAGTTGAAATGGATAACCCTGGAGCAGATTTGTCAGAAACGGCTGAATTTGCATTAAGATCGTAAACTTGAAACTTAGGCCTATAGTTTTCTACATTTTTTTAACAAGGAACACGGGTTACTGTAATTGGCCTACTGTCTATACGGTAGTCTGGATTACTGTAGCTACCGTAGTATGATCACGCTCACAAAACAGTCTACTGCTTAAAATTTCAAAAGTTGTTCATAACTTCTATCAACTTCAGACAATTTTGGGAGTCTAGGCGATTCATTTTATTTTGTCTGATAAGCAAAGACGGTCGACAACCAGCCGGACTATTACGAGTTTTACAAAAATTACTAGTTTTGACAAACAAAAACTGAAGCTTGGCTTAAAAAACTAACCAGGAGGCTCGATCTGCTACAGTACTTCCAGACGGCCTTGTAGTCCGATCCATCCAGTGACAGTCCAATAAAGTTGTTCAAGTTCAGATGATCCATCTTTCTCAGCTAAACTTCATTTATTTTCTGACTGTTACTTTTTCTGTACCCGAATAAAGAAATCTCCGTCTTTCTGAGAAAAAGGTACTGGTTCGTGTTCAGTGACAAAGACCGGGTCCTTTTCCAGAATGTAAAGATCATAGAACTTGGCTGCAATCGTCTCTAGCATGCTCTTACTGTCTCCGGTCATTGTCGTCATGGTTGAGGGATCGGATCTCAACGATGGCTTGCTCAAATTTGCCTTGCTTTTCTGTAAATCCTCTCATCATTTCCTCCTGCCATTATCTCACCTTGGCTGGCTTCTGTAATCGCGTATGCGAAATCTGCCACTCAGAATTTAATCGCTGTCGTTCCAGTTGTTTGGCTCTGAAATAGGATTAGGGCTTCGTCGTTTCCGAAACTACCGTATCATGTAGAAAATCATGAAGACGATAACGAAAATGATGACAATTGCCAGGACGGCGCCGATGACGACGAAGATTCCGTTTTGTTCCCAGAACTCTTTGGGACATTCCGTACCGGTATAGCCACAACGGGGCTTGACCAGAGGACGAACGCCGCCGCGCGTCGACCAGAGGGTAGATTCGTCTGTGAATGCAGTGGTGACTGCCTGAATGTTTGGTTTTTTTAACACTGAAAGTTAAACGGTTCTATTTTACTTTAGAGGGTCTTAAAACTTTGGAGGGGTCTTATGAACTTTGAACGTGAAATTGAACGTCTTTCAGTAAATTTCGTCGTTTTTTTGCGTTTTTTTTAACATTTTGCACTTTTTTTGCAAACATTGGTCTTGAAAAAACTCGTATGTATATTCATTTTACTTCAAATAGATGAAATAGAAATGGGGAGGAGATGGCCGACTTCCTTGCTGATTATACTTTGTACTCCTTGGCAATCTCTCCACAGATGCCGAAAAATGTTTGTCTCTGACTAGTTCTCTTATTGAACGAAAAAGCACAGAAAATTGCAGAAAAGGGAAGAAACAGTGAAAACGGAAAAATCAGTAAATCTCTAGCGATTTTGCCAGAAAAACAGAGCTTAAAAACCAGCGTGACGAAAGTCCCGCTACTTTTTCAAAATCCCGCTAAGTCGAACAAGAGCCAAAAACACAAAAAACGAAAAGAAAAGACTAAATTTTCTGAAAAACGTTAAAAACTTCATAAGACCCCTCCAAAGTTTTAAGACCCTCTAAAGTAAAATAAAACCAGATAAACTCACCGCCGCTCCATTCAGATACGTAATGTTCATATAGGAAATTTCCTGGTACTGATCATTCAGGGCGTAGAGCATGAAAAATGGGTTTCTTGTCGTGTTCTCGTTCATTGAGACCTCCCCGGTCAAACCTGAATTCTATTGTTCGTTTCTCTGCGTTTCAAAAAGTACCTTGAAATGTGAGAATAACATTTTTTTGTAAAATGTTCGGGTCTTTGTATCCGTTGATCGGATCCTGCTTGATGGAAGCGTCCAAGGCTCTCCCATAAAGATAGAAGGCGTCGTGGAGATGCCGGGAAAAGCCTCCTGGCTAAATTCAAGTTAAAGTTAAAGGAACCCTGACATTGTGTGTCGACAGAGGAATTCAGGGGATCGTGAGCATTCAAACGTGTGGTATACTTTATCCCCCCTCCAAGCGTAAGTAAGCTATTATTATCCTTTTCCACTGTTTATCTAAGGTTTGAGCGCTTACCCAGCGTGTTTGGAGTTAGTATGACTTTTTGAGTCATTTTCAGTTTTTCGACTACTAGAACTCATTTTCAAGCTTTGCGATGTTCTACAATCTTGTAGAAGCGATTAAAAGCTACTACTTTGCAAAACATCGCGACGCTGGATAACCCTTTCTTCATGTTGAAAAACCAGTTGGATAGTCTCGAGATTCTGCATCAGCTGATACAGGCCAACTGGTTTTTCAACATGAGGAAAAGGTTATCCAGCTTTGTAATGTTCTGCAAAGTTGTAGCTTTTGATCTCCTCTACAAGATTGTAGAACATCGCAAAGCTTAAAAATGAGTTCTAGTAGTCGAAAAACTGAAAATGACTCAAGAAGTCAAACTGACTCTAAGCAAGCTGGGTAAGCGCTCAAACCTTAGATAAACAATGGAAAAGGATAATAATAGCTTACTTACACTTTATTTATCATTTACCCTTCTTTACGAAGCGATATGACGTGAAAAACTAAAAAAAATTTAATTTTGTAATAAATTTAAGTGAAAATTTATTACATTTTTTTTGTTTTCCTCGTTCCACACTCACCACTCATTTTATTTTTAACGAGAAACCGATTAAAAGCAAGTAGAAGTCGAAAAAAGTAGTGTGGAAACGAGAAAACCGCAAAAAAATTTAATGTTTGCTGTTTGGATCGGCGTACTTCCCTGATTTGTCAGGGTCCCTTTATGTGTTGAAGTTAAAGATGGTTTTAAAGGGAAAGTCTCATTACGTGCCTCCAAGCCTCCAGGGGAAATCAGGCAACTTCGTGACGGGACCCACGACAAATCGCATTTTTGCATTTTTCTCGTTCTACACTATTTTTTTCGATTTATTCTTGTTTTTAATCGATGAGTCCCTTTAAGTGGGACTCATCAAAAGAACTTACATTTTTTCCATCGTTAGCCAAACAAGCAGCTGTGTTGCAGTAGAACGGCGCCTGTCGCACTCTCTCGACTACAGTCTTCTTGAAAGTGTTCATCCAGTCCAAATCGTTCGCCGTACTCGTCAAGTCGATCAAAAGGCTCAAAGTTATTTAATATGGCATCTTCACAAACCACCAACGCTCTTCGAGCTCCGGCTTTAGCGCTGGCGTCTTTTCCGTCCTTGTTTCCATTCAAGGTGTCAATCCAGAACGGCGTCAGTCCGCTCGATACTAAATCGTCTTCAGTGGCTAGAAATAAACTTGAAATGGCGCTAGAGAGAAGACTACAGAGCGGGCAAAAACCAAACCGAAAGAAAATGTTAAGACAAGACTTGGTCTGGAAAGAAAAGTTAGAAAAAAAGGACAGAACATAAAAGAGAAAAAACATGCAATGAGCATAATTGATCAAACTCACATGTTGTGTTGCCGATTCCGATTTGGCCTGAAAAGTATGGCTCAGAACGAGGAAATGAACTCGATAAAGCCGTGTCAAAACTTTTGTGAAGCGCCACAGACTCGACAGCTAGACAGCCATAGTCACTTCAGGCAATTACTGGGATAAATTTGTAAGTAAGTGGTTTTTCAAAAATGGCCGTTGGTGTGGATATCAGTTACAGATTTTATTCTATCGCTGAGTAATTTTGAACGTACCAAAACCAATACTCTTCATCGACATGATGATGTAGACATATTCCTCAGTAGTCATTCCTGCATCATTGGCACGATAGAAAAATTCTCTCGTATCGGAAAAAGAGTCGAAACAGGTCAGAACAACTGAAATTATCAAATTTCTTTGATTCTCAAGCCAAAACTCACTTCTAGACCTCAGCTTTATCGCATTCAACAAGCTTGTATATTGAGCCTGATTGCCTCTGGGCAGCTCGTTCTTCAACATGACATTGGCTGTGTAGACGGACGGGTCGAGGGTAGCTGACTGAATGCACCGGGTTTGCGTTCAGGACTACTTACATGCTTCAAATGCGCTGACAATGCTGGTACAGTAGCCGGCATCGGAGTTGATATACGCGATAGAAATTCTGTTGAAGGAAAAGTACTCCAGGACTTTGTTGGTGATGTAGCCGAGACTGAATTTTTGGGTTACGGTAGTTTGATGGTCTCTCTGTCCCTCAGTCCCTCTGTCTCTTTCTCTCAGACTCTCGGACTCTCCGTCTCTATGTCACTCTGTCTCTCTGGATCGCTGACTCTCTGATTCTCTGTCCCTCTGTCTCAGACTCTATCTCTCTGACTCTCTTTTTCCCACCTCAAAGAATTTGCCATAATTCCTGCCATATACGGATACTTGTTCAAGTAGCTGAACTCGACGTCGATGGCATATCCCCAGATTACTTGCCAAGTCGGGTAGAAAGTTGACAACAGACCCGTCATTCGAATACTGTCAGGACATGCGGGACCGATTATGGCATCCACATCTTTTTCTTTGATAAAGTCCAGGCCGACAGAGACTGACTGAGCCGGGTCACACTCTGTGTAATTTATGAAGAATCTAGAAATGTTTGTTGTTCGTTTGCAGTGTCCAGTCTCTTACTGGAAGTCAACATTTTGGAGATAACCCTGGGATCGGAGATAGTCAAGAGCCAGAGGGATGGCTCCACCACACACGGAGAATCCAATGTTGTTCTGCTGGGTCAGTTCCGTTGCTGCTATGCCGACTTTTACCTGGAAAAGTAAGGTGAATAGAAAAGTGAAAAGCTGTAACTGAACAGTGAGTTGAATAGAAAACTGAAGTAGCAAAAAGGTTCATGGAGCTATAACTTTTGTTTTTACTGCACTAAAATTTGTAGCCTCTTCCGGGCCAAATTTTTCGATTCCAAAGATTGGCTTCTCGCCTACAAGTTGAGTCACTTTGTCCGTAAGCTGTTCTTAACACAGTTGTACTTCTTAGTTTCGTGTGGATTCTTTTGAACTAATCACATAATTCTTTAAAGAAACTGACGTTCAGACATCAGTTCTTACGACAGAACGAACAGAAAAATCGGACTCTTCTAACAACGACGCCAATTTTTTAAGGAGGAAATCATGTCGTTTTTGAGACCATCTTTTAAGATCTTTGGAGCCAAACATCTAAAAGTTTGGCACCCAATTATTTTCTGTTATTGTTTTTCACTTTCTCGTACATAAAAGCACACAACTCTAGATGAAATAAGCTTTACTAAAATCTTGACATGCTTCCTTACACTGTTGTGGCCGAAAGCAAAAAGTCATTAAAAACACTAATATCCTGTCAACCAGACACTAAAAACAAACTGTCGATACTGCGGCATGGAAATTGCTATGACTGTCTGACTGTCGAGACTGTCGCTGTGAAAAATCACAAAGCTATCTATATCTGTGGCTCCCAGTGTGTTCAGTCTACTTACCAAGCGCCTCGTCCCAGGAATTGTTGGACCTGGAGTAGTGGTTGACGTCAATGTCGTAGTAGTAGGAGTTGTGAATACTGTAGACGGATGGTTAATAGTCGAATTTGTGACCAGCTGTGCCCGGAAGACATGAAATAGAAAAGGAAGTAGTAATAACATCCAGAATGAAATCGGACGAGACAAAGATGAGATTGCTTCTGCCGAGACTGAAGCCCTACTGCCGAAAAGGAGATTCGAAGTTTCTCAAAATCTCGTGTTTGTTGCCTAGAGACGCTAATCGCATGCCAAAACTGTAGGGCTTCCACCCGGACAAATAAATGAAAAAGTGGTCAGAATGAACCAAACAAAATTGTGATTCATCCTAATAGTCAGAGCTTCCCTCTTCTTCGGCGTGATCTGGAAGGATTTGAAGAAGGAAGACTAACAAGGTGCGCTCGAGCAATTCGATGAAATGAGTAGGTAATTCCATTGCGCAAATAGACGAGAACTAATGAGACTAGGAGTATCTTCCTTTCTTAGTTTTGTTGCCTCCCATAAGGCTTAGGCTCCGTCAGCTTAGGCTCCGTCAACCAGTGAAACCCGGATAAACAGGTACGTCCTGTGGGTTTGGTTTGGAACGCAAGCGATACCACCAACAGGTGGTCCCTCCCGCTCCAAAATGGAAGCAACGCTGAGGAGCTTACTCAGGACATCTCCAGGACATTCAGTTCCAGCCAAGGATTACCTGCTTGACGAATGGCCCAAAATCTGAGTACTAACCCCACGGCGTGTGTCGACATATTACGGACGTGAACGGGCGAGTACGCTTCCCCCAGGATTCCGGAACTTTGAGGAGAAATCTCATTTTTCTAGCTCATGCTTACATTTTACAGCTTTGTGATGTTCAACAAAGTTGTAGCTTTTGAGGAGCTCTACAACTATGCAGGACATCGCAAAGCTCGAAAATGTGTTGATAACAGTGAAAACATGCTCGCAAGCCGCAAGCTGCTCAGTTAGGAGTGGGGAAATAATTATTAGTAATTTTTGGATAAGACTTGAATCGTCTTTTCGTTTAAAATTTGACGCTGAATCCAATGGAATAGGTCTCGAGTCTTGAAAACACTTCTGGAGCGAGATATAGGGGGTTGTAGATTGTTTGTATCTACATAGATAAAGAGATGCACAGAGACCGAGAGAGACAGAGACTGGTTCTCATAAAATCTATTGCACTTCAAAACCGATCTGATTCTCACTGCTAGTTTTCTAGGTTTATATTTCCAGAATAGAGATAATAGTCGAAAATCAATTGTAAGACGACGAACATTATTGAACGTTTGTTGCGTTTTGCTTTTTATCATACCCCAAAAGCGGTTGTTCTCGGTGGAAGTCTCACAGCTTACATCAATGCCAATTTTTTGCTCTGTTTGTCAACAATCGATAAATGGTAAGTTTTATTTTTGGCATATTGGAAAAAAGGTTTAATAGGAAGAAGTAAGTCCGAAAAATCCCATTCGAGGAGACCCATTCAGAGTTATCCAATCGGTCTGAAAGTTTACGCGCAACGAATGGGGTGGATTCTGAATCTCTAGCCAAAATTTGGGGTCAATCCGTTCGGTAGATTTCCCAAACCAGCCTGGGTCACGAGTAACGGCGGATCGACATCATTTTGAAAAATAGTAATATTTTTTTTTGGAAAAAAATTCAGACCGGTTGGGTGAACATGATTCGAGATTTTCAGTTTTCAGCGCGCCGCACTAAGCCAACGGGAAACCAAACCACCGCGTAGCGCTTCGTACTACGCGCAATGTGATTTCATTGTACTGAAATAATTGTGGTGAAAACTTTTCACCGATAAAGAGCTTTTTGCCACTTTATCCTCATTACCGTAAGCAATGGTACCTGTAAGCAGAATCCACAAATGGCCCGAATCCTAAAAAGTTGCAGATCCAGCTTTTCCGTCATAAACTACTCTCGTCAGACAAAATAATATTATCAAAGGCCGTGAAACAGCCTTCTTCCTCTTTCCCACCTTCGGAATAGACTTTTCTCACAGTCGGTGTCAAAACAATACCCTCTATGTCGGCTGATGATGGGAAGGCGGAAAATCGGATTAGAGGCGGAAAAATAATTAGTCTTGAAATGACGGGCACAGTTTTTGTCCTCTACTTTCATGTCTACCCTAGAGTTTTCCACCAAAATTGTACGCCAGAGCCTAGTGGACCATACCTACTGAATGTGTGACGACTACTCTCTTCTCGATCTTTTTCTTCGAATCTGTTGGACTTTACTGTTTATACCCGGAGCATTTTTCAACATCTGGCTAATCTACTGTATTCTGAAGAGAACTCCGAGCGATTTTCGGATACACAGCTATCTTTTACTTTATCAGGCTGCTGTGAATCTCCTGCAAGAGACTGCGCTGTGGATAGTTATGCCCAGGTAGCAGCATTTCCAATATGAATCAGCCTCACAATCAGTCCCTTTAGATGTTGCCTTTTCTCTGGAGAAAAGGTAGTTCCAAAATTTCTTTTAACCTCTACAACAGCAGGGACGGAAGCATTGGATACCTCAAACTTGGGTAATTTAACCGACGATTATGTCTGCTTTCAAGTGATAGGAAGAGCAGATAAGACAGACTGTACGGTAGACTTTGAGTCAGAGACGAAGAAATGACCTTGTTTCACTACCACAGGGTGCTGAAATGGGTGGTATACATTATCCCCCCCCCCCAGCTTGTTTAAAGTCAGTTTGACTTTTTGAGTAATTTTCAGTTTTTCGACTACTAGAACTCATTTTCAAGCTCATTTTCACTCGAGACCTATTCCATTGGATTCAGCGTCAAATTTTAAACGAAAAGACGATTCAAATCTTATCCAAAAATTTCTAGTAATTATTTCCCCACTCCTAACTAAGCAGCTTGCGGTTTGCGAGCATGTTTTCACTATTATCAACACATTTTCGAGCTTTGCGATGTTCTGCAATCTTGTAGAGGAAATCAAAAGCTATAACTTTGCAGAACATCATAAAGCTGGATAACCTTTTCTTCATGTTGGAAAACCAGTTAGGAGATAATCTCGAGATTACCTGCACCAGCTGATACAGGCCAACTGGTTTTTCAACATGAGGAAAAGGTTATCCAGCTTCGTGATATTCTGCTTTTGATCTCCTCTACAAGATTGTAGAACATCGCGAAGCTTGAAAATGAATTCTAGTAGTCGAAAAACTGAAAATGACTCAAACAGTCAAACTGACTCTAAACAAGCTGGGTAAGCGCTCAAACCTTAGATAAACAGTGGAAAAGGATAATAATAGCTTACTTACACTTTATTTATCATTTACCCTTCTTTTCGATACTTTATCCCCCCCCCCGTGGGTACTTTATCCCCCCCCCCCGCGCTGAATAGCCACGAGGGGGGATAATGTAACCTGCCCGCTGAAATAATACATGGAAACCATTGAAATCGACGGACATTTTACCACAGGATCACTTCTTCGAGTTTGTCTTGAGATTTAGGAGGAACGCCAGAGTTTGCAAATTATCTAAGAACATATTTATCCCCTTATTTCATTTGTGCTGTTTTGCTAGCGAGACTGTTAATCCCTGATAAAAAGTCGTTCGGCCTCTGCCGTTCAGATTCTCTTATAACTTCTTTGCCTCATAGTTTCACGGCCCCAGCCATATCGTCTGGTTACCCAGCCATCCTTATCTCTTGAGAGTGACCAGTTTCGTCGGTTTAATTACCCAAGTTTGAGGTATTCAATGTTTCCGACCCTGCTCACGTAGAGGTTGAAATAAATTTTAGAACAGCTTTCCCTTACAAGGAAGGCGACAAGATTAAAGTTTCTATAAACTATAAAACCCTTTAAGACGGACCGCTTCTGGCGGCAACGTAATTTTCACGGCAGTTGGTATCTCAGGCTTCATCAGTGGAAAGTTTGCCTATATGACTTTTGAATTCGCCGTGGCCGGTTGGCCATGCAGTACATTTCTGGTTTGTGTCTGTGTCTGCTACAGACTGTATGTTCTCCATCGGAAAGTGCCAAAACTTTCTATAATCATTGTACTTTGTGGTTCAGTTTCAACACTGGCAGTTTACTATTGGGTAAGTACTTGTTGCAAAAAGAACAGCAAATTAAGTTTTCCCAGGGATCTCTTCTTGAAAAGGCATTACTCTTCAAGACACAAAATCCAGAATAACGGATTAATACTGTTCCAATTCAAGTATTCAGATTGCTACCATTCCCTACTACATAGACAAAAGTACCCTATCTTCTTCCCTTTGCTTAGAAAATGTCACTGGAGCATTTGAAATCGGTGCACCTCTCTCTAACACATCGGTATACATTTTTGTCGCATGTAATTTAAGAGTTTAGGACTGGTTCGTCAATGAAGCCATTCGTCACGTTTTCCTTCCCAGCGTAGCCTTATCACTTTTTGTTTCCTGCCTTATTCTGTACAGTATACGAAGGATGAGAGGAGAGAACTCAGCTACGTGGACCAAAAACAACAAAGGGATAGCAATGGCACTCTTCTTCCAATCATGTGTACCCGGCTTTGGTATTATTTATATCATGATGGTGCGTTTTTGGAAAAACAACATGCTGAATAGTTCTACTGTATCCAGTTTTGTCTTTCTCCTTTTTGGAGTCATGCCATTGTGCGATGGAATTGTCACCTTGTACTTTATTCCTTACTACCGGAAAATTACTCTCAGGTATTATTGTTGCTAATTCAGTCTATTGCGTGTTCCAGAGTGATCAAAAGAAAATCGATTCAACCTTCACTGTGAAGCCAAATAAAAAGAGGTACTCTATACTACAGAACTCTGACAGGAAGTACCTGTTGTCATCGTACTAAGAAAACACTGCATCACTTATACTTTTTCTGCATCTAGCTGTTCTGTTGCTGAGCTCAAGTATACCTCTTACTCACGATGTTCTCATATGAAATATTCTTTCCACCGACTATAAAGCATTTTGAGAACAGTTTTCTTTCCTAGGACCGATACTGATTGATTTCAAGTTTTGGAGTTTTTTTTTTAATAAATAACAGTTCTAGTAAACGTGACAATTTCGTTTGTTCTCTCTCGTACAAAAGCGGGGCTTCAATACGCATTTATCTCCTCTAAACAGTCAGTTGTTAACCGTTGACTACCTAAAATGTCGTTATTTTGCCCGGATTGTCAAAAAGCGTGGTGATGTCCTGGATCCATTCCAGCATAGTTGACAATTTGAATAACGTGGTCAACATATTTCTAGCTCAGTTTTGAACATATGGAACGTTTGGCCTATAGTGTCAGCCACAACGTCAACCTCATGGTGTCCGCCATACGGTGTCAGACACAATGTCAACCAAATAGCCATATGGTGTCAGCCACCTCTTTTTTTACTCATTAGAGGACAGAAAACAGCTGATTTTATTGGCTACCATGCCCAAGTTCTGACGACTGCATGGATTCGGAAATTAATGGACTTTTTGCGGACTTTGGCAAGAAGGCTTATGAACTGTTAGGTTTTGACTCAAGAAACTCTTCTCCAAACAGACTTTTGCCCTAGTAAAGTTGTTCAAATAAGCCCAAAAAGGCATCTGACGAAATTTACTGTCTCACTGGGCGTTATGGACTTGCCTTTTTTTCTGGCTGAAATCTCCACGATTTTCTGGAAATCGGGAAGAAACGATTTTTCTGTCTGTCAGAAAATGAGGGCAAGTCCATAAAGCCCAGTGAGACAGTAACTTTCGTCTTTTAGATGTTTAAAAGGGGCATTTTTGAACAACTTGACCAAAGCAAAAGTCAGTTTGATAAAGCGTTTCATCCCCATTTCCACAAAAGCATAGCGACAGGCCAGTCCAAAGTAAGTTCAAAGTAGCAAGAATTCGGGCTGACTCTGTGTTCGAAGTTTCACAGTATTTCTCAGAGATCGGACTATACAAGCCTTGAAGCCCATTTTTTTTACTGTCGATTCTTTTTTTTGGAAAACCTTTTGAACTGCTTGTTTTCAAAAGTCATGACCAGTTTGATCACTGTTCCGGGGGCGCTATCCCTGTGGTACTGAACTGATGTTCAAACAGTGTTGTACTGATGTCGGCGCCTTTTTTACTTGTGTTTTCTTCTTTACTTCTGATCCCTTTCCCAGTCAACCGATCTCTTCTGATCTCTTCCCCAGGCAATCGATCTCTTCTGATTCCTTTGGATTCTGTATGAGCCCGAGTTTCTTGGCTGCTTCAAAGGCGGTCCCGAACTGCTGTCCATTCGCAATGTAGAGATCTTCGTACTTTGTGGCTCCGGTGGTATGATGCAACAGAATCCGCAAGCAGTATCGTTCCCTCTGCTTCGGAAATACGGAGTGAACACGATCAATATTGCTGTTGTGGACCGCCTTCTTCTTCCACTTTCCGATTGCCTAGAAAATCACAATTCACTTCAAAAACAGTTTAAACCTTACCTTCACAAAAGTAAAATGTTCTGGAAACCGGTGGTAAGGAACAGTTCGCGGGTCAATCGGTCCTAATTCAGCCAGTCGTCCTTGACTTGCCAGCTCGGCTGCTTCCGCATTGAATTTGAAGAAGGCGAGAAGGGTAGTGTCCTTGTTTCTAGCAACCGCAGCTGCTTCTTGTTCAGGTTGGAAGACCACTGTGTGTTGATTCTTCTCATGAACTGCGAGGTCGACCACAACATTGGACTTGCCTTGAAGTTCAAAGGCGAAGAGTCGATGGAAGGCTTCAGGTGGGCAAAGATACCGAGCATCGAGATCCTCTTCAACCCTCTTCAACCTCGTCGATGACTCCTCCGTTCAAGTCCCTCTTTTCTTGTCTCAGCTTCAGCATGGCCTTGTCACTTCCCTTGTAGACATATTTGAATAGGTACTTGACTGCTTGGATGACGGAGCAGATTTCCACGTTCACGTGATAATTGTACTTGATCAAAAGGTAGGAGTTGTAAGGAACCACGTGCCTGTTGTCGTAGAACTGAAAGTATCTTGATTCAGAAAATGTAAAGGAAATACCTTGGCGTTCTCGCCCTCTCCTATTCTCGCCTGAACTCCACTGTTCCTCCTTTTGTAGGCAGGATAACCGTCGCTCGACATCTGTGTCATTTCGGAATGCCTTGGGGAATCTTTTGGTGCAGGAGCCATCTTTTCAGCATGGTGATCCAGCATAACAATCGCGATGCAGCATATGCGTGGCAACTCACTCGAAGAGAAGCAGATCTTCAATGGAGGCATTGCAATCGGGCAGCTCAGCACAAATGAGTCTATCGACTGTAAAAGAAGGGTGTTGTCAGAGGAAACGTTACTTACCATCGGCAGCAGTTTTCGGCTTGTCGTCACTGTGAAGAGTCAGGAGCATATGAACATGAGGCAGTCCCCTCTTCTGCCATTCGAAGGTGAAAACGTGAGCTGTGAAAGAGACCACGTTCAAGAATGTCCTTCTTCAGCTCATTAAATTTCATGCGGAAAACCCGGCACAATGTCCGGTCTGTCGGTAGCCGTCTGTCCTGGAGCCAGATTGTCCATTATCTCCTTCTATTTGGGATTATATGTGATTGTAAGAAAGATGTCGGGCTTTCCATGTCGCGCACAGTGATGGCAATAGCATCTTGGTAGGAGGCAAGCATGAAGCGCGGAGAGGAAGTGAAAGAGGCAGGAAGAAGAATTCTGCTGCCACACTGACCCTGTTCTCCATCGTTCACAAAGTTTCGAGCCTCACTGTAAAATTCACTGCGCAAGTTGCTCTTAAAAAACGATTGATAGAGAAGAAAAACAAAAAGTCTAACCTGATTGTTCTTGATGAACTCAAGACGTCCTTGCTCCACGTTGCTCCAAGAGCCGACCACAAATTGTTGGAAGAGACGACGACCATGGTGGATGGGGTTGAAGACACGTCTTATCGAGAAATAGAAGCAATACCAATCCTTCTGGGTCATCTTTTTCTCCGTTACCACTCCATTGGCTCCTCTAACTCGTCGCATTCTGCCCAAATGGTATCCGTACTCTTCCGTGAGGAAGTACAAAGGGTAGGTGCACGGATCCAGCATCTGATGTACACCTCCTCTCGTGTAGATCGTGTAGTTTCGAGGCGAAGGAACCTCGCCATCTCGTCCGACGTAGATCAGAGCAACCTCAGCGATTCTTGGAGCGTTGTAACGGCGTGGATCAGGAGTGTTCTCGGACTGGAAGATCAGTCGGACTTCATTCATAGCTCGTCCCTCTCTCCTGGCAATCATTTCCTCGTCTTCGTAAACTTCTCTCAGGAACTTGAAACTGGAGGCCCACTTGTGCTTCTCGCGTAGAAGGCGACTGAGGAAGAGCATCAGGTCCGGGTCCCAAGAGTTGTTGGCTCGATGGGCAGCGCGATGGTCGGCTGCCGCAGTCTCATCGATGAAGAAGAGCTGACCGTAGCTCGGAGCCGTTTTTCCTTGTGGAATAGCTGATCCCTCTTGTAGCAGATTTGCCTATGGATTCGGAAGACATGCGGACCACGACTGGGAACACTTCTCATCTACATATCGTATCTGAAAGGTGAATAGAGTTTTCAAACCTGGCAGTCCATAGATGCGATTGACAGAGCTGTATTGAATTGTCGCAAATTCTTTAGAAAATTTTCCGAACATTCGTGTCCATCAGTGAAGAGTTCCTTCAGTTCGAGAGGATAGTCGGTGAACTGATCGAGTGTGATACTTCCATTTCTACAGCACGGCGAATAGGTATCGTCAGACTTTCTCGGCTGCTCACCTAAACATTTGATTGGAAACAGGTTGATGTGATGAAATACCTGGGAAGTAAAGAGCTCCGCAATGGCTACACTGGTCTGACATTGTCCCAATGTGATACTCTCGAGGTGGTCCTTGGCGTGGAATGTTTGTGTTGAAATTCCTCTGCCGCCGGTCGGCTCTTCTCATTTGATTCAGCTGTGCTTGTTGCTGAGGAGTGTTCTGAGCTCGGACGGCTGCATGGGCCACATTGTCTCTCTCCCTACGCTGAGCTCTCGTTTCGGCATCTTCCTCATCGCGTGAAATGGCTTTGTAGAAGGCGTTTTATGACATGCGCGAAGATCTTTCCGCTTCATTCTCATTGGAAAAGAACTATTTGTTTATGAGGATCTTGTTTCGGAGTCTTTGAACTCGCTCTAAAAAGTTAATGTAAGAAAGTTGCGAAGAAATTTGTTTACCTTGATCGTCTTCCTCTGAAATCTTCTTGGCTTGAAAGTGAACATCAAAAAGGCTTCTTGTCTCGCGTACTTCTTGTGTTTCATTCTCTCGGATTCCCATCTGGTGAATCCGCTTCTTCTCCAAACGACTTGACCTCTCTTGATCCGTCTCGTTGACGATCACTTCATAGCTGTACAGGGCCTGCTTGTCAAGTCGAAGACGCTTTCCGTCAACAGTTTCGTTTGTTCTCACGTCGGATTGATATATGCGTTGACTGAGACAGAATTTGTAACAAAAGTAACTTTAAAACGATATAAGCATACCTGGTTGAGGCGCTTGGCCTTGGCCTCCTCAGGCTCCGATGCCCTTTCACAACGCTTTCACTCCATGTCTGCAGCTTTTTGCTCTTCGCTCCATTTAGCCCTTCTCAACTTCTCAGCTGCGGCGCGTTTGGTTTTCCGTTCGATGTCGGACATCTTGGTTCTTTTCGACTTTTTCTTCATCGGCCCCTCGAAATCGCTCAAATTACAGCTATTTAACGTCTCAGCCAGCTTCTGACTTGGAAAAAGGTTCCCTTCGAATGATGAAGGTCCAGAGGAAGGCTGGCACCTTTTGGTTGGTTCGAACACGATGCGGCTGTCGGGGCAGTGTGGATCGGCCATCAGGGCGAAAGGAAAGGTGAAGAGAAAAAAGAATATATTGAACGGAAACAAATGGAAACTTGCGATTTTCGTTGCCTTTATATAGTCCTCAAGGATTTAATTGAGATGGATGATAGTCACACTTTTTCAAAGAATAAAGAAAAACCACAGCTTGTTTGACTGAAAGCTACAATTTAAGAGTCGCAAACTTTCAAAAAATCAAGCAAAAACTTTATTTGTGGAAAACATTACTTGTTTCATGTTTTTTTTAAACGCTCTCAGAAGGACCGATTTGGATGAATTACTTCGCTTCTGTTAAAGTTTTGTACCTTGGAAGGAAAACAGATAGCGAAGCTGGACTGACAAAAGTTGTAACTCACAAATTTGGCAAACCGGTTATTGAAGGTAGGATCCCTCTACCGGTCAACTGTTCTTTCTCTTTTTCTACTCTCTTTTATACCCCCCCCCCCACTATCTGATCCTTTCCCTAGTCAGCCGACCTCTTCTGATCTCCTCTGATACCTTCCCCAGTCAACCGATCCCTTTTGATCCCTTCCCCAATCAACCGATCCCTTCTGATCTCTTCTGCTCCCTTCCCCAATCAACCGATCTCTTTTGATCCCTCCTGATCTCTTCCCCAGTCAACCGATCTCTCTCTGAACTTATACAGCTCAACCGGTCCTTTCTAATCCCCTAGCGGTTACCCTGACTCTGTTTTCTACTCAAAACAATTTAGCAAAAATGTTTCGCGAGGAGAGGAGTCGAACCCGGGTCGTCTGGATAACAGCTGCGACTCTTAAGAATACACTGAAATTTTGTGGCCATGGACAAACAAACAAACACACAGAGTCCACGACAGACACCATTGCGCTTTAGTAGTAGAGAGATTCTCCATCAACTTTTACTCATTTCTACCTCGAGAGAACATACAAAAAGAGCAGCATATGCGCTCTATAGAATCTCTTGCCAAAAGTAACTAGTAGCCAGTCTTGGCTGCTCTAGTTTCGGCTCCGTATCAACGAGAAGCACCTGCAGTGTTTCTGAAAAAGTACATGGTTTTCCTGAAAACACAGTTTCTCTCAGAAGAACACATTTCAAAAATACAAGTCTTTATTGATTCAAATAAATTACTGTCGAAGGAAAACTGTCAACAAAGAAAGAGAAACAAGAGACCAGAGATCGTTTCTGGAGGCTGGACTGGGAGTCGCGGTTTGGATGGTATTTGGCACATTTGAGTCTCCTGTCATGCAGCCAGTAGTACTGCAGCTGCACACCTTCAGACCTTCGATGTTGTCAACCGAACCGCACTTATTGTCCACGCCTAGAAAGGGATCATTAGGATGGAGAGTCAGGATAAAACTCACTGAGACTCTGTACAAACTGAACCGGATCACATGTGAAGAGAGTCATTTGGTCTGAGGAGTTGGAATACTTCCACTGGAAGGAAGCACAGTCTCCATAGCAATTAGCCCATCCGGGTTTGCCTTTAACCTGTCCATTTTGGTAGAATCCACTCCAGCAGGCGATTGGAGCACTGGTCCAGTTGGCCACAGGAATAACATAGGTCAAGTTGTCACTCTTCGTGTTGCAGTTAGCAGAGTCGTCACAGCAGCAAGCAGAAACGTCAGTACCGGCTTCCTTGAAGGTCTTGCAGCCGTTGTCGTCAATTCCGAGGCCGTCCTGAAACGTAGGGTTTATTAAAGGAAAGATCCATTTTTTTGTGTGGAACGATTCGAAGTATCCACAGTCTTTTCCACTGAATTAACTTCCTTAAAAAGGTAGGCTGTTCCAAAAAATTGTTTCGACCACTGTATGAGCAGGTTCAAGTATCGAATGCCTCAAATTTGGGTAATTAAACAGAAGAGACAATTCGGTGTCGAGTGATATGAGGCGCAGAACGCTTTGATTGTACGGTAAACGACGAGAGGTTTTGAGTCAGAGACCACGAGGGTCTTAATGACTACAAAGATATCCAAAGGCAATCAGATTCTTAGAGAATTTGCTAATCTTTGACGTTCCTCCAAAAGCTCAAGGAAATTCAAAGAGTTGTAAAATGTCCCTCGATGACTGTTGCATCAGCTCATTATGAAAGTAAGTGAGGGTAACCTCTTCGTCTCTGTTCCAAAGTTACTCGGCCTCTACCGTACAGACTGTCTGGTCAGCGTTTCTTATCACTTGAGAGCGGTTGGATTCTTTGGTTTAATTACCCTAGTTTGAGGTATTTACGGCTTCCGACCCTGTCCTTGTAGAGGTTGAAAGAAATTTTGGAACAGCCTTTCTCTCAGTGGGAAGGCAACATCACAACTAACTCCTTAAGGTTTACTCACCCTGCAGACAGTTCTAGTTCCACACTGATAGACCTTGACAGTCTTGCTGTTGACGATAGTCTGGATCGAGAGGCACTTTCCATCGCAGGCCACATCCTGTCCTTGAGTGTAGCCGTCTTCTTCCACATAGACTCCAGCGAAGCACATCAACGGATTTCCAGGGTTTCTGTTCTTCGTCGGGTCAATACAGACATCCGTGTTGCAACAGCATCCGTCCATTCCCGGCTCAATAGGACTGCACTTGTTCAAGATATCTGAACGGAGAATATCATCGATAATCTTCTCAATTCTACCGAATTGTCTGCAGAGGGTTGACGGGTCACAGGTGTAGATGGTAGCCGTGTTGTTATCGTTGTTGACTTTGGTGTTTAGAGTGATACTGACGCAGTCTCCTTGACAGGGAAGATAAGTTCCATTGGCCAGAGGGGCTCCATTGACCCAGACTCCAGAATAGCAAGCAATCATTGGATCGTCGTAGGGGACAACAGCGGGAGCGGTGATCTTTCCGTCCAGACCGGCCTGGGCAATGTTACAGTTCGGGTTATTGTCACAGCAGCAGCCGGTGACTTCCTTGTCTCCGGGCATTCCACCGCAAGAGTTGTCCAGTCCGAGAGCACTGCAGATACTATTATCGCCGAAGCAGAAGAATGTGGTAGTATTGTAGCCGGCCAAAGTGGTAGAAGCGGAACCACACTTTCCGCCACAGTAGACCTGGAAAAGATATTGAAGTTGGGAAACTTGTTTTGAAACGCTGTTTAAAAACTAAAGTATTGACTTTAGTGGTTTTACGAGCTTTTACGGTACAATTCTCGTCTCTGTATCAGAACGACGATGAGATTTGATTAGATAAAAACTTCTGTAGTTCTGGAAAGACTGTATAGTTCGTTCAACCGTAACCCATTTAAATCGCCGCGAGACCGGAATAACACCTGAAAACTTGGCTGAGTACCGTAAAAGCTCTAATAGAAGCACCTCTGTACGCAATTACGTACGCATTTTTTTTCGGAGTGAAGACATAATTTTTCAATGTATTTTATATTTTTCCTTGGTAGCTGAGATGTCTATCTGTATGGGAAAAATAATCGAAAAGTTGGGAAAATTTTTTATTAACCCGAAAAAATGCGTACGTAATTGCGTACAAGGGTGCTTCTATTAGAAGAAATACGGTATCCTACAATTCCATGTTATAAGGGTCTCGCGCAGAAACAAATGGGTTCCGGTGGAGCTCTCTTTTTTTTCGAACAAACCATAAAAGGTCTCATGATGTGGCTCCTGAGCAAAACTTAGAGATCATAGGATGATATGGACCCTTTTGTACAATTCTGGACCCCTCCCCCCCTCCCCCATAAACTCTTTGACTATCGAACTTCCTAAGAAGATGTGACTCACAGTGGATCCATAGGTCTTGTTAGGGAAGTCGGTCTGGATTCCGACATAGCAGGTGAGCGGATTGTCAGGACTGCGGTTTCTTGTCGGGTCGATGCATGAGTCCGAATCACAGCAGCATCCTTTCATTCCCGGCTCAATGTTAGCGCACTGGTTGGCCATTCCTGAATTTAAAGGTTCAGTTAACTTCAATGAGTTGACTCACCGAACTGTCTGCAGTAGTAGGAAGGATCACAAGTGTAGAGAGTAGCAAAGTGGGAATTCTTGTCGATTGTGGTGTTCAGAGTGATTGAGACGCAGTCTCCTTGACAGGCTTGATAGGTTCCAAGACCGAGAGAAAATCCATTGACCCAGACTCCAGAGTAGCAGGCAATTCTGGGGTCGGTATTGTTCACAACTGGCGGAGGAGTGATCTGAATCGAGTTATGTCAATCCAGTCTCCAAAAAACTAACAACTCCGCTAAAGTTGGCCTGAGCCACGTTACAGTTGTAATCATTGTCGCAGCAGCATCCAGTGATGTCCTTGTCTCCCGGCATTGAGTCGCAATTATTGTCCAGACCGAGATTGCTGCAAGTTCCGGAATCCAGGCAGAAGAAGGTGGTCGTGTTGTAGCCGGCAAGCATAGCTGTAGCTGAGCCACACTTTCCGCTGCAGGGTACCTGAAACCAGTCCTTGAAAAGGTCAGAAGACTATTCTTACAGTTGATCCATAAGTTTTGTTAGGGAAGGTGGTCTGGAGTCCAACGTAGCAGGTCAGATCTCTAGCCGGACTCTTGTTTCTGGTAGGATCGATGCAGGAATCGGTATTACAACAGCATCCAGTCATTCCGGGCTCGATCATGCTGCATTTTCCGAGAATGTCTAAAGTTTCTTTGATTTTTTGAGTAAAAAGCTCCCTAACCAAAAGTTCTGCAGAAAGTTGAAGGATCACATGTGTAGATGGTAGCAGTGTGATTGATTCCGTTGACTTTGGAGTTGAGAGAAATACTGACGCAGTCTCCTTGGCAAGCTGTGAAGACACCATCCTGAAGAGGCATGCCGTCGACCCAAACTCCAGCATAGCAGGCAATTCGAGGGTCCGTGCTGACTGTGGCGTTTGGAACAGAAGTGACCTAAAAGAAGATTTTTTAGCGAAAAAACACAATTCTTACCGGGTTAGACATGTAGGGAGCGGCGTAGTTGACATTGCAAGACGGTCCATCGTCACAGCAGCATCCTGTCACGTCCTTATCTCCAGGCAGAGGAAGACAGGCATTGTCCAGTCCAAGCGTCTTGCAGACACTGTTGTCCATACAGAAGAAGCTCGTAGTACTGTAGCTCTTTCCATTCATGTCCTGAAGGGTAGTACTGGCTGAACCACACTTTCCATTGCAGAAAACCTAAAGGATTCTGATATTCCTTGTTCAGTCGGCTCTTACAGTGGAGCCGTTGCTCTTGCCCGGGAGATCTGACTGAATTCCGACGTAGCAGGTAAGCGGATTTCTGGGGGACTTGTTCCTTGTTGGATCAATGCAGGAGTCCGAGTTACAGCAGCAGCCGTCCATTCCGTCTTCAATTTTAGCACAACTGTTGGACATGTCTGAAGGATATGATCGCAGATATCTTGTCCCTCTTTTTCTCTGTTCCTCTGACTCTCTGTCCCACGGCATTTTCTGGCTTTGGCATGGCTTTTGTCTAAAGTTTTCAGATTCCTGTAGTTCTTTTTGGTCATAATTTGGTACTTGGCCGGAATCAATTCGCGAGCTCTGGCCGATTACCTAAAAACAAGGTTGGCAACGCCCTTCCAGGGCTAAAGTAGAAATTCATAACTTCACACTGTCACGGAGCCCTAGTCTTGGTTTCACTTTCATTCCTCCTTTGTTACTTTCCTCCAGTCACTCTTCCTGACCCTCCAAAGAAACTACCGAAAATATAACCACTCCCTCCCAAGCCAAATTTCAAAATGTAGGACCTGAACGGATCGGCCGGCCCGTTCCTAGCTTTAGTGAGTCTCAGTCTTACTGCCTCTTCTCCCCTTGTCACTCCGTTTCAGTCACCCCCTGTCCCTCCAAAGAAACTGTCTTAAGAAGACTTGGTTGACTTGCTTTTTCCTGTCGCAACTTGTTAAAAACAAAAAACTTGTGCACAAAGCTCCCCCCCCCCTTGTCCTCAATTAGAGCATCGGACACACAGACAGACACAGAGACGCGAGAGCAATTAAAAGGGATTTCCTATCATTTGCTCAATTGCTTCAAACAATATTTTTGGACAAGGTATTCCGAGTATTACCAAAGTTCCCATATTTTTTGTCAGTCAGAGGAAAGTCTCTAAACTTACTGAAGTGAGTGCAGTAGTAAGACGGATCACAAGTGTAGAGTGTAGCCGAATGGGCAGTGTTATTAACAAATGTGTTCAGAGTAATCGAGGCGCACTCTCCTTGACAAGCCGAGAAAGTTCCATCGCCAATTGGCTGTCCGTCGAGCCAGACTCCGGTATAGCAAGCAATCCTGGGATCGGTGTTGTTGACCACAGGAGGCGCTGTGAACTGAAAGAATACTTTTTTTTTAGGAATTTATAAAAGTATTACTGTCATGTTAGCTTGCTTGATGTTACAGTTGTAGTCGTTGTCACAGCAGCATCCAGTCACGTCCTTGTCTCCTGGCAGTCCGGCGCAATTGTTGTCAAGTCCGAGATTTCCACAGACGGTTGGATCCAAGCAGAAGAAGCTTGTCGTCTGGTATCCGGCCAGAACAGCTGTAGCTGAGCCGCACTTTCCGCTGCAGGGAACCTGAACAAGGTCTTGAAAAAAATTCAAGAGTCTTTTAATACCGTTGATCCGTAAGTCTTGTCAGGGAAGCCGGTCTGGAGTCCAACGTAGCAGGTGAGATTCTTGACGGGGACCTTGTTCCTCGTCGGATCGATGCAAGAATCGGTATTACAACAGCATCCAGTCATTCCGGGCTCAATCTGGCTGCACCCACCGAGGATTCCTAAACTCTTACTATTTTTTTCTTTAAGAAATTTCCTAACCGACGGATCTACAGTAAGTTGAAGGATCACAGGTGTAGAGAGTAGCTGTATGATTCGTTCCATTGATCTTGGTGTCTAGAGTGATACTGGCACAGTCTCCTTGACAAGACATGAATCGTCCTGGTTGAACGTCTTGGCCGTTGATTCTGATTCCGGCGTAGCAAGCAATTTTCGGGTCTGTTGTTTCTGTCACGTTGGGAACAGAAGTGACCTAAAGATTATCTGGTTCTTTGATGATACATGCAACACTTTTCCCGAAGCAATTAAAATTAAATTAAATTAGTCCAATTTTAGCAACATTAGAATATACAGAATATTAATAGTTTAGATTACTGTTTTACTCAAACTTAGCTTTACTTACCTAACAAACTATTTATCTAACTCGATATCAAGCATGGACATATTCTCCTTACCAAGAACTGAAGAGAGCTGGCGAAGGAAAAGAAGTGCATTTTTGAAGAGATACTGCGTACTGTTGCAGAGTTTTGGCCCCTTATATAAATCGATTCAATGGATATTTTTGTACTATTTCGGTGTTAATAAAACTGAAAATTAATTAAATCTTGTTTAATTGTAAATCTTCCTAATTAATTATATTTTAATTGTTTCGGGAAAAGTGTTGCATGTATCATCAAAGTACCGATTTTCTTTACTGCTGTCTACCTGCCGAGGTTGTAGCTAGGAAAATAAATTGCTGTTTAATTGCCGAGCCTGTGGCCATGGAAAACCTACCGGTTGCGGCATGTACTGAGCAGCCTGAGCAACATTGCAGTTGTTCGAGTTGTCACAGCAACATCCGGTGATTTCTTTGTCTCCAGGCATTCCACCACACGAGTTGTCCATGCCGAGAGCACTACAGATATTGTTGTCCAGGCAGAAGAAGGACGTTGTACTGTAGCTTGTGCCGTTGTTGTCCTGAAGGACGGTAGTGGCTGATCCACACTTTCCGTCACAGTAGACCTAGACCATTTTTTCTATATAAAAAGAGTTTTGCTGTACCGTCTGTCCGGCAGTTTTGTTCGGGAAGTCTGTCTGAAGACCGACGTAGCAAGTTAGCCGGTTTCCTGGACTCTTTCCACGAGTCGGGTCGATACAGACGTCAGTACTGCAACAGCAGCCGGTCATTCCATCTTCGATCTGAGTGCAGTTTCCGAGAATGTCTGAAATGAGTGTAATTAATTTAAAGCATGTGTCCGGCTTCGAAAAATTGCTACGAGACCCAATTGCGTAGGTTCCGTCACGATTACAGCGGGTCCCGACATGATTCCATCCCAAAAAAATATTTTTGCTTTTTCGAGGTTTTACACTTGTTTTTTTGTTTCCAAACCATGTTTAATCGATTCGGCATCGAATTTTGCATCAGATACGTACATTCCGATAACAAAAATCTAGCAAAACTTGAAGAAAAAAAAAACAGCGTTTCTGTTTTTTTTCCTATTTTTCTCTTTCCTGAGCATAATAATTTTGATTTCAGAATAGACGCAACTGGTGTAAAATTTGATGCCGAATAGACTAAACATGGTTTGAAAACGGTAAAACGAGTGCAAGGCGTCGAAAATATGTACTTTGGGGGCAAAATCGTGACGGGACCAATGCCGTTTGGTCCTGCAGCGGTCCTGGCATAGCCGAAGGCTTCCTCTAAAAACTATTTTCTTACTGTAGTTTCGGCAGTACGTGGACGGATCACAGGTGTAGAGAGTAGCATTGTGACTCTGTCCGCCAACCAGAGTACTGAGAGTAATGCTGACACAGTCTCCCTGGCACGACTGATAGGCTTGAGATAGAGGCTTGCCATCAACATAGAGTCCGGCGAAACAGGCAATAGGAGCGTCAGTAGTATTCTGGTTGACAATTGGGCTGGTCAGATTCACATTCGCTTGGGCGACGTTGCAGTTCGGTCCGTTGTCACAACAGCATCCCGTCACGGCCTTGTCTCCAGGAAGAGTTCCACAGGCATTGTCCAGAGCCAAAGCGTTACAGATGGTCGGATCTAGACAGAAGAAGGAGGTCGTGTCCTGTCCATTTAGATTAGCAGCGGCTGAACCGCACTTTCCGTTGCAGGCGATCGAAGCTCCGTAGCTCATGTTGTAAGCCGTGGTCTGTAGCCCGACGTAGCAGTAGAGTTGCCCCTGTGTCTTGGGAATATTGGAAGAACCGTCGAGACAGCCGCTATTTCCACAGCTGCAGACACTTAAGCCGGACAAGTTGTCGATGTTGCTGCATTGGCTGGTTGCATCTGAAGACAAGTTTTGGTATTTATAAATAATTGTGTAACTGTGGAGTCTGTAGCATGGAAAATCAACAGGCTGTCTAACTGTGGAGTCTATGGCGTAGGAAGACTATCTGTCGAGTTTCTAGCAAGGAAAATAAGGCGTTTGTCTAGTCAGTGGCGTAGAAAAATTAAGCGACTGTCTAACTGTCGAGTCTGTAGCCAGGAAAATAAAGCTGTTGGGATCTTTCCTTTTTATTCAAATTCCCGCGTGTTTACTGTCTATTTTGTGGAAAACAATCCGAGTGTTTAGTCTACGGCGAAAGCTGTCTAACTGTCGAGTATGGCATAGAAAACTTACTGAGAGTGCTAATGAACTGGATCGGATCACAAGTGAAGAGAGTCATTGTGGCGCCATTTTCAGCAGTTTTCCATTGAAAAGATGCACAGTCTCCTTTGCAAGTAGCCCATCCCGATGAGCCCTGATCTGTTCCATTTATGTAGAATCCGCTCCAGCAGGCAATTGGTGTTCCAGTCATGTTCACCATCGGTATGTTAATGTTTAGGTTGTCATTGACGGAATTGCAGTTGCCTGATGACTCACAGCAACAGGATGTGACATCAACATTGTTACTCTTAAAGGTGGTGCATCCGTCTCCGTCAATTTTGAGTCCGTTCTGAACCAATTAAAAGCTACTGATAAGAGTACCGGACTCACAGTACAGACGTCCCTCCGGACGCACTGATAAACCTTGACAGTCTTTCCGCTTACTGTAGTTTGCACTGAAGCGCACATTCCGTTGCAGGACACGTCATCTCCCTGAAAGATTGTGATAAGATCTTTTGAACTCAAGACTACCTGAACGTAGTTGTCCTCCTTGACCCAGACTCCGGCAAAGCAGACGAGAGGGGCAGTCGGAGTAATTCCACGATTCGGGTCGATACAGACGTCGCTGTTGCAACAGCAACCTCCCATTCCGGGCTCGATATCGCTGCAATTTCCGAGAATGTCTAAAGGTTCAGATTATGGTAGAGTGTCGGGACAAGAGTACTGTAGTTTCTGCAGTAGGTGGACGGATCACAAGTGTAGATGGTAGCAGAGTTGGCAACTGTATTGACAGAGTTGTTTAGAGTCACACTGACGCAGTCTCCCTGACAGACTTGATAGCCACCATCGACAACAGCTGCTCCATTGGCCCAGAAGCCAGTGTAACAGGCAATCGGAGGATCGGTGACGTTAGTTACCGGAGGAGGTGTGATCTGAAAATGTTGGAAATTTGTTTTGGATGCATTTTATTTTTTGTCTAGCCGTAAAAAGTATCTACTTTTTATCTCACTTTGCTGTACTTGAATAGTTGAAGGGTAAAAGAGGAAAAACACTACGATTTCAGTCGTAACAAGAGGCAGGACTACTATTTTTCATTGAGAGAGAGGAGCGAACTGTCGGTGGCTAATGGCTGAGGCCACGAGACAGAAATTTGACATATGAAGAAAGTAACAAAACATGGCTAAAAAGAGGTTAGATCACGAATGGTCTCACTCAGAAAACATTGGAAAGTGCTTTAGGTGTGTTTTTGGCCTGACTTTTTGTCAGCCCAGAACTCTTTTCTGATCAGTCAGTCTGGTCCATTTGTTACTGTATACGCGGTAAAACGCTTTAAGTGAATGTAGGTAAAAGTCACATTTTCATCATCAAAAACATAACTGGGCATAATGAAAATGTCCGAATAAGATGCTAGAACTCACAGTAGTGTCAAGGTTAGCCAGAGCAACGTTACAGTTATTGCCACTGTTACAACAACAGGCTGTGACTCCTTTGTCGGCCGGCAACAAGGTACAGTTGTTTCCAGCGTTCAGCTGAGTACCTAAATAAACTGTAAATAGGAAAAGGTGAAATAAATTTACAGATGCTATTGTCCAGACACAGAAAAGCCGTAACACTTTGGCCTCCTACTGTCGCAGCTGCGGATCCACACTGTCCATTACAGTACACCTAAATTTTGTAAAGAATCATGAAAATTTTTTACTGTGCTTCCATAAGATTTGCCTGGAGCTGTAGTATATATACCGACGTAGCAGGTAAAGTTTGTGCTGTGGGACCAGGCCTGACTGTTTCTGAATTTCTCACATTTGAACTTTTTCAAAATAAAAAGTACCTAGTATCGACAAAATCGACAAAACTAGTAATTTCGCCGGAATAAGCTGCAGCAGCTCCGGCTAGGAGTAGGAGCCTGAAAAGGGCCGACATCGGAGCCTCCGAGGTGATAGGAAAGCCATTTGGGCCTTAAATATCAGAGGCTTATCAGGTGTCGTTAATTGCGCCATTTTATCGTTTTTGCGACAGCTAGAGTGGCAATGGAAAAGGAACTCGATGAATCAGATTGGAATGAATGGCAATTTGAGAGCAAATGAGAGCCACAAAAAGGGACACGTAGCTTGTGAAATTTTGAGACACAAAGCATGGAACGGATGCTAATAACGCGAGAGAAGAGGACATAAACTCAAAAACTTGATCAACTTTGGCCACACGCCAACGAAGAACAACTAAGGGAAAATCATTATTTTCAAAATGCAAAAAAAACGGAGAGTTGTGAACTCTGTCTTTTAAAGGTGGTTGTAAATGTATCAGACTGGCCAATATTTTTGATGGAGATGTTTTGTTCGTGGCAGTGGTTTCTCGTGGTCGATGGTTATGACTTTCTCGAATCTCCTGGATCGAGCCATGATTGTTGGCGGAACTGGCGAAGGATTTCCAAAGGATGTTCCTCTATGTTAGTACCATATTTCACTGAATTCAGTAGCGCTGTCGGTTACTGTTTTAACCGAAAAGTTCAGTTTTTCAGAGAGTCTGCCAGATGACGCGGTCACATAAGGTTGTTAAGACATAAATAGAGATTACACAACTTTCACGCCTCTGATTTATGCTAGGAGAAGTCAGTAACCATCGACATCAAAACTTAGCAAACGTGTTACAGTATATTACTGAACACCCAGGCATTAATACTGTTTTATTACTCTCTGAACTGGTGCTCAGATCTTTCAAGAAGTGAGGGAAAATTCAAGAACCAAACAACTCATATTTGAGTTCAAAAAGTCTTAATATTTTTTTTCTATTTCTTCCTATTGAAACGTCTATCCAAGAATAGCTCCACAAAGTACACCTTGCACAACTCCTATCTCAGCTTGGCGTCAGTATTTCCTCCCTGTGTGTCCTGGAGGTGCGGCGGTTAATCTATACTGCCTTCGGCGCGTCTTTTGTAAAAGTGAGAATCACCTCTTTATGGGCCGCAGATAGACACGACACTCGACAAGAGTCATATAGTCACAAAAACTGGCTATTAACATGTAGGAGCATTAAATTCCTTGGTAATGTTTTTCCGATTCTAATGATTTAAACTCTAACACTTCCTGAAACCGGAAGAAAGTGGACAGTGTTTTCTAGAAGTCGCATTCTTTTGCGAATGCGAGCTTTTCCTTGATTTCAAATAGACGAATCTTTTGTTCATTACTGTAAAATTACGACTTCAATTCAAACCAATGAGAGAACAGTCAGCTCCCAGACTCTTCAACTGATAGGCCGTGGCAACTTTATTGTCGTTTGTTGGGCTGTGAGGAGACCAAGGGTAAACTTCCATGGGATTACCTTGGCACAGATATATCAGCTTTTTAACGTTTACTGCTTCTTTGTGTCTGACCTAGCTACCTTTCAGGAGTATTGTATTTGTCTTGCGAAAACTTTGCATTAATCTCGTTCTTTCTGACCGAAAACTGTTCAAAAACTTAACCATTTGATACCAAAGTTAGCGTAAAACGCTTATGTTTGCATCAAGATGGTGACTTCCCATTTTGTTAATACTTTCTCAGAATTTTTTTCTAAACAATGTTACTTCTCCTTTTCACACTCAAAAAATACTTTTTAGAAGAGACTGCGACAGTGTTGCATTAAACGAAAATACGATCGGTCATGTACTCACAGCTCCGCATAAAAAATGAGATCTCATTAGTGAAAAACAATTCACAAAAACATTTTATTGCACAACACTATCACTCAATAGGTGCGCACAGGATCTAAAAATTATTGTTTTTTTCTCAAACGACAACATCAAACCTTTTTGGCATATGAAGCCACCTGAAGCGTTATTATTGCTATCAAAAAGACGTGGCTTCCATTTTCCTAGCATTGCGCTACGGTCGGCTCCCAGAAAGAATGCACAATTGTTTGCATTACAAGTGGCGGAACCAAAATTGGAGTATCCAATCAGAGGAGATCCGTCAGCCCACGTGCAGTTCGTGTTGTTGCTGCTGCATTGTAAACCAATCAAAACATCATAAGGAGCGTTGTAATTCATCGCCGTAAGAAGACCAACGAGGTCGACCAGCCAGGTATTCAGAGCACGACTATCAATTTTCACAGCTTCACCCTGATCTTCTTGGCATGTAGCCAAAAAGTCGGTAAACGCGGCATCATTGTAGTATACCTAAACTTTTTTCAGGCAATTCTTCTTGTTGTAAACCTTGTAACACTTGCAGTTTGCTTTGTTCAATGTGTAGCCAGGGTTGCAATCCATAGAATGACCTGAAACATGACAAGTCTGTTTACTGTGTTCCAATGTAAAATAGAAAAGTTACAAAACGTTATTAAATGAGTGAAATTTCTAATGTGAATTTTGCCGCGCGAAAAAATATCGAAAACCGAAAAGTTGTCCAGTAACTGTACTTGTTACTGCAGTTAAGATAATCTTGAGAAAAGCTTGAGAAAACCCTTTTCAACTCTTACGGATAAAGAATTTTATAATTTAATTACCGACGCATAGATTGGTCGTTTGGTTGTAGCTCGGTGTGGTTGTAGGGGAGCTGGTCGGTTGATTTGGAATGTACTGACAAATCGAAGTTCTAGCCGAGCTGCACAGTTCTTGCCTGAAGCTTGCCTTTTAGAGGTTGCATTGACATTGTCACCTCCAGCGACCATTTTGCTTTTCAATAACAGCACACTGATAATTGGACGGATAGACAGGCTGCCCAGGCGTCCAGTTTTGATAGTTAGACGAATTTGATGAAGAATTGGACCATGTCCAAGAGGTTGAATTGATGTCATTCAGTCCAATCCAGGTCGACGTAGCATTTGAGATCGAATTCACATAGCTGTTTTCGAAGCCATTTTTAATGCTTACTAGTGATCCACCAAAGTAGCGGCAGTACCGACTAGCTCCTTCAAAGCTGTCAAGTTCGCTCACGAAAAGGTAGCATCTGAAATTGAACGTATTATTTTGATAATTTGACGTACTTGTTAAAGTCACTCGAATAAACTCCTATTGAGCATTGTGTAAAGGCCACTTGGACAAAGCCGAAGAGTAGAAGAAGTCTTCCGAGCATCCTCGATCAAACAATGGAGTGATTAAACTAGCATTTACAGAAGTAATTCGCACAAAATAAAGATAACAAAAAGATCGGTCTTTTGGTTTTACTGCTTCCGGGTAGTCATCAACAAGCAATTTTGAAAGCCGCAGGGCTTTGAAGATGGAGGAGTGATCGCATAAAAGAAAGATAACAAGACGATCGGCCTTTTCCTTTTACTGATTCCAATGGGCTGTTGAATGAAATGTATATTGTCGCAAGCCTTTGAAGGTGAAGGAGCATGGGCTTTTACGACCTTTTGTTTAACTGATAACTTGATTATTTGTTGCTGAGACTTCAACGAAACTTTTAAAGATTGGCTTTAGTTTGAACCCGGACGGCGACAGTCTTCAAATACGGTTGGGTTTTATTAAGTTCGTGTGAATATTTATTCGCATGGTAAATCAACAAAAAATTTCAGTAATTGAAGGCCTGCTGTCGAAGGATTTTCACAGCAATTCAGTTACAATTATTTCCGAAACAGGGACAAATAAAGCGAGGAAAACATGAAAAGGTATAAAAAGATGTTTACGGAAGATGATGTCTCCGTTACAACCGCCACAGGAGCTGAAGATCGTAATTTTTCTAACACAGGACACTAACCTTTTTGACAAATGAACCTTGCTTCGGGAGTATTTGCGATTTTTGTACCACTGAGATACCTGTAGTTACTAGTTGGTTCCCATTTCCCTAGAGACGAAAAGTCTGCACCACTACTCAACAACATCCAGCAAACAGGATCTGGACAAGTGTTAGGCCCAAAATTGCGGTAGCCGATCAGAGGAGATCCATCAGCCCAGAAACAGTCGAGTTTGACGTTCCACACTGTAAACCATTCCAAACGTCGGCGCTGTGATTGCCTGCAGGATTGATAAAATCGATCAGCTAAGTATTGAGAGCAGCAGAATCAATTTTCACGGCTTGAGCTTGATCCGCTTGACATATAGCCACAGAATTATTAAATCTGTCGGTGTAGTTGATAACCTAAGATGTTTAGAGTGATGCGTTTGAATGCGAACCTTGTAACATTTGCGGTTGGCCACGTTCAATGTATAACCAGGATTGCACTCAACATTTTTGTCTGAAAGGAACTGTATGCATCATGAGCAGCCTCCGTATTTTGGTGACTATTAGTGTGCCTCTCTTGGTTGTTCTATCTTCTAACTAAATTCCCCCAGACGCGTTCCTCCCCAAAAACTCTCGTTCAATAAAAGATTAACATGAAAAAAACTTGACAGGTTACGCTAGTCTCGACAACTGCGGACACCACGACAGACAGACGAACTGACACCATTGCACTTTAGGAAAGCTTACAAACTTTCAGTTTTTGCTACTCTCAATTAAGGCGAACATCAACTTCGAGTTCCTGGTCATTACGGTAATATTTACGACTTCAGAAGCGAGATGGCGCAGTGGTAGGAGGCGCCAGCGTCAATCTAAAGGTCTCAAGTTCAAACCCGCTTCTGCCCAACCAAGGCATCCATCCTCCCGAGTTCGGTAAATTGGTAGTAGCATGCTACGAAGATAAAGCGTTCTTGGAGTTAGACTTGGCACCTGTCCAGATTATAAAACGTAAGCCTGATTTCTCTGGCCCCTAAGCCTGATTTCTCTGGCCCCATTAGACCCCCACGCAATTGAGCTTGCTCTGGCGTTGATTACGGGGTAAACTTTATCTTTATCTTTAGAGATAACAAAGAGTCTTTTGGTTTTACTGCTCCCGGGTAGTCATCAAAAAGCAATTTTGAAAGCCGCAGGTCTTTGAAGATGGAGGAATGCGGCTTTATGATCTTTTGATTGATACTAAATCTTCATTGATTTCAATAGACGCATGAGCATGGCTTTTACTACCTTTTGTTCAACTGATAACTTGACTGCTGAGACTTCAACGAAACTTTTAGCGATTGGCTTTAGTTTGAACCCATTGTGGTCTGTTTATTTTTCAGTGCACAGATCAGAATCTTTCACCGACTGGCGACCCTGTTACGCCTTTTTTTGAAGTTGTGAAATCTTGCTGTCAGTTCCTTTCAGAAGGATTCACTTTTGCTATGTCTTTAAAAGAAAAAAGACAAAAATTCTAGGTCCTGTTTCGGTTCTTTTTGGTCCGTTAAATTCTAGGTCCTGTATTTTGTTTCATTAAACGGTTTAAAAAACATCCCCCTTACTCTAAAGCGGAGCGGTGTCCGTCCTTGGCCTAATGTCACGCTAGGTAGTCGACAATTATGCGTTCGAACAGAATAAAAGAGCGGGCAAAACTAAGCCTTCAAATACGGTTGGGTTTTTATTAAAGCGAAGTTCGTAACGGTAAATCAACAAAAGTTTTTCAACTGTGAACGCCTGCTGTTGAATGATTTTTACAGCAATTCACGTACAGCGATTATCGAAACAGGAACGAAGTAGTCGAAAGCATGAAAAGGTATAAAAACATGTTTACGGAAGATGATGGTGCAACCGCCACAGGAGCTGAAGATCGTCACTTTTCTAGCACAGAACACTAACCTTTTTGACAAATGAACCTTGCTTCGGGAGTAAATGCGATTTTTGGACTACCGTAGTAGTTAATAGCTGGTACCCATTTCCCTAGAGACGAAAAGTCTGCACCACTACTCAACAAGAACCAGCAAACAGGATCTGGACAAGTGTCAGGCCCAAAATTACGGTAGCCGTTCAGAGGAGATCCATCAGCCCAGACACAGTTCGAGTTTGACTTTCCACACTGTAAACCATTCCAAACGTCGTCGGTGTTGTAAATGCCGTCACGATTGATAAAATCGATCAGCCAAGTATTGAGAGCAGCAGAATCAATTTTCACGACTTGAGCTTGATCCGCTTGACATATAGCCACAGAATTATTGAACATGTCGGCGTAGTTGAAAACCTAAGATGTTTAGAGTGATGCGTTTGAATGCGAACCTTGTAACAATTGCGGTTGGCCACATTCAGTTTATAACCAGGATTGCATTTAACATTTTCGTCTGTAAGGAACGATGAATCTTGTCAGTACTGTCAGATTTTTTTTTATTAAAAAGCTAAAATCGCCCGATGTGTAAATTTTTCGAACTTTTCAACCTCTAGGTACTGTGAAAATGTAATTCTGAGGGCAACTGTTAAATCAGACTTTTGTCGAGAATGCAGCTACCACGTCCGTTTTCCGAAATATTCCCCTTTTCGATCTTCTGGTCTGATGTCGCACGTAACAACTTATGTTCTGTCCAAACATTAGGCAAGAATTAAGTTTTGAACGAAGTCGACTGTTCTGTACAGTTAAAATGCTACCCTCTATTTTTTGTTCGACCAACTAACCATTCGAAGATGTCGTAACAGCGACTTGAACAATGGTAACGAGAAGTAGAAGGCGACGGAGCATGCTCGGGCAAGCAAACATGGGTTTAAGCGAGGTTTTATAGACGTGGTTCGCAAAATGCAGATAAGGTGACTGTACTTTTGACCGGCACCACCCCTTTTCCTCGTAGGAATGATTAGCTTGTTTGACGAATGTTTGACTTGCATTTCTATTGTAAAAACTTCGCCGAAATAAGTTGTTCTACCGCTCCTCTTTTCCGATTTATTGAAATAGGTTTCCATCCAGAGGAGATCCATCAGTCCAGACACAATGCACGTTTTTGTAGTTACACCGCAATCCAATCCACATAGGACTGTAACTGAGGAAACTGTTACTGTTCCGTTAGGGTTGACAAGGTCGACCAGCCAAGCATTGAGATCAGCGTTATCAATTTTCACAGCTTGTGCCAGATCAGATTGACAGATGCTCAGAGATTGGTCTCTGCAAGATTGATAAAACCCTAAGAAATTTAGATTTCTACAAACTGATACAAACCGTGCAACGTTCAATGTGTAGCCGGGATTGCACTTGTAGTTTTCAGCTGAAAAGAACAAAGACTGAAGGGAACTTGCAAAACCAGCAGTAAGCCTTTTTTAATGAACTAACCATCACATTTCGAAACTACGACTTGAACGAAGCCAAGGAGGAGAAGCAGACTTCGGAGCATTAGCAAGCAGACAAGAGAAGATGGCTTTAAAAATCGATAATTTCGGCGTTTTTAAAGCCATCTTCTCTTGTCTGCTTGCTAATGCTCCGAAGATACGATTTACGACCGCTGCCGCGTCTTATCAAACTAATCTTATTCAAAGCTTCTCTTTGAACATTTGGTCAGACAGACTCGACAATTAAACAACAATGTCTCCAGAGCGCTTAGAACTTTAAGAAGTAGACGACAACTACGTAAACCATCTCTGAAGCAACGGCTGAGAACCTTTAGTTGTTTTCTTTATTTTCTGACGGAAAATTCGTCTGAATCTAAGGGCGAACACAGTACTTCCGTCTCAAATTTAATAGACTTAAAGGAAGTTTAGAGACATGAAAGGAAGATCCACTCAAACTTAAACTATTTTCTAAAGAAAACCGGCCACAGACTCGGCAGTTAAACAGCAGCTTTATTCTCTACACAAGATTAGAACTTGTAGCATTCTGTTGCGATATTTCCACAACTGTTGTGTCCAACTTTCTCCAGAAGCAGAAAATTTTCTTCAAAAGTTTGGTAGTGAAAACCCTGTACGGTTTCATGCAGAAGAGACAGAATATCGAGTTTACTAAAGGATAGCAGCCGATGATAATGGCCGTACCATATTGGAAGGCATCTGTTCGAGTAAGGCTTGCCCAATTAAGGCGCAAACAAATCACAAAAACGCACATTGGGCCGATGACGGAAATGAAGGGAATGATTGCCTGAAAATTAGGTTTATGAATGGTCGAAATGATTTTTAGGATAAATATAGGTTACCGTATCTTTCAGATTGTGAGGTTGGTTGGTTACTGTAGTAACTTTGAGCTTATCCTAAAACAGGACCAGGCGGTCTAGGAAAAGCCAAAGGAGGTGGCTGTTCAATAAAGAGGGCAATACCGTAACCCATTTACTTCGCAGCGAGACCATCACACATAGGATAGTCAGTCAGGAAACTCGGCTGAGTATCCTACTTTTCTGTGTTATTCCGATCTCGCCGCGAAAAAAAGGGTTACGGTAGTGACCTTTTTTCATAAATGAACTATGACTGCTTGCTTGGAATACGAGCTGATTCTGACTTGCTACCAAATCTCCCCAAACGCCTTGCCAAAAACAACTGCACACCTGAACTATGAGCACGTATGTGAGACTCTTCTGCAGTCTATAAGTATCCTTGGACATTGATGCTTTCGATTTGTTCAGTTTGAGCCAAACCGCTCCCGACAAGCCTATGTTCCAGCCTTCGGTACCGAGAAGCCAACTGGCAACGACAATCGCAGCCAGAAAGACAACAGTGTCATCGATTAAAAAAGCCATGATTGGTGTAGAAGGCGAAATATTGTCCAGATATTCTGTCAAATTGTGTCGTTGAGCATAGTCTACCAGCTCCTATGGTTTTTGAGTATCAAATAGGAAACAAACTCACTTTATAACCGTCGCTATTCAATATCATGGCTCCGATAATTGCAATGCACGCGACGCCGTTGAAACAAACGAAAAAATGCACACCTCTGCAAGACTTAAAGTTACGTTCCTTCTCTGTTAAATCTGGACAAGGCATGGGCTCGTGTCAGCATTACGCACTTTTGGGGAACCACGAAAATTGGCACACAATTTGAACATAGGCTCAATATGCCACGCCGAGCTTATGTTCAAAATGGGTGCCAATGTTTTTTTCGCTAAAGTGGTCTTTCCCCGAAAATGTGCGTTGCTGACACGGTCTCGGTCAACCCTGACACGGGCCCGGTGACCATGTCTAGTCTGGACAATAGTCTCGCCCCTTCCAGGGCGTAGACTGTGGACAATTAAATATTCTGGGTATTTCGCACCTTTTTCATAACTCAATCCCACCATGTAAATCAATGAACTCTCTTCTCTCTAAACCGTTCGAATCTAGGGTCTTCTCATCTCTTTAGTATTGGGCTCAGTTTATTCTGTCCTCTGGAACCAAACCTTGACTCTCTGAGATTAGTCTAAACAATTTGACCGTATTCTCGCACAGAATGTGTGAGTACCCCGCATTTAGACTTGTCCGCCTATTTTCCGAGCCACTAAGATCGCCGTGACAAGCTAGTTCCGGATAAGATTAAATAGCAATTCAATTTAGAAGTTACCGTTTAAAACTTTTTTTTGTAACAAGCAGTAGGCAGCTGAATTGCTTTTATTTTCACAAGCTGTGCGAGTGCTTCTTCAAGCGCTCTTCAGCGATTCTGCCAACGCCAGAATCTACTGCGGAAAGAAGAGGATTCCAATCCCAGAATTGCGACACAGCGGGATTGTCAAGTCAACACTCGCGGCTCCACCTGCGATGCTCGTCTCTTCAACGATTCCACCAACTCAAGCAGCCGTCTACCCGAACAAGAAGACGACTCCAATCAAGAAGATATCTTCACGTCTCGGTCAGGATGTCACCTGCTGAATGAGAAGAAGCGGGGCAGCGGTTGAGGCCTGAAAGCGGCGAAGGATTCCAAGAACCTTCTGTTTCTACATGATATCCTTCGATCCCGTCAAATAAACTTGTAGTAGGCAGCTGGTCATTATTATTATGATATCTACGTCATTCTTTTCAACCATATGAAATGCATGGATTGATCCACCGCCGGCCGTAGGCTGTCGGAAAATTTGATGGGAAGAATTTAAAAAAAGTGGCTAGTGCGGGGATTCGAACCCTCTAGAGAGCGCTGAGCTTTCATTCCATAGTGAGAACTCTCAGTCCTGACTGTCATCCCAAGCTTATTCCAAAAACTCACGGACATCCTGTGAAACCCTCCAGAGCTCTGTCAAATTTGAAGAAGACGAACATCCTGTAGAGACAGCAGTCATTGACGGATACCAGTGTAATCTCTCCAAAAGAAAATGTCAAAATAATGGCCAACTTTATGCCGAAAGGACCGATATACTTCAGCAACCCGCCACAGCCTGTCGCAGGCAGTGGCAAGTACAGACTTGGAAGATATAGCCAGCCGAGACTGAAAGAAAACAAAAAGTCCGTTATCTGGAAGTTTCTGTAAAAAAACAAAGGTAAATTTCTTACGGCTAGTTTCAGCAAGTAGATTTTAAAGGAGCCCATAGTTTTAGGCGAAAATTTCCAAATAACGATGATTAAGTAAATGTTGACGATTGTTATGATGGCTTCGATCGAGTTGGTGACAATAGTTGCAGAAAGTGTGTCAAAGTTGAGCATACGGAGAAATACCTTTGCTGAGAAGGAAATCTTCAGTTTCACCTGCTGTTAAACGAATTGTAGGCGGTTCTGCGAACCTTTTAGAGTCACAGAATAAGATATCAACTCAAACGAACTCTATATTTAGAAAACTGATTTATAAGTCGTCAGCTGGCATAAATCCCAAGCATTCCTCCGCTCCACAAAGACATTTCTTCTCGCCGCTGGTTCTCGATGCTCCGTACTTGAAAGACAGCTCTTCTCCGGCGGAAATGTCTCTAAAACTCAGATTTGTCGAAAAAACACCAAAAAATCTTACCGTAGAGCAAAAAGACCAACTCTGGGAACCGGCGAGCCCACTCGAACAGTCATCAAGCGAAGATTTGGGCTGCAGCTGTGATTGACAAAACGGGCCAGATTTCCCTTGAATCGTGGATCGACGTAGATTACGGTAGTTTTATCTGAAGTTTGGACTTTTTCAAGTAAAATGTTACCTTGACACGTTTCCTTGACGGTCATTATGTAGTTGTGTTCCTTGTTCTCGGCATAACGACGTAGGGCTTCTTCTCTTCCAATAATTTCACCGGCATACTTGAAAACGAAAGAGTCTTTCGGGATTGTGTCAGTTGCGAAAACCCCGTAGCCTTTCGGAGCCGTTGGATTCACCTGAAAATAAAATTATTTTTAAGGTTCCAATCTCTGCAGCAATCATGTGCGAAATCTATGTTTAGGAAAATAAGCAGGTCAAAATTTCGTGCCCGGCTTCCCGCAATGGCCCAGTGCCAAGTGGCGCGGCTTTATGTCCGCAATGTCGGAGGTTCGACTCCCCGGGATGGGACACTTTTTGTATTTTTCAATTTCTATTAGAAAACTGTAAACTAACCTTTGTCTTGGCAAAAACGCCGTTTTGGAGAAGACGATTCCCACACGTTTCCGGATTGCAGCTGCAGTCTGAATGGCATTCCATTACGGGGCTTCCACTCGGCTTTTCGAGAAGACGTATTCCGTCGTAGTTATTCTAAATTTTTTTGATAAAAATAGTCGTAAAAATATAAAAGAACCTCAGCTCCTAGAAGACACGAACATTTGTTTTCAGCCGAGCATGGTCTGTCGCAATCACATCCCTCGAGGATTTCTTCCCATTCTTCGCTGCATCCTGGGCCTTTGACAGTTCTTGACACGTATTGGAAGTCCATTTTGACAGAAAACTGTAAAAAATACGAGACTTGATTGAAAATATGAAAATTTAAAGCGAAAAATTGTGGAAGACAAGCATATTTGTACTTGTGGAGGTTGCTATCGCTTTCAAGACAAGACAGCCACAGACTCAACAGTTAGACAGCTGTACCATACTGAGGCCACAGTCTCGACAGCGAGACAGGTCCATCATTTTCTGGCAGCTTTGGATTTTCTGGTTAACTGAACTGAAGGTACCAAAAAGAATTAAAAAGCAAACTTTATTCTCTACACGAGATTAGAACTTGTAGCATCTTGTCGCGATATTTCCACAACTGTTGTGTCCATCTTTCTCCAAAAGCAGAACATTTTCTTCAAAAGATTGATAGTGAAAACTCTGTACGGTTTAATGCAGCCAATGGAGAAGATTGAGTTGACAAGCGGGTAGCAGCCTATCGTACCAGCTGTCGCGTATTGAAAGATGTCCGATTCACTGAGACCGCTCAAAAAAAGATTGCGTTTAAGAGAAAGGATATAGATGCACATCGGAGCGATGACGGAAAAGAAGGGAATGATTGCCTTAAAGCGCGGTGACCGATTGAACATGCTGCTTATAGTCCGTTCAATTTTTACGGAGAATTTCTGGACCTTTAAAAAGTTCGCTGCGAGAACCGTATATCATGCAAACTCAGCCAAGTTTACACAGCCAAAACTTGAATTTGCCATAAAAATTTGAATTTGGTTGGCTGAGTATCCAACGTTTGCATGTTTTACGGGTCTCGCAGCAAACTTTTTAAAGGTCCAGAAATTCTCCGTAAAAATTGGACGGACTATACCTGAGCTGTAAGAACGTATGTGAGACTCTTCTGTAGCTTGTAAGTCTCCTTCGACATGGACGATTTGGATTTGTTAATTTTTACCCAAACAGCTGCCGATAAGCCCACATTAAAGCCTTCTGTTCCAAGGAGCCATAAAACTACAACGACTCCTCCGATCATTATTATAACGTCGTCAGCAGGGAATGCCATCAACGCTGTAGATGGTGTTATTTTGTCCAGATATTTTGTCAGATTGTAGTTCTGGGCATATATCTCCAATTCCTGCATTTCTTACACATTAATACGTTTCGAAGGTGGGAACCGTTTTATTGCTCCAAATTTCCCCCCCGCCATTCCGGCTCATCTGAAAAAGCTTAAAAAGCCGCAAAACACCGTGAAGCGAGGAAAGTGAATAATGTTTAAAACTTGCCTTATATCCCGCAGTATTCCATAACGTGACCCCAATGACAGCAATACATGCGACGCCGTTGAAACAGAAGAAAAAGATTACGCCCCTGCAATCATCATATAATTCATGCTTGTACGTGAATGTAAGCTTAATTTATGATCAAGAATCTTTCTTTATGATTGGTTCAATAAAAAGAAGGCTCCACCGTAACCCATTTAGTTTGCCGCGAGACCGGAAAAAACATGGAAACGTAGGATACTCGGTCAAGTTTTCTGCCTTGTAGGATTCAGACAAGTTTTGTCATGTTAATCTTTTTAGGAGGCAGGACAGAGTTAGGACATAAATCAATAAAGGAATCTTTTATCGAACTAGAGTTTTTAAGGGGATGGGAATTAAGTTAAAAGGTAGAATGACCAAGAGAGGCTAACTAACAGTCTATCATCAAACTACGGAGGCTGCTGGTTTCGCACAAAGCACAGAAAAAATACCAACAGGTGAAATTTGCGAGAGTCTACGCTGATCACAGTCTGTTCATATCAGATTCACCGGGTTTACATCGCTTAAGTTTTTCGTGGAATACTGAAGTCTTGATCTCCAAAATATGGGACCAAAAACTGAACTTACGGAATTCCTACGAATCCCTCCAAAATTGTGTCGAATTTATAGAAAACCAGCATTCTATAGAGGCAGCAGTCGTTGACAGAAATTAGTGTTATCTCTCCGGAACAAATGGTCAAAATATAGGCTAATTTTAGTCCGAATAGTCCGAAATATTTGAGCAAGCCGCCACAACTGACGGCAGGCAGTGGAAAGAGAAGATTCGGCAGGAAGAGCCACCCGAGACTTAAGGAAAATATAAAGTCGGTTACCTTCAGAACATTGTAAAGACAAAGAAATGAACACTTACAGCAAGTTTGACCAAATACATTTTGAAGGGACCCATAGTTTTTGGTGTACATTTTACAATAACGAAGATTAGATAGCTGCTGACGATTGTTATGAGCGCTTCGCCAGTATTGCTGATAATGGTTGCAGAGAGTGAATCGAAGTTGAGCATTGACTATAGTCTATCCAAATTGAAAGTTTGCTGAGGGCTTACTGTAGGGTTTTTCGTGGCGGGACCAAGCGCACCAGTCCTTTAAAAATTTTGTTCTTTTCTGGTTTTTTCTGCGTTATATTGTTTTGCAAACACGGGTATAGTCGATTCCAAAAAAATGGTGCATAATTCAAACCGGCCCGCCAAGAATTTTGCGGGAATTTGAACGCTTAAAAGTATGCCTCATTTTTCCAGCTTAGCTTTTTTCTTTCTGTAGCCGATAATAATCTGATTTTTAGCTTACTTCGCGTAATGAAGTGTACATTCTACTATTCTTGAACAGAAAACGAGCAAAAATAGGCCAAGAAACGATGAATACAAAACTAACAATTTCCCAATTGAATTTTCTGCGCTCAAATTCCCGCGAAATTCTTGGCGGGCCGGTTTGAATTATGCACCATTTTTTTGGAATCGACTATATGTGCCTTTTAATCCTCAAGAAAATAAGCAACAAATATAGTGAAATAGGAATTAAAAAACGGCGAAAACGTGAAGAAACGCCGCTCAAATTTAAAGGACTGGTGCGCTTAGTCCCGCAGCGAAAAGTTCTACAGTAAACCTTCAGTAAACTTTCAATTTGGATAGACTATAAAATTTGAGGGCAATTTTTCAGTTTCTCGCGTCTGAGAGAAAGATCTGCGCTTCAGTTGCACCTGTTCCTTTTCATGGGCGGACGTTTTTTCAATCGTCACAGCCTCGACAGTTATGCGGCATTTTCCCAGTCACAGGGTAAAATTAAACGGAAAATTTATTCCTTACACAAGGTGAGAACTAGTGGCGTTATTTCTTGTAATATTCACAACTGACGTCGGTTCCTTTTTCCAAAAACAGAAATTTTTCTTCAAAACTGTGAGAGTGAAAACTCTGTACGGTTTAATGCAGACAATGCAGAAAATCGAGTTGACCAGAGGGTAGCAGCCTATCATGACCGCCGTCGTGTATTGGAAGGCATCCGTCTCGTTAAGGCTTTCCAAGAATGAGACAATGGGAGATAAGATATAGATGCACGTTGGAGCGATGACCGAAAAGAGGGGGGAATTATAGCCTGAAAGGTATTCAAAAATAATTGGTTTTTACCTGAGCTGTCAGAACATACGCTCACATTAAAGCATTCAGTTCCGAGAAGCCACCAGACTACCGAAACTCCCCAGCATATGGCAATGATATCGTCGGCATCGAAGAAGAGTAAATGTGTTGATGGCGATATTTTGTCGAGGTATTTTGTCAAGTTGTGTTTGTGGGCATATAAAGCCAATTCCTAGGTTTTTTTATTATTAAAGTTTGGAACTTCTTGAAGAAGAATTTGGATAAATTTAAAGCAAGTCCGAACAGCTAATCCATTTGAAATTGGCGCGCAAAATCAAAGTGTCTGATTTTGTGAAAACTCTGTTTTTTTCACGAAACCTATGGAGTTAAAACCTATTGTATTCCTTGAGAAGGTCACAAAAAGGCAAAAAGCATTAGCTTAATTGGAATCGAACTTCCAGCAAATTTTTGCTCGCAGTCTAACCACTAACCGACTGCGCTGTGTAAAAAAGAAAAAAAGAAAAAACACCCTTTAGATAATGCCAATAACATGAAGATACTGCCCAAACGGTTCAGACTTGCCTGATAGCCAGCACTGTACCATATCGTGGCTCCAATGATGCTAATGCACGCGAAGCCATTGAAACAGAAGAAGAAAATAACATACCTGTAATTTGACATTTTGGATGTTCTCGTACAGAATACGTGAAAAGATTTATGTTTTGGCTGCTTCTATTCTCAGTCTTCACTGGTTACTAAAACAATGCATTAGAAAGCTATAGTTTGTTCAATAAATAATGGTCTTGTGTCAAAATATACGGGTTACGGTATCTCTTTTTATTGAACAAACTATAGTAAAGCTTTTAACCTTCTATGAAATATTCTAATGACTCCTTAACGATGAAAAAGTACTCGATGCTATTAACAAAACGACAGGTGAAAAATGCGATTGTCTACTGTGATCGGAGTTTGCAGCCTACTGATTCTAATGTCTCTATCCCTATCACATAAACAAGTCACAACAAAATTACAAACTGGGTATTTAGGACAGTAAGGCTTTGCTCAAATACGCTAGAATAACTGGGTTAGAGTAGCCAAGAAAATCGCGTAAAAAATTCAAACTTACGGAATTCCTGTGAATCTTTCCAAAGCTGCATCAAATTTGTAAAATACAAACATTCTATAAAGACAACAGTCGTTAACGGAGAGCAACGTAATCTCTCCAGAACAATGCCAAAATAAAGGCTAATTTTAATCCGAATAGTCCAAAATATTTGAGCAAGCCGCCACAACCGACAGCAGGCAATGGAAAGAGAAGATTTGGCAAGAAGAGCCATCCGAGACTTAAGAAATCTGTCACCTTTAAAACATTGTAAATGGAACATGGGAAATCCTACAACAAGTTTGATTAAGTAAAGCTTAAAGGAGCCCATATTTTTTGGCGTGCATTTCACAATAACGAAGATTAGATAGATGTTAACAAGTGTTATAAGGCTCTCGACCGAGTTGGAAACAATAGTTGCAGCGAGTGAGTCGAAGTTGAGCATTGACTAATAAGTGATAACGAATTTTTCTTTTTCCCTAGAATGCATGAAAGACCTCGGCTTCTACACGCACCTGTCGGATAATTGGTTCCGTGGGTGAAACCAGTTTTTTAAGTGTTATACCTTCTTGGTATAATGAGGTTAAAAATTTCATTCGTACAAATTATCCATGTTTTCTTTCTAAAAGGAGTAGTTTACTTCTTGTGATAAGATGGAAGGCCTCTTCACTACCCGTTTTGTCAGGATGAGAGCTTCTTCAATTGCCTTTCTCTTCTGGTATCTCGTATAGAATGGATTGAGCTTGTTACAGACAAAGTATCCTGCGCCTTGCTATCAGGTGTGTGCATAATTTTTAGGAAAAATGTTGTATTTTTGGAATAACTTTTTGTAGGATGCACGAAAATAGCAAAAAATAAAAAAAAATTCATCGTCTGTTCCAGAAACTATAAAAGGGGAGAAAGAATATGTCAAGTTAGGGAGGAAAAGTTAGAAACGACATTTTTCATTGGTAGACAATTCAGTTCTCTTTCTTCATATTTTCATTCTACTCGTTGTATCAGATATCAACTAGTTCCCAGTCGTTTTCAGATTCAGTGTGTTTTCGGAACTGTACTTCTGTCACTAACCTCTCCTAGAACAGTCAAAGATACGAATCCTCGCCCCCACCTCCAAACTATTCATGCCTCTAAAAATAACGTGCTGTTACATTGAACCCTAAACATTGTTCACTAGCTCATTTTGGCATATGGGTCAAATTTGGTGTGTTTTCTTCGATGTTACAATCAGCTTTTCTGGAACAGACGATGAAACAGTGATCCTATGAGAAAAGACGAGGATTTGACTTTTGTAAGAGCTATTGTTCTCTTTTTGTCCGGTTGAATTCACTAAAACAACGGCAAAGACAAATCCCTTCTTCAAAGAATCCACTTTTTTACAGATCCAGATATTTTCTCGGTTTAGCGTCATTTTACCTTCTCAAGCCTTCTTATTGACTTCTGACACCTTTCTTCTCTACGTTTCCTTTCGTTTTGCAGGTTTCAACCGAAAACTGGAAAATAAGGAAATTTCACAAGGGCGCCATATCCTGCAGAGAGTGTCTAAAAAGTGTCAGAAGTCAATAACAAGGCTTGAGAAGGTAAAATGACGCTAAGCCGAGAAAATATATTTTTTGACCCATGATACCCCCCCCCCCCCCATCATGGATTGGGTGCGCCGGAACAACATGAACTTCAGAAGCGCGTTTCTCGAAAATTTTCCATTGGGCCCTCTTTGTTCCATGCAAGGTTTTGTAGCCCAGATTGAGGTCTTTCAAGGTGCATTGGCCGATTTTCTCAAAACGATTTGGTTAGGGCTGTGCAACTGCTTGAAGTTGGTCACTTTTGCAAATTGGACCCCCTATATCTCAGCGAGAAAAAATTTCTGGGAAATCGGGTCGCGGCTATCAATGTTTTTCATCAAGACCTTAAAATTTGTAATTGGACGTTTTGTGAAAATCGGCCGGGATGTGCGCTAAATCGCTCTACTTCAAAGGAAAAAAAATTTGCTTCGGCTAAAACTCAAATATTCTAACTCTAAAGCTAACGGTCGTATACACCATCAGATAGGGCTTGCTCACACCAATTTTTTCTTTTTTGAAAAGCTATTTTCGTGCATCCTACAAAAAGTTATTCCAAAAATACAACATTTTTCCTAAAAATTATGCACACACCTGATAATAATGTCAGCAGAGTCAATTGACTATTTTCTGAGGCTGAATTTTCATTTTCTCAAGTCCGAGAGAAAGATCTTGGCTTTTAGTTGCACCTGTTGGTCTGAGTGGTACCGAGGGAAAACTTTTCTTAGCAAAATCTAGAGAGAGACAAAGAGGCAGATGGACCAAGAGTCAGAGAGAAAGAGAGACAGCTTTATTCTCTAAACCTGAATGGAACTGGTGGCTTCCTGTCTTACAACCTCCACAACCGTCGTATCTTCCTTTCTCCAAAAACAAAACATTTTCTTCAACAGGTTGTTAGTGAAAATTCTGTACGGTTTCATGCAGTAGAGACAGAAGATTGAGTTGATCAGCGGGTAGCAGCCTATCATAACTGCTGTTGCGGTTTGGAAGCCCTCCGATTGAGTGAGCGCAATCATGCTGCGGTATAGGGCAAAAAGGTAAATACACATTGGAGCTATGAGGAAACAGAAAGGAATAAAAGCCTGAAAAATTTCAGAATATTAAAAAAAAAGCAACTTATCTGGGCCGCCAGAACATAATTGAGACTCTTCTGAAGCTTGTAAGTTTCCGGGGACATTGAAGACTTTGCTTTTTAGACTTTAAGCCAAACAAGTATCGACCAGGCCATATTGTTGGCTTCTGTACTCAGAAGCCACAGTGTCATAGCAATTCCCTCAAGAATAGTGACATAATTGTCAGGAGGAAAAGCCATTAAGGGTGTAGCTGGTGATATTTTGTCCAGATATTCTGTCAGATTGTTTTCGATTGCGTACGTTGCAAGTTCCTGAAGACTTTTTGTATATTTGGAAGAGCGATTTATTGGATACTCAGGCAAGGTATGCAGTTAACATTTGGCTGAGTATCCAATGGCTTCGCGGTAATTCTAAACGAATATGAAACTCGCCTCGTAGCCTGTACGATGAAAAACTGTCGATAAAATAACTGCAGTACAGGCGAAGCCGTTGAAGCAGACGAAGAAAAGCATTCCCCTACAATTGGAAATTTTACGTGTCCTGAAAAAAAACCAACTTAAGTCCTGCGAATCCCTCCAAAGCTCTGTTCCACTTGTAAAAGACAAAGAATCCGTAGACGCAGCAGTCGTTAACGGAAAGAAGCGTTATCTCTCCGGAACATATTGTCAAGACCCAAGCTACTTTAACACCAACAGTTCCAAAAAGTTTAAGCAGGCCGCCGCAACTGACGGCAGGCAGTGGAAAGAGGAGATTTGGAAGGAATAACCAGCCAAGACTGAAGGAAAATATGAAATCTGTCACCTGAAAAACACTGCAGAAAAAAGATATTTAACTCACAGCAAGTTTGATCAAGTAAATTTTAAAGGAACCCATAGTTTTTGGCGTACACTTTACAATAACAAAGATTAGGCAGATGTTGACCAGAGCTATAAGGGCCTCAACAGAATTGCTGATAATGCTTGACTCAAGTGAGTTAAAGTTGAGCATTGACAATATGGAATGTTATATTTCCCTTTTCTCTAGCTCGCATGAGAGATCTCGGCTTCTAGTTGCACCTGTTGGTTTGAGCGGTTCCGTTTTCTGAAGTGCGTTTTCTTCGAATAAGAATCATTGACAAGATTTACAAACTTGAAGACTGCAAATTGTACAATAACCATTTAGAAGTTTGCAAATGAAGCGATCGCTCTACCTTGTTATTCTTACTCAGCCTATTTACTCCCTCGCAAAGTTGCAGAAGAAACGTGGGCAGTGATAACCTTACCTTTTGTTGCCACAAAGTCTATTTTTTCCTTTGTTTTAATTTCTCACCTGTTTGCTCTGGTCTTATCTGCCAGGCTTTAAAGGAAAAGGTGTTCAGTAAACAGACCCCTCCTTTCGTAGGACTATCCTGATCCATGTCTGACTACGTAACACCGGAGAACTTTCAGGCAATCATCGGAAAAATAACGGGACAAAAGAAAGGTATTGTTTGTGCTTCTAACAAACAAAAAGTTTATTCAGGAGTAGAGCAGACAATCTATCTGACATTTTTGCTCCAAAAACATGATGCCGAAGACTCGTACAAGGATGATGTGAAGATCAAAGTCTTGAAAACATTTTTGGATAAAGATGAGGTAAGGTACTCAACTACTCAATAGTCTATCTGCGTAATTGAACATAACAAAATGCGAAAACCCGAAAATTTCATGTTAGAGATATCAAAAGGGAACCTTTCAAAAAGTTTTCAAAAAATAGGAAAATAAAATCTTTTCACCGGTCACAATTTTTTTTGACTGATTAGGATTGTGGCTCCAAAGAGTCTGACAGACTGGCGATGCGTATTTTGTTTACGATTTCCTGAGTCTTTCCAGGTTTGCGGCGGTCAATACCTTTACATTTCGGCTAGTTTACTCCTTGTTTTCATCATACGCTATTTCAAAATCCGACACTATCAAGGTTATAAAGAGTCGTTCTTTGAGACAACAAGGCAACAGAGAGATAACGATAGTTGCAAAGTTGGAAAACAATTTTGAAACAACTAAAGAAGATCCAAAAAAGGGAAACAAATTGGTTTTAGGAGTTTTTCATCTACCTCGACAGGATCATTGCCGACGCTGGCGTTCCTGCAGAGATTCTACGGAACATTGAGAGTGTCTACAATTCGGCGAAGCTCACTTTGGACAGGAAGCACAAGGACACAAGTGGTCTTTCACAGAATGCCAAAACGGTTACCGTTTTTAAGGTCGAAAGAAACGTAACTCTAGGGAATGCTCGAAGTTGGTACCGTCGCCATTGCCCGGACAATGGAACGATTGAGTCCAGAAATCTTGGTCGAAATTACCACCAATGCTGGGAAGATTGTGGCCGTTGAAGCCTACAATTTTGGCCCGATGATCCAGACGTGTCTGGACAAGCTCAGAATTGTTGGTCCTCGGGCTGGACCAGTCCTTGCTCTGGCCTACTTGACTTACGAAGGAGGAATGGCCATATATAAATGGTGGAGCGGTGAGATCAGTGGACAGAGATGCGTAAAGGACATTCTCACCAGTCTGGGTACTTTTTAACATGTTAATTCGAAGAAAACGAATTCAGCATCGGTTGCTGCAGCGTACTACGGAGGGATCGGTGGAGCCTCCTTAGCTGTTTATTGCGGTCTGGGCCCCTACGGAATAGTGGCTGCTACTCTGGCAGGTGAGAGGGAGACCGAAGGACATGCTCTTGCTTTCAGCTGGAATAGCAGCTGGTACCCTAGCTGCAAAAACTGCCGAATATTTTCTTCTGTGGGGTTTCGACATGCCCAAGGAGCAAGCGGAAGAAAAGGCCTACAACTATCTTGGAGTTACAAAAAGCGCATCTGCCAGTGACGTCAACGCTGCATTCTACGCCTTGTGCCGCTCTTGTCATCCGGACAAGCCTGGAGGTTCTCACGAGCGATTCGTCCAACTACAGGTCCACATGAACGTCATCCGAGCGGCTCGTGGAGAGCTGGGTCGCTGAATGTCTCGAGACTTCAGCTTGTACATAAATCTGATACAAGAGATTTTTTCTATTGGCTGGTAATGACCAAACACCATATCTGTCACCTCGTATTATACAATATTCAACCCATTTCAGAATATGTCAGATCCGGAGCAGGAGCTCATCAATCAAATCGCTAACTTATATTCAGGTAAGCAATTTCACTTGTTAATAATCGGAAGTTTCGGTGATACGAACAAATGTATGGTCATCCTCATTCACATATCACACGCAAAGGATTCGGAGCCGGCAATGAGATCGCTTGAACAGCTAAGGAGATGGCACAGCTTAGGATGTGTTGATGTAGGGAAAAAATAGTAGTCTCCTTGACAGAAAATTGCTACTCAGGGCTTCAGAGCGGAATGTGACCAAATCTACGCAAATCATTCGCTGTCCCTTCACCACGCCCGCGAACAGGCTCTTCCCGAAGTTCAGGCTCGATCACTACGCCCAATCGACAGAGTCATAAGTATTCTCGATTCTGTCGATGGGGTTCTTGACACACCTACCGGAAGAGCAATGATCTACTGTGCCGGAGCTATTGACGGGGTTGGTTTTTGTGCTTCTAAAACCTATCCAAAGATCAGATGATAATGGCCCCTTTCATTCCATTAGTCTTGGGAACCCAGATCGGAATTGCGGTGTTCCGCTGGTGGCGCGGTGATCTTACGGGGGAAGAAGCTGCTGAAAGAGTTGGTATGATTTACTTTTATGCATGTATAGGAAATCTTCAAGTTCGAGCATCCGTCAGTGCTGTCGGAGCTTGTACGGGCTTCCTAGCCGGGTTTGGAGCTGGTGGAGCAATTTTGGGACCGATCGGCGCTGCTGTGGGAGGAGGCGTAGGTGAGTTTTGTAGTCAAGAATTCTGTTGTTTCTGATGCAAATGGAGCGAACTCAAAATTCAGGAGCTGTTGTGGGAACGCTTTCCCTTGACCACGTGTTCAAACGATTCCGTAGCACCATTTTCTCTGGTACGGGCAACGATGCACTTAATCGTGCCTATCGTTACTTCAACCTTGAGCCAACGTGCACAAATGCTGAAGTCAATATTGCCTACGAGCAGAAGTGCATGAGAACGCATCCAAGCTGTCCAGGAGGAAGTACCGAGGCCCAAGCTGAGTGTGACACTTACTTTGCTGTAATTCGGGTAAAGAGAGGTGATTGCTTCCTCCAGTAGATTCTTTTCTTCGACGGTTTTGTATAAAGAGTGCACATAATTTTACGCACAATATCAACAGGTTTATTGCCTTTTATTGTTTCGTTATCGCTTTCCACTAACTCTGCTTTTAGGACCTCTCTGAATGGATGAATGTGCAGAAATCGCTAATCATATCGCCCAGGTATTATTTCCTGAGATTCTTCCAAAACTTTTTTAGATCTGGGATGGCAACAGTCATGATCTGCTGAGAATACTTTATAACCTTGGGCTTGAAGAGCGCAATTCTGCTGGATGGGAAAATTCCACGAAATTGAGAGTCACAAAGATGTTATTGAGCAGTAGGTCCCCAAAAGTGAGTAATTTTTTCGTGAATGTCCTAACGAACTTTCAGGAGACCCTGGCTTACCTTGCTAAAGTTTTCCCACTTACTGGCGACACTGTTGTTGGACTCGCTAACGCAGCATCAGAAATTTGGCCGGCTGTGAAATGGGACGACGACAGTCGTGCCATGTTCATCCCTGCGTCGTGTCTACTACATTCCAACTCCGTTCTGTTGGCAGAGACCATTAACGTGCTGCCACCGTGTAAAAGGGCCTATGTTCTTAGCGCCTGTGAACCCTACTACCAAGCCAACGCTGTAGAGCGTTATCAAGAGCAACACTGGGGAAACGCCGCAACAATGGACTCACTCAAGGTCTGTGGTTCGATTATATTGGCTGGATGCACAGCAGCCGCTGTCGGTGCTGCTGCAGGAGCTACTGTAACTACTGGAATAGCTGTTTTTGGTGTTGGAAACCTTGCAGCTGGCTTGGGATTCTGTGCTTACGATAAGTTCAAGCCGACATACGACAGATGGGTGGATAGAGACGAAGTTGGAGCGGCTTGCAAGTAAACTGCCACCTCATTAATCCAAAAACTCCTTTTTAGAAATCTCGGAGTGGACAGAAATTATACGAGGAGGGAAATCGACATGGCCTACAAGCTAAAAATGCGGTGTTCTCATCCAGACAAAGGAGGGAGTGTTGACGATGCTTGTCTTCTGACGAATAGCAAAAAACTCCTTCTAGAACGCTTGGACACGTGTTCTTCTTAAATTAGCCGTTAAACTCATTAGCCTAATTCTCAAAATTGTAAGGTATAATGTCAGAAAATTTGAACACGTTTAAACCTTTTATACAACACAATCCTACCTATGCAATTTGCTAGCGATGTCTGTTACCCATGTGAAATTTACTCACGGATAAGCCTTTGAAATTGTTTGGTCTTTTTGAAAAGACAAAGTCTTGACACGTCTGACAGCAATTAGAGTTAGACTAGATACGACAAGTAAAGGATAACTTTCAAAAACAGTTCAATTTTAAATGGAAAGAAGGAGCTTTAGCGACTGGTTAGTTGAAAAGAGCTGTTTTGTTATACGCGCTTAATGTATGGACGCCAAGCAGACCAATCAAACTTCAAAAATCAGTTCGAGATTTGACATCATGGAAGGAACTTGGCTTCGGAATAAAATTCAACTGTTTATTTTACTCTCTGAAAGCTCGATCACCCCGAGCGAGACGAATCATAGCATAGAAGGCATCATTCTCTGCCTGAGCCTCGAAGCTTCCTCCCGGTATGTTTGGATGTGTTCTTAGCGTTCTCTGGCGGTATGCCTCGTTGACTTCTTCATTAGTTGAACCGGGATTCAAAGCAAAGTAGCTGTAGGCATGATCAAGAGCCTCGTCTTCATTACCAGCGAATACATTTCGCCGAAAGCGTCTGATGAGCAGTTCCGTGGCCATGACGCCAACAGTGGCTCCTGCAAACGAAAAAGTGAGTTTTGAAGAGAGTGAAATTAATAAAGCTTTCTTACCTACTCCTCCACCGATAGCAACGCCGACTGGACCGACAGCAGCCCCAACTCTAGCTCCGATAACTAGACCACCCATAGCTCCGATCATGGAAACATTTGCTGTTACTAAAAAATATCAAAAACGTTTTTGAAAACTTAAAGCTAGTACAAATTCTCTCAGCTGCTTCATTGGAGTTAATTTCACCGCGTCTCCATCTCCAAACAGCAATCCCAATCTGTAAGCCCAAGACAAGGGGCAGAAAAACAGCACCTGCCCTCTGTGGATTCACTATTACAAGCAAAATGAGGTAAATACCGGGGTAAGGGCTCCAACACCAAGGATAAGAGCTCGGTTCTGAGGCCGTTCTATTGCTCGGTCGACGAAATCAAACAAGCGTACGATTCGGTCGACGATACTCATCCGGCCTCCTCGTGCCGTGCCATGGTTGGTGAAGATTTGCTCACATTCTTCTCTGAAGCCCTGTAGAAAAATTACTTGTCAATTTCACAATAAAAAAACTTCACAATCTTACCTCGTCATCTCCGGCCCGTATCCATCTTATCAGCTGTCGCATGGACCGCATCGACACATCCGATGATCCAGCCAGCGATAGATGACGAAGTATTATCACCCGTTTTCCACGGTCGTCTGGGTATGGAAAATGGTTGAACTTCAGAAATTCAAACCTGCATACAAGGTGAGGATTCTCTGAATGATCTCATCGTCTACGTCTGCCATTGCCGACAATCTGAATTTGCTTTTCAGTGTGAAAACTGAGGTGTCCAAAAACGGAATAAAATAAACCTCTGCGAGTTCACAGCTGCTTGAAGGCGGTAAAAAAACTATTTATGGTTTAACCCAAATGATAAAGTTCCAGGCAAACAAAAGAGCGAGAAGTTGGAAAATTGAGTTTAAATATAGACTCATCGTGAGCAAATAACGGTAAAAATTTACCTAAGCCGGAACGTTATCTGCGCCCACGATGAACTCGACAACAGCAATGACTGGCTGTTTGGAAACTGGTAAACTGAGCGAAAGGTTGATTCACAGCTGATAGCAAACAAATATATTCAAACTGTATTATCAGACTCAAGAGAAAGGTATAATAGAAATTTCTTAATAATATAATATGTTCTGATTCTTCAAAATTCAACACACAACACACCTTCTGCTTTGTTTGGTAATCAAAAATACATGCGAGTTTTCACCTGTCGCCTGATTTCTCTGTCTGCTCATGCTCGACATTCGAATTTATAGAAAACCAGCATTCTATAGAGGCAGCAGTCGTTGACAGAAATCAGTGTTTTCTCTCCGGAACAAATGGTCAAAATATAGGCTAATTTTAGTCCGAATAGTCCGAAATATTTGAGCAAGCCGCCACAACTGACGGCAGGCAGTGGAAAGAGAAGATTCGGCAGGAAGAGCCATCCGAAACTGAAGGAAAACATAAAGTCGGTTACCTTTAAAACATTGTGAATGGAACATGGGAAATCCTACAGCAAGTTTGATCAAGTAAATCTTAAAGGAGCCCATATTTTTTGGCGTGCATTTCACAATAACGAAGATTGTGTAGATGTTGACAAGTGTTACAAGGCCCTCGACCGAGTTGGAAACAATAGTTGCAGCGAGTGATTCGAAGTTGAGCATTGACTAAAAAGTGATAACGAATTTTTTTTTCCCGAGAATGCATGAAAGAGCTCGGCTTCTACACGCGCCTGCCTGAGAATTGGTTCCGTGGGTGAAACCAGTTTTTTAAGTGTTATACCTTCTTGGCATAACGAGGTTAAAAACTTCATTCGTACAAATTGCCCATGTTTCCTAAAAGGAGTAGTTTAGTTCTTGTGAGGAGGTGTACCTCTTCCTCACTGCCTCCTTTGTCTGGATGAGAAGTCAGCATCTTCGCCTTGTATGCCGTGTCAATTTCCTTTCTCGAGGCACTGCTGTCTACTCCCAGGTTTCTGAAAATTTTTGTTAGTCAGTAAATATCATAGTTTGTGTTTTACTGTTATGAGATTCAAGAAATAAGTAACTTCACCTGCAAGCTTCTTCAAGTGCTTTTCTCTTCTGGTATCTCGTTAATACTGGCTTGAGCTTGTTACAGGCTAAGTATCCTGCGAGTACTGCTGCGTTCCCAGCGGCGAAGGCAGCAGCTCCAATGGGAGCAGACATTCCTACTGCTGCTCCAACTGCCATAACCGTGACTCCGGCAGCCAGAACAGTTCCATAGACTTTAGCTGCGCTTCCTGTGACTTCACTCGCTGTTTCATAGACTTCAACGGCTCTGGCATCATAGTACTGCTGGCAGGCATTCAGTAGAAGGACACGCTTGGCTACGGGTAGCGAGTTGATCATAGTTGCTAACAGAATGGCGTCCGCTTGAAACAGTAGCGAAAGAAGAATGATGGGATCGTTTGACCATTCAATCGCTGGCCAAATATCTGCTCCGGCGTTGGCAACTCTTATGAGAGTGTCAATTGAATAAGGAAATACATTTTCGAGGTATTCAAGGGCTTCCTGAAAACCAAATATGTATCTTATATATCCTGTTCCCGCTGCCAACAAAGATGCGTTTAACTTAAACCAACCTGAACAGAAACAGCTTCTGAAAATTTCTTCGTAATTTTCCAAATCGTTGAAAGTTCCCAGCTACTTGCTTTTTCTTCCTCCAGATGTGCAGTTGTCACCATTCCAACTCTAAAAAAAGATATACAGTTTGATTTCAAAAAGATACCTCGGCAATTTTTCCCAGGAGCTCTACTCTTTCATCCATTCTGCACGTACCTGTTGATTGTAGAAAGTAGTCTAAGAAAACACTAGGTATTGGAGGCATGACAGCCCGATAAATAAAATTTAAAAGATTATCTTCCCATTCTTATTGTCTAAAAGTTGTGTCACCCATGGCGTCTCTAATCATCGCAAAATAGCTATCACATTCAGCCTGGGCTGCCACACTGCCTCCTCGTCTAATCGGATCAGTTTGTAACGATCTTTGTGTGTAGGCACTGTTCAGCTCGCTCACTGAACAATTCGTATCCAACTTGAAGTAGCGATAAGCTCGATTCAACGCTTCATTTCCGGTGCCCGAGAAGACTGTACTTAGTAAATTTTTGAAGATGAAATCCGTTGTAAGAACACCGACAAGTGCGCCTAGAAGATGGGAAGTTTGTAAAAATCAACATATTTCCGACACAAACATTGTACGAGAAAATGCTGTCTAGCTATAGGTAATACTATAGCAGGCACCCCCTCCATTCAAATATTTTGGCGCGCAATGACTGAAATCGAGGTTTTCACCACTTTTTCGATATTTTTTCACTTTCTAGGTGTGCTTACCGAATTCGGCGTCCATTATAACCCCCAGGATGCCGCAATGCCGAAAGGATGCCGAAAAACAAAAAATGCTCGTACCTGCGCTACCTTCAATTGCGGCTCCTATTGGACCCTCTGGGATCAAGTTCGCTTCGGCATGCTGAAGGGGTGCACCGAAATTTGCATATATTTGCTCGCATTCATCTTTGAAGCCCTAAAGAGTCAAACTGTTAACATTAGATGCACATGTCACCTCGTCATCTCCATAGTTTAGCCATCTTTCCAGCTGTTTAAGCGATCTTTCGGCTTCCTTCGACGAGAGGGAAATATGAATAAGGATAGCTCTACGCTTGTCACTTTCCGCTTTACCTTAAAACTTTTTGGGGTAATGAAACTGAACTGACTTAGATACAAGCTGATGATTCTATCGATCACTTCTTGCTTCGGATCACTCATTTCAGAGTTATCTGAAGGATGTTTGATACAACAATAAGTTTAAAAAAGTTTGGGTTATTTACCCAATGATAAATTAGAGAAAAAGATTATTTTCATCAGTTTTATGGGTTGTACAGTGGTCTTGTTAGCGACCAAGCTCTCCGCGAGCTGCCCTGATAACATTCATGTGAACTTGCAACTGAACAAAACTTTCGTGCGATCCACCGGGCTTGTCAGGATGTGATGTCCGGCACAGTGCGTAAAAAGCAGCGTTAACTTCACTCGCTGAAGAGCTTTTCGTGACTCCAAGGTAGTTGTAAGCCTTTTCTTCTGCCTGATCTTTTGGCATATCAAAGCACCAAAGAGTAACACGTTCAGCTACGTATGCGGCCAAAGTACTGGCGGCTATTCCGGCTGAAAAATATTTAAAACTCTACCAATAACTTGGAATCCTACCTGCCAGACTTGCGATGATGACACCATACGGTCCGAGGCCCAGTAGTGCAGCTGCTGCTCCCCCACTTACCCCTCCACAATATGCAGCAGCAACCGAAGCTGAGTTCCATGATGTTAAAAGGACAGTCTCATTGTGTGCGAACGTGCTAACAGGGGAAATCAGGCGAGACCCAGGACAAAGTTCATTTTTGCATTTTCAGGGGTTTACACTCATTTTTTCGATTTTTACTTGTTTTCAATCGATTTATCGTCGAAAATTACGTCTATAACGAGTGGTGGAACGCTATAAATGGTGCAAAATTGGCGGAAATACAAAAGGCACTTTTTGTCCTGAAATTCGTTATTTCCGCCATTTTCCACCATTTTTAGCGTTCCACCACTTATTTTAGATGTAATTTTCGACTAGAAATCGTTTAGAAACAAGTAAAGATTGAAAAAATGACTGTGGAATGAAGAAAACACGGAAATGTAATATTTGAAGGTTTAAATGCGCGGGTTTCCCAATTTATCCCTATCTGGTTAAAATGGGACTGTCCCTTTAAATTGTAAGGATTGACTCACAGGCACTGGTGACAATGATCTGTACACATCTATTCCCGGTTATTTCACCCTTACTCCAGTGGTAAATGGCCATTACTCCTTCGTAGGTCAGATAAGTGAGTGCTAGAACTGGTCCGGCTCGTGGGCCGACAATTTTCAGCTTCTCAAAACAGGGTTTGACTAAAGCACCGAGTTGCTCGCAGTCTACAATCAGTTTTCCAGCATTTGCAGCGATTTCCAGCAACGTCTCAGGACTCAACTTTTCGAATGAGCGAGCAATGGCAACAGTTCCCGTCGTTGCCATAGCCTGAAAACTCTGAATATTATTTTAATTGAACGCAAGATACTGTCTTTGGGTTAAGTGTAAGACCTCCTTTGTCGTTGTGTTTCCGATCCAATATCAGCTTTGCCGAATGATAGACATGCTCGATGCTCTGCAGGATCTGATCCGGTACTCCAGCTTCCGCAATGACCTGGTCGAGATATGCGAAGAACTCCTACAAAATGATCGTTGACTTCAAATTTGTCTGTAATTTCAAGATTTTCTGTTCGCTATGGAAGTTTTCGAAAATGTTTGCCAACTTGGAAAAGATAACGTTATCGGATTTTTCGATTCGTTGTGCTGCGCTAATTTCACGGACGTTCGGGTTCAAAATACCATTGTTGATCGACTTACTTGTTCAACAATTTTCAGTATTTGTGAAAAAGAAATGGAACGTTGAAAAATGGATTGCGTACAGACCAGCCATCTCAATTCCCAGAAATATGGTAAGAGAAAAGGCAAACAACTCAAAATTTTGTTCTACAAGGTTTGCAAGAAAGTAGCGCACTTTTTTCCCGTTTCTACTCGATACAAAAAAACTTATTCGGATCTTCACAAATCTCCTCGTATTATTGTCAATTAAGACTTCCGACACACACATGCACAGAGACTTGGGAGCAATTTCAAAATGGATTTGCAAGCAACTCACAGTCTCTTGACTCAGATATGTCTTCAGTATTTTGATCTTCACATCTTCCTTGTACGTGTCTTCAGTTGCATAATTTTGAAACAAAAATGACAGATAAACAGTTTGCTCCGTTCCTAAAGATTTGCAACATTTATTCTGAGGGTTAACGACTACCTTTTTTGTTTTTGGTGATTTTAGAGATGATCTGGTTAAAATCTGCAGGAGTAACCGAAGACATTAGGGCTTGTCCGGATAAGGCAGGGACTGATTGCGGAACATACCAGCTGGACTGATAAGGCGCAAGTAAACAAATGAGAAATTAAAATAAATAGAATGACAGAAACTGCAAACATCTACCTTGGAAGGAATTTTAGTGTGATCTTCCGTTGGTGACAAATCGAATAAATTCGAGATTAAAATCAAAATGTATGTTTTGACGCTTCAAACACAACATCAACTACTTCTACATTGTTTGGAAATCAAAAATACAGTTGGATAAGAAAATGATTCATAACTGTCTACGGGTCGCTTAAATTACGCCTGCTTATCAAAGATATGGTGCAGGGACAACAGTGGGAAAACTTGTTATTATTATGACGCAATATTATTATGACTACAGTATCCCTTCCGAGGGTAGAAATGGAGTCAATTGAACGCCAGTTTTGCGCTAGTAAATGTTATGCGTTGGATAGAGATTTTCGTCTCGTTATTTCAGCCCTTGCACTTGTTTTTTTTTCTCTTAACCCTGAAATTTTTATGTTTTGATGGCCGTGGGTTACTGACATCAAAAATACATGCGAGTTTTCACCTGTTGCCGGGTTCGTTTGTCTGCTCATGCTCGACATAACGCCACTTCCCATTTTTATAGCAGTCAACAGCGTGGAAGGATTCATTAGCCTGACAAACCTTTTCCTTGTCTACGTCGTCTGGAAGCATACGCCACAAGTCATGGGCACTTTTAAGTGGTACATGCTTAAAATGGCGGTAACTTCGGTTCAAAATACATACAAAACTTTCTCAGATCACCGACTTTTTCTTCAGCATCTGTATGGGCTTCATATGTAGACCAAACCCAGTTTTTCCACTTCCCGGTCTCACTTGTGCCGGCTTCTTTAATCATTTTGGACTGGTCGGATGTAAAATCGCTTACATTTTGGTCATAGCAACAGGAGGAGTCACGCTAGTTTCTGTCAACGACTGCTGTCTCTACAGAGTTTTTCTATTTTACAAGTGGGACAAATGGCTCGATAGATTCACTACATTTCCGTTAGTTTTTCAAAGTTTTCAGAGGACTAATCGGGCATTTCCATCTGAAACATCTGCTCGATTTCTATAGTCTGTTCAAAACGTAGAGAGCAAAAAACTAAATCGGCCCGCGCGTTTTCCAGAACTTCAAATCAAATAGGCGGGAATTTTACAGCATACAAATTTTGAATACTCAGCCAATAAAATAGCGCGGGTCGATTCAAATTATGCTCTCTATATTTTGAACAGACCATCCGAATCGGAACAGAATAGGGGATAGGTCCAGGGGTCGGGAGGCTCGTTGAAAAAGTGCAAATGAATGTGGCTGGTGTGGGAGTTCCGATCTATAAATGGTCTCCAATATTTCTTTGGTGACATGAAAGGAAATGGGGAGAGACATTGTAGCTTTTTTGTAGTTGGTTATTAGTTGCGTCAGATTCAAGACTCAGTCTCGCCAGAGTTTTCAGAGATTTGAGACTCAGACTCGACATTTCCGTGAGTTTCATATTCCCTGAGTATGCAGTTTAAGAATTCTTAAAATTACCCCTCGAATTTTGCTCTTTACTCGCTCAGACCGTCTGAGATACCATGTTGGACACCGACTTCCCAGCGTTTCGGCCACCCTCTCGAATAGCTGCGTATTCTTGCCAATCTTGCAGAAAAATGTTGGTGTTTAACTAAACAGTTAAACTTTTTTTTTAAAATCTCGTTTTCAGCTCATTTCTCTCATTCGCCAGCTTCAGCTACGTTCCCGCCGCTTACGTCGCCTATGCTTTATACACGACTCCAATGACCCGCGAGGTACCAATTTCAACCGCTTTTCATCTCCTCCCAGGAACTTTACATCTTCGCAAATAGGTCAGACATGTTGGATACTTTTCTGGCTATCCCGGAAGAAGCACCATTGATCACGTTCGACCCAATGCTCCGGAAGAACTTTTTCATCTTTGCTCCAATGATGGTGTGGCTTGGTGTTGAAGAAGGAGCCAATATTTTGTTCTTCTTGATGGTTAGAAAGAAGATTCGCGAGGCGAGGTCAAGCATGTCAGTGGAATCTTTTAGGCTTCAGAGAAGTCTGACCAATGTCCTTGTGGCTCAGGTAAAAAACCATTTCTTGTGAAAGTTCTTTCAGGCCATAATCCCATTCGTATCGATTTCCGTGACATTCATGCTTCTCATCACCCTGCTCTTCTTCTCTGAAAGAGTTTTTTTGTCATCTCAGGAATTTCAGTGGAGCTTTCTGATCATTCTCAATATTTATCCCTTTGCCAATACTGGCGTCTGCATCTACTGGGTCAAGCCGTACAGGATTTTCTTAAAGAAATGCCTTCATGCTGTCATTCCTTGGTGGAACTTTCAAGAAGAAACACCTATTGCTCCTGCACCGAGCAGCTCTGGGCCGGGAATATCGTCGTCGTTGCATTTTACTTGATGCTACATTTTGGTCGGACAATGGACCCTTTACTATGCTTAACCTCTACAAAATTAAGCTATCTCGAAAGTCAGACGGCGTGAGACGGAGACTAATTAAGAAAAAATGAACAAATTCCCTTCGATACAACTTTTTTCGCAGATCTTTTTCGGCCATCTTCCAGTCTGCATCCTGGCAACCTTTTTAGCACAGACCATTTTTCCTAGAATGTGCTAGTTCAAGTACATCTTTCAATTTTGTCTTTTGTAAGATGTACTGGAACTAGCACATTCTCGGAAATGTAAACGGAAAGCCATCATAACAATCGTCAACATTTACTTATATTACATTTCCATTTCCGTTTACATTTCCGAGAATGTGCTAGTTCCAGTACATCTTACAAAAGACAAAATTGAACAAAAGACAAAATTGAAAGATGTACTGGAACTAGCACATTCTCGGAAAATTGTCTGGGCTAAAAAGATTGTCAGGATGCAGAGTGGAAGATGGCCGAAAAATCTGCGAATGGTGGCTGTACGAACATAGAAGGAACAGAGGGAGACCTCGAGCCCGTTGCAAAGACAGTATTCTCAGAGAATTCGGAGTGGAACGGATGAGAAGACTTTGCGGCGAGTAATAAGTAACTTTCGCTGCATGTGAATGCATCGATCAATGCGAATAAATAAATAAAACAGCTTTTATCTACGCTGTTATGTTTGTAACTGCACTTTTTAAAACCAGTTCAGTCGCATATCAGTAACGTATTCGGGTTTTTAAACCAGCGGATTCTACGGCATGAGGTACGAGAAACGTAGCAAAATTCCTGGAGCTTTGCTCAGCTTTGCGGGAATATGAATGACATTACAACAATGTGTATAAGCAGCCGGGTTTATTTTGCTCCCAACATTATGCAAATGATGTTTTGGTGACATTTTGACCGCCGCATTATATAATGAAAAGTTTCCCACAGTTGAATGATCGTAAGTATGGCCAAAAAACCCGTCTTTTTTCTATTTCTTCTAGTTAATATCAACGCTGTGACCATAAAGGTACTGTAACTAACTAATTTTCCCAAAGTGAAATTCAGATTGCCAACAATATGGGAGCTGGTAATACAGCTGCTTTGGCATGCAAGGGCTACTTTACTGATCCAGCCATTGAGAAAATTCTATCCCTACGAAATGGAGAGGACTACACTATCCAGTTCGATTTGGAATTCCCTTCGGAATGTCCAACAGCCTTCAATTGCATCATCGAAGCAGGAACGAACCCGTCAAGCTGGAACAAGTTTGCCACAATTGACATACCGTCAATTTGCACAAACATCGAGAATGGGTACTTTCTTCAAAGTGACGGAGTCTACAAGGGGACACTGGATGGAGGAGATACCCAGAAAGTTTTGGACTATAAATGTTGCCCGCTTCCTGATTGTCCCTGTGATAATCAGTAAGTGTATGTATAATAAAAAAGAGTTCTGGCCATCTTTTTGTTCATGAAGAAACGCATGTTAGAGATAAAACTACGTCTTTTTTATCACAAAGTTCCAAGGATCGAAAGAATTGAAAAGATTCCAACTAATTTTTCAACGCTTTGCAGAGACTTCAGGGAATTTGGAAAATTTTGGTTTTTTTTGGCGATAAGAGTGGAGACGGGGCCAAACTGGCCCGGGATAGACCGGCTGTATCGATGGTGAAGCCCATTTGTTGGCGGAGCTAGTGAACGATAGCGGCATTAAGAGAGCCTGAGACACAAGTTGGGACACAAAAGCGAGCTCGTTCTAAAAGTGAAAGCGAAAATTCAAGCGAAAGTTTACTTCAAGCAAATTTAAAGCTCTTTTAGCAAAGAAAAACGCTTCAGTTTGACGTTGCGTGCTCTTGGAATAGGGTAGTTCTACATGTCGTCTATCGGTAATTTCATTCACTGTCTTTATCAACGATCAAATTTCAGCACTACACGCGGATCGTGTGTAGCTGCTGCTGAACAATGGCGACTTTAAGGAAGCTCAGCGTCTGATGGCAAAGATGAAGCTGAACAAGGAAAATGGTGACATGAAGAGGAAGGAGTCTACTCCGGCTGTGGAAGTCAACCAGACGTCTCCGTCCTCTTACAATCTGGCTATGAAATCCGTCGACGGTGGTATTTCGTCTTCTTCGATTGATAGGCTCGCTTTCTATTTTAGCAATAAACTTTCTTCAAAAGTTTGGAACAAGATGGAGAATCTCCTGCATCAGCAGGACTATCAATCTGTCCGTCAACTGGTCCAGGAGATGCGTCAGAAGATCGTCAATGGCAAGACGGACACTCCGACCAAGAAATTCGATCCGGCCACCTGGAATCCGGCTATGGAAGTTGTTCGTCTTCCGGATGTCTTCGACCGAATCGTTCAGCTGTGCAGTCTGGAGACGCAGAAGAACCTCCTTTTGGTCAACAAGGAGATCAGTGCACGTACTATTGATGTCGAGAAGATCGTCCCCAGCAAGCACTAAATCCAGAAGAATGCGAATGGGCCGAAAACGAACTCGACAAAAATTACGTAAGTTTGCTTATTTTCTGTCTACGTGTCCATGGGTTCATTCGGGGCGGTATCTTTACGCCCCCCCCCAAACTTGGTTTTTTTGGGTGGCGGGGGAAATCTAAATTCTCTCGTTTGCATTTTCCAGCGTTCCTGGGAGCAAAGTTGTAGCCCTGATCAAGCTCTACAACTTTGCAAAACATTGCGAAGCTTGAAAACGCTGTTATCACTATGAAAAAGTGATTCTAAGCCAAAACTTGTCAATCAAGGCAAAAGTCATTTTTCACAGTGATAACAGCTTTTTCGAGCTTCGCAATGTTTTGCAAAGTTGTAGAGTTTGATTAGGGCTACAACTTTGCTTTTTTTGGATAAAGCGGAAAAGTGGAAATGAGAGCCGGAAAATTGGAAAAAAAACCCGAAAAAAATCGAAGTTTAGGGGGGGGGGGGCAAAGAAACCTGCCCGCTTCATTCACCCCTTCATTTCCGTTCGGCTGCTATGCGATCTTGCGCTGGCACGGAAAGAATCTTACTAGTCTCAGCCCTGGAATATTACCAATGTGGAGCACAAATTTGATTAAATACAACTTCAAATTGGAGAAGCTGGAGATCAACCTTGGAGAGCGCGGCGTCTATCAGCTCCACAGCAGACGCGACGTCGGACAGCATGAATTTCTCGCGATCCAGAAGGACTGCCTTATGGTGAAGTCTTTGGCCAGCAAAATTGTGATGCTCTTGAACATACAAGACGTGAGCCGTGAGAACCGCTGCTTCGTGGACTTTTTCAAATTAGCCAGACCGGCTGAAGTTTGTCTCCACGTGTCCAGAAGTTTGGATGTTTCGAAATCTAATGCAATGCACGGTGGCATCCACTCTGTCCTGAAAAAGTGTCCAAAAATTCGGATTCTGAATCCGGACGAAAAATACCACAAACATTTTCTACTGAGGCAAATGGAAAACATTCGTGCTGATGAGCTCACCGACAAAACGTTAGATGAAATCCTAGAGGAATGGATGAAGATGGACGATCTCGTGAAGGGCAAGATTGACGACTTCTCCCACTCTTACAAATTCAGGCCCTATCGAAACATTGAATTTGATTATCGTGAATTTTTTAAACCGTTTGGTTTGTAAAAATCTTTATTTTTCAGCTTTGGACTCGTATTGGTCAGAGAGCAGCGGACCAGATGAACATATTTGGACTCATCGCAACGAACCGACTGAACTGATCCTCACTTCGGTCAACGAGACACTGAGAATCGAGCTGAAGACTGTCAAGCCGGAGAAGGAGAAGATGGATTTGGCTGCTCGTCACAAGATGCTCGGCATGTTTCTTCATCCTGAAGTCCTGGTAGAAGTGCTGAAGTTTGTTAAAATGCCCACGATGATCAACTTGATGACGACCAACAGCGACGTGCTCAAGAAGATGACACTCGTTCCGAAAAGAGTCGATGGTCACACTGGGCAACTCATTCCTACAATTGTGGTCAGTTTTTTACTTCATTTTAGTAAGACTTCCGTTTTCAGCCGGGAGAGTACAAAGTAAATGCCTACGTCGGTTCTTAGGAGAACTCCTATCCGAAAACAATCACAGTCTACGAGATCTTGTGTAAGTACAACTTCCACTTCAAGAAGATTGTACTGAGGTCTTCCCCCTGGAAGGACGTTCTCGAGAAGAAGGGTCTTGCCGTCACCGAGCAGCTCGAGAAGGATAGGATTTTGCTCAAGAAGATCGCAAAATAAATCATTCTGGATATCGATTTCGATGACTTCAAAAACGTTCCAAACGATGTCACGGAGGCTCTGATCGCTGTGCTCAACCCGACGAAAATCAAACTTGATTTGGCCAACTCGAATGGATTCTTTCCTACTTTTGTTCAAGTTCTTAAAAAATGCCCCATGATTCACTTCCGTGGCTACAGTCCGGACATGCCCTATCTGAAGCTGAAGAAGATCGAGATGTATATTACCCTGGAACGCTTTGAGATCTTGTTGGAAGAGTGGAAGAGAATGAAGGCTGAAGACGTGGGCATCGTCGAGCACATCTATGAATACGGCCAGATTACTGATTACGAAATCAGCAATCTTCTCGGAAACTTCAAACATACGTGTAGCACTTCGCGTAAGTTTCTTTTCATTTTTATAGCCAAAATTTCGATTTGCAGCTGAGCAAACTTCGACCTGGACAATCTTTCATGGAGCAAAGAAGCTCAAAATCGTCCAGTTTAATAGATATTATTATGATGAAGACGAGGGACGGCTGACCATCACTCCCGCCTAGAGAATCTCTTTTTTATTTTTAGTTGTACAACGTGGAATAAAGTATGTTATTGAAATCGCGTTTCCGCTCGATTGATAGTTGGTTGGTGCAAGAAACACTCGCCACCAGCTTTCTACAACGACTGTCGCCCCCTGGCGCTCAGAAGTATGAAATAAATCTCACTCCAAACTCAATATTAACTATGTTATCTTAACAATTTCTGACTTTTCGCGACCACTTGAGGTCCCGGACAAACAAATCAACAACCAAACAGAGTCCACGACAGACACCATTGCGCTTTAGTAGTAGAGAGAGACTAGAAAATGCGCGCTGAGGTTAGATTGTTGAAAAAGGAGAAAAAAGTCATCAGTTTTGTTTCGGTGTTCACTTCAGTTTGGTGAGAGTTTGGCGAGAGTAGTTTAGTCAGTTTGGTCAGAGCAGGCGCTCAGTTTGGTGAGACTATATAAATATTAAAAACAGCTGGAAAACATGCTATTTTAGCCTTTGGGCATTAAAATTCAAAGAAAATAGGTAGGTCCCAACGAATAAAGTTGTGTTCAAAAACAGAAACTAAGGCTCTTTTTAGAATAAAGTGATAAAACCAAAAGTTTATATAATGACAAACGTAACAAAGAAATTATTTTGTACTTGGAACAGAATCCCTCTTGAAAGACCCATTAGTTACAGTACTCGTTCATCAGACCCAGCCACGGCAGCTGTCCTTCCCACATCTGAAATCTCATTCTCCAGATTCAAAGTGTATTTTTTCACCTGCACTTTGAGTAACCACTTCGGGGCTTGACGCCATGAGGATGGTAGTCAAAACACAAATTTTCCCCGGCTGCTATGTCTCTTTTAGCTGAAAAACGTGAAATTATAGGGGTAGAAACTAAAATGAACACACCGACGAAAATGCATCGGTAAGCTCGATCTATGCTGAAGCCGGTCGCATAGACGTTCATGGTGATCATGTTGGGCTCACAGCTGTGACCGAAGAAACGACTCTCGTTTCTAAAAACTGAGTGAACCAATAAATTATCACTCAAATACCCCATTTCTCTAGAATCGACGGTCAACTTCCGGTGTCCAAACATGTAGGAGGTGTCCATTTCTTCGGCTTCTTCGTTCGTCAAAACCTTTCCAGTGTATTCGGTAATGATCTGTCCTCGTTTGATGGCCGTCATGGCTCGGATTCCCCAGCCAAAGTAGCGAGGATCGTGTACGACAGCCAGTGGGAGATATCGGCAATACTGAAAGGAAAATATACTGTGTATCACAAGCCCTGACAAAATTTAGCAAAACTCTCATGGTAGAAACTGAGGTCGGTCCCCTTCAGCGAAGAAAACGGGCAGAAAAGCAACAACATTTGAAACAAAAAAGATTGTTACTCGTCTCAATGAACAGTTTTTTCGAAATTTCAACCACCCTCTGTACTCAAAGGGTCAGAGCCTTCTAACCTCAAAAGCTAGAACTTATAAAAGTTAAAAGTGGTATTTTCCCAGGGAGGTCATTAACCATTCCCGTCGACACGATACGGGTGTAACTGGGCCCCTATGTCCGAGTGGTTAACATCGTTGTCTGGCACCCGAACGTCACCAGGGGGGTTGTTGGTTCGATCCCCGTCGGCAAAAAAGTTTTTTGCATTTTAGTTCCTGGGGTTTTCGAGGGTCCTGAACACGATGGTGATGTCCATTTTGATTTTTGTTGCTTAAAAACGGTCGGAGGGCAACATTGAAAATGTCCAAAAAACGCAAAAAATAATGAGTTTTGAATTGAAATAGACGAGTTTATTATTTTTTAGTTTTTTTTGTTTGTTTCTTAGTTCCTGGGGTTTTCGAGGGTGCTGAACACGATCATGATGTCCATTTTCCTTTTTGTTGCTCAAAACCGATCGAGGGTAATATTGAAAAAAATAAACAATGAAAAAATGTCAAAAAGCACTGTTTTCGCGGATCCCGCTAACCGCGCAGAGCATTAGGTAATCGTAATCGTGATCTTTTATACTCTAAAAACTCCTTTTTCTAAACGATTTGGGTTAAAAACCGAGGTTTTCTTCCTTTTTTAGACTTACGTATGGAAGCCAGCTTTGACAGTCATCCCAGCCTCCTTCACACTGGCAACAGTTTTCAGTGCAGACTTTGATGAAGTAAGAGGTCGTATCAATAAGAGTTCTCGGTACCACGACTTCCTTTATTCCATTCAGCTTCAGAGCCACATGGCTCCTGCAGGCATCACAACGATCTGCAGGTTTTTTGAAGGGGCAATCGTGCGATGTTTCCTCTTCCTGTGCAAAGAACTCTTCAACGGCATCAGAGTATTCGTAGTCTTTGATGAACTAAAATAGGGCTCTCTCATGGAAAGAAAACTAACTTTAAACACTGGCGGCTGGATATCACTGAACTCAGTCATACACTCGATGTAGAGTGGAGGGAACGAAAACTCAAGGTCAGGATCCAAAATCTGAAAGGAGTGTTTTTGACATAGCGAGACAGAGGGGCAGAAAACACCAGAGACATGGTTAAAGGTTGGTTAGTTGGTTAGTTGTAGGACAGAGGTAGACATGTGCGCTTGGACCGGCTGGGAAAAAATTGTCTTCAGTGCGGCGGGCAAAAGAAAATTTTTCGCTTTTTTCTGTTTTTTTTGGTGTTTCCACAGTCATTGTGAACAAATACCGACTAGCACAGAAAAAAGTTAAGCAAAAAAGACAAATCCGCAAAGAAAAACGAAAAATATGACGAAATTCGCGAAAAAATCGATAAAATTCGTGTTTTTCGTACGAAACTTCAATTTTCTTCGCGGATTCATTTTTTTTGCTTAACTTTTTTTCTGTACTAGGTAGCAGGTATTTGTTCACAATGACTGGGGAAACATAAAAACCCCAGAAAAAAAAGCGTGCTGAATTTCTTTTGCCGCCGCACTGAAGGCAATTTTTTTCCCAGCCGCTCCAAGCGCACGTATTCTAGACAGAGGGACAGAGGGACAGAGAGACATAAAACACCAGATAGATTTTTAAACTTACAGTAAGCCACTCCATTTCAAGTTTCTTGATCTTCCAGTAACCTATTTTCTTTCGAAAGTCAGAATCTTCCATCTGCCTTTTCAAGTCAGCATCTGACAAACTCGCAAGCGCCGGAACTGTGAAGCGTTGAAAAGTGTAGCCCACTTTCGTTTTGCTTCTCTTCTGAGTCCAGTACCACTCATCAGATTGAAGATTATCCAAGATGGCAGCACACCCGAACTCGTACTCTCTGTACACGTTCATCTAAAACGGAAGATGGACAGTTTGGCTTGTGAAAACATACTATTGTTTCAGCACCTTTTAGATCTTCGGCCGTCTGCCAAGTACAGTTGGTGAAGTTGTAACTCCACCAGTAAGCTAAAAACTTGTCGTCTTCCATTCTCATAATGCGGGAGATGTAGAATTCTTTTTTAGGACCCTTTGCATCACATTTCGGGGCAAATTCGTCTTTTCCCTGTAAATTTACTACGATACTAAGTTCCTCTGTCAATCTGTCCCTCTGAACATACCTTGACCACTGCGTTACCTCCAACGACGCTGAGATCTCTTTGAATACTCGCCATGTCCGTTCTTGTCTCTCCTGAACTTGACGGAAGGTTCTGGAATGCGTAAAGTTTAGGAATACCAATTTTTTAAACCTGGAAACCGGACTCATCATTGCCGGTGAAGTCTCTTGTCCTTCGTCGGTAAGATCCAGTATTTTTGACACCATTCATGCGTTTCGGAGGCTGAAAAATTAAATAAACTGATAAGATTAAATTTCTAACCATCAAAGCATCCAAGATTTAAAAAAAGACTTCAATGAATTGAGCTGTAGATAATGAGAAAGCGATGACCCCCAAAAAAAGAGTCCGATTAATCGATTTTTCGAGGTAGTCGCAGTAAAAAAAGCGTTTTAAAAATCGGATGAACAACGAGACAAGATCGTAAAAAAAGTGGACATTTCGAACCATGAGAAAGGCAAAGATCGATCGCGAAGAACACGTGTACTCGCCGTTTCCTTTCCCAGCTGTGCTGATTAGCTGTCCTCCGCGGGGTGAACTATCTGGCCCGAAGGATCGTTTGAACACGGAAAAGACCCATTTTTTTCGGTTGTTCGCCACTGAATCTCAGTTCATTTCCCTCAAGTCTGGTTCAGGAATCGGCATTGAATAAGCTATTCAGTTACTTGTAGCCTTTTTGAAAGTGTGTCAAGATTTTAAGTTGACAAGTACTTTTGTATTGTCTTGTCAATTTTACCTTTTTTTGAGAGACTTCAGGCTTCGATGTTCGACAGTCTAGGATAGTCGCCTTCTTCGCTTCTACCTGTTCAGCGTATTTTTTTGTTCATGGTAGGGTCGAAAGTGTGGAGATATGCACTGCATCCAAAACAACATAAAAATGTGATTCTGAGGATAACTGTTTTATCGAAATTTTGCGAGGAACCCGGCTACCATGTCCATTTTTTTCGAACTAATGACGTTTTCGATGTTTTTGAGTTCCCCTCTGGTTTCGCCGTCTGAAGCAAAACAGGACAAGTTGTGTCCTGTTGAGACAAGTCAGCTTTGAGTTAGTTGGAGCAGTTTGGCCCCTTAGGGGGAAAATGTATAACGATATGTCATATTAGGGCTGGCAGCGAAAGCTGCCGCAGGCAGCTGGTTTTGCTTTTAAAGCTGTCTCAGAGCAGTCATGAACAATTATCTTGTTGTCAGTTATTTACACAAAAAAGATTCATGGAAGCTTTATTACCGGTAAAGATGAGCATTGTTTTCTGCTGAAAAGTAGCGAAATGTCAGGGCTATACAGAAGATCATCGGGAAGTTTTTGTTGGCAGTATTATGCAAGACTCACGGAAGGTGATCGTTCCTGAATTAATTCTTTTCATTGTGAACTTTTAACAGCTTACATTTTTAAATTTCTCGTGTGGTATTGATCCCGTGTATCGAAGGACTACTTCATTCACAAAGGGTAGTTTAAAGTTATTTTTGATTCGGCCCGGGACCACATTGGCTTCAAGCCAGTCAACTATCCGTATCCACCAGACTCCTTGAAGAACGGAATCTTCTCGAACTATACAAATGTCGGCTTCCACATAAGCATGGTATATCCTGCAAAATGATCGTTTGGTCTTTTATTCTTCTAGTTTACTCAAGAATGACTAAGCTAAGTAAACAAACCTGAAGACGTAAGTTGACAGCCAGTATGCTATTACAACGTCGGTAGAGTAATGCGTTCTGGAGATAATTAGACAGATGGCTCCGAAAGAGGCGAAAAGACAGGGAAAGCACTGTAGCCATTTATAGCCTTTGGGAAGGTAGTAGGCGACTGTCAGGCAGCAACTGACCTGGAAATGGGGAAGTCACAAAGTTGCCTGTTCACGAAACAGCCAAGGTTGAATGTTCTTACAGTATGCCAAGCATACTCGATAAATCTATTCTGCCCAGGATAATTCAAGTATAAACAGGGTTAATGCTAACGCTAACGATACTTAGCCTAACAATCTTAAAGCGGCAGTGTAGCTGCGAAATTTGGCGGGGGCGAATCCGACGCACTTCGCGCGGCAATTCAAAATATTTTTTGTTCCGAGATTTCACTTTAAAACGGACATTGCATCGATTGTCAAACGACAGAACATGAAAAGAGCACAGAAACGTCAAATGAAAACATAAAAACTTTGCACACAAATGCAAATAAGTGCGTATTTTCCGGTCATTTTCTTCCACTATCTTTCAGTTTTGCTCTAATTCAACTATTTTTGACTTACTTTCGGCTTCATTTTTGACGTCTTCACAACAGCTACACTGTCGTTTTAAGAGACCAAGTCTAGTGTCTTTTTCTACTCATTTGTGCACAGTTTAGGTATAAAGCGGCTTTAAAACAAAGCCTATTATGAGAGGCTTTAGTTCACGCTTATAGTGGCGTTATACAGTATGTTAAAAAGTGAGTTGTCAGAAGTTCATCGTGTCAAAAACTTGGGGTAGAAATTGAAGGAACACCTGAAATTTTTCTAAACTCCCTGCCTTCAAGCTACTGACAAATTCTTCACATTTCTGTCGCTTTCTCCGTCGTCTTAATCCCCATTCTGTCCCTTCCAGCAATCCCTTGGCGCCACGCTTTCCCCCGCTCCATTATCAGTTGAGCAGAAAAAGCCGTCGCCTATACCATATGGCTAACAGCTATAAAACCGTTCTTTCTATCCCTTCCGCCATCTAGATAAGCTCTTATCGGGCTGTTGTGCAAAAGTGGTTCGATTCTCACCATTAGCAGTGTATGACCGGAGAACAAGAGATCACCGCAGAGCATTCCCTGCTTTTCTTGAAAGCCCATACTGTAGATTTGGTTTTCCAGGCGGACCAGGAAGATGTGTCTTGACGAGTTGGATTGTTCTCTGCAGCGCATGGCAATGTTTTCATAGCCTGAAAGAGTTGGCTCAGACGACTGTTGTTTGGCTACTTTAAAGGAAGCCGCCATACTGGTCCCGTCACGATCTTTCCCCCATAGTGCATATTTTGCATTTTTCGATGCTTTGCACTCATTTTATCGTTTTTAAACCATGTTTAATCGATTTCGCATCAAATTTTACACCAGTTACGTCTATTCCACCATCAAAATTATCGCGCTTAGGAAAGAAAAATAGGAAAGAACGGGAACGCTGTTTTCGCCTTTCCTTACAGTTTTGCTAGATTTTGTTATCGGAATGTACGTATCTGATTTAAAATTTGATAACGAGTGTAAAACGTCAAAAGCGTAAGAATAAAAATTTTGGGATGAGATCGTGTCGGGACCAGCTGTAATCGTGACGGAACTTGTGCAATTGGTCTCGCAGCGATCTGTCGTAGCCGGAGACACACTTTAAACCCGATACTCTCATAAACTCGGTCCAGAGATTTCCCAAACTCCTAGACAGGTCAAAAGGACCAATATTTGCCCAATTCGTTGCGATTTGTGCCGTGAATCAGGCGATCCCCCAGTCAAAAAATAAAGATGAATCAGCTGGCACTCGCGTCATTGCGCCAATGCTCAAGAGCACTCTTACCTGGTGGGAGTTGAGTGAGCATCAAGGTTACAGATCTCATGGCATAGAGAGTAGCAACAATGAAGATTGTCCTCCTGGCGATGATTAGTCTTCCCTCGTGGAAGAAGACCAAACAGCCTAGACAACATATACAGGCGGTGACCATGTAGTCAGCAGCCCAACTGGCCCATTCTTGCTCGGAGACCAGGTAGTAGACAACGTCGGGCAGTGCACCACTGAACTTATTTGTTATTATTCAATTTATTTATTGAAATTTGTGTTATTCAAGTTTCCCGCCATGTTTTGGGTTCCGTCACGATATTCCCATTTGCCCGCCAAAATGGGGTTTTTTATTCTCAGGGACAACACTTTGACCAAGGTATTTTCAAGCTTAGCGATGTTCTGAAAAGTTGTCGAGCTGATCAAAGGATGGAACTTTTCTCGACATTCTTCCGAAAAATCTGGCGTTCTTTTAATCTCAAAGATAACACTTTCACCACGGCGTGTTACGGCAATGCAAACGACGTGCACACCGTTTTCTGAACATTTTCAAATGAAATAGCATGGTTTCTTTCTTAACTACGGTATACCCACAATTTCTATTGCTTTTGGGAGTGTACTGTAGTTAAGAAAATGGCCGCCATTCCATGTCACTCAAACAGTTGTGTACACGAATAACACGCCGTGCCACCAAAGCTTAGCGATGTTCTGAAAAAGTTGTCGAGTTGATTAAAGGGTAGAACTTTTTTCGACATCACAAACCGAAAATGCATGAGATTTTTTTAAAGAGTCCCAAAATTTATGGGGAAATATATTTACTTTCCCGTAAGCAGTAAAGTTTTCTGAAGATTCAAGGCAAAAGTGATATTATTGGATCTGGAAAAGTACGCGTGGGAAGCCGCGGTACTTCTTGGGCAAACCATACTCAGGTATTGAAAGTCATTATTCATCTTTTGTCCCCAAAAGTTCCCACAATGTTACTATTAAAACGCTAAGGGGACCCGAAGTGTAATTCGGTCTCTGTTTACTAATCTCTCCTCTCCCCTTGATTTGCAGCTGTGTGATAAGCGCTAAGACCAAGGAATTGGACAAACATGTTATATTTGACGAGCGGCATATCAAATAATGTCTGGCTGTCGAGAAAACTGACACTTCGCTTACCTCGGAATAATGTCGTGGATATAGGATAGAACTGCCCAGTTTGAGATGGCAGCCAGGGCCAGATAAATGAATAAAAAGGCCCATTTTTGAGGTTCGAGTGGGTATGTGGACATCGGATCGAAGGTGGTTCTGAAAAGGACTGAAATTGGATATGAAGATGCTAGAAAGGGGATAATTGGAAAAGGTTGAGAGGAAAAGAGAGTTGGATTTCGGGTTATTTAAAGAAGAAAAAGGTCGACTGGTCAAGTTAGGGTACAACTTCTGATTCCTCGCTTATTAAAACGCTAAGGGGACCCGAAGTGTAATTCGAACTTTTCAACCACTGGGCGTTGTCAAAATGCGAATCGGAGGGCAACTGTTCTATCAAAATTTTACGAGGAATCCGGCTACCACGTCCGTTTTTCGAAATAATCCTCTTTTCACTGTTTCAAAGGAAAACAAGAACCGAACGTCGTTCTCGTACAGAGTTAAAATGGTTCTTTTTCTAGAAGTCTACTTTCGATGGGGACAAACCGGATGATCCGGACTGATTACAGTAAGACTGGCGGCGACTCTATCTGTTCAGGCGAGACAAAAGGCAGTAAAATACTGTCAACATATTCTGAACTTTTTCAATGGTTCCTTTGTTTCATGAGCTGTTGCAAAATTATCGGATTCTCGAAGAAAAGACTATAAAATCTACTGGATCGGAAGTCAGCGATTACCGTAACCCAAGCTAAGGACAATGAATTATGAGTTAGAGTGATTTTAGGATAAAAGTTGAAGGACCAAGAGCAGACAAAGACCATTGCAGCTATTCTGTATAGTTTTGTAATCGGATGACAACTGGAAGGGAATGCAACTTTTTATTTACGGCACTACACAACCAACCAAATTAACAAAAAACTAGAGATGGCGAGCAAAAAAAAGCTGTAAAAAGTGGATAATCTGAGCCAAGAAATCCAACAAACAAATGAACCAGTCTACAGTTGAAAAAGATTATCTCCGCCTATCTGTCCGTGACAGTGGACAGTGTCTTATAGATAAGAAGCGGATAGGGACCAAGTCATCACTCAACATCATGTGGAATTTGTTGAAGCGAAAATAGTGAAATCAACTGGAGTAAAACTATTATTGGGATGAGAAACTGGAGGGTTATCTTTGCGCGGTTGGACTAACATACCCCCCCCCCCCCCCCCGGGCCTAGACAAACAATGGCACGTTTTTTCAGGTGGGCGCCTGGAGCAAAGAGAAAGGTCTGAGAGTTTGGTTAAGTTAAGAAAAAAAAAAGCTTTAAAGTCAAGTTGACTCGTATGACCTTTTACTCTTTCCATTGGCACACATACGTGAGAAGGGGGTGACTCAATCTTTGGGTAAACCAAAGAACCAGGCCATAAATATTTACAGAGAATGATGGGAAGCGGAGAAGGAACGAGAGAAATGCTTTGCAACAAAAGAACTGCCTAAAATTGTTTTTTTTTTGGAAACAATGGGTGTTTCGTGCAGAGAAAGAAGAAAAGTCGCAGTTGAAAAAGGACAGAATGACTGTTCAGAACTGAAAGACATGTTTCGACATCAGTAATGACAAAAAAAAAGTAAAAAATAAACCAGCATTGAGCAAACTTGATAGAAGAAAGATTTACATTTGCCTAATCGCTCAAAGATGGTCTTAATTAAATATTTCTGGTAGTTTTGATCGTTTTACCGCTTTTTAAAGCGGGCCTACAGTTAACAGTCTAGAAAATTATGTGGAATATTCCCTGAAGCATCCTAGAACCTTCGGTTTCAAGAGAGAGAAAACTTATTTGCTGCTTTTTTTTCTCTTTTTTTTCTGAAGTTTTCTGAAGACGATTTTATGACTAAAAAACTTAACCTCTTCAAAAACCAATTCTTCTGTCACTGAAATTCTCTGTTAGCCTCACGTGTTAAGCCGCGAAAACAGAGCACTTGGTTGGCTTAAGCGACCAAACTATGTGGGTAACCATGCAGTCCAAGAGTCGAAATAATGTTATACTTATTTTGGCCGATGCCCCCGTAGTAACAGAGGAAGAGGAAGATTTTCGAGTCAGTCAACACCGGTATACAGTCATAGTTATTGCGTGGTCAACAAGAATGTGTTATCTCCAACTATCTGATTTTAGGTTTAAGGAAAAGAAGGACTCGTTTGAAAGGCGGAAGTCAGCTGTGGAAGTGTGTCTCTTTGCCACTTGCCAATAGAGAAGAAGTCTGAGAGGGCACTGGGTCGCGCCCTCTCTCACGGACTCTGCCGAGATCTTCCCTCTCTCCGGCTCTCTCTTCCCGAACAAGCAATCTTTGTAAACCAATAGAGAGAGGGGTCTTCGGCAGCAAACATGAGATCATGGCGTGCGCGCGTAGGGGACGAGACTAAACTTCAATGAGAGGAAAAGCATTGAGATCATTTTGTTATAGCTCAGAAAAGTGATCTGAATTAGATCGGGAGGACAGTAAATAGTTGAACGTATGATGTCTTATCAGAAGTGTGAATCAGACCAGGAAAGTTAAACTGTCTGGTCAAATGCCGCGGTGAGTCAGAGGGTGTGACTTCTGCTCACGGGGAGTAAATAGAGAGAGCAGAATGAAGCTAAGTTGTGGTTTCTTACAGCTATCACCGGGTTGAGTGGGATTGACATCATAAAGACTGGAGGTGGAAAACAAGAACCGAACGTCGTTCTCGTACAGAGTTAAGCACAAGTTGAGGGAAACGATATATGTCAGGCCAGTAGCCATTTTCCCTCCTTTTTCATTCTTTACGCGTTCCCGCCCTACCGTACTCTTTTTATCACGTGCGCACCGACTCGGTTGCCGTCTCGTTTTTCTCTTGCTCTATTTCTGTTGGTTTTTCTGTCTACATTTTTCCACTGTGTTCTTTCAATACCATTATTCTTTTCTGGTGATCTAAAAGCTTTTACTTTGTTCTTTAAGCATAATAAACTTTGTGTAAAGCTTTTTGTCGTCACCGCCAAGGCTGTGAACTTTTCCGAAGAACTTCGAGTCTTCGTTGACAATTGTATCGAGCTAACTGCTTGGAAAACCCTTCATTCACCGGTAGCCATCCCGGTTGACCATTACTTATAAATTTACAAAAATGTACATTAAAAGTCTGACAAAATCAACCCTAATACAATGAGCAGTTGAGTTGAGAAGGAGGAGACGGCGGAATATGCGACAGTTTCAGTGTCCAGAAGGCATACGTGTTCATATTGAGAATTACCAGGAGAAATGCGAAAATGTCCATAAAGAAGCCTGAATAGATCTGAAATCTCCTTTTTTAACAGTGTAATGCGGGATGTATACCGTATCCCAAATAGAGATCAACTTGGTCTCAATAAGGAGCATGTTCATCACATTGGTCCTGGTCATGAAGCCGAAAGAGAGGACGAGGGTCACCGGAATTCCAATATACAGTGGATTAATGCCAAAGTTTTGGGAACAGCTGAGAAAAACTCCTATCAGGACAGTAGAAACTCCGAAGAGCTCTCTGACGACTAAAGCGAAAAGGTAGGCGAAAATTTGTAAAGTTAGCGGGCTCCCAGAACCTATGATCTTCTGTACGTGACAGGAAACAAGGTCTCCGAGACCGGATTGCTGAAAACGACGTGCGTTTTTTAAAAGGAAAGCTACCTTACCTTGACACCATAAGCTAGTGCACTAGCCTGTCCAATGAACAGTAAAATAGTCCAGGAAAACTTTTGTTTCATAACCTCGTAGTTCAGGATGGGAGTCAGGTTTTCTGGAAAATTCGTTTTGAAGCCCAGTCCGTTTGGAGTTAGCTCAGTCCCATCATTGCCCCTATATTCGGGGGCTATCTCGCGGCGAAAATGTTCGATTTGAAAAAGGTCACTTTGCAAAAATCTTGGCTGAATATCCACCGTATCCAAATTGATATGCAAATCGATGTAACGTGTAAACATTGGATACTCAGCCAAGATTTTTTTTTCAAATTGAACAATTTTACCGCGAGACAGTCCTCGAATCTTTTGTTCAAAGTACTCGGCAAAACAACAAATATCGTTTGTTCAAAAAGTCGAAGATATACAGTAACCCATTTGCTTCTGTTCGAGACCACCAATTTTGGCGCGCTTTTCCCTATTTTTCCATATTTTCGAATGCTGTTATCTATTATACTCGCTTTGTACCCTGTGACTCAAAAATGTATATAATTTTACCTCTCGACTTCAAGTTTTAGGTTTTTGAACTGTCTTGCCGCTCTTACAGGCGTAGGAGCGCCACACTAGATATGAAAAATAATTTTTTGAGGCAACTGATTGTGAGACAATAACCTTTTTTTTGATAAAGTTAAGGGCAAGACGAGGGCATTGAGAGAGCGGGAGCTGAACAAGATCATAATAGCACAACGAAGAATGATGCGCCGAATGGTAGGAGTAACCTTGTTGGATAGACGCACTAATGAGTGGTTACATGGAACGGTCAAGCTCCAAGATATCCGAGTCACGTGAATCAAAAGAAAGTGGAAATGGACTCAGAAGATTGCCAACATGAAACACGCCCGCTGGACAAAAATCGTCAGTGAGTGGCGCCCTTGGAATCGGTACAGAGCTGCTGGAAGACCTAGAGCCAGATGGAAGAACAACTTGACAGCAGGATGTGGCGAAAACTGGATGAGTGTTGCGGTTAGGACTCCTGATATTTTTAGACAAAGTATGCAACGACATATCGAAATGATATGATTATCGAAATAAATAAATAAATAAGGGCAAGACACAATGGAACTAAGGACCATCATACCGTCATTCCTCGGATCCTTCGGCCAAATGAACATCAGGGAAGCAATCAGGACACCGATTGTTGAATCTGACATGTACTTTCTAAAAGTTTGAGTATTCTTTAACATTCACCTTCTCTCACCCTTTCTCAGGCAAAAGATCTGCCCATCCGCTCATAAAGCCAGGGCTTCTGAAGATCCATGATAGAGTCAGTATTCCGAACCAGAAGATCAAAGATCCTTCACCGAAACTGAAAATAAAATTTTAAACTTTTCAAGTTTTCTTCACGTTATTGGTCCAAGAGCGTCATAACTCTTTCTAATTGCTTCCACCATTCGTTTAGATTTCTCCTCATCCACTGGTTTTTTCTTTGCTCTGAAGGGAAGGCCAAAGAAGAAAAGATGCTTCAGTCCCATACATGTCCACTATAAATTATTGTTTGTTAAAAAAAGTATGGAAACTTACGACCAAAACAATAAAATCTGCTACAAGAAGAAAGGGTACCGTCGGCATTGCGTACGCAAGCCATTGGGTGTATTCTATTCCTGAGTAGTTTGGATAGAAACTGAACCAAATGTTTCAGTAAAAACTAATGATTCCTACATTTGCATCTGATCGTTGAGAAGCAAGTTGGCTGGACTGCCAGTCATCACCGCAGCTCCTCCTATTCCTGAGCAGTGAGACGCTGCGAGAAGAAGAGCTTTTCCGAATCCTCTGTCCTCTTCAGAAAAATCGCCCCAGTTGGTCATTTCTTGGTGATCTGATCCTCTAGAGTTTAGTTCAGTTTTAACCAGAGACCCTAGTTGGTTTTCAACAGTTCGAACCTATATTACAGTCATTGGTAAAGGTTCAAAGCTTGGCTTTCTGCATAGCGATGTACTAAGCACTCGACAGTTAGACAGCTGAGCAGTTTTGCATACCACAGAGTAGAGTCTGTAGTGTCAAACGATGTGGAAAAATATAAATTCACACGAATTCCGTGAACAATTTCTGGTAAATAAAAGTATGCAGCATCACCGTTTAGCAAGGTCCGTTTTTTTTGCGGCAGTTTCAACTTTTGAACTTTTAGTATGGCTTGCGAACTTTGAACTGAAATATTTCGAATTTGGAAATAGCTTTGAAAAAAGGGATTGAACGGGCATATACAGGCTGAAAAAAAATTCAGCCTGTTAGGATATTTACTCCATTCATACCGAATCCTCTATCGGTTTAGGCTCCAATTTTCCTTCATTCAAATTCTGGCTGATTATTCCTGAGTTGTGATTTCTCTCCGCTACAAAGCGGTTGTTCTACGTTTCATAATAAACTATTGTCGTATTCTAACGCTTCAATATTCTACAAACACCGATCGTAACACAGCCTAAAAATGTTCAGACCCCTACTTTTCACAGTTTCTGCAATCCTTTCCAACTGATTGTAGTGTCTGAATAATTGCCATAGCTATGGGAATCATCAGGGCTGTAGCAGCTGCATCCGAGAGAAAGAAGGATCTAAAAACTACGATTTCTCAACATGATAAGCCCGATACATAAAGGTAGTTGCAAGCATATAGCTCATCAGAACATATTGTTTCTTTGATCCCGAAACTTTCAACAAAGTCAAAGCTATCCGTGAATGTAGTCCGGTCTCTTCCACGGCTAGAGCCATAAGCATTGTGACGGTGAAAAGTACCGCTACGTCCTAAAAATAGTGTTAAAACGAAGTTTTTAGAACTGTTACCCTAAAATACATCATGCTGATCTCTCCGGCTGTGACAATATGAAATATTGGGAAGAAAAAAATGGGAAGAAGAGAAGCAATGGCCATTGGTATATGATTGGTCCCGATGTATGCTCCGCTGACCCATATTACGTAGATACAAAGGTATTCCTATAGTTTTGTAAGTATTGTGAAAAAATCAAACGGCTTTTTTTCACTTTAACCGTTTCCATGACTTTTGACCGTTCCAAGAAAAAATTTGACTGTCCCATGGAAGGGAAAAAAATTTGCCTGTCCCAAGAAAAAATTTCCTTCAAAACGGATGTCCAGCCTGATTTTCTTTCATTTTCTGTTTTTGAACAACATTTATTAGACTTTTGTTAATTGCATTTTTTTAAGCGTCTGTACGGTACAACCACCAAAATGCTCAATGGATACATACATAGGAGCATACCTTGTCCTGTTTGCTCATGGCCGATAGCGGGTTTTTGAGCATTTTTTGGTCTGCATGGCCGAGGAGTTTTCTCTCTGAGTCGTATCAGTCTCCGTCAACAGACTTCATAGTCTTCACCAGTTCCCAGCATCTCTCATCTCATACGGAAAAGCGATGAAGCATAAACTTTGTTGCCTACATTCTTTTTTTAATGTTATTTTTCTTGGGACGGTCAAAAAATTTTCCTTCTCTTGGGACGGTCAAAAAAAGCTTGGGACGGTTAAAGTGAAAAAGAGCCAATCCCACCTTTCCAAAGAAAAGAAGTGGAATTCCAACTATGGGAATCAATAGGAAGCCGATTTTTCGGAGGAGAACAGGCCGACGGGGTGCCATGTCATGTAGATTGCAAAGTTATGCTGAAACTGGGGGAAAATTTTGAACGGGATGACATTAAAGAGAAACGCGCAAAACAGGGGGGAATGTAAATAGAACAGGGTTGTAGTCATGATAGCGGAGGAGAGATTGGTCATTGGTTTGGAAGCTGCGGAAATTTTTTGCATATAGAACCGTCAAAACCAGCGGTAACAAAGAACGAGTAAGTATGAAAGTTCGTGAATCACAAGTTTTAAAGGCAGCGCGACAAAATCTGCATAAGAGATCGTAGACGATGACAACGGACTGTTGAATGAACGGAAATGTTTTCCTATCGTGTTTTCGAGCAACAATATCAGATTAATGGTTGAATCCGAAAGACAAGTTTGCTCAAGACCATCTGATACTGGACTGAAAACCTTGTAAACAAGTTGTGGACTCGGTGGGTTTGACTGGAACCAGTGTGTTCTAGAAAAAGGGGCTCCAGAAAAGGGGCTCTAGAAAAGGGGTTCTAGAAAAAAACCACTGGGTTTACCGAAACCAGCGGGTTTGACTGTACAAAGAACAAAAAAAAGAAAAAATTGTGAGCTTCAGACAAAACGACTATAAGATGAAAAGAGAAGAAATTTGTTTTTCTTTATTCAAACATGAACAAGCTGTTGGAAGGGGGAAAATCGTGGTTACAAAGCAATATCTCCTTGTGAAATGTATGCAGATAGAAGTTTAGTGAAAGCCTTAGGAACGAGAACGGCATCCGGGTCTCCTTCATAGCAAGAATAATCGAGTGGGCAGGGGAAGTAGTAGTCATTATGGTGGGGAATCAGATCCGTCAAAGAGGTGATATTTGTGTAAATGTGATATCTACTGTAATGACTACGAGAAAATTGTGCTGTCAGAACGAGATACACATTTTTCGGATTTGGAATGAAAGACATCACCAAAACACCGGACATGTCATTCTGAATACAGTAGGAGAACCGTTCTAGTGCAATTAGGTCTTCCGTCAAACCAGTTCCAGAAATTGTCGTCGCTTTATAGTTCCAGTGTCCTGATCGCCATTTCTTAACCATATTGTGAGCGAAATTTTTAAAAAGGATTACCTCAATTTCATTGAAAACGTTTTCGTGATATCCGGACCCAGAGAAATGAAGATGCTCGGCAGAGTTCAGGAGCTCCGGCAGAGGTACCTGGACATCGTCGAAAACTCTCACCTCCTTTGGATTCTAAAATTTTGACAGGATTTTCAGAAATGTGATTCTCAATATTATCAAAGTGACGCAGATCAGATTAAAAAATATACTGCAAGACCTCTATTAGAAGCCCCCTTACGTGATACACCATTACGGATTCACGTTTTTTGTGGTCAAGACATCATTTTCTGACTTTGTGATGTTCCGCGAAGTTGTAGCTCCTGACGTCCTCTACAACTGTACAGAACCCCAAAAGGTTGAAAAATATCGTCTTGACCGTGAAAAACGTGAATACGTAATGGCGTAACTTACGTGGGGGGGGGGGCTTCTAATAGAGGTTTCACGGTACCATTTTTCGGGCAAGATTCCAGTTCTGAGGTGGCGCCTCGATATCAAAGTCCCAGCTTCGACCGTTCATCCATGGCTTTTGGATCACTCCGTATCGCAGATTCATATAGGAGGCATTTAAAAAGGGCCACTTCATCCAATTGAAGAGGACATCTCCGTGCCAATCGAATGTCGGTCTGTCGAATGTGAACGGGAAGATTGATAGTGCGTCATGGATCGGAAAACTTCCGGAGCAGCAACGCCGGGAGAATGTAAGTTGCTGAATGTGGAAATTTATAAAGTGACTGGAGAAAAAATTAACCTCGTGTCCGTCATTCGAATAATCTTTTCCGAGTTGACCGAAAGGAATTCGAACGTTAAACTTTGTACAGTTACTGCGTAGAAGGTTGTCGACAGCCTTCGATAGCCGGAAAGATCGAGAAAAGGCTCGGGGATGCATCTGAAACTTTTTGTTTTTACTGTGAATAAATGAAACTGTTGCCTAACTATGTCGCCTGTAACTACAAAAAACAGCTGTTGTATAACTGTCGGGTCTGTGGCTCGGAAAACGAAGCGACTGTTTAACTGTCTAGCCTGTAGCAAATAAAGTTGTCTAACTGTCGAGTCTGTGGCCAAGAAAAATACTTGTTCTCCATTTGCCGAGGTTGTGGCTTGGAAAATGAGGTGATTGTCTAGCTGCCGAATCTGCAGCCAGAAAAAATAAAGCGACTGCCATACTGTCAAGTCTGTGGCTATACAAAGAAACTGCTTGATAAAAAATTATGTAAAGTTACTCACCTTCGAGAAAACTCCCATCAGATCATTGAATTGAAGATTTTTCAACTCAACCGGCTCTGGCAAAGGAAGAGTATAGCCGTCTCTTCGAATAATGACCAGTCTGAACTGGTCCGCCACGTCATGGTCCCATCTTTTCGTGATGTGCGGCTTGCGACACTCTTCTTCGGCCCACTGACAGTTCTGTTGGATGTGATCCAGGAGATATCTTCTTTTTCTTCGGAACTCTTCGTCACTTAGCTAAAATTATTGAAATTACTAAAAAAGGACGTCAAACCTTCGAAACATGGATGTCGCTGTTCGTGAGAAAGTCTTCAGGAAAGGGAGCTTCTCTAGGGTCCATTGAGCTGAAAAAGGGAAAAGATCGATTTTTCCTGTTTCCGTTTGATCCAAAAGCGCCGGTGACCGTCGCTTTCAGCGTCTGGGTTTTTATTAGTTCAGCTTTCTTTTAAAATTCTTGGAATTCTTCGTTTTACTTGTCGTAAAATCAGCAACATGAATCTGGAGTTGAGGTATCAAGACATGTTCCCAGAAGAATTCTTCACAGATAGCCCCGTCCATGTTTCAAGAGTAAACCTTTCATAAATCGTTTGTCATTCAATGAAATTCAGCTCAGCGACAAACAATTCTTCAGGAGAATAAGACATTTGTCAACATATATTCGGGGAGTTCGACACAATCAACAGTACTCGAAATGGTCAACGGACGAAAAATGGCAATACTTATTTCCAAAAGAGCCAATTACTGTCGACCACTTCCAGAGCCGCTGGATCTGAAGAGGTTACAAGAAAAGGAACTGCTTGCCATTTTCTCAACAGTTTGGAAATTTGGCTGACAAAAGATGCAGGGTTGGGCGAACATTCGTATGCAAATTTGTGTAAAAGAATGGCGTAACTCGTGCCATTTTCAATTCAGCGATTATTGAGTGTTGAAACTATTTTTTCCAGATGCCTTGACCCCGAATGCATCTGTAAAAAATATGAAACCAAGTCGAGATATAGCCGAATGTTCGTTCGTGTTCGCGTACGCAATGGTCGAACACGAACATGAAAAAGATTGGGCTATATCTCGCCTCAGCCAATATTTTTTTCAAGTTATATATTTTTTACATATGCATTCTGGGTCAAGGAATTTGGGAAAAATAGCGTCGACCCTCCAAAATGGCCGTATATACCGTTAAACCAGTCACGCCACTGTTTTACGCAAATTTGCGTACAAATGTTCGCCCAACCCTGTTGTCAACTTAAGTTGGAGTTTTGCAACGAGTATAGTGTCATTCGATAGCCCTTTACGAACTGATTCTGGGGGTATACTCCCAAATTCGCTTAATACCTCCCTGGTCCTTTCGATCTCGTTTAAATCAAAAATTATCCGAAAAGTGAAGAAAAACAAGAAGAATCAAAATATGAAAAACAAAAAGAAACGAAATGAAAGAAAATGAAATCGAACCCATGACCAAATGACCACACCATTGGGCCACGCTGCCATGTTTCCAAAAGTGACGATACGAGTGGGACCGTTTTTAAATCATCCATAACTCGGACCAGGGAGGGATTAAGCGAATTTGGGAGTGTACCCCAGAATCAGTTCGTAAAGGGCTATTGAATGACACTAGTTGCAAAACTCCAGCATAAGTTGACAAGATTCCCTTGTGAGCCAGTAATCTTCCAATTCAGATGCTGTCTCATGCCTTTGTTCGCTCTTTGCGACTCTGCAAGACCATCTACGAAATTTCGAGCAAAAACTTCACCAAGTTCAGTATTCGCATTAACTATGGATCTATTGGGATTAGTCAACAAGACAGGTCGCTGATATTCACGCGAAGCCGAGGATATGCTAATGGACCCCAATATATTAATGTTTCTTCTTCAATTCTGCCGTTCACGTTTGATACACATCGGAACTTTTGGGGTTGGACTAACTATGACGACGTCTTCAGGCAAATGAAGTGGCCGTTTACTAATTCAACACTGCGATTGAACAGAAGTGATGAGCTCGAAATGAAGCCTTACATGAAGAATATTGAACGGCTGGTCTTCTGGTATGGAGGTCTGTCAACTCATCTGAATCGCGTCAACGAACTGGTAGGCTTTTTTGCATGACTGTCGACAGCTACACAAGACAGCCAACAAGATTTTGAAGCCACTGACTCGACAGCTAGACAGCTCCATCCTTTTTTCTAATCTTCCCGTTCAGAACCCAAAAAAGTTAATAGTGGATGGCAAAACTTCAATATTGCTGACTATTATTCTATCTCTCTCCAGCAACATTGAGATGACCTACAGTTTGGAGAAAAATCAGATGACCCTTTTATTATAGGTTTATTATAGGTTTTATTATAGGTTAAGCAGTTTCTTAACCTCATATTAAATATTAAATTTACAGAAATGGTCGTCAGGAATGTGGAATTTCAAGGCGACTATAATCACTGGCTACGAAAACCGGTACGATGATGGATTTGCGAACTACATGAAATTTGTGCCAGGACTGCAACGGATAAAATATGCCGAAAATCCGATAACTCAGGAGACTTTCGATCTCTACTTCTTGAAGAATCCAGGCAATTCTATTCTATTGTTGCTCATTGCACCAACAAAATGGCATCATGGAAAGTATACGATCTTCACAGACATTCGCTCCCTGTCGGATGTAGTGAAACATCAGAGCCTCTTTATGCCAGTTCCCTTTGACTATTCCAATTACCAAAGTGATCCAGATGCTGATATTGATATTGATGCCCTTTGTTATCTTCTCATGTTATATGGTCCCGTTGTTCGCCCTGTTGATGATCTCTACTTTGAATGTCTCAAAGAATAAATTATGAGAAAATGCATACGAGTGGTGAAATCTTCGAAAATTCAGAATCGTTTTGAAAATTGTGCAGTTGGAATAGTCTACCATAAGCAGGGCTGGGTGAATGGTTGGCATTCGCATTCGAACTTTCAAAAAATGCTTATTCGAAATTCGTATTCGCATTCGTCTTGCTCAGTGCGAATTTGCGAATATTAGCACGGTTATTTTAGATTTTTCTTTCAACTCGCGTTTGCGAATTTCGCTGAATCAGCTGTTTTTTTAAAATTCGCATCACAATTCGAATACATTCGAAATTCGCATTCGCACCTGATTTCACTATTCGCCCAGCCCTGACCGCAAGCCTGGTCACGAACGAGGTTGTGCTCAGAACGACAGATAAATGTACAGTTGGGGCAATCCTTTTTAAAATCTCAAACTAAGCGATGTCGGCCGACGTTTAGGTTCTTCTTACCACTCGGGAACGTCTGCAGAAGTATCAAGAACAGTTCTCGGATGCTCCCGTCATTGATTTTCATTGTGCATCTATGGTGCTAGGGGGATAGTTTACCGCGGCCCAGAGTGGTGATTATGAGATGTAAAAAAATTATTGGTTAATTGAACCTTTCAGTTAGACTTTGCTCATATTTCAGCAGTTTGTCTATTATACGTCCCGGTTATAGACATACCCCGAGTGTTTTTAAACTATGTTGGTTCCTAAAGTTGAATAGGTACCCTCTGCTATTCCACCTTTGTACATTGTAGCAATGTTTTGCCTATGGCAAAATGAATATTCCATTCTATCCCGATTTTCCCGACTGATACGAGAGAGAAATCTACGAGAAGGCCAATAAGAAGCTCCTCTGGGCTGCTCTTTATGACGCTCGCTTCCACCAGGTCCGTAAGCATCGTCAGTGCTTCGCCTACTATGTCGATTACCACTGCTGCAACGAACTCATGGGACAGGACTATAAACCATGTAAATTCCGTCTACAATGACTTCTGCCCTGGATTCTGGGATGAGAAGTGGGACGAGCTCGTCGCAGAGGGACGCTTCCCTGCCAAGTTCGTCAGCTAAATACTACGCTCTAGTGTGCAAAATAAATAAAGAATCCTATATCCAGAAAAGTTATTCACTGTTGACCGTATTTCAGAACAAAGTAGCTATTAGTTCCAGCAGTGAAGACAACTCTCATCATATTCGAAGAGCTGTAGACTTTCTGAAAAAGTTTCTGTTGGCATATAAACCAGTGTCTCTATTGTTACATAAGTAAACACTCTAGCGTTTGTATATGCAACTGGAAACAAGTTTAGTCCAAAATCATGAACTGAATTACGCGAAACTCACCGTTCCCGCGGTGTTATCGTACATTCTGAAAAATTTAACATTTTGGTAGAAGTTGTAACTTACTTCTGGAATGGACTTGTGCCAGGTAGCAAGGTATCATAGAAAACCATCTGTCCATCATAGTATAATGATGTATAGTCAACTGTCACCGTGACATTTGTCCCGTACGGCATCAATATATCGTACTCACAACTGAGCTGATTCAAGCTATAACTAGGGTAGCCGGGAGAGTAGATCTAAAAGATTTGCAGGTGTAGAAAACTCTCATCCTACCGTTCCAGAGGCATTGGTGTATAGCGGAGGTTTGGAATCGCAAAGGATAGGCGTTATGGGAGTGATCGGGGCCACAGAATCTGTAAGACTTGATATATTTGTCTTGACCATTCTATCTGTTATTATAATTTTTCAAACATTTGGTTTAATCCCTCCCCGGTCCTTTTTTATCTCGAACCTAGTTCACCGGGTCCGTTTTGTCCCTCCACCATTTCACCGGCTTTTTTGTTATCTCTTTTTCAATCAGTCGGACCCTTCCTGTCCCGACTGCAACAAACCCAAAAAAGACCCTGTTCAAAACTTTCCATCCAATGTCATCCCCATTGCAGACAAAATCGGTTCTTTTCCGTTTTCAAACCTTCCTTTTCTCATGCCATCTCAACAGGACATCTTGTTACATGCGGCTTCAGAGAACCAGACCGGAAGGGGACTTGATTATTTACAATTTTATATTCACATTTTAGCAGTGCCTAGGAGATGAGAAGTTTTAGTTTTTAGTTTTAGAAAAGCATTTTAGTTTTATATCATTTGAACAACAACTCACGCTTCACATACGGTCTACCGTGTATTTAGCGAAATTTGACTATACTTGACATTGACCTCACCTTTAACGCAGACGGAAGAAATGTCGTCATTGGTTATGGAGCACGCATTGCTGATCCATTGTCCAGCGGATACGTTATAGCTACTCAGAGAATTGGTTAGCGACATAAGAACACACGGGCCGAGGTTGGGATTCTGCATACCTGAAGATTATTTGAAGCATAGAACGATAGAGATAGTGAGTGAGAGAGACAAAGCGATTATTTACCAAAATTGTTGTAATCATATTGGCTGTGATCGTTCCAGCTGTAGCTCTGACCAGAATTTTGTAGACCAAGATACGCGTAACGGTACGTCTGACTATAATTGACCAAGTACTGATAGAATAAAGTGTTTTGCTATAAGTTAGCAACAATTAATCAAAAATAGAAAAAAATTACTTGTTTGGAATGGATCGAGACCAGTTCGCCGCCTTTCCCTTGACAGTAGTTATCAGCATCGGTCACCGATTTGATCACATTATTGAAATAGCATTTGTCACGATAAAAATAGTAATAGAGCGAGCTGTCGCAATATTTTGCTTGACAAGTTTTGTGATGAAAATTCTGATGGACTTACGAGTATTAGTTTGGTCTATTTGACAGATGTAATTCATTTCGTTCCCGAAACATGGGGTCGAGTACCACAAGCCGCTTGACGCATCGAAGAAGACACAAGAACCGTCATTGCTCGGCTGTCCTAAAATTTACTGTTAGTCCCTCCTTCTGTTTTCCTTTTTTTTGGGGAATTCTTATTCCCTTCTCCTCTTTTTCAGAAATGTTCAAGGAGCTTTAGCGATCAGGTCTACGGTGTTTAGAAGGGTCTTGATGCATTTTGAATGGGGTATCCAAACTTTTGCACATGCTGAGTTTTAGATATTTGATCCTCCTGATCCTTAAAACGGTCGAATGATGCTGAATATGTTTTGCAAAGGGTTTTGAGAGACGAAAAATCGATTGGGAATAGTTCCGAATCTCCAAAATTCTTCCTTCCCCTTGTACTGCAAAAAAACAGGGGGTATCCAAACTTTTGCACATGAGTATATTATTCCCCCCTGTTACGAAATATACCGAGAAAAAAGTTGCTGTAAGTTACAGGATCTCCATTGTCGTACTGGCAGCTGGAGACGTCGGTTGAATTGCAAGTAATTCCTAGCCAGCATCTAGAATGACAAAGTCTTGAAAAAGCCGTGTTGTCCTATAAGTTGATTCATAAAAAAGGTGATAAAACAGAGAGAAAAATTAGGTTTGACTACGCACAAACGCGTTTCGAATCTTGAAGAAGTAGGCGTATGACTGTGCACAATCGGCATATCCATAGTTGCGGTCGCTGCTGAGTTGGTCCTAAAAACTTTCGGGAATTTTGCATATTTTTTGATTTTACCGTTACACAGCCGTAGGATGGGTCGTAGTGATAATTACTTGGGCAATTCAATGTACTGTCAGAGCTGGAATCGGCATCTGAAAATGATTTTATTACTACAACTTGGAGTACAAAAAAACCGGCAGCGATGATGAAAAATAGAGCTGGCACTAGTTTTCGAAGAAGCATGCTACAAATGAGGACTGATAAGAGGGATCCAACGATTTTTATGATGGAGTGATAAGAATTGTGTCGAAAGATCTACTGTTTCCGTGGCTAATCTCTCTACTAGTGTCTGTCGTGGACTGTTTGTTTGGGTCAAAAAACACCCCTTTTTTCTAAACTTTTTCAAAATCCCGGCAAGGCCCGACCATTTCCAGACCCGGGCCCGGCTCGTCAGCCATTTCAAAAAAAAATAATTTCATCTGAAATTATGTTTAAACAGTCCAGTAAGACAAAGAAAAATAAAGTATCAGAAAGATAAAAGGGTCTTTTCGGTGGAAGTTGTTCCCAGCACACTGATAACGCCAACAAAGCTTGGACCACTATGAAGCTCGGGAGAAAGTTAAACGAAATGTTTACTTTTATGTTATCCTCAGTGCTAAATTTTTAAACACCTACTTTTGTGCAACTTGTTTCGCTATTGTTGAAAATGGGCAAATCTGTTCTCCAAAAAGACCTTTATGGACACATAAAAAAAGCGAAACGCTGTAGAGAACTTAAAAGCACTAAAAGGCAGTCAATATAGAGCTACAACGGTTTGCTTTTCTCACCGGCAATAAAACGCCCTGTGATAAGACTTGTTCCACAAAGCTTGTGTTTAAGGGTCTGTTTTGTTTAAGGGACCGTCCTCCTTTATGGGACCGGACCTCAAATGCTCGCGACAAGTCAGAATGGCCAAGATTAGAGTGAGTTTTGAGCTTGGAGTGAGAAAGAGGTAGTCATGAGAAGTTAGGTTTCGTCAAAGGATTAGTCGATTTGAATGGGAATCTAGACCTTGGACCAGCCGACAAAAATGTTTGGCGAGGAGAGGAGTCGAACCCGGGTCGTTTGGGTGAAGACGGCGACTCTTAACAATACACCAAAATTTGAGAAGCAAACAAACAGAGTCCACGACAGACACCATTGCGCTTTAGTAGTAGAGAGATTTTTTGGAACTTGGAATTTGTTCCGTACTTCTGAGCGCCGCAGGCGTCATTGCGACGGAAGCTGCCGTAGACGACTGGTTAAAGATTAAAACTAAAGACTATCCTTACGTTGAATAATATTGTTAAAGCGTTCCTGAGTCCAGTTGCTAGATTACTGACAGTAATCCTGATTTTTCTGGTCTGGTCTCAAACGCTGTTAGTTTGTTCTGGCGTAGATTACGCAGAAAGCCCTATCTTTTTCCATTGTTTGCCTGATAAACTTCTTTCCTTTATGTCTTTTTGATATGGGTTTCATAAAACGCCAGGTGATAAGAGAAAGCTCGGCATTGCACGACAATTTAAGGGACCGCGGGATTGTTCTATTCAACCTCCAAATATGCCAACAAGTTGATCTAAACTATCTAAAGTGCAATGGTGTCTGTGGTGGACTCTGTTTGGATGTTTGTTTGTTTCTCCGGGACCTCAAATTTTGGTGTATTGTTAAGAGTCGCCGTCTTCACCCAGACGACCCGGGTTCGACTTCTCTCTTCGCCAAATATTTTTGAGTAGGAAATAGAGTCAGGGTAACCGCTAGGAGATTTAAAGGGACCGGTTGATTTGTATAAGATCAGAGAGGGATCGGATCGCCGGAAAGATCCGTTGACTGGGGAAGGGATCAGAAGAGATCAGTTGAGTAGGGAAAGAATCAGAAGTAAAGATGAAAACACAAGTAAAAAAGCCGCCGACAGGTGGCGAAGCCGGCTGGTTAAAAAACTGAGTAGCAAAGATTATCAAATTATTGCCATAGTTCCATATTTGCATTTTTCGGACGTTTTTTCTTTCCTATTTTGAGCCCCTCCCATTTTCCTGACCCTCGTGTATACAGGCCGATAAACATGTGCGCGTTTTTGGCGCGGTCTTTGACAGCGCTGAATATTTTACTGTCGACACTTCGATGTAGACTTCAATGTATCATGTAGACACGTAAATGTGTAATATTTACATCTTGTTGCACCATAAAAACTTTAACAAGTGTGTTTTCAAAAAAACGCCTTTTTGCTCGCGCACATATGTATCGGCTACCCTGTAGACTTCACAGATTCTTGCTTTCATTTTCACACAAATCAAATTTTCCTATGCAGTTTTTAACTTCTTTTAAACTATTTTTGATGACCTAACAATAAAAAGAACTAAAGGCAGTTTCTACTTTCTCCAACCTACGCGCGTAGCCATGACAACCAGCCAGCTGGTCATCCTAATCGTCGCCACTGCCCTGCCAGTACCTTAATAGCCATGAGCTCCGATTTCGGCAGTATTTTCCACTATGCTGGACGGATTGATGACATGAAAATGAAGTCAGTTTAAATTATCTTCTTCAAAAGCTACGGTTTACAGAATTACACTTAACAGAGTTGGTCCTGCCCCTGGCTCAGTGAATTTACTGGATTATACCAATGTTCTTTGTGATGAAATTAGTTGTGAATGGAAAGAGGTCGTGAAAAGAAAGGTTCCATCGAGCTATGAACGTCCAGAACCGAGACTATTTACTCTTTCTGTGGAGGATTTAAGCGAGCCGTGGGTAATTTTTGATGGAAAGCAGAAAGATGTTCAGGAAAGAGGGTGTGGCTACCAAGAAGACGTCAATGGATTGTTATGCCTATTTGGGAGATCTGGCAGACAGGTGCGTCAATTTGGCAAAAAGATTTGAAAATGTTTGAAAAAAACTGAAAATAAGGTTGTGAGAAACTAGAATATACAGTCAAAGGAAGTAAAAAAATGGCAACGGAAGTCATTGAGAACATGTTTATTTGCCTTCTCGGAAAAGGGAAAAGCTGTTCCAAAATTGTTTCAACCTCTACTTGAGCAGGGTCGGAAGCATTTGAATACCTCAAACTTGGGTAATTAAACCGAAGAATAAACTCTCTCCCAAGAGATCATGGGTGATGGAACATGCTATGGTATGGCAGGGTCCAGTACACTTTGTTGGTAGAGATAGAGAAGCACAAAATGTCGACTTATAGACTTCGTACAGTTTATATATTTTTTGCGGAAAACAAGCTTTTTGTAAAACGCTAATTGTTTGACTTTTTTTCACAGCTTACAAGGGAATGTTTTCAGTCGGGTGTGGGATATCAAGATGAGCTCGATGCCATTCGATAGAGGATCGAAAATAATTGTACTAGCTAGATTTTCAGCTGCCGAATGAATTTTGTGTGCCCTCTGCAGCGTTTTTAATTTCGCGGTTACGGGCAAATTTGCGCATTTTTATGTGCCAAGCTCTTAGTTATTCAGCGCGTGCAACGAACCAAGTGGTGCAAAGGGTGTGCTGTTGTGTGCTGCTAACAATGTTCTGTAATGTTGTAGCTTTTGATCTTCTCTACAAGTTTGCAGAACATCGCAAAGCAAGAAAGTGACTTCTTCGATGAGAATATCGAGAGTCAAGTGAGGAGCTCTAGTTCGGAAACTGCAATGGTGCAAGCGTCATCGTATTGATTCAAAAACTGTAAACAGTGATTGTGCGATCAAAATAGGCATAAAATAAGTAAGAAAAATGATTCCCCGAAGAAAAGATTCGAACCAAAAAGGAAAAGTTTTATGAGCGACAGCACACCCTTTGCACCACTTGGTTCGTTGCATTGGAGAACGCGCTGAATAACTAAGAGCTTGGCACATAAAAATGCGCAAATTTGCCCGTAACCGCGAAATTAAAAACGCTGCAGAGGGCACACAAAATTCATTCGGCAGCTGAAAATCTAGCTAGTACCATTATTTTTGATCCTCTATCGAATGGCATCGAGCTCATCTTGATATCCCACACCCGAAAACATTCCCTTGTTAGAAACGAAGCTAAATGTGACTTTACCGACCTGTTCCTAGTTTACTACAGTTGGAGAATGGGAACAAAAACTTTTCGTTCCCCTGATCCAAGTTTGGGGTATTACAAAGCTGCCGACCCTGTTCATGGAGAGGTTGAAAGAAATTTTGAATAACAAGACGTCAAGTTCTAAAGAGTACTATAAAAATTCTAGAACTTGTAGCTTGGACATTTCAGTGACGAGACCCATTTCCATGACGCTCACTTCTGTCGGATTACTTCATATGGCAGTGGAAGAACCCTAGTTTTCGAGCCGCCTCTTACCGCAAATGGTTATCGTCTAGAAGGAAAACTTGGCGACTACTTGGCACGGATTCAAATTTACGATGACGGTTTTGCGTCTCTAACCGAAGATTTCTCGAGAATGGAAATGCTCAATCTTCCAGATGCCGGAATGTTCGAGTTGAGTGAAGAAAACTCGATTCAGATCTGCTACAACATCACTATCAGTGAGTTTTTTCCTTTAGAATGAGGAAGTTGATGTCAGGAAAACAATTTACTACAAGATTTTTTCCAGAAACGGGTAAAGATTTCGCCTTCGACGCTGTGGCTTTACAATGGAGAAGCTTCTCGCAGTACATGAAACACTCCAAGGAGACAGGGTCTACGGGATTCTTCTATCCTAACAAGGTACAGTTTTCACCCGAAACTTAAAGGGTTCCTCCAAAAGTTGGCTCTCTAAAAAATTCGTTTTTTACTTCCTAAATTTTTACTTTTCATCGAAAACTTTTTTTCCCCCTTTGATCCTTTTCCTTTTCAGTCTGACTCAAAGTGGAACTTCTCCCTGACCTTCCACACCAACCTCGACATTTCCTTATCAGACATCACTTTCGGGATCACAAATCCCACTCTTTTACTCGAAGCAGATTCTGAAGACTCTTGGGGAAGGCAGTGGATTGCCGGATACGGATGTCTGAATCTCCCACTAGCTTCTGGAAGGTCGGCTTTTGCTAGTTCTGTCATAAAAGAATAGTTACAGAACAGTCGAAAGAGTCCATTTTTGGAGACCGATAAAAACTGATTCGACTTCTCAACTAAAAGACTTCTTTCTAGGCAGCTGTGTGGAACTTGACTCGGAAAAGTTTCTCAAGGTTTTCTCCTTTTGATCTCCTTCTCACTGAGATTCAGGATGGCAGAAAAATGTTCGGAATGCAAACTGAAAGCAGTGGATTCGTGGACGTTGAAATCACAACAGTTATCCATAGTAGACACTTTATGGCCAAAGATACTCTTCAACATGTAAAGTATGGAACGAAACTGGGACAGATTGGGTTAGTCTTATCGCTTTCTTCCTCGGAAATTATAGACAATGCTAGAGTGTCAATTTCTTAAAAAACAGTGGCTCTAAAAGGATGAAAGTCTAGGCGCTATATTTTAGAATTAAAAGTATGACGAGCATATGATGATGAATTTTTTTGCTGATTTCCGTGGCATCGGCCGATTTTCGTTTGGTGGAGTACTGTTAGTAAAAACACTTCCGTTGTAAGCGAGGAAGTCTTACTCGCTTCTGCATCTCTACTTCAAAGTCTTCCGGCCTTTGCCATACAGTCTAATTGTCCAGCGTTTCATACCACTCCAGTGCTGACAGAATCTTTGGTTTAATTACCCAACTTTGAGGTATTCAAAGCTTCGAACCCTGCTCATGTAGAGGTTGAAAGAAATTTTGGAACAACCTTCCTTTTGACTGGGAAGGCAACAAGACAAAACTTCTCTGGTCAACTAATTTTGTTTCTTTACAATTACGTATACACGATTTTTGGGGTCAAGACGGCATTTTCTGACTTTGTGATGTTCTTCAAAGTTGTTGCCCCTGACGTCCTCTAGAACTTTCTAGAACACCAAAAAGCTAAAAAATGTCGTCTTGACCCGCTTTTAATAGAGGTTTAAGGGTAGTTCTTCTCCCGAACTTGGCAGCGAAAAAAAATGGAGCGAGAAAGATTTTCAGAAATCTTGCTCTTTGCAACTTTGGCTACCGAATAGATTATTGTTATCAGTAGAGCTTGCTTCAAACGATTAAATCACGAGTTGAACAAAATTTTAATTTTATGAACTTTTTTGTCAATTCGCAATTCCCTCAAATTTCATGACCTTTACCAAACTTTGTGCACTAAATTTCCCTTCAGCCATCCAGGAAACATTACTTGTTTTTTTCCTCTCTACTTCATTTGTCCTTACTTTTCCAAAATACGTACGTTGCAGGCTCAAATCCGACATCTACTGGCGAATCATGAAAGTTCTTCTGGAGTTTGAAGAAGCCCGTCAGATGTTGCTCAAAGCCAGAAAGATCTAATGGAAGAACATTAAAGCTTCATTCCAAAATAAAAATATATGTAAAAACATCAAAAAGTTACTCGTCAATTGTCATGCTTCTTCTCCTGATTTCCGCTTCTTTCTCCAGCTGCATCCTCTTCTCGTCTTCGAAACCATCCGCCGTCGGTCCCAGATAACATTCAAATTCTCTGGTCTGGATAATATCTAGTAGTTCTGCCGATAGAAGACAAAACAAGGCTGCATACTCGTACAAAGCTATGCTCGGTAATGCTAAATTTCGATTTATAAGTTCCAACCAAAAATCTTACTGTAATGATCGCAGTGATTGTATTGCAGGTACGTTCGTAAATTTTCGTAATTCGGCAAAAATGTCGGAGAAATTATGACCAGGAGAAGTAGACGGGCTGCGGTCATGACATGGAAGCCCTGAAAAGTTGCACTTCCCGCTTTTTATTCAAATTGCCCAATGACAATGGTCACTGCGCGCGGGTTTAATATCTTCCCCCGCACACACTGTCCGTCTGGGTCGGATTAGAATATTTGATCTAGATGGAAACTTTCGCTTTGAGACTCACCAAATGCCAGAGCGAAAAGGACATTTTGACGGCGAACGTGGCATAGACCAAGATGAGGGCGTTCTCGAAAAGGTAGAAGTCTGGAAAAGACGATTTAAAATAGTTAAATATTGTGGAGGAAATAATGTTTACTTTATTGCAATACGAAATAAACTTAAAGCTGATTAAGCTGAAAATCTACATATATTCGTAAAAACGTGTTCCGGAAAAATATCCCACTTTTTTATGGTTTACCCTTGACATGAAATGGGGCATGAAGGCCTTCCAAATAGTGTTTCAAGGGAGAGACTCCAAAGGATGAAAAATTGGGACGATTCGCGTGGCGTGGCGCGTGGCGTGCGATTCTAATCTGCTCGTGAGAGAGTAGAGAAGTAATTAGTGAGAAGCCATCAGGAGTCCTGACTCTGTGTGAGTACAAAAAATAGTAAAAAAAACTGTACATGTATGTTCAGGTTTTCTATTTAACATCCATAGACTCAAAAAACCTTCCAAGGTACGATCAGATTGGAATCGCACCCCACGCTCAGCGCAAAAACGAAAGAAACGCAAAAATACGCAATTTCCCGTGAAGCAATACGCAATTTTGCGTAAAATCGAGTCGAGGTGCCTGTTCAAGTACTATTAAAACTTTTGTCTAACTTTTCGTAACTGAGACCTCTCTTGTCTTTTTTCATGTGTGCCTCTGTTTTCAGAGATTCATACGGTGGAACTGGATCAGGAGTCCTGACTCTGTGTGAGTTAAAAAAACTAAACTTTGTTAAAGAAGCGAAGATATTTTCTACCTCCATCTTTTCCACAAGAAGAACATCAGCCAAAACTCACATTTATAGTCCGGCGTTGCCAGATAATTGGCCACTCCGAACAGACAGACATTATGCGCGAGCTCATTCCCGACAAAGATTTGCATCAGCCCCCTTTGTACTCTGCTGGCCCGCTTGTCGCCCTGTTGCAGTCTCATAAAGGCAAGGACTATTGCCTGGAAGACGCGGAAGGTCATTCCTAACAAGACGGCGACGCGAAGAGGAACCTGAAAAGAGGCTTTTGAAATCTCTGCCCGAAAGTGGCTGAATCACTTGAACCCATGGTTTTAGTTGACTGGATCTGAAGAGCGACGGGAACCAATCGGTGTCTGGAGTTTTGCGAGGCTGTAAAGTACAGAAATTGTGAGAGAACAGAAGGATCGTCTAAAACGTCTAAAAGGTCTAAAACTCCCCGGAAACTTAACAAAAGATCATAAAAGGTGTACATTTACAATTGGATACCTAGCTGGACTATTGAGATTGGTAATTTGTATTATTCACTGGGAATTGCTGCAAAGAAATTCCCATACCGTGAATCTCTGGATTTTGTTGCCCTACCAATAAGTAAACGGAACAGAAAGAGTCATTTTTTAAAGAGATCCAGTCTATTTGTTACAACCTCACCTCCCCCCCCCCAAACAAGTCTTTTACGAAAGTTCGTCAAGTTATCCTTAACTTTTTAAAGAAACCCTTATCGTATGACATCACGACCACTTTTTCTTCTAAAACCGCCAGGAGCCCAGTTTCAGTCTCTCTCTGCCTCATTGATACCGCCAGGCTTTATCTGCTTAGCCGTGATCCAAAATGTAAGCTTCCGCTAAGTGATCTGGTTCTCAAATTTGTAACAAAATGAGCTGCAAATTTTCGATTTGGTCAAAATTTGAACTTGCTCATTCTGGCTTATTAGGCCAAGTTCATCTCCACTACGAGCAAAAAAAAACTACTGCAACTCCAAAAAATGTTAAGACTCACCCAGCAGTAGTTATCAAATCCATTTCCAAAGAAGAAGACATACTTTCCCTTCAATCTCTCATCAAACCAGGTCCCAGAAAGCGTTCCATTGAACACTTCATGTGTCTCGGGATCCGTGTAATTGAAGTATTTTATACCCGTCGAAGTTACCTGAAAAAGAAGCTGTAAAGCTTAGAAAAGAGGCCCACACTGTAATTTTCCATCGCCCACAGCGTTCTTTTGTGTGTATTGACTATCGAATATTTGACTGGATCATTGATGTGAGCCAAGGAGACGGTAATTAAATATACAGTGATGGCAAATTGTAGCAGGCCAATCCAGCTGAGTTTGAGTTGTAAGTAGGGTTCTGGTAATGATTGGCACATATCTGGAACTGGAATTGGATTGGCTGATGAGTGCCGCTCTTAGGGAAGAGATAAAAGCAAATCAACTGGTTGTGGATAGAGAATAACATACAATGACAGAGTGCAAGCGAGACTGTGGCGGAAGGTGGTAAAAAGGAGTCAAACATGGACACAGTTTCACGCTGGAAAGCGAAAGGGGGGATCACACGCTGTGTCGCCGAGGAGGGATTGAAACATGCCCGGAGGAGAGAGAGAGAGGGGGATAAGTAGACTGTGGGAGAGGGAACGGGTCAGAAAGGGATTGCAGAGAGCTAAACGGTGCCAATGAAATAGAGGTTTTTTATGGGAAGAGGCTAGCAGAACGGTTGGAGCGGAAGGAAAAATGTGATGTGTTCGGATTAGATTTTTACCAGTTTTTTTTTGTTGCAGTAGCGAGGGTTGTACCCGTATGTGGCAATGGAAGAAAAAAAAATGACAAAAAGTTTCGGTGCGCTTAACCAAAATTTGAAGCTCATTTTGGCGAGGCGTACA